>JAUIMM010000250.1:3820000-5066250 GCA_031769625.1 Taudactylus pleione
GAATAATGTTTATTGGCAAGAACAAGAATCACAGGAATCACAGAGTCAAGTGGTTGAGAAGGTACTGTATGTAGTCCTCCTAATCTTTTCCCTCTCTGAGTAATTGGGAGAGACCATTTCCTGGTCGTTTGAATCATGAGGAAATTATATGTCCAACTTTACAATATAAACACAAATTCAACTGACGTCGTCTCTGACGTTCTTCAGGCAAGAGACGGGACCTACCGATTTGCATGGATTCTGTATCAGGCATAGAATTTTTAACAGGAGTAGATGTAAAACCCTTGCATTTATTTTTAATACCAGAACATTCTTGGAGGTGTAAGTCAATTTTGATGCACAAGGAACTAAGGTAATCCAGTTTAAATGGAAGATCGCGGGTTGCCAATTCATCCTTTTTTTGTCAGAATCTCCATTCTGATGCTAAAGTCTGAAATTGAATTACATATTGTCCCATAGATTTACTGCCCTGGTGTAGCCATAATATGTCTCTAGATGCTGACGTAGATCTTCCAGGCTTGTCAAATATCCTATGGAAGGTGGTAATAAAGTCTGTATAAGCAGACAGTAGCAGGTCAGCTTGTTCCCATAATGGGGATACCCAATCCAGAGCTGGACCCAAAAGTAGGGATACAATATAGGCAATCTTGGTTTTATCTGATGGCAAATTGGCAGGTTGCAGGGTAAAGTGCACATCACATTGGTTTAAAAACCTGCAACATAACTTTGGGTTCCAGTCAAATTTGTTAGGAGTTGGTAGGTGAAGTCTGGGTGCTGGAGGAATAGTAGATGCAGGAGGAGTAGAAACTCCAGGTCCTGCTGTAGAATTTAGGATCATATCCATATGGGTGGAGATTTCCTGAAGACAGTATGCCAGCTGGCGACTTGTTACTTTCAGACTCTCCAGATGTCCCACAATATTACTAAGGAGGTCCAGTGTAAGACAAATTCTTTCGGCTGGATCCATGTGGCCAGTACAAATTCTCAGAATTGTATTTGTTTGTGCAACCGGTGTCTGATATTCATCTGTATGGGTGTCTGTAGATGTGTAAAGAAAGCTGGAATGCCTTAGGGGACCTCCTGGCATGAAATATAGAACACTTCCCTGACCAGGACACAAACCCGGATCTCGGCGGAGAGATACCATATCATACGCACTAGACCACCAGGGACGTCAGTTTTGGAGACAAGTTGGTATGTGCAATCCAGAGAAGAGTGTGGCAGTAGATTGACCAGGCTGATACTGGGTTAATACTGTAGAATATAATATAACACCCTTCTTACTGTAAACCGGAATGCTGGAGTGGTAGATCTTGGCAACGTATTCACCAGGAGCACTCAGATGGTAGCAGGAGCAGATGCAGACCAAACACCGGAATGGATAGTAGGTGGTGATACCAGGAACGGCAACAAATTGAGCAGGAACCAGGAACACTCACCATGCAGTGAGAATGGTAATACACAGGTGAGTTGCAGGTTCAGATAACAGGAACAGGTTGAGATTCTCTGTGCAGCCAGTGGTATAGCTGCCCCAGGTGTAGATCACTTGCAGGAATCCATGCAGCAGGAATTAACAAAAATGCACAACAGTATACAGGTAAGCAACATGAGCTCAGTATAGCTCACTCAGTAGGAACTGAGGTTAGACATTGTACTGGCAATTACTGTAGGTAGAGTCAACAGCTGGGAGATGTACCCCTGGGCTACCTGTAATAGGCTGAGCAGAGTCAGGTAATATGGAGAGTCTCAGGCTATCACTCAATTAGCTGCTAGGTGAACAGGACTTGTCAATGCAATACTCAGTAGTGGGCTTAGATCTTGCTTGGAGCTTAGCAGGCCGAGAAATACTGAAGCCTGCATGTCTGGGATGTGACAGAGAATGCTGGCAGAATTGGTAAGTAACCCAGCGGCAGGGGAAACAGAGGTGGGTTGTGACACCGCCTTGGATTGTCTCTCTCCATTATGGGAGCAAGCTGACCCTTTTGTCTCTAACTACGATAATTTTATTAGTTCTTTAAAGGGAATTTTTGATGACCCAGGCCGGACTGCTTCAGCCTCCTCTGATCTCCTTCAAGTTCGACAAGGGACACGTACAGTGGGCCAGTACGTGGTTCAATTCCAGATGATCACTTCTAAGTTAAAATGGAATAATGAGGTGCTTAAGGCAGATTGTCTGAAAGAATGAAAGATGAGTTAGCCTCTCGAGATGTTCCAGAGTCCCTACCTGAAGTAATCTTTTTATGTATTAAGATTGACTTGAGCCACAGAGAATGGCAGGCTAGTAAAGGACAAGAAGATTGTTTCAAGGATTGATTTGTGCCACCTACACATTCTTCTTCTTCTGTACCAACTAAAGAGGAGCCTATGCAGGTCAACAGGTATTGTTTAACTCCGGACGAGTGGCCTGCCATTTCCAGAACAAGCTTTGCCTCTAGTGTGCGGCCCCTGATCATATTCTTAAAGTTTGTCCTCTTCTCTCAGGAAACGAGAGACCCTAACTGGTTCTGGGAGCATCTGGTTGGGGGTGTTAACTAAGCCTTCCCATTTGTTGGAAGTCTTCTATTGGTGTCTATTCATTTCAAGACTCAAAACAGAAATATTAAAGCCTTGGTCGACTCTGGAGCTGCCGGAAATTTAATCTCTGACACATGAACTGGGAAATTTCGATTCTCTGTTTCTCTATCCGTATCACTTCGGGTAGGATATCTACATCACGAGGAGTTAGAATTCTTGGTTTTACCTAAAACATCCCATGCTCTAGTCTTAGGTCTACCTTGGCTTAAAACTCACAACCCCACACTGAATTGGTTCACCATGCATGTACTGGCTTGGGGAGCCAATTGTTTTTACCAGTGTCTTCCTCGTGTTTTTCCAGTACAAACCCAACAAGTCTCTACTGGATCATCTTCCGATGCTTACTATGTCTGATCAATCAAATTCAAAATCAGACTCTTGTCTGCCAAAACCTTATCAAGATTTTTATGACATTTTTTGTGAACAAGCTGATGACAATTGCCTCCCCATCTCCCTTGGGGTTGCATCATCGCTTTAGTCCCTGGAACGATGCCACCTCTTGGCCATATCTACCCTTATTCAGTTCCGGAAACAGCTGCTATATCCGACTATATAAAGGAGAATCTTTCCAAGGGTTTTTATAAGACCATCTTCCTCTCTTGCTGGGGCTTGATTCTTCTTTGTCAAGAAGAAAGACAGTCATAGACTACTGCAGGCTTAATCAATTCACCATAAAGAACAGATATCCTTTGACACTCATCTCTGAGCTTTTTGACAGAGTTCGTAGAGCAGCCATTTTCACTAAATTGGATCTCTGTGGAGCCTACAATTTGATTCATATTAGGGCAGGAGATGAGTGGAAAACAGTTTTTAATACACTAGATGGCCATTATGAGTACTTGGTGATGCCTTTTGGCTTGTGCAATGAGTCAACAGTATTTCAGAGTTAAGTCAACAAAATCTTTTGAGATGTCCTTAATAAAATTGTTGTAGTCTCTCTGGAAGCCATCTTGGAGAACCTACAGTCCCATCGTTTACATGGCTGAGAGGTGTTGTCCCATCTTCGAAGCCATCATTTGTAAGGGAAAATCTCCAACTGCCTTTTTGAACAGTCCTCTGTGTGATTTTTGGGGCACATCATGTCAGGAAATTATCTTCAAATGGATCCAGTCAAGCTAAGAGCCATCCGAGACTGGCCCCAAAGCCATCCAACGGTTCCTTCGCTTCTCTAATTATTATTGGAGATTAATTTTAAACTTTTCTACCATTGTTGCCCTATCACAGCTCTCACTAAGAAGGGTGCTAACCCATATTGTTGGTGTCCTGCAGTGGTGGCTGCCTTCCAAACACTTAAAGCAGAGTTTTCCACAGCTCCAATTCTTCAGCAGCCACAACTTGAGAAACCTTTTACGGTCGATGCCTCTTCAGTGGGAGTGGGAGCTGTACTGTACTGTCTCAAGTGGCTGAAGATGGAAAGAATCATACTTGTGGTTTATTTTCTCTGAACTTTTCCCCAGCTGAGAAGAATTATGCCATAGGAGATCAATAATTGTTGGCTATGCGATTGACACTAGAGGAAAGGAGACACTTGTTGGAAGGTGCTAAGTTTCCTATTATGATCATCACTGACCATAAAACTCTTCTATATCTCAAGACAGCTCATAATTTGAATGCTAGACAAGGTCGCTGGTCCCTGTTCTTCTCCAGGTTCGATTTCAAGGTCCAATTTTATCCAAGCATTCAAAAGAAAAAAGCTGATGCACTTTTCTGGTCCTTCCTGCCCTTGCAAGAAGAAGATCAACCTCAAGTTCTTCCTATTTTGGATCCTCTTGTCTTTGCTCAAACCCAACTGCTGTCTTCTCCTTTTGGCATTACCTTTGTAGCACCTCAGTTATGTAGGAACTTATTAACTTGGGCTCATGCCTCCTTGTTTGCTGGCCATTCGGGTATCCTCGAGACTTTTAAGTTTTTAAAGTGCTCCTACTGGTGGCCCACTATGAAGGAAGATGTTTGGAATTTCATTGTTGCCTGTGGCAAGTGTGCCCAGCATAAATCCACTCTCAACAAAGTTATAGGTCCTTTGCATCCTCTGCCCATTCCTGATGCTCCTTGGACTCATCTGTCAATGGATTTTTTTCTAAGTTACCAGCCTCTAAGGTGCATAGGCCCTGATTCAGAGCCGGATGCTTTGACAGAGCGCTTGCTCTGAATCAGGGCCGGGCTATTTTTTTCTTTAGAACGGCCTCCTGGCCACTCGCATAGCTGTGGGTGACAACCCACAGCTATAGCGAGCAGCTAGAAAGATGGTTGCGATGGTCAAGACCATCGTGACCATCGGGCTTGCGATGAGACTCTTGTGGTAGGGTCTCGTTCCCGCAAGCCCCAGAGAGATTTCGGTTCTAACAGAGCCGAAATCTCTCCCACTGACCTCACTCGCTATGTCAGTGGGGCCGCCCCCAAATGGAGGCGTTCACATGGGAATGCCTCTGTTTGGGCAGCCACTCCCCTGGACCGCCCACCAAAGGGGGCGTGCTGTCACTCAACATCGACAGCACGCCCCCTTTGGTACGAGACCCGGAGCGACGGATTGCCCATCGCTATCCTGGTCTTGCACAGGCGCACAATGGAGCCGGCTCCATCGTGCACATACACACTGCCCCACCATCGACCCGGTTGCAAGCGCACAGCGCTTGCAACCGGGTCAGAATCAGGCCCATAATACGATCTGGGTGTTAGTAGATCGATTTTTGAAAAGATGGCCCATTTATTCCCTTTGTTGGACTTCCTTCTGCACCACAATTGGCTAAAATGTTTATTCATGACACCTTCCATCTTCATGGACTACCTCATGAGATAGTATCTGATTGAGGTGGGCAAATTATGGAGGTCTTTATGTGACTCTTGTGGAATTAAAGTGAAGTTTTAATCCACCTATCAACTGCAGACAAATGGCCAAACAGAGAGGGTGAATCAGGAATTGGAGACGTTTATTAGACTCTTCATGTTGCCTTCGCAAGACAACTGGGTCGATTTAATACCTTGGGCAGAGTTTGCCCACAATTACAGGTAATATTCCTCTTCAAATTCTACTCCATTTTTTGCAGTATATGGCAGACATCCATGTGTTCCAGATTTTCAAGAGTTACCTCCCATGGAAGTACCTGCCATCGCAAATCTTGTAGAATAATATGAAAATATTTTCACTCCTCATTAAAGAAAGCTTCTAGTAATTGCAAGAAGTTTGCAGGTTGTAAACGTCTAGGGTATGGTTTTCAACCAAGAACATTCGGTTGAAAGTTCCAAGCATGAAATTTGCTCCACGCTTCATTGGACCATATCGCATTCTTTAAGTCATCAATCTGGTGGTGTATAAACTGGAGTTACCTCCTCAGTTGAAAATTTCCCAACACATTTCATGTTTCTCCATACTAAATTGTGAGACGAATTTGAAATTGAGAAGATTCTTGACTCTCGACACCGGTTGAATCATCTACAGTATCTCATTGATTGGAGGAGTACAGACCTAAGAACAGACATGGATCAAGGTGTCTGATGTCCATGCTCCACAGTGTGTTCGAGCTTTTCACAAAAAATTTCCTGATAAGCCTTGTGGGTGTCTAGAGTCCACTTTGAAAGGGGGGGGGTAATTTGAGGTTGCAGCCCAGGATCAGCCGTTACTCACCTTAACACCGGCATCCCCTGACCTCTCGAGCGGTCAGACGCCAGGTTGGGCGGGAATGGACATGCTGAGGATTATGCCTTGGATCTGCTACGACATCCATATGCTGCTCCATGATTTTGTTTCTGCAGTTACCATCATGGATGCAGCCATGACAGTCTAAATCATCTGATTAGCCCTTTACCCAATGGTAGCATTGGTTACTGTCAGCTGACACTGTCCTCCAATGAACTGCTACCTCAAGGTATTTAGCCGGGCTTCGTTACTTCCAGTGAATACTTGCTGTTGCAGCATTCAAGGTTCCAAGCTCCTTTCATCTAGTGATATCCTCCTAGTGTTAATCCACAGTGTGTATACTCAGTATGTCATCCGAGTACCATCGCCTATGTGTCATTCTCCTGTGCAAGTTCTGCATCTGGTTCCACAGTGTGTGTACTCAGTACGTCATCCGAGTACAATCTCCTAGTGTCATCCTCCTGTGCTAGGTCTGCATCTGGATTCACAGTGTATGGACTCAATACGTCACCCAAGTACAAACTCCCAGTATCATTCTCCTGTGCTTTCCCTGCGATTGTGATCTTCCATTTCTCACTTGTACTGGATACCTGACCAAGGGGCTGCAACCTGCTTACTGGGTGCAGCTTAAACCCAAAGCCCAAGTGGAGGGGTCACTGGTGAACACTATCCAGCAGATTAGACTCTGTGCCTTTGGTCAGGTCTAGACAACATCCAGAATATAGAAAGATCACATGTCACATAGTCACCATAAGGAGGAGATGAATCCCAGGACCTTCCTCTGGACCTTATGAGACCACGGATTTCTATAATTATATGATACCCCAAATCACTGTTGCTGACACATTTCTAGGCAAAGGGCATCTTTATCAAGGATGAGTGACTGAATAAAAAGCCCATATAAATGCTGATAAACTAGAATATACCATGTGATCTTTCTATATTATATTCCCCTTCTTTATGTTTACATAAAATAGTGTGCTTTTAATTAGTGTACCACTAGTCTTTATTCCATTGACTGTTCTGCTATATAATAGAGAGAGGAATGCTGAGAGTTGGAGTTGAAAGAAACCATTATATGCATCTACATCATAGATTTACATGTAAGTACTATGTAACCATGAGGCTATCATATTGACACATGGTTTGTTTCCTGGCTTTGAGAGGAGCACTTCTGCTTTTAAGAGTTTGGACTGTGCTAAAAGAAGTACACCATTCTTCCTGTAACTCACTGGCTTTGGTGGAAAATCATCATTCAGATACAATATTACTCTATTGTGTTTTCTTATATGTTTTATTTTCATGCAATTCATGAAACGGATATAAGATTACATCAGAGAACTCTGCTGATAAGAATTTTGGACTATATATGTGTTTGAAGATTCGTTTTAGAGCATGTTTGTGTCAAACAATTTTCGCATGTATTATTTATTAGTAAGGTGACTCAATTTTTTGACATTGTGCAGCTTATACGGTGTTTGCACCCAAGGGCTTGGTTGTCATACAGATTACAGCCTTGATTTTAATTTTCATCTCTGTTAGATATATTTTTTATTTTGCTGATTTTATTTAGCTAAAACTTGAAGTGGATATTAAAAATTACTGATAAAAGTTAAATTTTAACATTTATTTCTCTTCTTGTAATTTCTATGCAGTGCATATGTGCACTCCATTATAATGACTACTTTTCTATGGTTTTGAAGGTACAGTGTTATTAGTCTGGGAGTAGCAGCCCATTACAATATATCATGTATACATAATTATTGAATGAAAGTTACACACATATGTTGAAAGGAAAATGGGTTGTACTGCATAGTCCTACTTTAATGAGACCTTTCTCTATTTATATAGCATTTGATTCCACTAGTTCATTTGTATCCACTGGACACACCATAAGCTCCACATCCTCACAGCCATAGGATGTTCAAACTGTCACCACACATCAACCACAAAATGTGTACTACAATTTCAAAATGTAATTTAGCACACCATCTGCCACAGACTTACTTCAGCCTTTCATTATTTTTCCATTTATACAGTATATTACAAATATTTACTTCTTTAAACCTAGTCCTGCCCTGCATATTTATTTATATGTAAACTTACAAAAAAATAGTAAAACTTAAAAAAAAATATCAGTTGAAGTAAGCCATTAGAATATTAATAATTTGCATTGCTTAGCATATGCACATGCTAATTTATACTATTGTTTTATTTTTTCATTTAAGTGCCTATCACCGAAGCTCAAGGTAAGAAAAAATACAATATAATATTTGTTGGTAGTCATATTTTTGTAAAGCTGTACTGTACATGTAAATAAGATTAAAAATGATTTATTTAACACTTTTATTATATTGAATTTTTTAAACCTAGTCTTACCTTTTGTAGTACGCATATGTATTCGTATAAGAAATGTTAATAAAACCCTTATTAAAAATATCACTAGAAATGAGCCATTATCAGAGTAATCATTTAACAGATGCACATGCTAATTTATACTATTGTATTTTTATTTAAATTACTGCTTAGATCCCCAGCTCAAGTTATGTTATTTACAGCACATATAACATAACTTGGCACTCGAGGATTTTTATAAGAAAAACTTTATCTCAATAAATATGCATCAATGTTTCCGGGCCATGCAGAGCCCTGTCCTGTGTGAGGCTCCTATTCTCCTTTCGTGAACTTACTACTTTTATGATCAGTTAAGCTATATGTATTTTTTTACCCCTTTTTTTATTTGATGTTTTTATGTACCTTTGAGATAATATTCTTTTACATGTGTAGTTATTTGTGGATTGTACGTATACTATCATATATATATATATATATATATATATATGGGGATAGTCCCTTTTGCTCTAAACAACATTTTTTTATATCTTATATACAAATTTATGACTCTTTGCACATATTTATTCACTGTGAATTGCACTTTTATGTATTTATATAATTAATTTTCCAATATTAATATGAGTATAAAGTGATTTTAAGGTACACACCTAGCACTTTATATATGTCACTTAGCACTTTGTAGTTTGAAGTCATTATTATAAAAACACAAATATAAGGGTATATAAGCACATCAGGTGCTCTTATCCAGTTTCAATATTTGTATTCTTCTATATGTAACAGATCACCACTGTTACAATTTTTTCTGGTTGAGCTGATGCTCTTACCGGGTCCGGCAGCGCTGGTCCATGGTAGGGCAGCAGGCAGGGAATCCCCAGTGCCCGCTGCCATGCAGTCCTTCCTCCCCCTGTGGGAGCGCATGCTGACCTGAGAATACTTAAAGGCACACACACCTGTGTTTGACATCACAGTAGGCGCCCTATTCAACTCTTGCCTATATAATGAAGTCCCTGGGAGCACTCCTGTGCCAGAGTATAGGCTCCATTACCATACTCTAGTGTTCCTGTGCATATCCTGATTATTGGTTCTGACCTTGGCTTGTTTGTGACTCCGATTCTGTCTGGCCCCTGGCTCTGTGTTGATATCTGGTTCTGACCTAGGTTACTCCCTGTGACCTGTTTATGTCTGCTCCCTGGTACCGTCTCTTCTGTTTGGTTTTGACCCAGCTTGTCAACTATGCTAAAGTCTCCTGCACTCCAACCAAAGTTCACCAGCACCTGTATAGGGAAACCTAACCTGAGGGCCGTGACCTGTGTGTCGGACGCAGCCAAGTCCATATCTTCTTACGAGGGTTGCTGGTGAATACCGTTGGCACATTAGACTCTGCACCTCAGGTATAGGTCAAGCCAATTCCCTGAATACGAGTCACATCCCCAATCCATCTGAGTGTTGTGACAGAATATTCTGCCCCAAAATATGGATGCTGCTGGTAATCCCTCGCCATGCAACTTACTGGAGAATTTGCTCGGTCGAGTGTAAAAGCAAGAACAGGATCAGGCCCAAAACATGCAGTGCCTGCAAACGTTAATGCAACAAGTGGGCAGTTTGCATCCTCCTCCTATACAGTTGGCAGCACCATCTACAATACCCGTTCCTGCAGCTGGAGTATCCACACCATTGTGATTTCCAAATCTCTCCAAATATGATGGTGAGACCAAGACTTTGAGGTTTCTTAAATCAGTGCTCGATCCAATTCGAAATTCAAGCAGCAAATGTTTCCTCAGAGAGAACCAAGGTGGCCTATGTTATTTCTTTGCTGTTCGGGTGTGAGCTTTTCCACTGTGGGAGAGGAATGACCCTGTGGTTAATGACAGCTCTAAATTTCTAGAAGCCTTCAGAAAAGTATTCAAAGAGCCCGGCAGGGTATCGTCTGCTTTATCAGCTATTCTGCAACTAAAACAAGTTAACCAGACTACAGGACAATATGCAGTAGAATTCTGAACCCTTGCTTCCGAATTAGGATGGAACAATGAAGCTCTGGTCGTGGCTTTTATGCAAGGACTTTCCGAGCAAATTAAAGACATCTTAGCATCCAGACAGTTGCCTACATCTTTGGATGACTTAATCTCTTCATGCATCCACATCAACCGGTGCCACAAAGGGAGAACCTGGGAGCGGGAGCAATCTTGGCACTTCAGCTTCAAGCTTGCACCTCATTTCACTGCTCCGACAGAGTCTCCTGAGGAACCAATGCAGATCGGGAAATCACGTTTGCCAATAGTGGAATGAGAAAGGAGATTCAAGAATAATCTGTGCCTGTACTGTGGAGATCCAGATCACAATCTCCTTCAGTGTCCTAAACATCCAGGACACAACAAGGCCTAACTGATCGGGGGGTGGTCAGCTTAGGTGCACTCCAGCACACCTTAACTGGGAAAAATATACCACAGTTTGCGTTCGATGTGATTTTACTACTAAAGAAACCCACCAAGACACTTAAGGCTTTCCTGGATTCTGGTGCCGATGGTAATTTCATCACTGCTACAAAGGTTCAGGACTTAAAGATCCGTAGTTTGCCTCTACAAAGTCCACTCAGTGTGACTGGGGTACACGGCAATAAACTGCCTATGGTCACCATCAGCTCCAGAACTCCAGAAATTACCATGCAAGTTGGCGATCTTCACAAAGAGTAAATTTCTGTTTACATAATATAATCAGCTGACAATCCAATTATGCTGGGTCTTCCATGGTTATTATACTTGGTAAAGAGTAAAAGGAGTTGGTAGTACTGGGCGCACAAAAAAGTAAATAGAAAATTAAAATGTAACTTTTAATGGTTATTACCTAAAATAATCCCCAATTTGCGAGGAATAGACATTGAAATATAAGGTTAAAATATTGATCTCAAACAAAACATACATATATATTAAAATGGCAGATCCACTGAGGTGTTGTTGTTTAGGGTACAGTTATATTAATATAGGAATAATGATAATAATATTCAGTTCCTACTCCTTTGGATGCTATGATAGCTGAGTGGTCAGATATTGTCTCCCTATTGCTGAAATGTTATTATTTACACCTCTCAATCAGAAAATCCACCCAATATGCAGATATATTTATATCAAATCTACACGAAAATACCAATATATTCTTGTATTTGGTTGATGTCAGATAAATATGAGCAGCTTTCTCAAGGCTGCTCACAGTGAAACGCACGCGTCGGCGTCACTGGCAGCTCCATGTTGTGTATTTGTTGTGTATAGTTAGTACCATGAATATCCAAATTTAATACTAGATGCTATGAAGTCTATACAGTGTCAATGAATATTGGAATATATCCCGGGGTAAAACGGGACCCAATGTCAGAGACTGACTCTGACAAGTGATTTAATAGTATTAATCAATATCGAGCTAACTGTGCCTATTAGCATTACCAAGCCAATATTAATACAATGTCTTTAGGGAATCCATGTATCTCAAAGATTTCCTTTATAAATATATCGGCCAATTTTGGAGCTGACGGTAACCCTTTTAATGGAACAAAGGGAGCAACTTTGGAGAAGCTATCCACTACTACCCAGATTGTATTGAAATCCTGGCAGGAAGGTAGGTCCATTATGGAGTCCATAGAAATATGAGACCAAGGACAATCAGGTACCAAAAGTGGGCATAAGGAACTCGGGGGAAGTTGAGGAAGCACCTTGTGTTGAGCAAAGGTGATACAGGCTGCCAAAAAGTCTTTAACAGCATTACGTACTGTTGGCCACTAGTACTTCCTGAGGATCATCTCGAATGTTTTTCCCACTCCTGCATGACCAGAGAAGTGTGAAGCATGAGCCCATGCCCACACTCCTCCCGCAATTTCTGTAGATCATCAGGAAGAATATGAAGTGAAGCAGATCTTGGACTCCAGGATTTCTAGGGAATCTGTTCAGTTCTTGGTAGACTGGAAGGGGTATGGCCCTGACGAACGTTGTTGGGTCAAGGCTTCAGACATTCATGCACCCCAACTTCTTCAGAAATTCCATTAGAAGTTTCCTGGCAAGCCATTTGTGGGGTGTTCGGTGCCCATGCTTAGAGGAGGGGGTAATGTCACAGCATGCCGTACACCAGCACACTTTTACCGGGTCCGGCAGTGCTGATCCATGGTAGGGCAGCTGCTGGGAATCTCCAGTGCCTGCTGCCATGCAGTATTTCCTCCCCTGGTGGCATAATGCAGGCATTCGCGGCTCCCTGCAGGAGTGCGAGCCGACCTGAGAATACTTAAAGGCATACACACACCTGTGAATGACGTCACAGTAGGTGCCCTATTCAAGCCCTGCCTATATAAAGAAGTCCCTGGGAGCACTCCTGTGCCAGAGTATAGGCTCCATTACCATACTCCAGCATTCCTATGCTTATCCTGATTATTGGTTCTGACCTTGGCTTGTTTGTGACTCTGATTCTGTCTGACCCCTGGCTCTCTGTTGATATCTGGTTCTGACCTCGGCTGCTCTCTGCTCCCTGGTACCATTTAACCTTTATTTGTGTGTGCAAACTTTTCATTGTGAACAACGGCAGAGATTTAAATATTTGCTTGGTAGCATTATGTATACCATCACTAGCTAGTGTCAATTGTATGATCACTGACATATAGGGGCATATTCAATAGGCTGTGAGTATAGCAAAAAACCCACACATGCAAGGTTTTTCCTGTAGGGGGGGATTAGTTGCAGGAAGGACACAGACATCAGTAATAATCATCACTTGAATCAGCTAAATCAGATCTAAGAGTTCACTTCTGGGGAATGGTCATAAACAAATTGTTGATTAGAATAAACAGACATAACTATAACAGTAAGTTTAGACATTTAAGTCAGCTTCAGAAACAATAGTCTGTGAGATACAAATCTTGGTATTATTGATTAAAATAAGCAAGCATAGAGAAAGCAATAAGCTCAAGCGTTACATCAACATTGTCATCACCAGAGACAACAGTCTCTGGGGTTCAAATCTTGAAAAAAAACAAAATAAAAAAACAAAAGGGGTGTCAGCCAGGCTAGCTGTGAGAGCCTGGGGCGCTGCCGGTGCTGTTGGCCATCTGCCACAAGTGTCCACCTCTTAGCCTCCTGTTGCCATATTGCCAGACATTGCAAATGCTTAACCCTATTCTTCACCAACTTAGACAAAATGATTATTGCTTTCAAAGCCTCCAAAACAGATTGGTTAAATATGCCAGCCATGGGGAAATGACCAGAGGTCCATCCGGTCATCTCACTTCACTCTGCAACAAACTTCACACTCTTATCTCCGTACCTGTCTTTCATAACTGCATACATACTTGTCATTCCTAATCACATATGCTTTTGTTTTATTATTATTCCAAGATCCCTCATTATGCTACCCTCATTCCCCATCCTCTGTTGCATTTCTTTAAACTTTTTTTTTTAAATGACTACCCTCTTAACTCTAACTCACTTGATGTCATTATAAGACACTTTTTTCTTTCTTGCTAGAAACAAAAAAACTAAAACTTTTTCTCCAAACAGCCAATCTCCTGACTCTGAAAGGGGTACACTATCTTTCTATCTCACACAAGTGTTACACCTGCAATAAGAAGCTTCCCTAAGCACAAGCATGTTAGTAGGATCCAGTACAACTTGGTAAACTACCCTGGCATCAATTTTCCATTTTCACCAAACCAATTCCTTCTCCTTCATTCAAATAACCATTACCATCCAGGTGCATCACATGCCCTCCTCCCTGTACTCTGCAACCCTTTTGCAGGCTACACACAACCTCTTCACCCTCAAATCACTTGCTCTTACCCTCTATATATCACTTACAGGAACTCTCTTCCATCCCATACTTAAACAATGCTGCCCTTTTAAAAACAAATAAGATTAACTGTTTTCTTTTTCCAAGATTATGACACGTCTGTCAAAATAAAATCCTCAAAAAAACTATCCTTATCGTGTTTCCTGTCTTTCATTATCAGGCCAACCAAATCTCAAATACGATCTGACCTCATTAACAGATTCAGTACTTCAATTACTTTGTGCCCCCCTTTATTAGGGTTCAGGACACCTTTTGCATCACTTGTAACTACACAAGTCTACTTAAACAATTTCTCACTTTGTTTACAATATTACCCTGCAATTCACATAACCAGATTAATGTCTCTCTACTCCACTTCTCATACAAGGCATACAACAGGGGAAAATGGGAAAAGCCAGATCACCAAACGCCCCTCGTCCTAACTGGTTGCTGACATTTAATTCTTATAACCACAAAACCAACCACAAAAAAACTCAACAATACTGCCCCTAATTTCTGGGAAAATTGACTCAAATACAATTTAAAATTTCTGGAAGCAAGGAATCAAGCAACACTTCTAATGAACTGCTTCCGTCGGAATCCAAGTCGTCAATTTCTTGAAAAACTGAATCAAATGACAAATCCACCTCTGGCAACACTATTGAATTGAAATCATCAAACCGTAATTCCTCTATTTCTAAGAAAAGCAAATCAACATTACACATCTACTTTGACCACCTAATCAGGGGTACCTCCCAATGAGAGAAAAAGACAGGAGAATGAGGAAAGATAAAAGATAGTATGCACAACCTTCTTTTTTTAATAGAAAGAGTTATGGATCACTCACACTTGTTACATACACTGCTGTCTACGGTTTTATAGTGTCCCTTTTTTTTAATGACACAAGACCCTAATCTAACCCCAGCTCCAAGCAGAAGCCATAAGCTATACCGGGTGGGGTTCTGACCAGAAACTACTGCCGTGAAGGTCAGTCAATCACCCAAACATATGCCATTCAACCAATTATACATCACTCTTTCATACAAAACAGCGAAGGAGAGGAAAAAACAAAAAAACTGGTTTGCGCAATTCTCTTTTTTTTATCTCAGAGTGAGCAGAAAAAGAAAATAGAAGATATCAATAAAACTACTTAAAATAAGCAATCTAATAATAATTTCAGAATTAGAGATATCAAATAAAAAAATGCCAAGAAAATCACTTAACTTGCAAATTTAAAGACCATCTTTATTCTACATTTAGCATATTTCAGTGCACGGGAAAGAAAAAAAAACACAGCAGATACCATTTACTTTCCTTATCTACTCGGCACACTGCCCAGACTAGAAAAGGAGGGGAGAGTTTCTTACTCCTAGCACCATTTCTCCAACATACAAAACTTTCTTATACAAACTACACAACTGAGAAAAACCTTATTTTAAGAAGCAAATCCTACCAAAACAGAACAAGTATAAAACACTCACTACAGCACAATCAACTTACCACTACTGTGGGCGTTAACCGGAGTATTTCGCTGGGGCCTCCATAATTGATAACGCAATGTGTTTTGGATATTATTTATAAACCATAAGAAGAAATGAAATAATTCACACCAATACCAACTCTAAAATAAATGACAATGTTTTACTTAAAAGCAAATTAATTATACATGTATTATTGTATTATGGTCAAAGCAGACTTACAACATAAAAACATAAGTTCAGCAGCAATGACAAAATGATTATTTGCAATGCCTAGCATAGACTCACAAGGTGACAGTCAGCCAAGTTTATACTTACATCCCAGTGCCCCGGGACTCTCTTGACCTACAATTGCTCCTGCTCAACCCGACTGACCAGCCCCTCCCATCTTTGATCAATCTTTTATACTTTTTCTTTTGGTCAAACTACTGACATATTCTAAAATGGCAAATATTAATTAATTAATTCAATATTCATGCGCACTAAACATTTCACTGATAATATGTTCTAATCATAACAAAACCTATAATCTCCTTTCTATGTTCTCAAAATTCTGGTGACTGTTTCTGGTGGACCAAGGCTATCTTGATTAGCTCCCTTCTTGTTTATACAGATTTGAGACCTACTGTCTCCTAGTTTGTTCATATAAAACTTACCCATTATTCTGTCTTGCTAAACATGGTTTCCATCAATAGTTTCTGTAGTTGAACGACATAAGCATGCATATATTCATGAATTGCTGAAGGAATATGTACGGTCACATATTCCGGCATTATCAGCCCTTTGTTGATGAGTAACATCTCCACCTGTAGGCCCTGTTATCTTTATAATCTCCATCTATCATATGTTTCTTACTCCATTTAAATTTTACAAATAATTTTCACATTGCTTTTGAAATTTAGAATCCAATTTTGAGTCAAGTCTTCCTCAAATGATTTCTCATGCTCTTCTGTTCTTTGAAGCTCTGTCTTAGCTTCTTTTACCATAAGTATCATTAAACATAATGATGTGCCATATATAATAAAGGATGGATAAATTGTACTTTTTTTCCTAACTTGATTTAATAGAAAATTGTTTATCAGTAGAAGCTCACTTGTGCACAAATTAATAGATATATTTTGAGTCATTTGAATACAACATCTATCATAACATTGATATTGTGTTTGTTTTTTTAACAAAGTTACAGTATATTAAATTGGATACAGAGACAAATTACAGCCTTGTAAAAATAGTTTGACACAAACATCCACTAAAACCAATGTTCAAACACACATATAGTCCAAATTACTTATCAGCAGAGTTCTCTGATGTAATCTTGTGTCCTTTTTTCAAATTACCGTCAATGGAATAAAGACTAGTGGTGCATTAATTAATAGCACACTATTTATTGTAAACATAAAGAAGGGGAATGTGTATGTACTCAATACGTCACCAAAGTACAAACTCCCAGTATCATTCTCCTGTGCTTTCCCTGCGATTGTGATCTTCCATTTCTCACTTGTACTGGATACCTGACCAAGGGGCTGCAACCTGCTTACTGGGTGCAGCTTAAACCCAAAGCCCAAGTGGAGGGGTCACTGGTGAACACTATCCAGCAGATTAGACTCTGTGCCTTTGGTCAGGTCTAGACAACATCCAGAATATAGAAAGATCACATGTCACATAGTCACCATAAGGAGGAGATGAATCCCAGGACCTTCCTCTGGACCTTGTGAGACCACGGATTTCTATAAAAATATGATACCCCAAGTCACTCGTGCTGACAGATATTTATGCAAAGGGTGTCTTTATCAAGGATGAGTGACTGAATAAAAACGCCGATATAAATACTGATGCACCGTAATATACCATGTGATCTTTCTATATTATATTCCCCTTCTTTATGTTTAAATTAAATAGTGTGCTTTTAATTTGTGCACCACTAGTATTTATTCCATTGACGGTCCTGCTATATAATAGAGAGAGGAACACTGTGAGTTGGAGTTGAAAGAAACCTTTACATGCATCTACATCATAGATTTACATGTAAGCACTATGTAACCATGAGATTATCATATTGACACATTCTTAGTTTCCTGGCTTTGAGGGGAGCACTTCTGCTTTTAAGAGTTTGGACTGTGGATAAAAAAGTACACAATTCTACCTGTAACTCACTGGTTTTGATGGAAAGGCATCATTCAGATACAATATTACACTATTGTGTTTTCTTATATGTTTTATTTTCATGCAATTCGTGAAACGGATACTAGATTACATCAGAGAACTCTGGTAATAAGAATTTTGGACTATATATGTGTTTGAACATTGGTTTTAGAGCATGTGTGTCAAACAATTTTTGCATGTATTATTTATTAGTAAGGTGACTACATTTTTTGACATTGTGCATCTTATACTGTGTTTGCACCCAAGGGCTTGGTTGTCATATAGATTACAACCTTGATTTTAATTTTCATCTCTGTTCCATATATTTTTCATTTCGCTAATTTTATTTATCTAAAACATGAAGTGGATATTAAAAATTACTGATAAAAGTAAAATTTTAACATTTATTTCTCTACTTGTAACATCTATGCAGTGCATATGTGCACTCCATTATAATGACTACTTTTCTATGGTTTTGAAGGTACAGTGTTATTAGTCTGGGAGTAGCAGCCCATTACAATATATCATGTATACATATGTATTGAATCAAAGTTACACATATATGTTGAAAGAAAAAAGGGTTGTACTGCATAGTCCTACTTTAATGAGACCTTTCTCTATTTATATAGCATTTGATTCCACTAGTTCATTTGTATCCACTGGACACACCATAAGCTCCACATCTTCACAGTGATAGGATTTTCAAACTGTCACCACACATCAACCACAAAATGTGGACTACAATTTCAAAATGTAATTTAGCACACCATCTGCCACAGACTTACTTCAGCCTTTCATTATTTTTCCATTTATACAGTATATTACATATATTTACTTCTTTAAACCTAGTCCTGCCCTGCATATTTACTTATATGTACCCTTACAAAAAAATAGTAAAACTTAAAAAAAAATATCAGTTGAAATAAGCAATTAGTATTTTAATCTATCATGGCTGCCGACACTTGAGACTCCTGGAGGGAGGCAGGCCTACTAGGCACAATAAACTGGGGTGGTCTTAGGAATGACTTTTCCATAAATCTCAGTAGCACAGGATAAAAGTAAAATAGAATTTATTCACAAAAGAATTATAATCAGCAAGCTCTCAAATAAAGTCTCAAACAGCACAGAGGTTCACATATGCAATAATAAATATAGGAGAGAATCCCCAAATATATATATGCAGTCTTTAACATATAAGAACTAATGTGGTAGGGAACCCTGAGTCCAGAATGAGGCCAACACCTCAAGATGACACTGAGGACCTTTGCCATGGTAGAACCCTGTAGTAATGTAAATCTGGAGCAGAGCGGACCATGCAGAATAATATAGTTCTGGGACATGGCCAAGCCCTGTGATGCATTGAGAGATGAAGCAAACTTGAGCCTTACGGGGTAGTGAAGTCGGAGCAGGGTTAAGCCCTGTAAGGCAATGAGATTCCAGGACAGGGTTGAGCCCTGTGGTGTGGCTAGAGTTCAGAGTGGGGTTGAGCCCCATGATGCAGAGAGGATTGTAGCAGGGTTGAGCCTCGTGATGTGGAGAAGATTGTGGCGGGGTTGAGCCCCATGATGCGGCTAGGGTTCAGAGCGGGGTTGAGCCCGTGATGCAGAGAAGATTGTAGCAGGGTTGAGCCATGTAGCTAGGGTTCAGAGCAGGGTTGAGCCCTGTAATGTGGAGAAGATTGTAGCAGGGTTTAGCCCTATGGTGTGGCTAGGGTTCGGAGCAGGGTTGAGCCCCGTGATGCAGAGAAGATTGTAGTAGGGTTGAGCCCTGTGGTGTGGCTAGGGTTTGGAGTGGGGTTGAGCCCTGTGATGCAGAGATGACACTGTAATGGTGCAGTTGACAACTGTGACAAGGATGAGTTCAATATCCACAGGAATGGAAAGACAACAGGCAAAGGTTAATAGTGCAGCAAAATGGTGAAACTGCAGCGATGGAGCAATAAGCAATACTTAGGCAATATAACTGACATCAGAAGATCATCTGGAATATAACAAAGTCCACGGCAATCCTCAAGCACAGCGGGGATCAGGCAGGAGTCCAAGAAAAGATCTGAAAGCAATGTTGCACAGACACTGAGACACAGGTAGTAACAGGCTTTATACTAGAGGTCTGTGATCCATAGGAAGTTTCATAACATGTGACCCAAATGGAATCAGGTTTGAAATAATGAGCAATCTAGAAATCCCACAACCTGACGACACTTGGGAAACATATGATCACTTTAACACTCCAGCAAGCAGGATAGCTCCTCCAACGATCACAATGGAACTTTGGCAAAAGTAGTCTCTCTTTATGTACTGAAACAGTCGCAGTCCTGACATAATCATTTGCATTGCTTAACATATACACATGCTAATTTATACTATTGTTTTATTTTTTCATTTAAGTGCTTATAACTGCAGCTCAAGGTAAGAAAAACTACAATATAATATTTGTTGGTAGTCATATTTTTGTAAAGCTGTACTGTACATGTAAATAAGATTAAAAATGATTTCTTTAACACATATATTATATTATATTGATTTTTTTAAACCTAGTCTAACCTTTTGTATGTACGCATATGTATTCTTATAAGAAATTATAATAAAACCCTTATTAAAAACATAACTGGAAATGAGCCATTATAAGAGTAATCATCATTTAACAGATGCACATGCTAATTTATATTATTGTATTTTTATTTAAATTACTGCTTAAATCCCAAGCTTAACTTATGTTATATACAGCACACACACACACACACACACATATATATATATATATATATATATATATATATATATAAAAATATAGTCTATATCCAAATATTGAAACTGGATAAGAGCACCTGATGTGCTTATATACCCTTATATTTGTGTGTTTATAATAATGACTTCAAAATAAAAGTGACATATATGAAGTGCTAGGTGTTCCTTGGACAAAACACATTGGTGGCTCCTATTCTTCTCCTTTCATGAACTTACCAATTATATGATCAGATAAGCTATATATATATATTTTTACCCTTTTTTATGTGATGTTTTTATGTACCTTTGAGATAATTTTTTTACATGTGTATTTATTTGTGGATAGTACGTATGCTATCCTAAATATATGGGGATAGTCCCTTTTGTTCTAAATAAAAATTGTTTATATTTTATATACAAATTTATGACTTTTTGCACATATTTATTCACTGTGAATTGCACTTTTATGTGTTTATATAATTCATTTTCCAATATTAATATGAGTATAAAGTGATTTTAAGGTTCTTAGAGTTTTATGAATTGTATTTACACACATAGCACTTTATATATATGTATGTCACTTAGCACTTTGTATTTTGAAGTTATTATTATAAACACACAAATATAACGATATATACAGTAAGCACATCATGCGCTCTTATCCAGTTTCAATATTTGTATTTTTCAATATGTAACAGATCACCACTGTTAAATTTTTTTCTGGTTGAGCTGATACCCATATTATTGGGGTGTTCTTCAAATATATCTGGGCCTGAGTCATATAAGTAATATTATATATACGCATAGTACACAAACCTATTAGGAATGTCACTAACAAGGGTCTATCTCAAAGTGGCGCTGTAAAGTTCCTCTTCACATATATATATATATATATATATATATATTCCAGCCATTTTAAAGAGTGCACTCACCAGGACTTCTCATTCCAAAAATATGAAAAAACCTACTTTAATGATCACATTGTATTCAACGGTCATAAGTCGACGTTTCGACCGCACAAACGCGGCCTTCCTCAGGACACCACCAGTGAGACACAGGACCTACAAGCACCCTCCATATTGCCCACCTTATATACCCCTCTTAATGAATCTCAGTTATTGCTCCACCCCTGCTACCCCTCTGGGACCAGGGTATATAAGGTGGCCAATATGGAGGGTGCTTGTAGGTCCTGTGTCTCACTGGTGGTGTCCTGAGGAAGGCCACGTTTGTGCGGTCAAAACGTCGACTTGTGACCTTTGAATACAATGTGATCATTAAAGTAGGTTTTTTCATATTTTTGGAATGAGAAGTCCTGGTGAGTGCATTCTTCAAAATGACGGGAATATTTATTGGTATCTCCAATGTACCATTGAATGGTCACCCCGGGATGTATTGCTTGCTGCTTTAAGTGAGTGCTGACCCTCATTGGATATTATATATGTATATATATATATATATATATATATATATATATAAAATCATATGTTCAAAATTATATTAATATAATGAATACAATCTTCTTACTTTTTTTTAATAGCAGGAAGTGAAATAGGATTTGAAGGTAATATACATTACTCTTTGACAGCTAATAATAGAGGTGCATACACGCACAACGATTTTGTTACCAATGATTTTCTGAACGATTTTATGAACGATTTTCTGTCAGATTTTTTTAAAGTGTAATGAACGGTTTTTTTGAACTACAAACGATTTTTGCATTTTCCCTTAATGAAAATCGTTCAGTTGGTCAGTCTGACTGAACTACAAACTACAAAATTGAACACGCATGAACAATAATCGTTCATCAGTTTAACTCAGAAAGTGAATGATTTTTACAACGATTGAATGATTAACGATATCGTTAACGATAATCATTCAAAAATCATTGTGTGTATGCACCTTTACTCTGAAATGCAAGCTAATGTATTTGTGTTAAGGAAAACAATATAAAGGTAATAAGTATTCACATTTAGATTCTTCACCACATAGATTTGTATATGTATTCAGAAAGTCATACTGTAATATATATATATATATATATATATATATATACAGTGCCGTAGTTACGGTAGTGCAGCCGGTGCCATCGCAGAGGGCACCACAGGTCAGGGCGCGCTGTTTTGGCCTGTCAAATTTCTGTTTATAATCATTCTTACTTGTAGCTTCCTCTTATTTCATCCCCAGCATCTCCTGGCCTCTCCTATCTCTTCCCTAGCCATTCCTCATTCCCCATGGCCCTTTTTTGGGTGCATTATGTCCCTTTGAAAAATGAGGGGGGCGCCAATGTTCTTTCTGGCACAGGGCACCAAAAAGTCTAGTGACGGCTCTCTCTCTCTCTCTCTCTCTATATATATATACATATATATATATATAAAAGTACATATATATATATATATATATATATATATAGCATTTTTTTTTCATTTAAAAAATAACCTGTATGTCCAGGTCAAGGTATATAACAAATAGGATAAAAGATTTGTAGTTGCTCATATTATTTTAAGAATGTAAATGTACAGAATTTTGAAAATGTTTTATATATATATATATATATATATATATATATATATAATCATATGTTTTAAAATGACATTAATACAATCAATATAATCTTTTTTTTGCATAACAGGAAGTGGAATGGGAACTGAAGGTAATATATGTCACTTTTCAACAGCTTATTAACACTTAATTACCACCTAATGTCTTTGTGCTAAGGAAAACAACATAATGCTAATAAGTATTCACAATTAGATTATTCACTGTATACATTTTTCTTTGTATTCAGAAGCAAACACTGTGATATATATATATATATATATATATATATATATATATATATTATATATAAAACTATACATACTGTGTATATATATATATATATATATATATATATATATATAAACACTTTGAGAT
Source organism: Taudactylus pleione (assembly GCA_031769625.1). NCBI lineage: Eukaryota > Metazoa > Chordata > Amphibia > Anura > Myobatrachidae > Taudactylus > Taudactylus pleione. Next base: position 3,843,619 of record JAUIMM010000250.1, read on the forward strand.
AAGACAGCACTCGTGTAAAAAGTTCTTTAAAGGTGCAGTGCCTGGTTCAAACAAAATAAATATATGTTACTAAATGGTAATAGTAGGTTAGCGCTCACTCACATATATGCTTGTGGTGGCGGCAGGAACTAAAAGAGGAACCTTTATCTCTTATTAGTCAATGTAATTAGGGGGGAAGTCCCCGCACTCAACCACAGGTAGTCAGTTGTACAATTGGTTTTATAAGTTAAATGCACTCAAACACTGAGATAATGTCCCAAAATATTTTACTTTATAAAATTAAAACTTCAATTGTGTATGCAAATGATTGTAGGATGCAAATTGTAGTAATTGCAAAAACAGATACCAGACAAACAAATACACAAAACAGAGCAAAGACTCAACACCAGAAAAATAATAAAAAAATGATCTGTATATATATATATATATATACACATATATATACATATATCTGTGTATATACATATATATATATATATATATATATATATATGTATATATATATATAAATGTACAATGGGACTAGAAAGAAAGAGAGGGGGGGAGGGGTGGGGGAAGAAGGAGAGAATAGGGAGAACCAAGAGTACTCTGGTAAAGCAAATCAACCTTGATAGTGTGGATTAATGAAATATTGTTACTTTGTATGGTAGTGGATGACTCCACATTAAATTGATGGTTAAACCTTGGTTAATAAAAAATATGTTCCAACTGCTGCTTGTTAATGTGCAAATCACTGTTAATCACTGTGCAAAAGACGTATCAATGATAGTCACTGTGAGTAGATGTATAGTTCCAATGGTATGTAGGGCCTCAAGGTGCGCGTCCCATGAACCCAGGTACCCTACTTACCCACAATGTTCTTCCAATAAGCTGTGTTCCAATCTTCCTCACCTTTCCACAACCGGAGCCCCGGAAAACATTCAATAAATAATCAGTTGTGCTTTCACGTGATTTTTCTCCTCCAAATTTCCATCTGCGTTAGATTCTGTTTTCCTAAGCAGAAATACAAAGTAGGAATAGTACAGTGAACACTTGATAAAAAGGAAATTGGCATATCACACAGTGCAGGGGCAGTCCCGGGCTCGGCCTCAGCCTTGGCACATCACACAGTGCAGGGGCAGTCCCGGGCACGGTGCATAAATATATGCACTCACTTTTTTTGGGAATAAAAAAAGGAATAAAGAACCAGCACTCACGTTTAGTAGATGTATTGTGAATTCACATATGAAAAATACAGCATCCAATAGTCAGCAGCAACAGCCCGCCCGATGACCGTTTCAACCAAATCCTAATTGATTTTCCTTAGGGGCTAATTATATATATATATATATATAGACCCAAATGACAACATTGATGTGCTGAACCAAGTCCTCTGTGTATTCAGTGGGATGGCTAAAAAAACCAGGCAACATGCTTATTCAACACCAGGCAGCAAAACATTCAAAACGTTTCATTCTCCTGTGCAAGTTCTGCATCTGGATCCACAGTGTGTGTACTCAATACATCATCCGAGTACCATCGCCTACGTGTCATTCTCTTGTGCCAGTTCTGTGTCTTGAACTACAGTGTGTGTACTCAGTACGTCATCTGAGTACCATCTCATAAGTGTCATTCTCCTGTGCCAGTTCTGCATCTGGAACCACAGTGTGCATAATCAGTGGGTCATCTGAGTACAATCTCCTAGTGTCATCCTCCTGTGCTACTTCTGCATCTGGATTCACAGTTTATTTACTCAGTACAGTTCAGTACATTACCCAAGTACAAACTCCCAGTATCGTTCTCCTGTGCTTTCCCTGCGATTGTGATCTTCCATTTCTCACTTGTACTGGATACCTGACCAAAGGGCCCTGACCTGCTTATTGGGTGCAGCTTAAACCCAAATCCCAATTGAAGGGTCACTGGTGAACACCACCAAGTAGATTAGACTCTGTTTGTTTTGTCAGGTCTAGCCAACATCTGGTACTTGTGGATGAGGAAGGCATACATCCAGGCCCCTCGCCTCTGATTCCTCTCCCATTCTGTGACCCAGACTTCCAATACCTCAGTAGAGGATCTCCATAGCCAAAACGTGACACAAGGCTGCAAGATGCAATCAAGCAGACGAGACACTGGTTGGTAAATCAAATTCTGAGCCGATATTATCAGTCTACCAGTGGTTTTAAATTTATCCTTATGAAGCTTTTATATAGTGTATAGCACTGGGATTTGGCAAAATTCTATAGTTAATGCTTTAACTATCTTATCTGTGATTTTGCCATGTTGATGGGCTCTATGTAGGATGTTGGACAATTTCCTGTTACATTCCAATGTAGGGTTCCATGCATGTTTTTGTACAGTTTTTGATCACTAAGTTGATCATAAATGTCATCATGGAAGTCCAGTATATTTAATACAGCAGTGGCTCCGCCTTTATTGTCAGTCCTGATGACAATGTCACGATAGCCAAGGTTTTTGAGGGATATTATTTCCTCTGATGTCAAATTCCACTTTATTTTATGTGGTGCAGAAGTAAATTTACCTACAGCATCATCAAGATGACCAGTGAAAGTTTTTTATGGATGCATTTATGGAGACAGGATCAAAAGCTGATTTAGAACAGGTGACCAAAATTTTGTCAAAAGGAGATGTGTTATCTAAGTTAGTTTAGTATTGATAATATTATTTTCAACATAGTTTTCTTGAGAATTTATGAAGTTCCAACTTCAATTCAAACTCCTCATGTTTTGATATTGGGACGAAACACAGACCTTTATTTAATACACACATTTCTGCAGAAATTGAGTTTCTGTTAGAGAATTTAAAAATTAATCCTTCTTTCTTGTTGTCTTAGCCTCTTGATCTATTCGCTTCTGCTGGTTGCAGAGCATCTGGGGGGTTTAAAGAGAAATGGACTCCAGTGCCTAAAAGGGACAGCAGGACTGATGTTTCTCTCACCCTCATCAGAGTCAGCAATAATGAAATCATTCTCACTATTCGATGAAGCCTGTGTGTCTTTTGGTATCTTTGTTGTCAAGGATACCTTAATTTGTTATACGCCCTTTGTTGATGATTAACTTTGTTGATGAGTCGTCTTCCTCGAGTTATTCCTTATGCTCTTCTTCAAAGTCAACTATTTTGTTCTTTGAAGCTCTCTCTCATCTTCCTTTACCATATGTATCATTAAACATAATGATGTGCCATACATAATAAAAGGTGGATAAATTGTACTTTTTTTTCCTAACTTTATTTAATAGAAAATTGTGCACAAATTAATAGATATATTTTGAGTCATTTGAATACAACATCTATCATAACGTTGATATTGTGTTTGTGTTTTTAACAAAGTTACAGTATATTAAATTGGATACAGAGACAAATTACAGCCTTACAAAAATTGTTTGATGCAAACATGCGCTAAAACCAATGTTCAAACACACATATAGTCCAAAATACTTATCAGCAGAGTTCTCTGATGTAATCTTGTATCCATTTCTCAAATTACCGTTAATGCAATAAAGACTAGTGGTGCATTAATTAAAAGCACACTATTTATTGTAAACATAGAGAAGGAGAATAGAATATAGAAAGATCACATGTCTAGTCACCATAAGGAGGAGATGAATCCCGGGACCTTCCTTTGGACCTTGTGAGATCACGGATTTCTATAAATATATGATACCTCAAATCACTGTTGCTGACACATTTCTAGGCAAAGGGCATCTTTATCAAGGATGAGTGACTGAATAAAAAGCCTGTATAAATGCTGATAAACTAGAATATACCATGTGATCTTTCTATATTATATTCCCCTTCTTTATGTTTACATTAAATAGTGTGCTTTTAATTAATGTACCACTAGTCTTTAGTCCATTGATGGTTCTGCTATATAATAGAGAGAGGAACACTGTGAGGGAGTTGAAAGAAACCTTTATATGCATCTACATCATAGATTTACATGTAAGTACTATGTAACCATGAGATTATTGTATTGACACATGGTTCTTCTCCTGGCTTTGAGAGGAGCACTTCTGCTTTTAAGAGTTTGGACTGTGGATAAAGAAGTACACCATTCTTCCTGTAACTCACTGGCTTTGGTGAAAAATCATCGTTCAAATACAATATTACACTATTGTGTTTTGTTATATGTTTTATTTTCATGCAATTCGCGAAACGGATATAAGATTACATCAGAGAAATCTGCTGATAAGAATTTTGGACTATATATGTGTTTGAACATTAGTTTTAGCATGTTTGTGTCAAAACTATTTTTACTTGTATTATTTATTAGTAAGGTGACGCAATATTTTGACATTGTGCATGTTATACTGCGTTTGCACCCAAGGGCTTGGTTGTCATATAGACTACAGCCTTTATTTTAATTTTCATCTCTGTCCCATATATTTTTTATTTAATTTCTCTACTTGTAATATCTATGCAGTGCATATGTGCACTCCATTATAACGACTACTTTTCTATGGTTTTGAAGGTACAGTGTTATTAGTCTGGGAGTAGCAGCCCATTACAATATATCATGTATACATAATTATAGAATGAAAGTTACACACATATGTTGAAAGGAAAATGGGTTGTACTGCATAGTCCTACTTTAATGAGACCTTTCTCTATTTATATAGCATTTGATTCCACTAGTTCATTTGTATCCACTGGACACACCATAAGCTCCACATCCTCACAGCCATAGGATGTTCAAACTGTCACCACACATCACCCACAAAATGTGGACTACAATTTCAAAATGTAATTTAGCACACCATCCGCCAGACTTACAGTACTTCAGCCTTTCATTATTTTGCCATTTATACAGTATTTGCCATTTATACAGTATATTACATATATTTACTTCTTTAAACCTAGTCCTGCCCAGCATATTTACTTACAGTGCATCCGGAAAGTATTCACAACTCTTCACTTTTTCCACATTTTCTTATGTTACAGCTTTATTCCAAAATGGAATAAATTCATTTTTGTCCTTACAAAAAAATAGTAAAACTTAAAAAATTTTTTGACTTGAAATAAGCCATTAGAATATATTTATTTTTACTTTAAGTGCTTATATCCCCAGCTCAAGGTAAGAAAAAATACAATATAATATTTGTTGGTAGTCATATTTTTGTAAAGCTGTATTGTACATGTAAATAAGACTAAAAATGATTACTTATTATTATTATTCTTATAAAAAATGATAATAAAACCCTTATAAAAAACAACACTAGAAATGAGCCATTATAAGAGTAATCATCATTTAACAGATGCACATGCTAATTTATACTTTTGTATTTTTATTTAAAATACTGCTTAGATCCCCAGCTCAAGTTATGTTATATACAGCATATATATATATATATATATTTCTACATACACAAATATTGACACTGGATAAGAGCGCCTGATATGCCTATACAGTACATCCGGAAAGTATTCACAGCATGTCACTTTTTCCACATTTTTTTATGTTACAGCCTTATTTCAAAATGGAATAAATTAATTTTTGTCCTCAAATTTCTACAAACAGTACCCCATAATGACAACGTGTAAAAAGTTTTTTGAGATTTTTGCAAATTTAATAAAAAAAAACCCACTAAGAAATCACATATATTCACAGCCTTCCAATGAAGCTTAAAAGTGGGCTCAGGTGCATCCTGTTTCCACTGATCATCCTTGAGATGTTCCTAATGCTTAATTGAAGTCCACCTGTGGTAAATTCAGTTGATTGGACATGATTTTGAAAGGCATACACCTATCTATAAAAGGTCCCACACTTGACAGTGCATGTCAGAGCACAAACCAAGGAGTTGTCTGTAGACCTCCGAGACAAGATTGTCTCGAGGCACAAATATGGGGAAGGGTACAGAAAAATATCTGCTGCTTTGAAGGTCCCAATGAGCACATGGCCTCCATCATCCATAAATGGAAGAAGTTTGGAACCACCAGGGCTCTTCTTAGAGTTGGCTGTCTGTCTAAACTGAGCAATCAGGGGGGAAGGGCCCTAGTCAGGGAGGTGACCAAGAACCTGACTCTGTCAGGGCTACTGCATTCCTCTGTGGAGAGATGAGAACCTTCAAGAAGGACAACCATCTCTGCAGCAATCCACCAGTCAGGCATGTATGTTAGAGTGGCCAGATGGAGGCCACTCCTTATTAAAAAGCACATGGCAGCCCACCTGGAGTTTGCAAAAATGCACCTGAAGGACTACAAGACCATGAGAGACAAAGATTGAACTCTTTGGCGTGAATGCCAGACATTCTGTTTGGAGGAAACCAGGCACCACTCATCATCAGGTCAATACCATCCCTTCATTGAAGCATGGTGGTGGCAGCATCATGCTGTGGGGATATTTTTCAGTGGCAGGACCTGGGAGACTAGTCTGGATAGAGGGAAAGATGAATGCAGCAATGTACAGAGACATCCTGGATGAAAATCTGCTCCAGAGTGCTCTTGACCACAGACTGGGGCGACGGTTAATCTATTAGCAGGACAACGACCCTAAGCACACAGCCAAGATATCAAAGGAGTGGCTTCAGGACAACTCTGTGAATGTCCTTGAGTGGCCCAGCCACAGGCCAGACTTGAATCTGATTGAACATGTCTGGAGAGATCTGAAAATGGCTGTGCATTGACGCTTCCCATCCAACCTGATGGAGCTTGAGAGGTGCTGCAAAGAGGAATGGGCGAAACTGCCCAAAGATAGGTGTGCCAAGCTTGTGGCATCATATTCAAAAAGTCTTGAGGCTGAAATTGCTGTCAAAAGTGCATCAACAAAGTATTGAGCAAAGGCTGTGAATACTTATGTACATGTGATTTCTTAGGGATTTTTTTAAATTAAATTTGCTAAAGTCTGAAAAAAACTTTTTACACGTTTTCATCATGGGGTATTGTATGTAGAATTTTGAGGAAAAAAAATGAATTTATTCCATTCTGGAATAAGGCTGTAAAATAACAAAATGTAGAAAAAGTGATGCGCTGTGAATACTTTTCGGATGCACTGTATACCCTTATATTTGTGTGTTTATAATAATGACTTCAAAATACAAAGTGCTGTGACATATATAAAGTGCTAGGTGTGTAAATACAATTCATAAAATTCTAAGAACCTTAAAATCACTTTATACTCATATTAATATTGGAAAATGAATTATACAAATATATAAAAGTGCAATTCACAGCGAATAAATATGTGCAAAAAGTCATACATTTTTATATAAAATATAAACAATTTTTATTTAGAACAAAAGGAACTAACCCCATATATATATAGGATAGTATACGTACAATCCACAAATAAATACACATGTAGAAAAATTATCTCAAAGGTACATAAAAACATCAAATAAAAAAGGGGTAAAAATAAATATATATAGCTTATCTGATCATAAAATTGGTTAGTTCATGAAAGGAGAAGAACAGAGCCTCCAACGCATTTTGTCCGTATCTTGGACAAAACGCGTTGGGGAGTCCTGCTACAATTTTTTCTGGCACCCATATTATTGGGGTGTGCTTCAAATATATCTGGGCCTGATTCATATAAGTAATATATATAGGCGTAATACACAAACATATTAGGAGTGTCACTAACAAGGGTCTGTCTTAAAGTGGTGCTGTAATCTTCCTCTTAATATATATAAAATCATATGTTCAAAAATTACATTAATATACAAAATCTTCTAACTTTTTGTCATAGCAGGAAGTGAAATAGGACCTGAAGGTAATATACATTACTCTTCAACAGCTAATAAAAACACTGAAATGCTAGCTAATGTATTTGTGTTGAGGAAAACAATATGATGTTAAAAAGTATTCACATTCAGATTCTTTACCATATACATTTGTATATGTATTCCAAAAGACATACTGTTATATATATATATATATATATATATATATATATTACAGTATGTGTGTGTATATATATACATATATATATATATATATATATATATACACACACACAGTTTATATATATACACACACACAGTTTATATATATATATATATATATGTATTATGGTATATATATATATATATATATAGTGATATATTATATAAATATACAGCATTTTTTTATTTCAAGCATAGCTTGCAACTCTGGCTCAAGGTATAAAACCAATAAGATTTAATATTTGTAGTTGGTCATATTATTTTAAGAATGTAAATGTACAGAAGCTTGAAAACATTTTAAATCTGAACCTCACCTCCGTGTTTTGTTTTCATGTTTTGGTTTTGGATCTGGATTTTTTCTTGAGAAATAAAAAAAACAGCTGAAATCACATAAAAGGTTTTTTTTTTTATTCCTACAGTATTAATAACCTCAATAACATTTATTTCCACTCATTTCCAGTCAATTTTGACTACCTCACAGCTCACAATATTGATATTTTCATCTAAAGGGCCAAAAGGTTTTGAACCAGCTTGCTGGCTCAAAACTTATTGATATAATTATTAATAGTGTTGAGGACTGTGCAAAGATAATGGTTGGGATACCCTTGAGGATTGAAGAATTGATAGTTGGTGCAGCCCCTGGCTGTAAAATTGATAATAAATTAATTAAAAAACAATTAATTGTTGCAGCCCCTGGCTGAATAATTAATAATAAAAAGAAATTCATAGTTGCAGGCCCTGGCTGTAAAATTGATAATAAATTAATTAAAAATAATTCATTGGTGCAGGCCCAGACTGAATAATTAATAATAGTTTAATTAAAAAAGTAAAAAACAATTCATTGGGTGTAGCCCCTGGCTGAATAATAATTAATGAAAAGAAATTAATTGAATTGATAATCAATTAAATAAAAAAACAATTAATTGGTGCAGCCCTGGGCTGAATAATTAATAATAATCTGATTAAAAAAGTAAAAAACAATTAATTGGGTGCAGCCCCTGGCTGAATAATAAAAATAAATTAATTGGTTTAGCTCCTGGCTGTAAAATTGATAATACATTACTTTAAAAACAAATCAATGGTTCCTAAACCAACCACAACATTAATTTAAAATATCAGGCAGCAATGCCCCAACCAGCACATAATGGAAAGGAAAAAGGTGCAAGATGGAATAGTCCTTGGGTCCCCCCACCCACCCTTATGTTGTATACAAAACAGGACATTCACAGTTTAACAAACCAATAATTTCAGTGAAAAGGACTGCCAATTGTGGCTGAAATGGTTGGTTTGTTTAAAACAAGCTGCCAATGTGATATGGACATGGAAATGAAAATGATCCCATACACAAACTGGCTTTACATTACTAGTTTTTATTGTCCTCGTCCTCATCCTCATCATCCCCATCAGTGTGTACATCCACTTCTTCACACAATATTAATTTGTCCCCATTGGAATAAACCATAGGCGCCTCTGTTTAATTATTTTATGTTTGTTGGTAGAGGTCTTCCTCGTGGAATTTGTAATTCATTTTAATGAACATCATCTTTTCCACATTTCGAGGAAGTAACCTCCTACACCGATCACTGACAAGGTTTCCAGCTGCACTGAAAACTCTTTCAGAGTACACACTGGATGGTGGTCAACTTAGGTAATGCAAAGCCAGTTTGTGTATGGGCCTCCAAATTGCCCCTTTTTCCTGCTAGTACTGAAAGGGACTGTCTGACATGCCTATTAGTATGTTATCTCTGAAATAGTCCTCCACCATTCTGTGAATGGAGACCGTATCACACAGTCACGGTAGAAGACATGTCACTAGTAGGCAGTTCTCTCAGACCCGACCAAATGTCAGTTTTTGGTGAACGATCTGCATGTCCAGCAGGCATTCTGTAAGGAAAATGTAATATTTTCCTGGCAGCTGCAGAAACAGAAGGAGATGATGGCATTTCATGTGCAGCTGCAGGTGACATTTTTTTACCAACATCTCTTTGCACAGTTTTAGATTTCGGTGTGTGGAAAAAAAACTCACAAGGTAGGACTTAAACCTAGGATCCAGAATTGTCACCAAAATATATTATTCAGATTGAAGACTCTTGGATCCTGGTGAAGTGAATCAAGGCTTGACCCACCAGTCCGACATACTTTGCACAATCGCTCTATTTCACCTCCTCCTTCTGTTTTTGTAAACGTCTGATGAGGGGAATGACCTGTCTCAAGCTGGCAGTGTCTGAACTAACTTCACGTGTGGCAAGTTCAAAGGGTTTGAGAACCTTGCACAACACGGAAATTATTCTCCAATGCGCTTGAGTAAGGTGCATTCCCCTCAACGTCCTATGTCATAGTCCATTGTATAGGCCTGGATGGCCTTTTGCTGTTCCTCCATCCACTGAGGCATATAGAGGGTAGAATTCCACCGAGTTACTACCTCTTGATTCAGCTGCTGAAAAGCCAAATTTGACAGTACCTGCTGATCATGCAATCTTTGACAAGCGGTTGCCAAATGTCTAAAATGTCCAGATATTTTGCGGGCTGCCGAGGGCATCTCCTGCATGACTGTGTCAGTTTTTAAAAAACATTGCACCACCAAATTAATTGTGTGAGCAAAACGTGGGACATGTTGGAATTTGCCCAGATGTAATGCTCTCACAATATTGGTGGCATTGTCCGAAATCACAAATCCCAAGGAGAGTCCAAGTGAGGTAAGCCATTTAGCAATGATTTCCCTGAGTTTTTCTAAGAGGTTCTCAGTGGTATGCTCTTAGTGAAACCAGTTATACAAAGAGTAGCCTGCCTCTGTATCAGCTGTCTTTTGGTAGATGTTGCTGTTATAGGCAATACACCTACCCAGTGGGCTGTCACAGTCATGTAATCCTTAGTTTGCCCTGTCCCACTACTCCACATATCAGTGGTCAAGTGGACAGTGGGTACAACGGCATTTCTGTGGACATTAATATGATGTTTTTTAATGTCCTTGTACAGATTTGGAATTGCTCTTCTAGCGAAGTGGAATCTAGAAGGGATCTGGTAGCGAGGACACATGACCTCAGTTAACTGTTGAAACCCCACTGTGGTAATGGCGAATACTTGATGCACATCTAATACCAGCATAGCTGTTATGGCATCAATCATCTGCTGTGAAACTGTGATTGCTGTCATACTTGTTTGCCCTTGCAAACAATTGTTTGACAGTTAATTGTTTTTTGGAGGATACACTACAAGTAGTCTTCCTCCTGGTCCCTATCTGGGATGAAGATCCACTCACAGCAACAGCAGCAGCAGCAACAGGCATAGTCATCAAGGATCTTTATGAGGAATCACGGATAGGAGAGGAGTCAATCATGCTTCGAATACCAACATTGGATGCAGCAGGACTACTCCCGATGACGAATGAGGATGTTGATGATACAGGAGATCGAAGGCACTTGACTCTCACAGAGAGGGAGCAGGTAGGTGATACAGGACTTGTTACTTTTTCAGTTTTGGAACTTGGCGCCAAACACTTTGATATTTGATGAATTTGCTCCAAGTGACGTAACAAGGAGGAGGTTCCTAGGTGGTTTAGGTCCCGCTCTCTACTCACTCTTGCATGTCAATGGGCACATATGGCTTGAAAACTGTTGTCCGGATCGAGGTGGAAATAATTACACACGTGAGAAGTGGATTTTTTTGTCTTTTGCCCCGGTATGACAACAATGGGATTTGTTTTTTTCAATCCATGGCCAACAGCTGTTGCCTTACTTACACAAAGTACATCGGCATCAACATCCTCATCACCAACATCTTCATCATCAACATCCTCATCATCCTTAGTGCCTTCAACTACCAAAATATCCTCCTCCTCCATGTGCAATTCCACAGAAGCATCCTCAATGACTACGTCTGCAAGATAAAGACTGCCCTTCCCCACATTTACAGAGGGCACACAAATGTTAGAACTTGGAGGATCCTCCAATACACTAGTATTTAGGTCTGGCTCACACATGGCAACCACAGACACACTTGCACTCTCCTCGGGGATTTGTGATTTCGAATTCTCAGGGCACATAGTTTGTTTTTACGGAGCTGTCTTAACAACTTTCCCATTTTTATTTGGACCACCACCACTACTACTACAAGCAGAAGGGCTATCAGAATCAGCAGTCTTCATAAAGAAAGGTCAAGGCCTTACTTTACTTGCCACTTCGTGTAGTGAATGGCATATTGCCAATTTTTTGTTTATCTAAAGGCAAATATCCTCTACATTTTTTTTCTTAACTTCAGTAAAACTTGCTTTACCATATCAATGGCTGGACTTAAGCCCTAGGGCATGGGCCTTCATAAAGGATGAGAAAGTTGATGGCCTTGCACTGCTGGCGGCCGCTACAACATGTGGTTCTTTGCCTTGCTCTCCTGTCAAGTGACAGCCCTCCATATTTAATGCATTCTTTAAGCAGTGTGACAACCACCAATAGTGTAGCCAAGGTGTGGTTACAAAATTCACACACGCACACACAAAAATATTAGACAAAAAAAAGACAATTGATTTTTTTTTTTCAGCTCCAGAACTTGGGCCCAGAGCACCAATTGATCACGACTGGAGTTGGGCAGCACTAGGTTGCAACTTGTGTTGCTGGTTGGATCTCGTGCGGTTAAGCCTAACACATTTGCACGCAAACACACAGACAGTAAAAGTAAAAAAAAAGACAATTGATTTTAGGTGTTTTTATGCTCAATAACTTGTGCCCAGAGCAGCGATTGATCATGACTGGAGTGGGGCAGCACTAGGTTGCAACTTGCGTTGCTGGCTGGATACACGCACACACACACAGACAGTAATAGATAAAAAAAAAGACAATTGATTTTATTTTTTTTATGCTCAAAAACTTGAGCCCAGAGCAATGATTGATCATGACTGGAGTGGGGCAGCACTAGGTTGCAACTTGCGTTGCTGGTTGGTGTCGAAGCTGGATAATTGGCTGAGACAGAATCAGTTTAAAATTAGATTGGAACAACGCCATTTTGTGAATGGCGACAAGACACCATTTTAAAAATGAGATCTGCATGACTCCATTTTGCAAATGGCCACCCAGCACCATTTTAGAGAAACTCACACTTAAGTACATATGGCGATGTAATTATTAGCATCATGCGATCGCATATTTCACCATACCCCCATACACACATTAAAATACGCACATTAGCGAATGCATAATACCCCGCATGCGAACGCTGTTTATTAGCTTCATGCGTACGCATCTGCCCCAAGTTAAAAGTCCTCACTACATAAATCTAACTAGCGTCTTTTCTTAAACCCCTAATACTAACACACTGCACGCCCACATAAAAGGTTCCATAGCTTCAAAGTGTAATATTCAAGGTTTATTCATTTATTACTAATGTTGTGTAATAAAAACTATTTGATATCTAAGGTTTAGTACTTGATAAGCAAACCGTGTTTGGTGTTGTACTGATCTACTCTGTCTCAACAGTTTTTCGGTGTCATTGGTGAGAAGATCACAACATGTGTTCGCAACTTATGGACTGTAGAAAGTTAAAACACTAAAATGTACTATGTAATGTTAGCAGCTTAGATTTGCATGCGGTGGGAAAAAGGAGACAAAAGGCTGTTGGAGGCTGACCTGTGTCCATTTGAATTCACCTGTTAAATGTCCTGTAACAGAAGCACCGTGATGGAGAACCAATGGAATCATGCCAAACTTGCTTATTGTATTGCTTATCCCTGTAAGGGTATATATGTGCGTTCAGACCCCAATCTGGAGTCTTCTTGCTGATGCTGTTGACGGAGGTTTCTTGTTGATGCTGGTAACTGGTCCCAGAGCGCGTGCATATTTAATAACTGTACCTTGGGTCTGTATGATTTCTTTGCACTAAATTGTCTTCAGATCACAGCGTGTAACCTACTGTTTTTTTGTTGAATGATAACCTTTGTGCATTGGAAACACATTTCAAAGTCTGAAGTCATTTATTTACTGTATGACTGCGTATGCAAATAGCGACAATTCTAGAAGGTATAGGCAGGATTTAGAAGGTATAGGCAGGAGCGTATAGAGGTTTAAATCCAGTATCATTACTGGATACACGCAAACAAACAGACAGTAAAAGATAAAAAAAAAGACTATTGATTTTAAATATTTTTATGCTCAAGAACATGAGCCCAGAGCAGTGATTGATCATGACTGGAGTGGGGCAGCACTAGGTTGCAACTTGCATTGCTGGCTGGATACACACACACAGACAGTAAAAGATAAAAAATAGACAACTGTTTTTAATTTTTTTTTATGCTCAGGAACTTGGGCCCAGAGCAGCGATTGATCACGACTAGAGTCAGGCAGCACTAGGTTGCAACTTGCGTTCCTGACTGGATCTTGAGTGGCTAAGCCTAACACGCACACACACACAGAAAAATATTACACTAAGACACTATTATTTATTTATTTTTTTACAATATATATATATTTTTTTTATGGGAGTCCAGAACTTGGGCCCAGATGGGCACAGCACCAGCCCAGATGTATTCTGCACCAGTCCAGATGGACACAGCAGACCAGGGGTGTTTCTAGAGAGGAGGGGGCCCATGTACAGTCTCCGACATGGGCCCCCTCCTCTCCGCCCGGCAGCTGTGCTTGGCCAGCGCCGGAGTTACAGACTCTGAGCACTAGAGTGTGCCCAGAGTCTATAGCGTATGCACAGGTCACTGGGAAAATGGCAGCAGTGGCCATTTTCCCTGTACTGCGCATGCGCAGATGATGGGAATATGGCCGCCCCAGCCATTTTCTAGTCATTTTACAGCGCCGGATGCTTGAAGTGATGTGGGAATCCGGAGAGGTAAGTAATATTATGGGTGCAGGGTGTGCAGTACGGTGCCCCCATGGGCCTGTGTTCCCCACACACCCTGCACCCATTATAGATATGCCCCTGCAGCAGACAGCAGAGCACCAGCCCAGAATGGATCAGCAATGCAGCACCCCAAGACACAGCAGACAGCAGAGCACCAGCCCAGAATGGATAAGCACTCAGCAGTGCACCAGCCCAGTACACAGGACAAAACAGACAGCACAGCACACAGCACAACTCTCCCAGCCCTACACTACCCACCCTCCCTATTCAGTCTCCACAGCCGGAGTGAAATGGCATTCACCGCATCGTCCCTATATACTACATTGATCATAGAGATGTAAGCTTGCGAACCACGAGATTTCCGACTCAATGGTTTTGCCTCGGTTTCGAGATCTGAGTCAGGCGGGAAACTCCAAGCCTGCTTGGATCCGACTCGGATCTGCAAAATTCGGGTGGGCTCAGTTCTCTGAGTGCCGAACCCACTCTTCCCTACTTGTAATATCTATAAGAGAAGGAATGATGGTGCGCTGTAATTCAAGTATTGTCCAATATGGGAACCAGCTGCTGACACCAGAGGGGTCTTGCACAAACCCTCACAAAAATCTGCAAAATGTAAAAGAGGTGTCTGCGCTAGTTCCAATACAAAATAACCCAAGACTGTATAATTATAAAAATGTATTAAACATATATTGGTTAAACATGTATAAGAGAACTGCAGTTCAAACTAAAAACATATACATACATTAAGTATTAATTCACAGTATAAATGTACCTCCAAACAATATGACCTGTTGCAAAAATAACTAACACAATGTTGCTATTATTGAACTACACAATGCGTCTATGAGATGCTTCAAAAGAATATTTGAAACCAGTGTAAAATTCAATCTCCTCTATATACCTTATATGGAATTGATCACATATACATAAGGAAAAGAGAGGCTTTAGATGTGAAACGATATATATTGATGTATTTGATGTATAGTCACCATACTATATTATTTATGGAATGAGCCACCTGTCCAATGCAAAAGCTCATGCATATATTGTATGACCACAATGCGTTAACTCCGTATTATAAGAAAATCAGGAATCAACCTGACTATTGCATAATCCTGCATCAAATTCTGGATCACAGAGCTCCAGCTTATGTGTTAAGTTGCTCACAATAGATCCACGTTCTGGCATCTCCTTATGGTGGCACCGCTCCAGCGGCACCTAACCAGGCCAGGGAAATAAAATGTGACGGTGTCCTTGGATTAGCGTCACTTCAGTGAGTCACAGCCAGGTAATAAAGGTGAACGTGGAAATGCCCAGTCTACCATCTGTAGTGGCTGAAAGCAGTATGATTGGTTATAAGTGGAGAAAATGGATACCTGTATGCCGCGACTCCATGTGGTGTGTCACTTCTCCACTGATAAAAAGACAGCTCTACCCCTGATGGAGATAGGCAGTTCTCCAAATTCTGGGATGCCACTAATAGCCACAGAAGTAATGTCCCGTTATTAGGAGGTATGCAGGTATGTAGAAAGTATGAGAGCAGTCCACTGTAAAGCCTTGACTAGTTTCTCCCCTCTCTCAGGGGTTTTTTCAAAAGGAAATGAAAAACCCTAGTCTTGTCCTGCATATTTACTTTATGTACCCTTACAAAAATATAGTAAAAACTTAAAAAAAAAATCAGTTGAAATAAGCCATTAGAATATTAATCATTTGCATTGCTTAACCTATGCATACGCTAATTTATACTATTGTTTTATTTTTTCATTTAAGTGCCTATGACCCAAGCTCAAGGTAAGAAAAAAAACAATATAATATTTGTTGGTAGTCATATTTTTGTAAAGCTGTACTGTACATGTAAATAAGATTATAAATGATTCCTTTAACATATATATTATATTGATTTTTTTTAAACCTAGTTCTACCTTTTGTATGTACGCATATGTATTTTTATAAGAAATTATAATAAAACCCTTATAATAAGAAATGATAATAGAACCCTTATTAAAAACATCACTAGAAATTAGCCATTATAAGAGAAATCATTTAACAGATGCACATGCAAATTTATACTATTGTATTTTTATTTCAATTACTGCTCAGATCCCCAGCTCAAGTTATGTTATATGCAGTATATACTGTATATATTAGGGATGTGCAGGCTCGGTTTTACTCGGATTTACTCGGTTCTTATCGCCACTTTACCGCAAATTCGGATTTATTATATTGGCTACCCAAAACACATGATAGGCGATAGCCAATAAAATGCCGTTTAAAGATCCGAGTAAATCCGAGTAAAACCGAACCCGCTCACCCCTAGTATATATACATATATATTGAAACTGGATAAGAGCGCCTGATGTGCTTATATACCCTTATTTTTGTGTGTTTATAATAATGACTTAAAAATACAAAGTGGTGCTAAGTGACATATATAAAGTGCTAGGTGTGTAAACACAATTCATAAAATTCTAAGAACCTTAAAATCTCTTTATACTCATATTAATATTGGAAAATTAATTATATAAATACATAAAAGTGCAATTCACAGTGAATAAATATGTGAAAAAAGTCATAAATATGTATATAAAATATATTTTTTTTATTTAGAACAAAAGGGACTATCCCCATATATATATAGGATAGTATACATAAAATCCACAAAAAAATACACATGTAAAAAAATTATCTCAAAGATACATAAAAACATCAAATAAAAAAAGGGGTAAAAAAAATATAGCTGATCTGTTCATAAAATTGGTGAGTTCATGAAAGGAGAATAGGAGCCTACAATGTGTTTCATCTAAGGAAAGAACGAAACACATTGGTAGGGCCCCTATTCTTCTCTTTTCATAAACTTAATAATTTTATGATCAGATAAGCTGTATATAATTTTTTTACCCCCTTTTTTATTTGATATTTTTATGTACCTTTATAAAAGGTATAAATGTGTATTTATTTGTTGTTTGTACATTTACTATCCTATATATATATGGTGATAGTCCCTTTTGTTCTAAATAAAAATTGTATATATTTTATATACAAATTTATTACTTTTTGCACATATATTTTCACTGTGAATTGCACTTTTATGTATTTATTAAGTTAATTTTCCAATGTTAATATGAGTATAAAGTGATTTTAAAGTTCTTAGAATTTTATGAATTGTATTTACACACCTAGCACTTTATATATGCCACTTAGCACTTTGTATTTTGAAGTCATTATTATAAAAACACAAATATAAGGGTATTTAAGCACATCAGGTGCTCTTATCCAGTTTAAATATTTGTATTCTTCTATATGTAACAGATCACCACTGTTACAATTTTTTCTGGTTGAGCTGATGCTCCTACCAGGTCTGACAGCACTGGTCCATGGTAGGGCAGCAGGTGGGGAGTCCCCAGCACCAGCTGCCGTGCAGTCCTTCCTCCCCCTGCGGGAGCGGGCGCGCCGACCTGTTAATACTTAAAGGCATACACACACCTGTGCTGATACATTTCTATACAAAGGATGTTTTTATCAAGGATGAGTGACTGAATAAAAAGCTGGTATAAATACTGATAAACCGGAATATACCATGTGAGTAAGGTGACTACATTTTTTGACATTGTGCAGCTTATACTGTTTTTGCACCCAAGGATGTGGTTGTCATATAGATTACAGCCTTGATTTTAATTTTCATCTCTGTTCCATATATTTTTTATTTTGATTTTATTTATCTAAAACATGAAGTGGATATTAAAAATTACTGATAAAAGTAAAATTTTATATTTATTTCTCTACTTGTAATTTCTGTGCAGTGCATATGTGCACTCCATTATAATGACTACTTTTCTATGGTTTTGAAGGAACAGTGGCCCAGATTCAGAGCCGTACACTCTGAAAGAGCGCTCGCTCTGAATCAGGGCGTCTTTTTTTTTTATGTAGCGGCCTCCTGTCCTCTCGCATTGCTGTGGGTTGCCACCCACACCTAATGCGAGTGGCCAGGATGATGGTCGCGATGGTCAAGACCATCACGACCATTGGGCTTGCGGTGAGACCCTTGTGGTAGGGTCTCGTGCCCGCAAGCCCCAGAGAGCTTTCAGCTCAAACAGAGCCAAAAGCTCTCCCACTGACATCACTGGTGATGTCAGTGGAGCCACCCCCAAATGGTAGGCATTCCCATGGGAATGCTTCCGTCTGGGCAGCCACCTCCCCGACCCACCCACCAAAGGGAGTGTGCTGTCACTCAACATCGATAGCACACCCCCTTTGGTGCAAGACCCAGAGCGACAGATTGCCCGCCGCTATCTGGGTCTCGAGCATGCGCACGACAGAGCCGGCTCTGCCGTGCGCATGCGCTCTGGGCCACCATCGACCTGATTGCGAGCACTCAGCGCTTGCGACCGGGTCTGAATCAGGCCCAGTGTTATTAGACTGGGAGTAGCTGCCCATTACAATATATCATGTATACATAATTATTGAATGAAAGTTACACACATATGTTGAAAGGAAAATGAGTTCTACTGCATAGTTCTACTTTAGTGAGACATTTCTCTATTTATATAGCATTTGATTCCACTAGTTCATTTGTATCCACTGGACACACCATAAGCTCCACATCTTCACAGCCATAGGATGTTCAAACTGTCACTGCACATCAACCACAAAAGGTGGACTACAATTTCAAAATGTAATTTAGCACACCATCTGCCACAGACTTACTTCAGCCTTTCATTATTTTTCCATTTATACAGTACATTACATATATTTACTTCTTTAAACCTAGTCTTGTCCTGCGTATTTACTTGTATGTACCCTTACAAAAAATAGCAAAACTTAAAAAAAAAATCAGTTGAAATAAGCCATTAGAATATTAATCATTTGCATTGCTTAACCTATGCATATGCTAATTTATACTATTATTTTATTTTCATTAAAGTGGCTATGACCCAAGCTCAAGGTAAGAAAAAATACAATATAATATTTGTTGGTAGTCATATTTTTGTAAAGCTGTACTTTACATATAAATAAGATAAAAAATGATTCCTTTAACAAATATATTATATTATATTGATTTTTTTAAACCTAGTCCTACCTTTTGTATGTACGCATATGAATGATAATAAAACCCTTATAATACGAAATGATAATAGAACCCTTATTAAAAACATCACTAGAAATGAGCCATTATAAGAGTAATCATTACTTAACAGATGCACATGCAAATTTATACTATTGTATTTTTATTTCAATTACTGCTCAGATCCCCAGCTCAAGTTATGTTATATGCAGTATATACTGTGTATATATATATATATATATATATATATATTGAAACTGGATAAGAGCACCTGATGTGCTTATATACCCTTATTTTTGTGTGTTTATAATAATGACTTAAAAATACAAAGTGGTGCTACGTGACATATATAAAGTGCTAGGTGTGTAAACACAATTCATAAAATTCTAAGAACCTTAAAATCTCTTTATACTCATATTAATATTGGAAAATTAATTATATAAATACATAAAAGTACAATTCACAGTGAATAAATATGTGAAAAAAGTCATAAATTTGTATATAATATATATATTTTTTTGTATTTAGAACAAAAGGGACTATCCCCATATATATATATATATATATATATATATATATATATAGGATAGTATACATACAATCCACAAAAAAATACACATGTAAAAAAATTATCTCAAAGGTACATAAAAACATCAAATAAAAAAAGGGGTAACAAAAATATAGCTGATCTGTTCATAAAATTGGTAAGTTCATGAAGGGAGAATAGGAGCCTACAATGCGTTTCGTCTAAGGAGAGAACAAAATGCATTGGTAGGGCCCCTATTCTTCTCTTTTCATAAACTTAATAATTTTATGATCAGATAAGCTGTATATAATTTTTTATCCCCTTTTTTTATTTGATATTTTTATGTACCTTTGAGATAATTTTTTTACATGTGTATTTATTTGTTGTTTGTACATTTACTATCCTATATATATATGGCGATAGTCCCTTTTGTTCTAAATAAAAATTGTATATATTTTATATACAAATTTATGACTTTTTGCACATATATTTTCACTGTGAATTGCACTTTTATGTATTTATATAGTTAATTTTCCAATGTTAATATGAGTATAAAGTGATTTTAAGGTTCTTAGAATTTTATGAATTGTATTTACACACCTAGCACTTTATATATGCCACTTAGCAGTTTGTATTTTGAAGTCATTATTATAAAAACACAAATATAAGGGTATATAAGCACATCAGGTGCTCTTATCCAGTTTCAATATTTGTATTCTTCTATATGTAACAGATCACCACTGTTACAATTTTTTCTGGTTGAGCTGATGCTCTTACCAGGTCTGACAGTGTTGGTCCATGGTAGGGCAGCAGGTGGGGAATCCCCAACAACCGCTGCCATGCAGTGCTTCCTCCCCCTGTGGGAGCGCGCGCTGACCTGATAATACTTAAACGCATATACACACCTGTGCTGACACATTTCTGTGCAAAGTCCGTTTTTATCAAGGATGAGTGACTGAATGAAAAGCCAGTATAAATACTGATAAACTGGAATATACCATGTGAGTAAGGTGACTACATTTTTTGACATTGTGCAGCTTATACTGTGTTTGCACCCAAGGACTTGGTTGTCATATAGATTACAGCCTTGATTTTAATTTTCATCTCTGTTGCTTATTTTGTTTATCTAAAACATGAAGTGGATATTAAAAATTACTGATAAAAGTAAAATTTTAACATTTATTTCTTTACTTGTAATATCTATGCAGTGCATATGTGCACTAAATTATAATGACTACTTTTCTATGGTTTTGAAGGTACAGTGTTATTAGTCTGGGAGTAGCAGCCCATTACAATATATCATGTATACATACAGTAATTATTGAATGAAAGTTACACACATATGTTGAAAGGAAAATTGGTTGTACTGCATAGTCCTACTTTAGTGAGACATTTCTCTATTTATATAGCATGTGATTCCACTAGTTCTTTTGTATCCACTGGACACACCATAAGCTCCACATCTTCACAGCCATAGGATGTTCAAACTGTCACGACACATCAACCACAAAATGTGGACTACAATTTAAAAATGTAATTTAGCACACCATCTTCCACAGACTTAATTCAACTTTTCATTATTTTTCCATTTATACAGTATATTACATATATTTATTTCTTTAAATCTAGTCCTGCCCTACATATTTACTTATATGTAGCCTTACAAAAAAATAGTAAAACTTGAAAAAAAATCTTTTGAAATAAGCCATTTGAATATTAATAATTTGCATTGCTTTACATATGCACATGCTAATTTATACTATTGTTTTCTTTTTTCATTTAAGTGCTTATATCCCCAACTCAAGGTAAGAAAAAATACAATATAATATTTGTTGTTAGTCATATTTTGTAAAGCTGTGCTGCACATGTAGATAAGATTAAAAATGATTCCTTTAACACATATATTATATTATATTGATTTTTTTAAATCTATAGTACCTTTTGTATGTATGCATATGTATTCTTATAAGAAATTATAATAAAACCCTTCTTAAAAACATCACTAGAAATGAGCTATTATAAGGGTAATCATTATTTAACAGATACACATGCTAATTTATACTATTTTACTTTTATTTCAATTACTGCTTAGATCCCCAGCTCAAGTTATGTTATATGCAATATATATATAATCATATGTTAAAAAATTACTTTCATTTAATCAATACAATCTTCTTACTTTTTTTCATAGCAGGAAGTGACACAGGAGCTAAAGGTAATATACATTACTCTTCGACAGCTAATAGTAACACTGAAATGCTAGCTAATGTATTTGTGTTAAGGAAAACAATATAATGTTGATAAGTATACACATTTAGATTCTTCACCACATACATTTGTTGATGTATTCAGAAAGGCATACTGTAATATATATACACTGCTCAAAAAAATAAAGGGAACACTAAAATAACACATCCTAGATCTGAATGAATGAAATATTCTTATTAAATACTTTGTTCTTTACATAATTGAATGCGCTGACACCAAAATCACACAAAAATTATAATTGGAAATCAAATTTATTAACCCATGGAGGTCTGGTTTTGGAGCCACACTCAAAATGAAAGTGGAAAAACTCACTACAGGCTGCTCCAACTTTGATGTAATGTCCTTAAAACAAGTCAAACTGAGGCTCACTAGTGTGTGTGGCCTCCACGTGCCTGTATGACCTCCCTACAACGCCTGGGCATGCTCCTGATGAGGTGGCGGATGGACTCCTAAGGGATCTCCTCCCAGACCTGGACTAAAGCATCTGCCAACTCCTGGACAGTCTGTGGTGCAACGAGGCGTTGGTGGATGGAGCGAGACATGACATCCCAGATGTGCTCAATTGGATTCAGGTCTGGGGAATGGGCGGGCCAGTCCATAGCATCAATGCCTTCGTCTTGCAGGAACTGCTCACACACTCGAGCCACATGAGGTCTAGCATTGTCTTGCATTGGGAGGAACCCAGGGCCAACCGCACCAGCATATGGTCTCACAAGGGGTCTGAGGATCTCATCTCGGTACCTAATGGCAGTCAGGCTACCTCTAGCAAGCACATGGAGGGCTGTGCGGCCCCCCAAAGAAATGCCACCCCACACCATTACTGACCCACTGCCAAACCGGTCATGCTGGAGGATGTTGCAGGCAGCAGAACGTTCTCCTTGATGTCTCCAGACTCTGTCACGTCTGTCACATGTGCTCAGTGTGAACCTGCTTTCATCTGTGAAGAGCACAGGGTGCCAGTGACGAATTTGCCAATCTTGGTGTCTCTGGCAAATGCCAAACGTCCTGCACGGTGTTGGGCTGTAAGCACAACCCCCACCTGTTGACGTCGGGCCCTCATACCACCCTCATGGAGTCTGTTTCTGACTGTTTGAGCAGACACATGCACATTTGTGGACTGCTGGAGGTCATTTTGCAGGGCTCTGGCAGTGCTCCTCCTGTTCCTCCTTGCACAAAGGCGGAGGTAGCGGTCCTGCTGCTGGTTTGTTGCCCTCCTACGGCCTCCTCCACATCTACTGTACTGGCCTGTCTCTTGGTAGCGCCTCCATGCTCTGGACACTACGCTGACAGACACAGCAAACCTTCCTGCCACAGCTCCCATTGATGTGCCATCCTGGATGAGTTGCACTACCTGAGCCACTTGTGTGGGTTGTAGACTCCGTCTCATGCTACCACTAGAGTGAAAGCACCGCCAGCATTCAAAAGTGACCAAAACATCAGCCAAAAAGCATAGGAACTGAGAAGTGGTCTGTGGTCACCACCTGCAGAACCACTCCTTTATTGGGGGTGTCTTGCTAATTGCCTATAATTTCCACCTCTTGTCTATTCCATTTGCACAACAGCATGAGAAATTGATTGTCAATCAATGTTGCTTCGTAAGTGGACAGTTTGATTTCACAGAAGTGTGAATGACTTGGAGTTACATTGTGTTGTTTAAGTGTTCCCTTTATTTTTTGAGCAGTGTATATATATATATATATATATATATATACATACACAATATATACAGTATATATATATACATATATATATTACAGTACATATAGTGATATGTTATATAAATATAGAGCATTCTTTTTATTTTTAGCTTGCAACTCCAGCTCAAGGTATAAAACAAATAAGATATAATATTTGTATTTGGTCATATTATTTTAAGAATGTAAATGTACAGAAGCTAGAAAACATTTTCTATATACATGTATATACAGTATATATATATATATATATATATATATATATATCTCAAAGGAATTCATATACAATGTCATATATACAGTATATATAATCATATGTTTAAAAATGACATTAATACAACCAATATAATCTTTTTTTTGCATAGCAGCAAGCGAAACAGGAACTGAAGGTAATATACATCACTTTTCAACAACTAATCAACACTTAAATACCTTCTAATGTATTTGTGCTAAGGAAAACAATATAATGCCAATAAGTATTAGATTCTTCACCATATACATTTTTCTATGTATTCAGAAGCAAACACTATAATATATATAATTTTTATATATATATTTCACTATAGATACTGTATATATATATATATATATATAGACCCAAATTACAACTCTAATGTGCTGCACCAAGTCCTCTGTGTATTTAACAGGATGGCTAAAAAAAAGCAGGCAGTATGCTTGTTCAACACCAGCCAGCAAAACATTCAATACTGTCCAGACACTGGGTATCCTCAGTTAGAGAGTTAGAGGTCTAAGAGCTGAGGGGTTAGGGTGAGCAGGAAGCAGCAAATCGGGTGCCTGTATATATGTCTTCCTTGTAGGCCAAACCCAGGTGTTGCCAAGATCTGACCTGAGGTGCGGAGTCTAACCCACCTGGTGGTCTTCACCAGTGACTCCTCCAATTGGGATTTGGGTTTTGCCGCACAATATGAGCAGGTCGCATCCCTCAGGCCAGGTACCTCGGTATAGCGAGGAGAACAAAACTGAAGAAGAAACTAGAAAGCTTCACTGGAGAAGAACACTAAACAATGGATTCTGCAAACGTGTTTGGTGATTAAGAGATGCGTTCACTGGCTGGCACTGTGAATAGTACTGGAGACTTGTATGTAGTTTTGCACTTTGAATAGTACGGAGTCTTTAGATGCAGGTGTACACTGTGGGCAGAACAGAGGATCCAGATGCCGGTATACACTATGAGCTGTACAGAGGATCTGGACACAGGTGTGCACCATGAGCAGTACAGAGGATCCAGACACAGGTATGTGCTATGGGCAGTACAGAGGATCTGGATGCAGGTGTGCACTGTGAACAGTACAGGGAATCCAGATGCAGGTATGGACTATAGACTGGAGACCCTTCTCTGAAGATCAGTTCACTGTTAGAGGAGGTCACTAGAGAATGTCACAGGAAATCAGTTTACCAACTGTAGGAATCACTAGAGAAAATCACTGGAGACTCTGATGCAGATTTGCTCTGAGAGAAAATACTGGAGTTGATCACTAGGAATGAGCACAGCAAGAAGCCTGGGATGCTGTCACAGCAAACAGTCACTTTAGTAGTGAAGTTGTTCAGGCAGCTTCCTGTTCCTGGAGTCCAGTTATATACCCTTAGGTAGTTAGTCATCAGAGAAAGGAATCAGCTGAGTAACCACTGGACTAGCACTGGAGAAAGGTCTGGTCAGGTGATAGAGACAACATGGCTGCGCCCATGACCACAGCCACGGGAAACTCCTCAATGGAGCATCGCATTGAAGTCTTAGCAGACCCCAGGGAGAATACTCAGCGCGCCACCCATCACTGCACCTGGTGTCTGACCATCTGAAAGATCAGGGGAAGCTGGCACTGCAGTGAGTAGTTGCTGATCCCAGGCCACATCCTGACAGTACTTCCCCCCCCCCTTTCAGGGTAAACTCCAGACACCTAATAGGTTTATCAGGAAATTTCCTATGGAAAGCATGGATAAGCTGTGGAGCATGCACATCAGAGGCTTTGATCCATGCCTGTGCCTCTGGACTATAGCCAGGTACTGGAGATAACCCAAGCAATGTCGAGAATTAAAAATTTGCTTTACCTCGAATTCGACTCCATGTTGAGTATGAACTTGCATAGTCTTAGGTGGAGCATGTTGAAACAGATTGAGGATCAATGGTTGAAGTAACAAAACATGAAAGGTATCAGGAATTCTCAAATGAGGAGGTAGATCCAATTTGTAAGCTACTGGATGAATGACTCTCAGAATCCAATAAGGTCTGATGAAACATGGAGTGAATTTCATGCTTGGAACTTTCAGCCTTAGATTCTTAGTAAAGAGCCAGACTCTGTCACCAGGTTTTAAGAGAGGAACTGCCAGATGTCTATGATCGTCAAATTTTTTGTAATTACTGGAATTTTTCTTTAAAGAAAAGTGAATCTTTTCCAAATGTTACTGAAGTAGTCCAAAAGGCTAGAAACTGCAGGCACTTTTATGGGTGGTAAAGCTTGGAATACAGGGACTCTAGGATGCCTGCCAAACACAGCAAAGAACAATGTGGAGTTTGAAGAGGTATGATACCTGTAATTATGGGCGAATTCTGCCCAAATCAGCAAGTCATACCAATCATCCTGGGAGGAAGACATAAACAATCTGAGGAAGGTCTCAAGTTTTTGGTTAACTCTTTCTACCTGCCCATTAGTTTGTGGATGCAGGCAGACGGAAACTTTAGTTTGACACCACAGGATGAACAGAGAGCTCACCAGAATCTCACTACAAATTGGACCTCTCGATCATATACGATTCCTGTAGGTGCTGATGGAAGACCAACTAGAGGAATACAGTGTGCCATTTTGGAAAAGTGATCCACCACCACCAAAATAGCACTGTATCCCTTAGAGGTAGGTAAGTCAGTAACGAAGTCCATGGACAAGTGAGACCATGGCCTGGTTGGAATAGGTAGTGTTTGTAGAGGTCCAACCATCTTTTTTCATTGGACTTGTGCTGGGCACACTTAGTACAGGAGGTAATGAAGTCACTGACATCTTCTTTCATGGATGGTCACCAGTAAGATTGCTGGAGTAATTTCAGAGTCTTAAAAACAACTGAATGTCCAGTGAATAAAGAATCATGAGCCCAAGTAAGTAGTTGTTTGTGAAGACCAGAATCTACAAATATTTTGCTTGAAGGTGGAGTTTGAACAAAAATACTGGATTTAGGATAGTCTGACTCTTGTGCTGGTCTTCATCCTCCCCAAGGGGTAGAAAGGACTGAGAGAGCATCCGCCTTTTTGTTATGGATGCCTGAGTGAAACAAAACCTTAAAATTAAATTGAGAAAAGAAGAGAGACCATCGGCTTGCATGGGGTTGAGATGTTGAGCAGTTTTCAAACAAAGAAGATTTTTATGATCAGAAATTATCGTAATAGGAAACTTAGCCCCCTCTAAAAGATGTCTCCATTCTTCAAGTGCCAACTTCATGGCCAGAAGCTCTTGATTGCATGTGCCACAGTTTCTTTCTACCGGGAAAAACTTTCAAGAGAAGAATCCACAAGGGTAATTCTGTCCATCTTTAGTGATCTAGGTTAACACTAGCCCCACACCAACTGAGGATGCATCAACCTCCACAGTGAATGGTTTCTCTAAATTTGGATGACTGAGAATATGAGCAAAGGAAAAGGCTTGCTTGAGGGTTTGAAAAGCAGATACCGCTGAGGGAGACCAAAGAGAAGGATTTCCCCCTTTTTTCGTGAGAGCCCTGATAGGGGAACAAATGTTGAGAAGTTCAGAATAAATTTCTTTTAATAATTGGAGAAACCAAGAAACTGCTGAGTTGCCTTTAATAATTTGGCTGGGGCCAGTCCTGGATGGTGCTCAATTTCTCCAGATTCATCTGTAAAGATCTTCCAGAAATGATGTGACCTAGAAATGGAACAGAAGATTTTTCAAACATACACTTGGAAATCTTTCCAAATAAATGATAAGCTCAGAGATGAAAGAGGACTTCTCTGACATGCTGGCGGTGGGACTAAATGTTTTTAGAAAAAATAAAAATGTCATCCAAATACACTATAGCATATCTCAAAAAATGTCATTAATGTATCATTGGAAGACTGCTGGAGCACAGACCAAACGTACTAATAGTGGCCGTGTCTTGTGTTGAAGTCTTCCACTCACCTCCTTCTCTTATATGAATAAGGTTATATGCCCCTCAAAGGTTAAGTTTAGTAAAGATAGCTCCTTCTACCTTATTGTCATCCGCCTGTTCACAAAAGTCATCTCAGTAAGGTTTGGGAATCAGTGTGTCTAACTTAGAATTTGGAAAGACTGCTTGAGCCCCAGGAATTAAGTTCTTAGGAGTAGCAAGTTGAGTCCACATCAAAATTATTTTAGTAGGGCACTTTTGGACCAATCCAGGGTAGGGTTATGAATTTGTAATCATGGCAATCCTAATACTAGAGAATGTGTGCTTTTGGGTAAGAATAAAAACTCAATTTTTTCCTGGTGTAGAGCCCCTATATGAAGAGATATGGGGAATGAAATGGAATAAATGATTCCGGCTTGAAGGGTACCCCCATCAACCACAAAGAGGGCCAACATGTGCTAAAGGGGTCTAACAGGGATGTTTAGATCTTGTACAAGAGATTAAGAAAAAAAAATCCCTGCAGCTCCAGAATCTACCAGAATCTTAACGGGTAACAAAGAATCTAATAGATGGGAGGATTGAGCTAAAATCCCCATCCGGACTCCTGCATGGTCGGTTAGGGTTTCTCGTTTCCCACCAGAAGAGGACAGGACTTCAAAAAATTACCTGGTGTAGCACAATAAATGCAGAGCTGATTGCGAAGGTGATGGTTCCATTCTGCTCATGTAAACTGAGATCTATTAATTTGCATTGGCTCCTATTGAGGGGAAGATGGATGGGACAAAAAATTGGTAGGGAGTGTAGGCAGAGGGCGACTCCTGGAATGATCTTCTCGCCACGTACTTGCTTGTCTTTCTCTTTGGTGCAAGTCCATTTTTATGCACAAAGAAGTTAATTCTGCAAGAGTTTCCAGGAAATCCAGAGAGGCCAGTTTATCTTTCAATTTATCAAAAGGATTGTGTAAGAAGGCAGCCCTGAGAGCTACATCATTCCATTCCAATTCGGAAGTGATGGTTTGAAATTTACTATGTACTGCCCTACGGAACGAGATCCCTGTCAGAGTTGAAGGGTATCAGAGGAAGCAGAAGCGGATCTCCCAGGTTAATCAAAAATCCTCTTAAATGCCCTAATAAGTCTTCATATTTAGAAACCTTATCTAAACTCTGTGTGTTCAACAATTACCCTTATCTAAACTCTGTGTGTTCAAGATATCCATGTAGCCTCAGCTTTAGGCCTCTCACACACAGGATTTAATACAGTAGCATGCATTGTTAAAATCTGGTAAACATACTTTAACCCTGATAGTACAAATGAGAATGTTAGTGAATAGGCTTGTGGAAACATATTTTCTGACTAGCTGTTACCCGCATTGAAATTGCTTTTGACAAATAAATATTGTTTTAATTTGAGTTATTTTAGTTGAATTGAGGAATCCCACAGCATATACTTATTGCTGTTTCTTTTTACAAACAAATAATGTGCTTATTGTACATTTCTACATTTTAGTTAAACACATCATGAAACAGTTTAATAGATTGCCACCAGCCTCGCCTTCCCACACCATTTTCCCCAAGGCCAAGTGGCTCTATGCACAATTAGGTTTTTTGTTTACCACTTAACCCCCTTTGAATACAGATGCAATTATATATAGCTTTTCTTATTCCATGATATATACCAAATAGAATAGTGAATATCAAAATCAGATCAGTAGTTTTTGAGTTAAAGTAGCTCGAAACAAAACAGACAACATTTCTAAAAATGTCTTATTTGGTCTAGGTACCCAATAAACTATGCATCTAAGTTCAAATTGCCTAAAACTTTTAGGGGTCTATTTACTAAGTAGTGTTAGGAGACAGAGTGAAAAGTGATACGGTGCCAGCCAATCAGCTCCCAACTATCATTTTTCAAACACAGCCTGTGAGATGGCAGGTGGGAGCTGCTTGGCTGGCACCTTATCACTTCCTTATCACTTTTCACTTTGTCTCCTAACGATGCTTAGTAGATAGACCCCTTAACAATTACTGACAAATTTTCAGAAGTGTTAATGCTCCATTCTATAGGGCACTAATCCAGGACATTGTACACTATGCAATGGGAAGTCATTGTGAAACATTTTCGAACTACAGTGTTAAAAATAAGGACAAAATACAAGGTTTTGTCTAAGTTTTCAACAAGCAATATTTTTCAATGCCCACGTTTCAGAGAGTGGATACACTGAGATGAAAAACAAACGCACAAGATAACATTTTTTAGAAAGTGGACAAGTTCAAATAATACACTTCAGATGACATTCTGTTCTGGATGTGAGGTCAGATTCAACCATCAAAATACTTGGAAACCCACAATTAGAAAGACGGCAGCATGGGAATTGGTGCAAAGGGTGTTAAACATAATACAGTGAGGGAGATTAATCTGCAGATCATTGTCTTGTCTGTTTTTTTTGAGAGCTTCTTTAAAGTGTCTTCAACTTTCTACAACACTTCTCTTGAAACCAACAGGCAAAGTTCATCTAGGAGAGCCAGGAATTATTAATATAATGTTCATATTATTAAAGTAAAACTGAATAACTTAATATAACACACAAACACAATAGAAAATTCAAGTGCTGGATTTTGCCATTCTCTAGAAATAAAATATATGCAAGCCATTATCCAATTCAGTGCTGCTGCTCACAGGGTAAAAGTACAAAATCCCTTTACGAAGAACTCAAAGATATGGAACAAGAGTCATACTGAGAGTTTAGATTTTGAACTGTGTAAAAATAAAATCTGAATCTTTCCAAATTAACATAAATTCACAAGAACAATTTTATTAAAAAATAGAAAGATTAAACAAAAAAACACATAAACAAATATAGTATTCCACTTTGAATATAATGAATAAGAAGCTAGATGACAATATATGTATACATGATTTCCTCAAAAAATATATATTTGGTTTTCCTTTGCTACAAATTTTACTATATACAGTATATTGTGTTTTACTTATACAGTATATTGTGTTTTTTATAGGACACTGTGGCACGTTTGGGCAAGGAGCATTTAAAACACTGCTTGGTGATATTTTTTATGCCCATACCAGCAGCAATATAGCTCTACTTCATCACTGTTCTGAGGAAGCTCCGGAACTCACTATAGAAGTAAAGCGTGATATTAATTTATTATTTCAAAACATTCAATTGAAATTAGAAAGCAGTCAAATTGAAATTAGTAAAGCAAGCATCACTATCAACAGCCAAACGTAAGTAGAAAATTTTTACAGTACATCTAACACCTTGCTATATTGATCATCATAGACAAGCATTTAAAAATAACTTAGAAAGTATAACAAAAAGTAAGCCTGTTATCTGCACATAAAGCTACACCAAGTAAGGATTTGTTTAGCTGACTGCGTGATAAATAGAGAATGTACACTGGCCTTTACGTTTCCTATCCTATTACCGAAAAGTGGTAACATGCTCTTACTGACATCAATGTAATACTTATAGCTACGGACATTATGAAAACATGTCCGTTAGGAAAGAATAATCCAGAAAAATAAAGAATAATACAGATAATGAATAATATAGATATTGAGTTGTAAAGTGTTCAATAACATTGTTAGCAATGACGCTTCTGACACTGGTGGGGAATACTGAAAAATAATTTTGTGTATAAAATACTTTGTAATAGCATTGCTGGGTGATAGGTCAACCTATACTGTAAGAATCATATGCATCAAAAGCAGCAATAATATAGACCCAGATGTCCCATGCACTCTACATATATCTATATTGCATATATTTGTTCTTTTGTATGCGAACCAAATGAAACAATACGTGAAGATATTGTGCACATGATAGAATAATCCACAGGTTCTCAAACTCAGCCTTTAGGGCCCCAAACAGTGCATGTTTTCCAGGTCTCCTCACAGAATCATAAGTGAGTTAATGGCTCCACCTGTGGATATTTTAAAATGTGTTAGTGAGTAATGAATACACCTGTGCACCTGCATAGGTGACCTGGAAAACGTGACCTGTTTGGGGTCCCGGGGACCGAATTTTGGAATCACTGGTATAATCTATAGCATTTTCATAAACTTAATCAGATACAATTATTCAAATAGAATATTGCAATATCCACATAAAAAAATGACCATACTTAAAGAACATTTCTGAAGATAAAGGTTTAAAAACACAGAAAGTGTAATTCAGATAACAAGGTTTACCCTTACATTTAATCTGCTACATTATCTATTTCATCTAGCTTCACTATACATTTATTTGGAAAATAGACAAATTAAATGACTGAACAGGGAATTTCCGATGTTCTTTAACACTGCAAGGTCTAACTCTAGAATTCACATGCACTTAGACACCTTTCATTTGTGAAAACCGAAGCCAATGCTCCCCGTTTGTGATTGCATTCACTTTATTGATGCTCATGCATGAATCAAGCAAAAATTCCTGCACCTTCACTTTATCTTTCTCTTGCACTCAAAAGATGAAAATCTCAAATAATATGAACGTGAAGTTCCCAAAAGTTCTGTGTAATTGTCATCTTCCACAGTGATCTGGAATGCACTTTAGTAACCTTGTGATTCCCACCATTGAAGTCAGTGGGGGGAACCACTCATTGGGCAAAATTTACTAAGCAGTGGGTTCTAAACCCCGGCGGTTTGGTGGCGGTTTTATTGCGGGTTCTATTATGTTCTAAACCATGGGGGTTTGGTGGAAGTTTTGCAGGGGTTTTGCAGGGGTTTTTAAATGACAGCTGTGAAACCGCAAGGTGTGATTAAAGCATGAAGACACTTGTGGTCCAGCGCCCATTTCTGTATACCCTGGACTGTCATTGTATTGATGCCTTTCAGTTTATAACTATTTATTGTTTCTATTTATGCATGTTATTTTATGCAGTGCATATTCATGTTAATTGTTCACAAGTTAAACAAGTTACTCTTAAATGTTGCCAGGTGGCGCATTTTATTCAGATATGGCTTAAAGCAAAGTCATTGTGTGCTGGTGCCTGGATTGGACTCCTGGGCACCTGCTCTACAGGGAGCCAACTGTCACCAACTGCAATTGGGGGACTACACTCAGCACCAACCACCATGAGGAAAGGACACACACAGAGCTAAGATATCATTTTCCCCACCTATAACAATCTGGCTACTGCCCTTAACCTGTCCAACACTAGCTCTAACACCATGGGAATATTTAAGGGTATATAATCTATGTTTCCAACTGCATTGGTGTGTTCATGGATTGGTGATTAGGAACTGCATTTCCATCACTTGTGTATGCTGTACCTGCAAAGAAGCACATCTGTGTGATTATATATCCACATTTCTGTATTGTCAGCTATAGAATAAACCGCTTTTAGATAACAAATCTGCCTAGGTGATTTAAAAGAACTCACTAGGACGTGCGGTCCTCACATTTGGTGGCAGCTACAGTGGGATTGTCATGCTGGGAGGCGGGTTTCTGAAAGCTGAGGCCTGAGGCTGTGGGAGGAAATGGAGGCAAGGGGCCTGAATGTATGACCTCCACATCCACGGGTCTTGGTCGTTGGCGAGACCTAGTCAAAGGTGTGGAATCTAATCCACGAGATGGTGTTTGCCAGTGACCCCACCAATCGGGATATGGGCTTGAGCTGCACCTCGTAAGCAGGTCGACGTCCTTTGACTAGGTGACCAAAGCCTGCGGGAAAAAGGAGAGATGAACACTCATGGCCCAAAGGGTCGGTGCCAGTAAGAGGCACGTAAGGACAGGGGTGGAACCCCTAGTTCGTGATACTGTACTTGAGGTACAAGGAAGTGTGCACTACGGACACACTCTACTGGGTTGCCGGTCAGAAGGAATGCACCACGGTGCAATACTGTAGCACGTAGGTAGGGACCACAGAGTCCAGTAATGAGGTGGATAGTGGTGCTGGAGCCAGCCAAAGATGATGACACTGGAGAGGTGGGTACATATAACTACACTCAGGCTGTGATGGTAAAGCACTGGTGAAATGGATAGTATACTGCACACAGGCAGGAGTGGTAACGCACTGGTGGAATGGAGGTATACTGCACACAGGTGAGATGGTAACGCACTGATGAGATGAACGATATAACTGCACACAGGCTGAGGTGGTAAAGCACTGGTGAGATGGACGATATAGCTGCACACAGGCTGAGGTGGTAAAGCACTGGTGAGATGGACGATATAGCTGCACACAGGCTGAGGTGGTAAAGCACTGGTGAGATGGACGATATAGCTGCACACAGGCTGAGGTGGTAAAGCACTGGTGAGATGGACGATATAGCTGCACACAGGGATAGATCCCTTGAAGCAAGGGAACCTGGAATGAGAGACCACTAGTAACACTAGCAGCAACAATGGTTGTTCAGGCAACTACCTGATACACAGGAGCCGGATGTATACCCCTGGAAGCCCACTGATTGGTCCACAGCGTCAGCTGACCGGCCAGACTCAGGCAAGGAAAGGCTAGTCAGAGAAGGAAGTGTCATGGTGGCGCCCATGACGGAGACTCTGATCCCCGTGCACCAGGCCGCCCGACACACCAGCATCAGGGAGAATGCTCTGCACCTCCCACGTCGCCGCACCAGCCGCCTGACTGCCCGGGAAGTCAGAGGAAGCCAGCAGGACAGTAAGGGACGGCCGATCCGCGGCTGAACTCTGACAGTACCCCCCCCTTTCAGGGTGGACACCGGACACCCACCAGGTTTACCAGGAAATCTAATATGGAAGGCTCGAACCATATGAGGCGAGTGAACGTCTGTGGCTCTGATCCATGCCCTTTCTTCTGGACCATACCCTTTCCAGTCAATGAGATATTGGAGGTTGTTAGATTTGGTAAACCGAGAGTCCAAAATCCTCCCTACCTCAAACTCTGTACCTTGATAAGTTTGCACTTGAGGTAACTTGGGAGCAGAAGTTTGAAAATGATTCAGCACTAGAGGACTCAGCAAAGAAATATGAAAGGTATTGGATATTCTTAGTTGAGGAGGGAGTTCCAACTTATATGCGACTGGGTTGATGACCTTGCGAACACGGTAAGGACCAATGAAGCGTGGGGCTAGCTTCATACTGGGTACTTTCAATCGGATGTTACTGGAGGATACCCAGACTTTATCTCCAACTCTCAGCAGTGGAACAGCGACGCGTCGTCTATCGGCAAATTTTTTGTAGTTCTTAGACGATTGCTTCAGAGAAGAATGAACCCTCTTCCAAATGGTTGCGAAAAACTCCACCAATTTAGAAGCTGCAGGGATCTCTACTGTAGGTAAATTTTGAAAATCTGGGACTCGAGGATGTCTCCCAAACACCGTAAAAAAAGGAGTGACTTTGGAGGAAGTGTGATATTTGAAGTTGTGTGAAAATTCTGCCCAAGGTAATAGATCCAGCCAGTTATCTTGTGAGGAAGAAACAAAGAGTCTTATGAAAGTCTCCAGCTCTTGGTTAACTCTTTCGGTTTGCCCATTAGTTTGTGGAAGGTAGGCTGATGAAAATTTTAACTTGGTTCCGCAAGTGCTACATAAGGCTCTCCAAAATTTAGCTACAAATTGGACTCCACAGTCAGAAATGATCTCTTTAGGAAGTCCATGCAACCTGAATATTTCCTTAACAAAAACTCTTGCCAACTGAGGAGCAGAAGGGAGACCCATCAATGGAATAAAGTGTGCCATCTTAGAAAAGCAATCCACCACTACCCATATGGTATTGTATCCTTGGGAGCATGGTAGTTCAGAGATGAAATACATGGATATATGGGTCCAAGGAGTATTAGGAATGGATAGGGGTCGCAGGAGACCTGCTGCCTTCCTGCGGGGAGTCTTATGCTGATTGCATTTTACACATGAAAGAATAAATTCTCGAATATCCCCTTTCATTGTGGGCCACCAATAGGAACGCTGAAGGAACTTGTAAATCTTGAGGATATCAGAATGGCCAGCAAACAGAGAGCTATGAGCCTAAGTTAGTAATTTTCCCTGTAGTTCCGGGGTCACAAAAATTTTCCCTGGGGGAGGAGTCAAAATTTGAATAGAGGCGAAGACTACAGGATCTAAAATTGGTCGGGAATGTTGATGATCCTCTTCCTGAGTGCTGGACAAAAAAGACCGTGAGAGGGCGTCAGCTTTTCTGTTTAGACTGCCAGGAAGAAATTGAAGTTTTAAATTAAAACTTGAAAAGAACAAGGACCAACAGGCCTGTCTAGCATTTAAACGGTGAGCCGTTTGGAGGTAGATTACATTTTTATGAGCCGTGATCATGGTAACTGGAAAGTTGGCTCCTTCCAACAAATGCCGCCATTCCATTAAAGCTAACCGCATTGCTAGTAGTTCCTGATCACTGATTCCGTCATTTTTTTCGGCAATGGAAAACTTACGAGAAAAATACCCACAGGGATGGAACTTTCCATCACTTGAGATTTGAGACAGCACTGCCCCTACCCCTACTGAAGAGGCATCTACCTCAACTGTGAACGGTTTGTCCAATTGGGGTTGGCACAGGATAGGTGCAGTGGAGAAGGCTTCTTTTAATTTTTGGAAGGCTTGGATGGCAGGATCTGGCCAGCAGATGGGATTGGCACCCTTCTTTGTGAGATTAGTGATAGGTGACACCAGTGTGGAGAAATTTGGTATAAACCGCCGGTAATAATTTGAAAATCCCAAGAAGCGTTGAGTAGCCTTCAAGGATTTGGGTAACAGCCAGTCAGAAATGGCTTTTAACTTCTACGGATCCAGAAATTATATGCCCTAGGAAGGGTACCGAGGTTTGTTCGAAAAGGCACTTGGATATTTTTCCATAAAGATGATGCTTCCAGAGGCGTGACAAGACTTCGCAGACATGCTGGCGATGGTCTTGCAGATTTTTGGAAAAAATTAGAAAATCATCCAAATAGACTATAACAAAGCTGTAGAGGATATCCCAGAAGATCTCGTTCACATAACCCTGGAACATCGCTGGGGCGTTGCAGAGTCCGAAGGGCATTACGAGATATTCAAAGTGGCCGTCTCTGGTGTTAAAAGCGGTCTTCCACTCATCTCCAGCTTTAATACGTATTAAATTATACGCACCCCGTAGATCAAGTTTGGTGAACAAAAAGGCCCCGCGAACCTTGTCAAAAAGCTCCGGAATCAAAGGCAGAGTATATCGATTCTTTACTGTAATCTGGTTGAGACTATGGTAGTCAATACAAGGCCGAAGCCTGCCGTCCTTTTTGCTAACAAAGAAAAACCCTGCCCCTGCTGGAGAAGTGGAGGGCTGGATAAACCCCTTAGCTAGATTTTCTTTTATATATGCCGCCATAGCAGCTGTTTCAGGAACTGATAATGGGTAGGTTCGACCCCGAGGAGGGTTCTTCCCTGGCATGAGCTCAATACCACCGTCCCAGGAACGATGAGGTGGAAGTTTATCCGCAGCCTGTTCGCAGAATACATCGGCAAAATCTTGATAAGCTGCTGGTAGACCGAGAACAGAGGAACACTTGGGCTTGTCAGACGGGGGAAGCTTACATTACCACTGGAGGACACCGCGTTAGTGTGGACATGGAGTACTTGGATGAGACATCCATGGAAACAATTGGACCCCACAATAAAATTTGCATACTGGATCACTCAAACGTAGGATTGTGCTTTTTTAGCCAGGGGAGGCCTAAGACTAGTTCATAGGCTGAGTCGGGAAGAACAAAAAATTCAATTGTCTCCTGGTGCAGACATCCAGTCTGGAGGAACACTGGCAGGGATTTTGAGGAAATAGATCTCCCTAGCAAGGTCTTTCCATCCACACCAGAGAGCAGTAATCTGTTTGGTAATGGAACCACCGTAATGCCTAGGGTCCGAACCAGTGACTTAGAAATAAAACTGCCGGCAGCCCCAGAATCTACAAGGGCTTTAACCATCCTTGTCCTGGACTAGTAGGAGAGCGACACGGGCAGTAAACTGTCATTTATCTGGGAGGAGTCAGAAATAACCCCCAATTGCATGCTCCCAACATCTATTAGGGTTTCATGTTTCCCGCCAATACAGGACAATTCCTTAATATGTGCTCCGGAGCAGCACAATACAAGCACAATTTATTTTGAAAACGCCGGTTCCATTCGGCGGTACTTAACCGGGATCTGTTAATTTGCATCGGCTCCTCACTGCTGGAGAAGAAAGGAGAGGAATGACCTCCCAAGGATGGGTGATCCCGAGGACGATCTCCACGCCCCCTACTTCCCCACCGCTCTCTATGGCGAAGGTCAATTTTAATACAGAGTGATATAATATCCGAGAAGGTGGGAGGTAAATCCCTAGATGCCAATTCATTCTTCATCCTCTCAGATAAGCCATGTAGGAAGGCTGCCTTAAGTGCTTCCTTGTTCCATTTTAGTTCGGTCGCCAGGGTTTGAAATTGTACTACATATTGCCCGACGGACCGGGTACCCTGACGGACATGAAGCAAATCAGAAGAAGCAGAGACAGATCTCCCAGGTTCATCGAAGATCCTTTTGAAAGTGACCACGAACTCTTCATATCTATCCCACAATGGGGAGACCCAATCCAGAGCTGCCCCAGTTAGTAATGAAATTGCATAGGCCACCTTAGACCGGGAGGTAGGGAAATTCTGTGGTAGGCATTCAAACTGGATTTCACACTGGTTTATGAAACCACGACATCGTTGAGGAGTACCATCAAACCTCTCGGGAGTAGCCAAGTGCAAACAGGATTTTTGAGGAATGACCCCCGAAGGTAATGCAGGAGAAACCATAGGAGCAACAGAAGGTGGAGCTGCCAGAGTGTTCTGAATGGACAGGAGCTGACCGGATAATTCCTGTAGGTACTGGGCCACATGCTGCTGTGCCGCCTCTTTGTTATCCATGCGAGCCGTTAGCTCCTGGAGATTCCCAGTACCTGGGGAGCCTGCAGCTTCCATTGGGCTTGAACAAACTGTCATGCTGGGAGGCGGGTTTCTGAAAGCTGAGGCCTGAGGCTGCGGGAGGAAACGGAGGCAAGGGGCCTGAATGTATGACCTCCGTATCCACAGGTCTTGGTCGTTGGCGAGACCTAGTCAAAGGTGCAGAATCTAACCCATGAGATGGTGTTCACTAGTGACCCCACCAATCGGGATATGGGCTTGAGCTGCACCTCATAAGCAGGTCGACGTCCTTTGACTAGGTGACCAAAGCCTGCAGGAAAAAGGAGAGATAAACACTCGTGGTCCAAAGGGTCGGTGCCAGTAAGAGGCATGTAAGGACAGGGGTGGAATCCCTAGTTCGGGATACTGTACTTGAGGTACAAGGAAGTGTGCACTACGGACACACTCTACTGGGTTGCCGGTCAGAAGGAATGCACCATGGTGCAATACTGTAGCATGTAGGTAGGGACCACAGAGTCCAGTAATGAGGTGGATAGTGGTGCTGGAACCAGCCAGAGATGATGACACTGGCTGGAGAGGTGGGTACGTATAACTACACTCAGGCTGTGATGGTAACGCACTGGTGGAATGGAGGTATACTGCACACGGGTGAGGTGGTAACACACTGATGAGATGAACGATATAACTGCACAGGCTGAGGTGGTAAAGCACTGGTGAGATGGACGATATAGCTGCACACAGGCTGAGGTGGCAAAGCACTGGTGAGATGGACGATATAGCTGCACAGAGGCTGAGGTGGTAGAGCACGGGTGAGATAGACGATATAGCTGCACACAGGGATAGCTCACTGGAAGCAAGGGAACCTGGAACGAGAGATCACTAGTAACACCAGCAGTGACAATGGTTGTTCAGGCAACTACCTGATACACAGGAGCCGGATGTATACCCTTGGAAGCCCACTGAATGGTCCGCAGCGTCAGCTGACCGGCCAGACTGTCAGGGAAGGAAGGCTAGTCAGAGAAAGAAGTGTCATGGTGGCGCCCATGACGGAGACTCCGATCCCCGTGCACCAGACCGCCCGACACACCAGCATCAGGGAGAATGCTCAGCACCTCCTACATTTCCGCACCAGCCGCCCGACTGCCCGGGAAGTCAGAGGAAGCCGGCGGGCCGGTAAGGGATGGCCAATCCCCAACTGAACTCTGACAGGGATCACCTAGTGCTGAAGGAATGGATAAGAGATTCGGACCAGACTCTGCAAGATACTTTACGCAGAAACCCGTGACCAACAATGTCACTGAGGACTGGCACAGGGGAAATAGCTGGACTGGAACAGGAGTACAAAAAAATGTGAAAAGGACACTTACAAGGAATCTGCAGAGGCAGAGATATTATGGTCACAGAAAGTGACACAAAGGATGTGTTAGTAGCCAAGCTCCTGCAATGGGAGCAAGAGCATCCCACAGGTCAATCTGAGGAGGATATGGAGGAGATATTG
The DNA here is from genome assembly GCA_031769625.1 of Taudactylus pleione. Classification (NCBI taxonomy): domain Eukaryota; kingdom Metazoa; phylum Chordata; class Amphibia; order Anura; family Myobatrachidae; genus Taudactylus; species Taudactylus pleione. The sequence continues at coordinate 3,884,331 of JAUIMM010000250.1, forward strand.
GATACAGCAAATGGGCCAGGGACTGCATCTGGGAGCAGTGCAAACTCAGGGCAATCCTTTATGACCCAAGCTGAACAGATGGAGGCTATATTTAAAGTCCTGGGACCCAACCCTAAGGACCATGAAAGGGCCTGCATAATGGAGGCAGTACTACATGTGCCAGTATGGCTACCGGAGAATACACCAGAACCGATGGGGACTGTAAACAGGTGACCCCATTTGAGATATTGTGATGTGCCAACCTTTAATGAAAATACCACAGACATTGACACACATCTACAAGTTTTTGAAACATGATGGTGGTCCATAGTATCCCAGAAGAAGACTGGCCATGTTATTTGGGCCCTAGCTTAACAGGGCAGGCCATAGAAGCATTTCAGATGCTGAGCCTGTCAGCATGCCAGAAATATGCAGAGGTGCAGTGCGTATTATTGGCACGATACGCAGTTACATCGGAGACCTATAGACTAAAGTTTTGGGCACTTAGCAAAAAGGGAGATAGGTCCCATAAAGAATTTAATAGCCAGTTGCTGATAGCATGCACCCGATGGCTGGAAGGGAAAGAGGTATCCTCCATGGAAGAGATGCATGATTTATTTATTTTGGAGCAACTACTTTCAAAATTGGCTCCAGAAATAAAGGAATAGGTGACAGATAGAAAACAGATAACCCCTGAGCAAGCTGCTGATCTGGCCGATGAGTATGTCAGTAATCGGCCATGATGGAGACCTGCTGTTCCAAAAGAACTACCCCCACCACGACCTGAAAGAGAAACATTTTTTGGCAAAGGGATAATGGGATGCAGAGATGGGAGAATCCAGCCCAGGTGTCACAACCGCAACAGCTGAATGAAGCAATCCAATCCTATCCTGTCAAATTACAGCAGCCAAGGAAATGTTATCGCTGTGGCCTCTTGGGTCAAATTCAGCGGTACTGTCCTAGCAGTCGCGGCCCATCTCCTGGTCCACGGCCTGGGGCCCCTACTGTGGCTTGCTGTGAGGAGGAGTTTGCATACACTGCTGAGGCAAACTACTATCCTGATGCACCAGAGGCAGAAGGAGTAGTGTATCAATTTGAGATCATTGCAGGTGTGTGAAGGATTGCTCCAGTTAATATGTATACACATCTCCAGACCATGTGGGTGGGAAAGCAAAAGTGCCAATGGTTGAGGGACTCAGGCGCATCCATCACCTTGGTTCGTCCTGACTTGGTCATGAGGTCTTGTCTACTCCCCATGCAAAGAATTCGCATTTCTACAATTGGTGGTGACTTGAAGAACATACCTATGGCTGGAATTTGGTTGGACTGGGGACATTGTAGGGGTCAGGTGGAAGTGGGACTTATGAATGGACTCCCAGCAGAAGTTGTTTTGGGAAATGATTTAGGCCATGGATTAACAAGCCACTTTGCCAATGCCATGACCCGCAGTCAAGGAAGAGCTGGCCACTTAGATTCCAAACAGATCTACAGACCTGCACAGGAAGTCTTGGATGTGTCACCCACCGTAGCCCATGAATCTTCACTGGTAAATATGTCTGACTCAACCCTGACTTTAACACAAGGGAACTTGGGGGAAGTGGACAGAGTAGAATTTAGGCATGCCCAACAGACAGACCTATCATTAGCAGGCTTACGCAGCCAAGCTGACCAAACCCTTAATGAAGGCCAACATGCTCAGGTGGTGTGGGAGAATGATTTGTTGTATCAGGTAGCTGAAGCACCAGCAGTAGGTAAGGCTCACAAGCAGTTAGTGGTGCCTCGGGAGTACTTGTCCCAGTTAATAGCACTTGCTCATGACATCCCAGTGGCTGGGCATCTAGGGATTAAGAAAACCAGAGCCAGCTAAGGTAGAAGCCATTTTGTCCTGGCCTCGCCACTTCAACCAGAAACAAGTGCAAGCTTTTCTCAGCCCTGCAGGGTATTACCGCAAATTTATGCCCCATTATGTTACCATTGCCAAACCACTGACAGACCTGACTACCAAGAAGTTCATGCGACAAATAGTGTGGACAGATGAGTGTGAACAGGCCTTCTGTCAACTCAAGGAGATATTGTCCCAGTCTCCTGTACTAGCTGCCCCAGACTTCCGACGGCGGTTCATTGTACAAACTGATGCATCAGGCTGTGGATTGGGAGCAGTGTTGAGTCAGGTCAGGGAGGATGGTCATGAACACCCTGTAGCATATTTGTCCTGGAAACTGGTGGCTAGGGAAATTGCCTACTCCACCATTGAAAAAGAGTGTTTGGCCATAGTTTGGGCGCTCAAAAAGTCACAACCCTATTTATATGGCAGGGAGTTCTCAGTCATTACAGACCATAATCCCCTCAGTTGGTTCAACAGGACTGCAGGAGAAAATGGACGGTTGTTGCGATGGAGTCTGGCTTTGCAAATGTATAATTTTACCATTTCCCACAAAAAGGATAACCAACATGGAAATGCCGATGGACTATCCCGTCAAGATGAGCCAAATGCTGTTCATTCTACCCACCTGGCCCAGTCACCGCCGCTTGTCCGGCAGTAGGACAAACGGACTCATGTGCTGGATTTAAGAAGGGGGAGGAATGTGAAACCACAAGGTGCGATTAAAGCATGAAGACACTTGTGGTCCAGCGCCCATTTCTGTATACCCTGAACTGTCATTGTATTGATGCCTTTCAGTTTATAATTATTTATTGTTTCTATTTATGCATGTTATTTTATGCAGTGCATATTCATGTTAATTGTTCACAAGTTAAACAAGTTATTCTTAAATGGTGCCAGGTGGTGCATTTTATTCAGATATGGCTTAAAGCAAAGTCATTGTGTGCTGGTGCCTGGATTGGACTCCTGGGCACCTGCTCTACAGGGAGCCAACTGCCACCAATTGCCATGGGGGGAGGACACTTAGCACCAACCACCATGAGGGAAGGACACACACAGAGCTAAGATATCATTTTTCCCACCTATAACAATCTGGCTACTGCCCTTAACCTGTCCAACACTAGCTCTAACACCATGGGAATATTTAAGGGTATATAATCTATGTTTCCAACTGCATTGGTGTGTTCATGGATTGGTGATTAGGAACTGCATTTCCATCACTTGTGTATGCTGTACCTGCAAAGAAGCGCATCTGTGTGATTATATATCAAATGTCTGTATTGTCAGCTATAGAATAAACCGCTTTTAGATAACAAATATGTCCAGGTGATTTAAAAGAACTCACTAGGACGTGCGGTCCTCACAACAGCCCTGCTCTATTCTATTCTAAAATGTGTTTTGACGGCAGTTTTGCAGTGGTTTTGTCCTTAGTAAATCTGCAGGTATCAAAACTGCAGTCAAAACACATTTTAGAATAGAATAGAACAGGGCTGTTATTTAGAAACCGCTGCAAAAAATGCCACCAAACCCCCGTGGTTTAGAACAGAATAGAACCCACCGTCAAACCGCCACCAAACCGCCGGGGTTTAGAACCTGCCGCTTTGTAAATTTTGCCCATTGGCTGTGAGGAAGAGGCTCACCTCTCTCAGCCAATGCATTTCTACGGGAAATGCAGAGGCTGAAGCGTCATTTGTGAAGTACCACCCTTAGAGGATTGTACTGGAGTTTGGTGGTCCAAGTTCCACATTTTTTTATTTTAAGAAAACCGTTGATGTCTACAGGGAACGAAGAGGACCAGTACCAAGGTGTAGGTGAGTATGTTTCTTTTTTTTACAGGTACCAATCTAGATTCTAGTGGAGAAGGGGACAGACCAGAGTTAGGGACAAGGTAAGTATGTGACTGTATGTGCAATAAAATATTAAAATCTTCAGTGTGTTATTCTTGTCTTTTTTAATATTTCTTTGGCAGGTGAACTAGAGCAGCTTGATCAGAACTCCACACAGGTCACGTTTTCCAGGTCACCCAGCAGGTGCACAGGTGAATTCATTACATACTGTATGGACACATTTTAAAAGATCCACAAATGGAGATAATTATTTCCCTTGTGATTATGCGAGACCTGAAAAACATGCACTGTTTGGGGTTCTGAGAACTGATTTTGAGAATCTGTGAACTAAAGATACCAATGGGCTCTTAATGCCCTCCATGCTGGTACTTGTGGTTCTATAAGTACCAGCATGTGGGGGAAGCTTGCTGGGACCTCTTGTTCTCCTGTAAAGGACAATATTATTTTAACTATTTATTATACTATCAACTCTGCACCCACCACCCAGGGGTGGCGGGGATAGCCCTGGGCTATCAGCACCGGCCTGTGGTACCCTGGAGAAGGAGGGGGGCTTTATTTGGTGGCTCCCCATCTCCCCAGGGATCCATGGCCTTGGCTGACTAGTGTGTGGTGCGAATGCGACAAACATATTTGTATGTTCTTGCACCTTATTACATGTGCGACTTGTAAAAAAAAATGTGAGCTTAGCACTAAACTCGCATTTCTGTACAACTCGCACCCTACTACATTTGGCCCTTGGTGCCATAGGAATCTTGCTGTTTTCACTGCTGAAGCTGACTCACCTACTGTAGGACTGCCAGGACTTCACATTCATATTATATGAAAATTTATTTTTTTGTGGCTGATCTGATCCATAAGGATTCTGAAACAAATGGAGATAAAGTAAAGATGCAGCCTTTATTGTTTGATGCCTGATTGCAAAGTGATAACATGAGTGCTAGAACAAAAGGAGAGCTTTTGGTGTTAAATTACATCTGATTTCCCTATTCAGTACTACACTAATTATTTATTTTTCCACAAGCATTTGAGAGACACAAAGAAAACCATGTGACAGTTTTAAAGTAATGATGAACTCTCTTTTCTAAATTTACCATGCTCTATTAGACTTTCTGCCAGTCTCCAACCTTTAAAATTAGCTCTTATGACTAACCTCTAATCACCCTCCTACCCTCTTGTTCAGTGATCTCTTTTTGTTAGACTCCTCCCTCTTAGACTGTAAGCCCACATGCGCAAATCATTTTTCCCTTATTCTCTACTCCTAGCACTATCCCTACACTTTTCACAGTTTCTCTTTTCCAACCATGACCCTGATCATGTCTATTTTCCCCCTTAGTGGGTATAGACTCATTGGGTACTCCCCCCTATGCAACCTATCATTGCTAATTCAACAAGATGTAAGGGGAGATGTATGAGAACTTTGAGAGAGATTAAATGGATAAATGTGCATAGTAGGCAATCAGCTTCTAACTGTCATTTCACAGACTGTGCTAGATAAATGACAATATTATAGACAAATGTAAAACATTTTGTGTTTTTTACTGAGCATAGTGAATCTATTACACAAATAATGGACCTCAAAAGGCCAACGTAAAACAAAGTAGTGTTTGTGGTTTGAATTAAAAAAAATTTTTAATTGCATTTTAATCAATAAAACATATTGAAATGGTGTTTAAAAAGTGCTATAATTTTAAATGCAAATGTTAATTCTCAAACATAAACCGGAGCAGTAAATGTTTGTCTCACTCTTGCCTTTTATTTGTGTCTGAATTCAAATCAGACAGTCTAAGCGTGACCTGTTTGGCACTTAGAGGAGGCTTTTTAAATTAGGAGCACTGTGTAATTAATTCAGAACTCAGTGTTCCCACAAGCATTCAGAATTTTCAAGTTTTCAATATCTATTTAACAGATCATGGTAGTGCTTTTCCTGTACATGTCTGAGCACCCAGTTTAGATTTGCACTAGGACCCAGGCATCTTCATCTGCACCACTATACAAAAACCAAAAAGACATATATCAATCTCTAGCAGCTAATATGAATGCAGCAAAATTATAAGGAATGAATATGTAAATATCTGTATATTTTACGACCAATGTCAGATGAATACATCAGGCTAAATACCAACAAAAGTTGTGCTTCTGACATTAGCCACAATGTACTAAATTGTTCTTTGTCAGATGTACAAATAAAAAAAAAAATGATTGGGCAACCTATAAATAAACTTGCCTGAGAGGCTACCCCACAATCAATAATTCACATCCCGAACACTATTAGAATACAATCACTTTAAGTTTAGAATTTGCTGCAGAATTGACAAATTCTCAGCACTTTGCACATCTTGCACTCGCTTTTTTTTAGAATGGTTTGATTCTTTCTCAGATTACCACTATCAAAATCCTAGTGGTAGTGGTATGGCTGACAAAATATTTGGCCTGGCGGGGATTAAAGCCTGTGGCATTTGTGGGCTAAGTATGAGTCAGATAGTGGGCTTTACTAGATTAGTTACCCAATAGGATAGTTGGGGGGGGGAGTGTTTTTATTTAAGGATTCTATATTAAGGACTGTCCTCATGACTGCAGCCATCGGCAGGGAAATATGTTTGGCTTATTGGATTTATTTTTTACAGTTTCTACACTACCGCTCTTCTTTCTGCATTTCTTCCTCTGCTACTCTTCTGTGATTTATTGCTAGAGGGGTGGAAACAGCACAATGTATATAGTGTGTATATTAAACCACTGCACGTGATGATATGAAAAAAATTATTATAAAATGTGTTCACATAATATACACCATAGTTTCAAAAGTGTATAGCATTCCTATAATACATGATAAAATGCTACAAATAGCATAAATATGAAAAATAAAAAATGAGTATGAAATATTAAAATTAATAGCTGGAATGCAATTGTGGTATGTAGTCCTGGTATTAGGAGTCACTGGTAGAAAAAAGGTTGCCTAACCTGCGGGTAGGTGTTGGAAATTGCCATGTCCAAAAGTGAATATCAATGCCGTTAAACAGGAGGATTCCCGGGGGTTGTAAATTCCTGCATTTTAGTGCAGTCCCACTTTAGATGATTCCTATAATCCTGTGTCCATAAACGTGAGGCTCACTCAGACCAGAGATGATGGATACTTGAACTGTGGAGTCCTGTAATGATAATCCGGGATCTACGTGAAGGGGTCTGCCTAATGTGGTTCTCTGTGGATCACAGCTTCATCAGAGGCTTAATGACTCCTTGAATCATTCCAAAGTATAAATACCCTCCCTGCCTGGTCTCCATTATGTGCAGGTGTACAAATTGAAAAGGGGGAGTAAGTAATGTACACAAGGTATACAGACATTACGTGCAGTGTTTTCGGCTAGAAATAGTGCAGACATAACCCGTATTCCAATCAAGATTTATAATCTTATTGTAAACACTGTCTATAAAAAATAAATAATAAATAAATAAATATATATATATATATATATATAAGTACTTACAACCTTTCCGATTGTTTGTCCATGATCCATTTACTTGATATATCCGGAACTTACTTCCGGATCTCGGGGAAAAAAAAAGAAACTCGTGACGTATGTGTCACACGGGGGAAGGATGTGAACTGCCAATCTCCAACACAGCTGGCTCTAATGTATTGTGTTGTATAGTTTCCCACTGGTAAAGAATGGCAAGTATCTACTGTTGTGTCACATGACCAACAAGTCAAGTGTCTCTTGCGTCCAGGCGTCCTCAATTGGCTAGTTTCACTGTCACATGATCCATGTTGATATTCTGTTGTTATGGTATTTGTTTCAACAAAAAGTGTATCGGAAAGGTTGATTAACTTAGAATACATCTAAAACATTCAAATAATGTATGTATAATGTACCTTTGCATTTCATTATATTCCCGATAGCATCTTCACTTTTAGTACATTATACATATATTCCAGATAGAAGCACAAATCCATATAAATAATATAGATACAAAGAAATAATTATCTGAAGAAACTGTATATTTAGCAAATTTAGTTATATAACTACGATAATATTTAAATGATGTAATTACACCCATTTCTATATGTTCTTTACTGAGATATATAAAACATGTAAATGCATATACAAAGTGTAATTTATATAGAAGAGCTAACTCATTGAAAATATTGTATAGATACATCAATTGTTATGGTATTAAAAACCCAATTATCTATTTTTATAGATGTAAATATAACTATATTTTACATCCTAGACAAAAAAGATCTCTATAATATAAGGGTCTTTATGGAGATGAGGTGGAACTGAAGGAAAAACAATGATATAGGAAAAACAATTATATAGGAAGAGGAAGAGGGGGGGGGGGCAGGGAAGAGAATGACAGGTGAGCTGTAAAGTATACTCCAGAAGAGAAATGTGACAAAAAGCAGATATTGGGACCAGACAGCCCCTAAAATTTACAAGAATGGAATTGATCTCTACTGATTCATTAAGACCATCAGGAAATATGGGGCCTGATTCAGACCCACTCGCGAGCGGCTGTCCGCTCGCAAGTGGGTCGATGTTATGCACTGAGCATGCGCACGACGGAGGGAGCTCCGTCGTGCGCATGCGCCAGACGCGATGAGCGAAGGAAAGTCCTTCGCTCGTTGTGTCCGATCAAAGGGGGCGTGCTGTCAATGTTGATTGACAGCACGCCCCCTTTGGTGGGCGTGCCCGGGGTGTGCCTCCCTGACGGGGGCGTTCCCACGGGAACGCCTCCCGTCAAAAGCCGGCCCACTGACATCACTAGTGATGTCAGTGGGAGTGATTTTGGCTCTGACAGAGCCAAAATCACTCCGGAGCTTGCGGTTGAAAACCTCAACCGCAGGCTCCGGCTCGCAATTTCGATGGTCGCGATGGTCTCGACCATCGCGGCCATCACAAAGCACGCTCGTATAGCCTGTGGGTGGTGACCCACAGCTATACGAGCGTCCAGGAGGACGCTCCATGAAAATGGAGCCCGGCCCTCATTCAGAGCGTGCGCTCTGCTCAGAGCGTACGGCTCTGAATGAGGGCCATGGTCTTTAGTCTATACATCCAGTAGAATTCTTGTTGCCAGTGGTGTAAATATCTATCACTACCTCTGTTTGTACTCTGGATGTGTTCAATACTTAATATTTTTAAATGAATAGGATTACTCTGATGAACTTCAAAGAAATGTCTTGGAACCAGAGCCGGATTTAGACCTCATGGGGCCCTAGGCAAGATACTAGTTTGGGGCCCACCTCCCATAAACAATCCATATCATTATATACATATTCCTTTCATAAACATGTTTGTATATACACTTGGCTTAATGTACATATTTATAACATGATAATATATATAATATAAATATATATTTAGTGTGATCTAGTGACACCTATTGTAATAACAGTGCATATATTACAGTAGGTGTTTCTGGAGCAAGATCTATCTATCTTGCTTCAGAAACACCTACTGTAATATATGCACAGTTATTACAGTAGGTGTTACTAGATCACACATATATATTGTCCCATGTTCCGCCTGCTAGCCCCCACAGTGTCCCTCCTATGATAGAAGGAACGGATGGACACAGAAAGACAGATATGAGATAGATAGATAGATATGAGATAGATATGAGATAGATAAATAGATAGATATGAGATAGATGGACGGATGGACACAGAAAGATAGATATGAGATAGATAGATATGATATATATGAGATAGATATGAGATAGATAGATATGAGATAGATAGATATAAGATAGATCGATCAATATCCCAGCAAAAGGGGATGTCGGTGCTTAGAATACGGCCGCCAGAATCCTGACACCTTTCAAATACCAGCGCCGACATCCTGACAGCCAGCATCCCGAAGATGAGTAGCGGGGTTAGGTTTAGGGTGCAGGGGAGGGGGAGGTTAGGTTCAGGCACCATGGAGGGAGGGTTACTGACAGGTGTCGGTATCCTAACCCTGTCGGGATCCTGTACCCAATCTATCTATCTATCTATCTATCTATCTATCTATATATATTAGGGATGTGCAGGCTCGGATAGGTTCGAGTTTGCACGCCGAGTTCAGATTTTTCCCTAAAAAAAAATGGAACTCAGAAAGAGGCTAAACGTCATCTTGCATGGACAAACATCCAGGAATGATGATGTTTGTCCATGCAAGATGACGTTTAGCCTCTTTCTGAGTTCCGTTTTTTTTGAGGGAAAAATCCGAACTCTGCATACAAACTCGAACCTATCCGAGCCTGCACATCCCTAATATATATATATATATATATATATATATATATATATATATATCAATGCCTCAGCCCCTTCGTCAGGACCTATGCACACCAAAAGACACACTCGTGTGTCTTTTGGTGTGCATAGGTCCTGACGAAGGGGCTGAGGCCCTGAAACGTTACGTAGACCGACCTTGTTATGTGGTTACAATAAACTTCGTTGGATGGTATCCTGTGAGTGCCGATCTTCTTTTTGGACGAATACATGTGTATATGTGATATGGCACCGGGATCAGCTGTGGACATTACAGTATATTGCCGGCAGTCTTGGATATATATATATATATATATATATATATATAATCATCCTGTAATAAATACACACATATTTATGAAATATATATATATATATATGTAAATATTAAGTTGTGTATATACACACATATTTAAGAATGCAGTGTATATATATATATATATATATAGGCGCAGAGCCATGTGACATCATGATGACACGCGGTGCTCTGCTGGGAGATGGATTTGCAGAGGCTCAGAGGCTCAGTACGGAGCCCTGCCAGTGCTCAACCCAGCGCCAGTATTAGCGCTATTACTGGCCTGAGCACTGTGCTCAGGCCAGTAATAGCAACAAGCCTGATGCCTGCCTGTAATTGTCAGGGCTGGATTTCAGGGAGCCACGGGCCCCCTGGGACCTGCTGGGCCCTAGGGGGACACCTAGGTTGCTTAGCAGTAAATCCGACCCTGCTTGGAACACTGTGGTTCACCATCTTATTGATTATGTTCCTTCGGTGTTCCAAGAATTTATTTTTTAATGAAGAATGGACAGTTACATGAGAGTACATAAATTACAAATTTTGTATCACAGTTTATAAATTGTTTAATTTCAAAATGTTTATCTGTGTTGTGTAAATTAAAGCTTTTTTTGCCATGTTGTGTATAGTTGCATGTGATACACTGTGATTTACAACATTTAAAAAAACTTTTGGGGTGTGTTGGTAACCATGTTATGGAAATAGTATCAGAAATATGTGTTTTAAGGTGACTAGGTGCTAAAATATTTTTTTAATTGGTATTCTTTTTATATATAATGGTTGGTTTAGATGGTATACAATTATGCAATAATGGATCGCATTTAAGAATATTATAGTTTTTCTGTATGATATTTTTTATATCTCCTGAATATTTGTTACATTTGGATATGTAAAATAAAGATTCCTCCATTGGAGGTTTTTTATTTACTATTTTTGGTTTCATGGTTATAAGCTCTGAATGATACAATTTATTAATTTCCTCTAAAGCATTTTTCAGAAGAGGTTCAGGATATTTCCTATCTTTAAAGTTATTGATTATTACCTTTGCTTGTATGTTAAAAAGTTCTTGAGACGAGCAATTTTTTTTTATTCTGCGTAACTGTTCTTTAGGAATGTTAATTTTCCATTGTCTATAATGTCCACTTTGAAAATGTAAATAGTTATTTGTATCTGTTGGTTTACAAAAATTGGAGGCTGCTATTTTGTTGTCTATTACTTGTAGGGTCACATCCAAGAAATTAATATTTGAGGTATTAAAAGTGTGGGTGAAAAATAACTTATAAGAATTTTGATTTAAATAGTCTACAAGAGAGAGTGCTGACTCTATTGTTCCATTCCAGATTATAAAAAGGTCGTCTATGTATCAACCATAGAGCACCAGGTTCGCCGCATATGGCACGCCCTCTACATGGCGAGACTCAAAGTCTCCCATGTAGAGGTTGACGTAACTGGGGGCGTTTCCACCCCTCTATTTTGTCATTACATTTTAATCAGATGACCTCTGATTTCTAAACAGCGGCAGTATATTTTGTGCATTTTCTATTTATAACATTGTATTATTTGAGACAGTAGTTTTATTATTTGACTATATACTGCAGAACACTGAAATTGGAGCAGATAGATAGCACAGTCTCTCTTTTCTGTATATTTTGTGATTTCTTGCTGCCTATTATATTAATTCCCCCCCTTCTTGCCCTTGCTCCTATTCATTATGACCCCTTCGCTGTTTCTCTGCACTAGGCTCTGCTGCCGTTGGTCAGTAGGTCCGGACACCCCATTTTATGCATGGCTGCTGGCTTCTAACCAGGGACCCTGTCAGCTTTCCATGCTCAGACCCAGCTGTGCCTCACTCTCCAGCTGTGGTCTCATAAATGTGTTAACAGTCTAAGTCCCTAGTGCTTATCATCTGTTAGACAGCACCTAAGATGCAGACCTGCTCCAAGAACAACAGTTGCTTGCCCCCTTCCTGGCCACCTCTTGTAGGCCATAGGTACTTTTTCACTGCCACCCCTTCAAGCCCCTCTTCCTGCTGTCTCTTTTCTACTCTGCCAATCTCTGTGTCTTCTGTTTTTTCTTCTTTTGCTTTTCTCGATAAGCATTCTACTGTACAGTGCTTTTAATGAAAGCTTCTTCTCTCAGTCACTTGTCATGCTAGTTCTATTTAGATTATATTCTTGCATAGTTTGATCAAATTTCACCTCTCTTAGAACCACAGTTCTTGTCTATTTTACTGTTTATATTAATGTATCTAGATGGGTGATTGTATATTGTATGACTCCAATGTAGGCCACGTACCCCTGATTCTAATAGTATCTATCACTACTGTGATGAGGGGTCAGAGTTATGCCCCTGTGTTAAATTGTTCAGATGTCATCCATACACCATGTCACAGCTTGTTTTTAGTTCAGGAGGGCTTTATTTGGGAATTGGATACCATCAGTATTTACACTCAGACTGTATCTACAAGATAAATTTACATTCAACGTCAAACACTTAACTTGAAGGTCTATCCTGCTCAGGTCGATTATTGCTTACTGGCCCTTTCCACCAAAGTTATCTACATGGAAACATTGGTGTAGTGTACCCTGTCTCCATTGGGATGGTTTCTGCCTTGTCTTTGAGGATTTCCTTGCAGTCACATACTGCTGCCACAATAAATGTCTCTGATTACCATCTGTCACTTTGGCTTGGGTAAGTGGGTTTCCCTTCTACAAGGTTCAGAGACATTTCAGATTGGTGGGTGGCAGTGGCTTGGGACATAGGGCTGTTTCATTTCTTAAATATTTCCCATACACAAATTTCTATAAATATATTTATTTCTCAATGGGTATTTAGCTCCACCTCATCATGAACCATTTCTCTAGATCCCATCTGCTTGGCAGAAGTTTCTGCTTCATTTTGCTAGGCTGCAGCCATCCTAACATAGCAGGCCAACTATCCCGGGATCCTCATTTTGTCCAGGGGGTGTTATAATCTTACTGGCTTTTTATAGATTTCTACTTACTTTCTATATGGATCCCTGTGCCATGCTATTTCCACCTCATTTATTCAGCCTTTCTATTGGTACTACCTTTTGGCTGGCAAAATAAAATGTGGTTCAAGGATGGACATTCCTACTTTTAATAGTGGTTATTTGGTTGTCTCTCACTCACCTAAATGTGTTAACATGGACTCCTGAACAAAATAATACAATTAATTATTGGAGAAAGGACATTCAGATAAATACTTCTGTGTTGTATGCATCTACAGTATGCCCATGTTCTCACTAGTGAGTCTTTATTGGAGCCCAGTTTAGGGCTTTAACCTGTCCCCACATTTATATGGTAATTTGCAGATCCATATACGGCCCCTCCCATCTTCCCTTTTATACCTCATTTTGCATTAGGCCAATGATAGGGAACTCCTTAAGGATCTGTCTTATGTAGCTGGGGGCCTATCTCCATGGTTACTATCTCTCACCTATGGCCTTTTAAACAGGCCTTTTGGGTACTCTGACATGAGCTCTGTTCTATAGCTGGTCCTGCGGGTGGTATGCCATTTCTCTAGCCACAATTTCATTACTCAGAGTCTTATATTTGTTTTTACTTCACCGCCCCATGCCTCAGACAATTCCCTGCCAAGGGGCAGCTGCTGTTCTACCATAATCTTGGATTATATTTAACTATGTCTGTGAAGCAAGAATTATATATGAGCTAGCTGACATTTTCTTACTTGAAGTCACACATTGGGACCCTCATATTATTTATGATCATAATGTAATATAATAGTATGTTGTATACTAATAATAATATAATATGATACTATGTTGGAATTCTATTAATAACCTCAATGGGATGTAACAAAATCACTACCTGTGTAGAGAACCTACAGCATGGGTTGGGACCTGGTTCTTACACGGAATCCCATCCTATGCCCTTTTCCTATTGATCACTATCCTATCCCCCATTACATATCCCATTGCTTAGCCTTTTTATAGTGCAATGTAATGTATTTTCCCCTATATATTTCCTGATCAAGGAAGCTCTACATTCAATGTCTCTGGCAGGGGACAAGACCTAGCTGCCCCCTGCCAGAGACCCAATTGAATTGATGGATGAGTTTGTCACAGTACCTTTATATCTTCTATATCCTGCTCCATATTCATGGAACAGCTACCCCTATGTGGCAACAGAGCTAGATTTTGAATCTTCCAGTTTGATAATATATTAAAAAAGCATTGTGTTCACATACTGCTGTCATCAGTGGCAAGCAGTGGCACCTCCCGAGGTGGGGCTGCAGTGCAGTCCAAAATTCAAATAGGGGAGCCATACCTGCCCTTCCAAACACTGCCAAATATCACTTGCCAGGACTAGTTGACAGTTGGTGTGGCTCCCCTATTTGAATTTTAGACTGTGCTGCAGCCCCACCTCTTGAGCAGCCACTGGTGGCAGGTATGAAGCTGGTGAATTTGTTGCCTACTGACCCATTGGACTGACATCACCAGATATACTGGGATATATTTTGACTTAGTTCCACTGTGTTAAGGTCTTATCCTAGGTGCCCTTTAGTTTTCATTGCCTTATGCTCTCATTGACTGCTCCATTTATTGTGCAGTGTTTCAGTAAACTATTGCAATCTTTTCTTTATATATGTTGCTCAGTTGTGGTTGAGAAACTGGTTAGTTCCATTGCATTTCTTAAGGCAGTTCCAGTTATGTTAGCTATTCCTGAGAACGGAACAGGTTTCTTTGACACTGCATAAATTGTTGTGCAGAACCGCCTGGTATTGTTACATGAGCTTATTTCTGCACTTCCAGATCATACTAATCTGTGCAGTCTCGCTCACAGGAAGGCCTATTTATTTCTTCCATTCTGCTATGATTTTGGTGTAATTTTGATTGTGTTTGACAACATGATTCTTAGTAAATTCATGATTTCAATTCTTGTCTATGTAAACCATACAATGTTTGTTCTGATGGTCTAGTGAAGTCTATTGGTGTGTCAAGTTGTATTTGAATTGCGATTTCAATGTGATTTTGCCTTTAATAGATCTCCGGTATCACAGAAAAAGGTGAAATCGAAGCATTTGTATATGCAAAATGACAACAACGACCAAAGCTGGGATTTCAGCCTTGCTTTTTTTGCAGTGTTTTGTTAGGTATTGCTTTTCTGTTATGTACATTGCAGTGCTTTAAGATGGACCTCCCTATGTGCCTTATAGAATGATTGATCCACCTGAATATGTAGCCATTACTTTGTGCTCTGGGTGTAAAGGCCCACACTTGCCAAGAATGTAATTTCTTTCATCAACATCGAGGGAGTGCATTGGTTTGGGCACCAGGGTATCTTTTGGGATGCCTTTAAGGATAGGCCCATGGTGCTGGTTATATGTTTTGGGATCCCTTGCCACCTGGTAATGAACTCGACAAGCAGACATCTTTAGTATTGAGGTTAGCCATTATTGAGGACTTGGACTGTCTAATGACATTATGGCCCTGGTGTGAGGTGATGTGGTCGCACATCATCCCCCTTCAGTTCTGACATTCCTCTGCATGTAGGACAGATATTAAGGTGGCACAGCAAATAGTAAATGTCCATTGGCAACTTTTTGTCTGATAGGGGTGGTCTTGTCATCCAGCATGATCTGATCCATTACAGACACAATCACTTACTTAGACTTACTGTTGTCTATTTGACTGGTTATAGGTTTTCTCTTTTCCTGGTCAAGGTTTTTAGGGTTTTGGTTGAGAGCTTGTTTAGATTTTTAAATATGGTGGTGGTGCTGCAGCTCATGGAGAGAGCATTGCCTTGCTAGGGGTAAGCTCAGAGATATTATACCATGTTAACAGTGCTATACTCTCCTTCTCAGAAGAACATTAGCTGACTTAGGGCCTGATTCAGAGATGGACGCTAATGCAATTGCAAGTGCGATTTCGCACAGACTGCACCTGCAAAAATATGCTAATAGTTCCAAAGCTTACCCGAGCATAGGGACTTCCACTGCTACCTTCTCATATCGGTCCGACATTGCACACTGGCATAAACATTGGTAACATCAACCAGCCAGGCAGCCCTTGGGGCAGGTCTAACCTGCCGCATATACAGTACATCGTCTCTCAACACAGAGAGAGTTATTGTATGTCTGTGCAATCCTGAAATATTAATACAAAGATGGAATATAACATTTGCGGAGATATAATGATAAAAGAGTAAGAGTGTTTACTTAATTTTGTAGATTATGAAACAGGTACAAAGGAATGCAGGAAATCTCATGCAATACACTTAAATACATTTTAAATATTTCAACACCTTTAAGGCTTGATTTTGAGGCGGGGGTAAAGCAAAAAAGTGACATTGCACGTTAACAAAACCATGTTGCACTGCAGGTGGGGCAGATTTAAAATGTGCACAGATATTTAGATTTGAGATGGGTTTGCCCAAACTGAAATCTAAATTGATGTGTCAAAATAAAGTTGTCCAGCATTTTGCGGGCTACATGCAAAAGCAGCCAGTATTTACTTTGCAAGCAAAATAAATAAATGTATTTGTTAAACCCTACTAGTTGTGTGCTATACTTACTGGTGCTGTTGTACACTTACACCAAATGTAATGTGGCTCATCCCCTCGCAGTGGCTCTCCTCTGATCTGGCTATGGTGTGGGTATGGCATCCATGACCAGCAGGACCCTCAAATACACAGGTGCGTAGCACAAAGTACCTGATGGAGGGGACACATTTGGACAACAGGTGCAGTGCATTAAACAAATATTAGGCGCCAGACTTTCCACTCTACCTGAACACCTCCAGCACAGTCTTACGCAAATGACACAGCAGTGAAATGGCAGCACATACCTGGTGTTGCTGGACACAGTGGGACTTCAGCATGTCAGTCCAACTAATACATCATACAGCATAAACTCCAGGTTCAAAATTTATCGCACCTCATCTCAACCTTCATGTGAGACTCCTAACGTGCAGCATATCCCATTATGCAGGTACCCTCTCTCCTTCCATCACCCCAAATACACCTTCTTAAGGCATATAATCATCCTCAAAATAGAGGGACTCTGCCACTAATATATGTCCCACTATACAGGGACCTTTCATCTGCGTGCTGGCAACTTAATGCAGACAATTAACACCTTCACTGCTGTGCTTCTCTACTTCAGTACATGGTTTCACAGGACTCTTCAATGGGACTCCCATCTAGCAACTCTGCCAACTTGCAACGACCCCTCCCTTACTACGGAGCACTTCTCAGGGGGCTATCATCACACGGAAATGCTCACCCTCTCACACGTGGGTGGCTCTTCATAGGACATCTCTCATCTTCCACTGTGGTACCAAGCAGAAATTCTCTGCAGGGGTCTCTCCCCTGCTACAGCATCTGTCTCACTGCATAGAGATACTCACTATCTCCAGCTGCAATCTCCTTATTTCTGCAGCACTCCTTCCATCTTGTCTTAACTGATAGGGACTTCATATAAGGAGGGCTCTTTCTCAGTGGGACTGCCCGTTATCTGTAGCTCCCCTGCAGCACTGCGGGAGGTGACTCCCACTCTTGGACTTGCAAGGGGCACCTTACTGTCTTACAGGGGCATTCCCCTTGTGCATACAAATGGCGGCCACCATGCACCCACTACTTGAGTGTCCCAGGGTACCTCGGGACCTCGCTCCTCCCATCCCGTGGCCACCACAGATGAGATGCGATTGTGCCCGCCTCATGGCCACGCCACTTGCAGTGAAATGGCTAGCCCGCATCACTGCCTCTGGTGACTGAAAGCTGATGTCACAGGAGGTGGGGCTTAAGTTTGTCAGCAGCAGAATGTGGGGCAGAATTATGGGGGTTAAGCTTAAACCCTAAACTGTCATGTACTACAATTTAGCACCTGTTGTATTGCAACAAGCTTTGTCCAGGTACACAGTTACTTGCTCTTTTTTGCTTTACACCCAACTCCGAAATAGGCTGTTCATGGGGAAAAAAAACAGAGGACTTGTCTAAGTACACTGGATAAATGTGATAGTACACCTGGTGATTTATTATACTGATAATCAGGCCCTATAACATTATGCTACTAAAGCATGCAATATGTGATTATTACATACAAAACTTAATAGCAGCAGCACAACAAGGGCACATGATGTCTCCAGTGAAATTTGCCTTTATTTACTAAGCATAATTATACACTGCTCAAAAAAATAAAGGGAACACTAAAATAACACATCCTAGATCTGAATGAATGAAATATTCTTATTAAATACTTTGTTCTTTACATAGTTGAATGTGCTGACACCAAAATCACACAAAAATTATAATTGGAAATCAAATTTATTAACCCATGGATGTCTGGTTTTGGAGCCACACTCAAAATGAAAGTGGAAAAACACACTACAGGCTGCTCCAACTTTGATGTAATGTCCTTAAAACAAGTCAAACTGAGGCTCACGTGTGTGTGGCCTCCACGTGCCTGTATGACCTCCCTACAGTGCCTGGGCATGCTCCTGATGAGGTGGCAGATGGACTCCTAAGGGATCTCCTCCCAGACCTGGACTAAAGCATCTGCCAACTCCTGGACAGTCTGTGGTGCAACGAGGCATTGGTGGATGGAGCAAGACATGACGTCCCAGATGTGCTCAATTGGATTCAGGCATGGGGAACGGGCGGGCCAGTCCATAGCATCAATGCCTTCGTCTTGCAGGAACTGCTCACACACTCAAGCCACATGAGGTCTAGCATTGTCTTGCATTAGGAGGAACCCAGGGCCAACCGCACCAGCATATGGTCTCACAAGGGGTCTGAGGATCCAATCTCGGTACCTAATGGCAGTCAGGCTACCTCTAGCGAGCAGATGGAGGGCTGTGCGGCCCCCCAAAGAAATGCCACCCCACACCATTACTGACCCACTGCCAAACCGGTCATGCTGGAGGATGTTGCAGGCAGCAGAACGTCCTCCTTGACGTCTCCAGACTCTGTCACGTCTGTCACATGTGCTCAGTGTGAACCTGCTTTCATCTGTGAAGAGCACAGGGTGCCAGTGACGAATTTGCCAATCTTGGTGTCTCTGGCAAATGCCAAACGTCCTGCACGGTGATGGGCTGTAAGCACAACCCCCACCTGTTGACGTCAGGCCCTCATACCACCCTCATGGAGTCTGTTTCTGACTGTTTGAGCAGACACATGCACATTTGTGGCCTGCTGGAGGTCATTTTGCAGGGCTCTGGCAGTGCTCCTCCTGTTCCTCCTTGCACAAAGGTGGAGGTAGCGGTCCTGCTGTTGGGTTGTTGCCCTCCTATGGCCTCCTCCACGTCTCCTGATGTACTGGCCTGTCTCTTGGTAGCGCCTCCATGCTCTGGACACTACGCTGACAGACACAGCAAACCTTCTTGCCACAGCTCCCATTGATGTGCCATCCTGGATGAGTTGCACTACCTGAGCCACTTGTGTGGGTTGTAGACTCCGTCTCATGCTACCACTAGAGTGAAAGCACCGCCAGCATTCAAAAGTGACCAAAACATCAGCCAAAAAGCATAGGAACTGAGAAGTGGTCTGTGGTCACCACCTGCAGAACCACTCCTTTATTGGGGGTGTCTTGCTAATTGCCTATAATTTCCACCTCTTGTCTATTGCACAACAGCATGAGAAATTGATTGTCAATCAATGTTGCTTCCTAAGTGGACAGTTTGATTTCACAGAAGTGTGAATGACTTGGAGTTACATTGTGTTGTTTAAGTGTTCCCTTTATTTTTTTGAGCAGTGTATTTTGTCTGAAATGCAAGTTTCCAATTAGAGATGTACGCTGAACCATTTTTGCTTGTTTTGGTTCTAATTCATTAGCTGGTTTTGTTTTTGACAAACTGCCGTGGCTGGTTTTGGTTTTAGATTTTTTTCTGCAATTTTTTTTAAAAAAAAGCTAAAATTACATAATTTGAGCCTTATATTTTTGTTCCTAGAGTATTATTAACCTCAATAACATTAATTTCCATTCATTTCCAGTAAATTTTGACCACCTCACAGCTTACAATTGTTTTTATTCAGCTTAGGCCAAAAGGTTGCACCGAGCTAGCTGACTGACTAAGCTAAGCAGTGGGCGGCACAAACACATGGCAGTTCAATCTCCAACATGGCACATCGGGAAACAAATGTTTATTTTAATTAAGAGGTCTGAGGGAGATGGAGTATATACTGTATGTAGTTGAAGGCAGGGTAAGGAAGGGTTGTTTCGTAGTAAATTAAAGTTTTGGATTCCAAAGATATTTATGAGGGAATAGGAGAGGCATTTACAAAAAAATATTTAATCATTCACATCAGTCCTTGTCTTAGTAGAGCCCTTTGGTGGTTCTGAATTTTTTTTAAAACTCAATAGGGGCATACAGAAGATGTTGTGTTGTGTGCCACTTGAGCTGCCAACTTGCTCACCAGGAGTTCTTTGCATCTCTTAAGATCTGGGTCAGTTTGAATGAAAGACACAACATACAACTTAAACTTAGGACCAAGCACAGTTGCCAAAATGTAGTGATCCAATTTCAAGATATTGGCAACCTTTGGATCCTGGCAAAGCGAAAGAACTTGATCTATAAGTCCAACATACTTAGCGGAATTGCTTTATTTAATCTCCTTTTTTAATTTCTCAAGCTGATTTTCCAAAAGCCTAATTAGGGGAATCACCTCACTCAAGCTGCAGTGTCTGAACTCACTTCACAGGTGGCTACTTCGAAGGGTTTGAGCACCTTGTTTGCAAAAGACAGAAAGCATTCTCCACTGCTTTGAACTAAGGAACACTTCATCTCCTCTCCCCATGCCATGGCTTGTTGTGTAGCTGTGGATGGATTTTTGCTGCTCATCCATCCAGTGAAGCATATAAAGGGTGGAATTCCACCACGTTACCACATCTTGCTTCAGGTGGTGGCAGGCAAATTCAACTGTTCTTGCAGCTGCTGCAATCTCCTGCATCCTGTGGCTGAATAAAATTTTTTGGGCCACAGACAGCATCTCTTGCACTCCCCTGTCACTTAAAAAAACAAAACCCTGTACCAACAAGCTGATTGTTTGAGCAAAACATGGGTTGTGTTGGAATTCACCCAGCTGTAATGCTCTCACAATATTTGTGGCATTGTCAGAAGTAACAAATCCTGAGGAGAGTCCAAGTGGGGTAAACCATTTTGTTATGACATACATTAGTTTCTCTAAGAGGCTGTCAGTGGTATGCCTCTTAGTGAAACTGGTGATACACAGAGTAGTCTGCCTCTGAATGAGCTGGCATTGTTTGTTAGATACTGCTACTAAAGTCAAATCAATTACTCCTAAAAAATCTCAGCACCTAATTATCAACTGCTGATAGATCCTCTATGCACACTGCAGCAGAATACTATGAGGTGTTGAAAACCTCACAAAATTAGACAAATAAAGAAAAAAGATTCTGCGCTGAAGTGCAAGTTCAATCAATTATCTTTATTCATACCATATGTATCTCAATAAAAACAGAATAAATGTCACATGTATATGTATCTGCACAAAAGTCAAATCACCCAAGCAGTGGGCTGTCACATTCATCTAATCTTTAGTTTGCCACTACCCCTTGTACACATATCTGTGGTTAGGTGGACAGTTGGTACATTGGCATTTTGTCGGCCAATAATTAATTTTTTTTAACATCCTGGTACAGTCAAGGAACGGTTTTTTGGGTAAAATGGAACCGAGATGGATTTTGGACCTCAATTAACTGTGTGAAACCCACTGCATTATTGGATGCAGATCTAATACTAGCATAGCCATGATGGCATCAGTGATCCATCGTGTGATTGGGTGAGAGCTCTCATACTTGCTTCCCCTTGCAAAGGTTTGTTTCATAGTCAGTTGTTTTTTTAAAATGGTAGTCTTCTTGGTCCTCTTCTGGGATGAAGATCCTTTCCCAGCAGAAGCAGCAGCAGGCCTAGCACTGAAGGATTCTTCTGAGAAATCCTGGATAGGGGAGGAGTCACCTAGCCTTTACAAATTTGATGCAGGACTACCTCCGATCATTAATGTGGACATTGAGGATAAAGGTGTTGGTGGTAGAGATTGCACATGCTGGGATCTAGTTGAACTAGAGAGAAGTGAGTGAGCTGATCCTGGAGTGCTTGTTGTAATTTTTTTAACACCAGTTTCTGATGTTGTCAAAAAATGTTCATGAGTTTGCTGCAAATGATGTAACAGAGAGGAGGTTCCTAGATGGTTAATGTCCCTACCTCTACTTACCATGGTTTTACAAATGCAACAGATAGCTTGACAATTGTTGTTATGATTTGGGTAAAAATAATTCCAAACATAAGAGGTGTATTTGTTGGTCCTGTGCCCAGGCATGACAATGGCCTTCCTCTTATCATGGCCAAGACCTGCTTCCACTGGTGCCTGACTTACACAAACAACATCTCATCCTCAACATTCTCAACTACTCAAATATCTCCCTCATCCTCTTACACTTCCTCATTGGCATCCTCAATTTCTAAGTCATTAGCTATAATTGTGAGACTCATCTCCACATATGCTGAGGGAGCTGAAATCGTGGAAGGTGGCTGCTCTGCATGTAACCAGTATAAGAAATGTCAGGCTTACACATAGCACTCATGGACACACTTCGACTCTCCTCAGGGATTTGTGACATTTCTGTTTATAAACGCACAGTTCGTTTTACTGCTGGTTTTAATTTTTTTACACCTTTTCTAGACTCTGAGTGAAAAGGTCTTGCATCATCATGAAAGGCAGAGGAAGATGCCTCACTGACACTTGCAGAAGGACCACTCATAAATAAAGGCCAAGGTCTAAGTCTTTCCTTGCCACTGCGTGTGGTGAATAGCATGTTGGCAATTTTATGTTTTTCTGCACCACACTTTCCCTTTGTTAGATGTGTTTTTTTCTTTAGCGCTCTATATCGTTTTTTTATTGTAGATGCCCTTGACTTAGACCCTCTATTCCCTTGAGCATTGGCTAAAGTAGATGACATTGAAGTACTAGCATCATCATCATGACTGTTGGAAGCAGCTGCAACAACAGTATTTGTTTGCTATTCTCTAAATTGAACTTTATCCATACTAGAGTAAAGTGCATCAAACAGTACAAACAATAGAATTTTACTATATATATTTTATCTTTTTTATTTAGATTTTTTTATATTTCAGCTATTTTCAACCTGTGGGGTCATAGGGCTTATATATGCACATGAATGCCTTTACTGGACACAGCACAGCCTATATACAGCAGAGTACAGCACAGCATACAGCAGTGTGCCCCCTATACACATTGACTAAGATCAGCACAGCCACTTGTGAGTCTGGACACTTTAAAGCCTATATACAGCAGAGTAGAACACAGCATACAGCAGTGTCCACCCCCTATACACATTGACTAAGGGCAACACAGCCACTTGTGAGTCTGGACACTTCTCAGCCTATATACAGCAGAGTACAGTGTAGCATACAGCAGCATGCACCCTTTACACACATTACACATTGACTAAGAGCAGCACAGCCACTTGATGAGTCTGGACACAGCACAGCCTATACAGCAGAGTAGAGCACAATATACAGAAACATGTCTGACAGAGAAATGGCACAGAGTCCCATCTGCGGCATCTTATATAGAAATGGAAACCTGAGAGAATCCCATGCTGTGAGGAGGACTATTTGCCTCAAAGTGAAATCTGAGTTACATGGTAAGACCCGAGCCACCACTCAGTTTGCCTCCGATCCCTGGAGTTTGCGGGGGGGGGGTTATCAGCTTCCAAGCAATTGGTACTGCTCATCTCTAGTTCCAGGCAATATGTAATAGATAATATATACAAACAGTAGGAATGAGGACCTGGTTGTAAAAACTTACATGATAGAAAGAATATGAATAGGGAGAGGATGGCCAAAACTGTGGAATGAAAAGATGAGTTTGAAATCATGCTTAACCACTGGGAATGGCAATCTATATGAGAGTGTGGGAGGACATTTTAGGTTTGAGAGCAGCACAGGAGAAATCCTGAAAGCAGAAGCGGTGATCAGTAAGGAGGAGAGTAGGAAGCTATCATTGGCTAAGTGGAGTCTGTAGAAGACAGTGTGTGAGAAAATTTGTTTGGAAATGTATTGAAGAAAATAGTGGCTGAGGACTTTGCAGATAAATGAGAAGTGTTTCAACTTAAATCTGTACAAGACACTGAGCTAGTGAAGTGGCTTTAAAAGGGTGGAAGCAGAACAGAGGCAAGCAAGAAAAATTAGGTGGGTTTGAGTGTTGCGGATGAAATGAAGAGCAGCAAGTTAGATCATTTAGTTAGGAGCAAGCCATGGTAATTAAGGTGAGAGATGATTATAGGCTTGAATGATAATTATCAAAAAAGAAAAAGTGGGTGCGCTTTTATTTTTTTTATATTTATTTAAATTTTATTATATTTATATTTATTTTTATTTATAAATATTAATATTATTATTTATTTTTATTTTTTATTTATTTTTATTATTATTATTATCATTATTACTATTATTAATATTTTTATTCTTATTTTTATTTCTTTTGTATTTTTACTTTTGAATTATTCAGGTACAGATTAATTTCTTTTCTGTCTGTTAGGGTGGTCTTTAGACGCATTGATCTATTTATAGAACATCTAGTGGGTATATAAAAGGAAGGGTTAATGTCTATACTCCTCTATTATTAACTGTGGGTTTAGCATTCTGAATTCACCTGATATTTAGAATTTATATCCAGTTAGATTCATTTGAAATATTCTGTATGAGATTTGCACTTGTCTCCTTTTGTGCCTTATGTTTCTGTATATTGAATCTTATTAACCTGCATTTGGCAGTTCCAAGGGTGTATTTAATTATAACTAATTGATTGATTAGATGCAGGATAAATATAGTGCCTTTTTCAGCAAAGGACACTGCATTACCTTTTGAAAAAACTCCTGACATAGGAGAGAAACGCGTCAAGGAAGGATTTTACTGGACTGCTTTTTATTTGTGCATCACTTTTCTCCAGCCATTTGGCACAAAAAGCTATTTTTATTGGTATGATCACCAGCGGTGCCTTCGGTGTATTGGATACCAAGCTATACTTTGCAAGCTCCAATTATTTACCCCACAACACTCCGCTCAACAGCGTGGTGAGCTGTGATATCAGCCGGATCCCACATTAATTTTTTACATGCCGGAGCTTACAGCCGCTGGAGCGGCAAAGCTCTGAGACACACTTCAGTGTGGGACACCAACATAGCAGCCAGGCTGTGCTCCTTTCCTCATGTTGGAGCTATCAGCTGTTGGAGCGGCCACTTGGGACATACATCAGAGCGGTACACTGCACCTGGTATCGTACTTTGTCCCTACTCATACGCCGGAGTTGGTGAGTGCTGCAGCGGTGCTGCATTTGGATACCAGAGTCCTCTCTGTGTGGGTGGGCATACCGCTGGCACGGTAACCCACAGGACATTAACCTCGATATTGGGGCCCGCACTGGTGACTATAACAGCTACTTTACTTTAATCATTTTTACCCGCAAAAAGAGGGGATCTATCACCATTCGATCACTGTATTTGCTAATGTTTATAACCATTGGTTTGGGATGTTTCTTTCAGTGTACCTCTAACTAATAGTTATATACCTATGAGTACACTCTAAATGAAGTTTATGTGATGCATTTTATGTGATGTTATATTATGTTTTTTTTATTGAACTGCAGTTCTAATTACATGTTTAAATAAATTAATAATAATTACACCTGTTTATTTGTGTATAGACTGTGCAGACATCTTTTTCCCTTTTTGAATGATAATTATATTTATCTGCCCCATCTTGCCCACTACTCTCATCCCTCACCCTTCTGCTCTCCGCCCTTCTCACATCCTGTTCCTTGCCCTGTCCCATCCTGTTATTAATACACTCCTCCATTCTCAGTGCTCTTCTCGGCCATCTGCATGGCTCATGCAGTGATAGATGGGATGCACACTGTGCACAGTAGGTTGTATGTATACAATGATAAAATGTACATTGTGAATTAGACACTATCTCTGTCACAGTATCTTTCACATTAATGCCTAGTTTTTTATGACATTAGAAGAAATAAATAATTTATAGAAATAAATAATTGGATATTTTAAAACAAAATAATTCTGTAAACTTTGCTTACAATTTAATATCCTTTTTATTTTACAGGGTTTCAGTGCCTCACATGAGCAAGAGTGTACGCATTCATAAATGTGGCATGTTTACAAAAATCACTAGTCTTCTGAATCAATTTGCCATGACTTATGATTTAAATCTAGGAGTTCATGTAAGTATTTGCAATCATCATTTATGTTTGTCAGACACTAAAATCAAGATTTACTATGTGGTATAATTTTGACCTAGAAATTTACGACAGCAATAATTAAATTTGAAATACTCTTGGTTTTGTATTTAATATTATTTACCATTTTAACTTTTGGAGTCAAAACAGCGAGGATTGGAGGCTTGCAAAAGTTGCCAAATAGCATATCTAGACTTAAAAGTCTGAAATAGTTTTAAGAGAATTCAATTTGCTATAAGTAGAAATGTGCTTGGAATCACTGCACAAATAGGCATCTCCAGTGGGCCAGCTATGCATATTTTTTTACATACATAAAACAAAAAAAACACTTCTTGCTTCATCATTAATCCTCCTTTCCAAAAAAATTAAAAACAGGATTCTATGCACAAGTTTTCATAATACAATCTGCACTTGAAAATGATAATGCATTTGTTTTTGCTAATTTTCAATGTCTTAAACTAAATACATTTACAATGTGTAGGAATACTATAGTAGTCCAATAATTAATAAAAAATTTTAAACTAGAAAACTTACTGCATTAAATGAGGTAACCCCTGTTTTATTTGACAGAAGATTGTGGAGATTTGGACTTTAGATCCTCCCCATCTGTGGAGGTTTACTTTTTTATTTTATGTGTGGTGTTTTAGTTAATGTCTGATCATCACCAGAGTGTAACTAGTAAGGTGGCACATCACTTGAAAGAGGGTACTCCACTCTTTCCAACAAGCAAACACCCAATATGTGTTTTGGACAGTATGGGGTAGACAGGGCAAAATGTACCATCCTTCCAATATTAAAAATACCATTTTTACATTGTGCACAGTGACATTGTCTGGTGCAAAAATCAATGTCAGTAAGACATTTGACAAAAGTTAAAAGTGTATTTCAAGGCATCGATTGCCACAATGAATAAAAAGCTTAAAACATTTAAAAATGTGCATGTAATAAATAAATTCACAATATATTTAAAACAAATATAGAAGTAGTTATACCTGAGCGTCTCCTATTTGAAAAATTATATAAAAGAAGATTTACTTATCTTTCGTAATCAGGTGCATAAAGAGTCTTCTTAAAAAATGTCCAGAAATTGATACCAAAGGTATACTCCAAACACATGTAAGGAGAGAAAAAAAGGACAATCTAGTGCAGACACTTCTACAATGATGACCTTAATACAAGAAATTTATCCAATCTTATACTATATATAATAGGGAAAAGTACCCTTTTATGAAGAAAACTTCAAATCCTAAATTTCCAAAGAAAATATTTTATGTTTAAAGTTTAATACATATAAACAACACACAACTCTAGTATATAATTTAGGCTTATGAAAATTTTAAAACATACATATACAACACCAACATTAGTGAAGTTGGCCTCATACCAG
The DNA here is from genome assembly GCA_031769625.1 of Taudactylus pleione. Lineage (NCBI taxonomy): Eukaryota > Metazoa > Chordata > Amphibia > Anura > Myobatrachidae > Taudactylus > Taudactylus pleione. The sequence continues at coordinate 3,912,242 of JAUIMM010000250.1, forward strand.
AATCAGGTCATAACAGAGACTGTAGAAAACTGATGGATATTTGTAAAACCCAGGATTCACCACAGCCTCCTTCCAGGGATGTTTTCCACACTGATATCGGGCAGAGTGCCAAACAGGATCCCCTTTATCCAGCCTGGATAGAGGGGGATCCAGTTTGGCACTCTGCCCGATATCAGTGTGGAATGAGCATTGACGGCAGCTCCTAAAACTGACTCAGAATCAGGCTCCAAGCATGTTGGTTCCATCAATCTCTACTGTGGGATTGAGTTTTATTTTGTTCAGGTTTATAAGTGACTATTTTACAACAAATACTTTTTAACTGAGATTAGGCAGAACATTGTGTATTTTAATATTTTATATATATTTTTCTTTCTTCACTTTGCCTGAATCCACTCTCAATATTCTCAAATTGTTTTGAATTTCAAAAATACTTTGTAATCAAACCAAATTGGTGAGTCAATCCAGGTCACTAATTCAGATTGTTGAATTGTGATGTTCCTCAACCAGAGTTATTCTAACCATGTGAGTGAGAAACATAAACAATTTAGTAGTCTATTTTCAATACATCCAGTTTGGACACTATAAATTGTATTGGTTTTTCACTAGTGCAACCATCTCAACTGTCGAGCATACTTCAAGGTACACATCTGTGTTTTTATTTTTGAAGGTGCCTCTGTGCCTAGGTTTGCAAAGAGGAACACTAAACAAAATCAACCACACTATTAAAACAAACTTTTTCTACTAAAATAATGCTTGGTTTGGCATTTCTTGAATGTTTGAAGCTTTTTTAGGAAAACTGATAAACAGTAGTGAAACTGGATGATGCAACGTGTTCAATTATTATAGAGGAGAAGCTAGATTTTTTTGTCATTTGGGACAAAGACTCAGCTTGACCCCCCTTCCCCCGTCTCAGAGTTCAAATGTTGGTATCACTACCAATTCTACACTACCTCACTCACCACAGAGCTTCCCATAGTCACAATGTCAACAATCCAGTTTTCTGGTATGCCTAACATGAGCTCTCACACTAATGTTGATGCTTTCACTACATTGACATGTCATATGTCAACATTTTATCTATGTCAACATTTTCAAGATGTCAATGTCATAACTTTCCACTTTCTGGTGTGAACATTATGACTGCATACCCAGCATATAAGACAGAGTACATCAGTGACCACATATAATACAGAGAAATTCAGAGTGACCACAATTTCATATAAAGAGCATCAGTGACCACCATATAATGCAGAGAGTATCAGCGATCGCCATATAATACAGAGCATATTTCACAGTGACTTACATACAGTAAACAGTACAGTACATTGCAGTTTTCACTATACCGTACAATTTACAGAGCATTGCAATGACTGTCATATAATACAGAGAATATCAGTGAACAACATAAAATACAGAAGACATCTTAGTGACAGTCATATAACACAGAGAACAACACAGCCATACATTCCTGGAATGGGATAAATCTGATATCACTTTCCCTTGCTCTTCTATGCTCACCAGTAGCTGCTTAGTGACTTTAATGCTCATTATATGTGGAATGAAAAAGTAGGTCCCTGTCTGCTGGAGCTGAGAGAGGATATGAGAGGAGGCGAGTCCATGCAGGCCATCATGGCATCTCATGGCTCCTGGGAAGTAATAAGGTTGATATGCAGTTGAGTATCTGGCCCCAAGCTCACACACTCCACTCCTGGTTAGATTCACCTAAAAAATATATATTACAATGACTTGCCTGTGTATTTCTTCACCTAGATAGATAATGACATTAATAGCAAGTAGAGAAAAAAAACTTTTTTTTTAGGTGGTCAGTGCAATGTAATAAACTATGTCAAGCTAAACTAAAATAATGTTTCAAGGTGCTGAAAATGCTATTATGTATAACACAGAAACAATTTAGGTAGATTACCAATTCCCTTCAAAAACACAAAAAGATAAATTATTATTATTTGTGTAAGATAAATTAGTTATAATTTATTATCACAAACATTTGTTTTGGGCTGAATTGTAGTTACAATTTAAAGCAGGTAAAAATTACTTGAATTCAGAATAAGTGGTAAACAGGATCAGTTTGTAAATTTTGGGCCTGATTTAGAGATTTACGTTATTCTAATAATTTCGTAAATCTCCAACATCAATCATCTGTGCATGCGCAGGACCTGCTCTGCACATGTGCAGATCTGCCCCTGCGATATCAATTGCAGTACCCTAAAAGCTGCAGCATGATTGATATGCTGCTGGCTTTTTTGGGTGGCGACGGGGAGCGTTCCAGCAAACGCCAGCATGTTGGCCCTGTTATCTGGGTGTACTGAAGCCAGTGGCTGCAACCTTGAATGCAGCTTCACTGGCCCCAGATGCATGATTTTGCCGGACATCCTGAGCAACTTAAGTGTTACTAAGATGTCCGATATTCACGCATTTGAACTGATGCTGCGGCTTCGGACACAGCAGCGAATCAGAAAAGCTGGCAGTGGGCGTCTTTTGCATAATTTCCTACAGTTGCAGTGTACAAAGATGCAGCAGTGGCAAAATTAGCGTACTTCTCTGAATCAGGTCCTTAGGGGTCTATTTACTAATTCTTGGATAGAGATAAAGTGAATGGAGATAAAGTCTCAACCAATCAGCTCCGAACTGTCATTTTTCAAACACAGCCTGTAACATGGCAGTAAGGAAATGATTGGTTGAGACTTTATCTCCATTCAGTTTATCTCTGTCCAAGGCTTAGAAAATAGACCCCTTAGTTACAGACATGGAATTTCTGGACATTGGAATACATTTGAACATCTCTATGTATAACTAGATACATGTAGCAATGGACTTTTTTGCCAATTTTGCAAGTGAAGAAAAAAAAATAGCTGACAATACAGTACCTACTGTATAATGCAGTGTTCCCAAACCGGGGCACTTGCAGGGGTGCAATGGATTAGTGGTCCAGGACCAAATCAAAGGAAAACCAGTGCTGGTGGCTGGCAACCATAAAATGCGTGGACAAACGAAAGACCACACAACTGACCCTAAAATTTGGCATAGGGTGTGAAAAAATGCCAGTGTTCAGGAAATAAAGAAACAAAATTAATCTTATTGTGTACCTGGAAAATGACAGAATTAATGTCATTAATAGTTTAATGAAGCATTCATGTTATCTTGGCAGAGGCTTTGTGATAGAAGAGATGATGTCTTGTAGATGGGTCAGTGACAAAACAGAAGGCTTTATGGGTAGATCTTGGGTTGATAAAATGCTTGTAGTCAAACACCTTGCTACTTGATCCTAAATACAATTATATGTATTGTTATACTATATTCATGCATATATCATAAAATAAGTAATTAAATGCAGCTTGTCTGAGAGTAACAAATATTTTATTATGCTCCTTCAGATACAACTTAAGAAAGTCTCTAGTTTATGTGGAATTTGTGGAGATTTTGAAAAAGTTACAGGTAAATGTATATTACATCATCTTTCTTCTTGTATGTATACTGTATATGTTCTATCAAAAACAAATGAAAGCGCCAATATAATAAATGTAATAAATTAAAAAGATTTATAGCTGGTAAAACTCTTACCATCAAATAGATCGGCTTACCAGTTACCACCAATTCCCGCAGACATTCAAAGAGAGACCTTTTCTTTGCAAGGTTGTAATAATTATATTTATGATTGTTTTTATCCATGTTCAATGTTTTTAATTTTAAAATTAATTGTGCATAAGTGTTAAGGATACAGTAGTAAGGTGCACTGTTGCACTTTGTTCAGTGCTGTGTGTGCTATTGTGATTCTCTACCTAATAAGAATAGTCAACATGCTAAGGGGTTTAGTTATTTAGGGGTGGAGGAGGGGGAAGTTGAAGGGATATATTGTAGGGATATGGACGGGTAAGACTAGGAAAAAAGGATGAGGTAAAGCGCTCTGTGATAGTTTTCTATGTTGTAAAGTCTATGTGTTGTATTTGTCTTAGTATCTGGTGGGCAAAAACTTTAGGCAGGTTGTTCTTATAATTTGAGGATACTAAGACAACTACAACACATACGGTAGACTTTACAACATAGAAAACTATCCTAATCACTGAAGATTCAGCCAAAAGTTTTTGCCCACCAGACCTTAAAATATAAAATATATACTATAAGCACCTACTTAGAAGCTTATCATCTATAACAAATTCATCAGAAGCATCAGCATACAGTTATTGCCCACCTGGACTGGATCAGTAACCACACAAAAAGCTAATAACATAATATTCACACAATAAGTAATAAATAACAAATAATAATATAAATAGTATCTCCACTAGCAAATTAACGTACACTGGTTATCACAGAGCGCTTTTCCCCATCCTTTTTTCCTAGTCTCACCCATCCATATCCCTACAATATATCCCTTCAACTTCCCCCTCCACCTCCCCTAAATAACTAAATAACTTAACAACTAGGAGTACGTTAGAACTCCTATAAAATATAGCAGCTAGTGATATAGCCAACATTATTAATCTGTGAGCGCTGTCCTACAATATCCTTTAAACATGCTAAGAGGGGAATTCAATTACCTGTGGGTAATAACGGTAGGTAGTCTCGTGCTTTAACACCCAGGGCTATTTAACTAGCCTCCCACATTTGCCCTATAGATTTCTTACGACACATTAAACACGTGCATTTACTCGGGTTATCGGGCATTAACGCGATTGTGATAAGTTCACAGGCCTGTGCATTAACTGGCAGTTATCATCCGATAACTGCACAGTTGACTTGGATAAGCGGGGCTAATTGAATACGGGCAAGTGATTAATTAGCACCCGTTCATTTAACAGGGCTAATTGAATCCTGCCCTTAGTATTACACTAAGGATTACACTTTTGTTCATAAAGCACAATATTACTATTTATATTATTACATCTATTTCGTATAATTAAATATTTTGCACTTATACTTATTGTTGATTGTTTTATTGTTATTTAGATGCAACCTGGTCAGACTTCTTGCAAAGAAACATTATTAAGGAAGATGGTGATGTTAAGATATTTGTGAGTGACCCCAATGATCAAGGAACAGCAGTAAGTATGACTCTCCACACTTAAGAGTAGTTAAAGACCAAATCAAAGTATTATTATATAAATTGCAAAATAATACAAGAGTTCAGTGACATTTACAATATATGCATCTCATTGTCCTGTAAAAGAAAATAACATTTACATTATAATAGGGACCACCACATGACAAAACACTGAATACATAATAAAATTAATTTATAGTCAACCAATTTAATGTTATAATATAAGTGTATAATATGAAATAAATATTACTAAAAGGGAAAAATAAAAACTAAATAACAGGATAGGCAGAGTTTACAACATTTTGAGTGTTTGAATAAAAATAAATCAAAATCAAACTAATATATATCACACAAAAAGATCCTATCCTGCACTAATATATAATATTGAACCAGCGGCTCCCTTCAGTAAGTCCTCTGTCAGTAGTACTAGTTAGAACAATGTAGAAGATAGTTACTGTTGGGGCGCTACAATTTTACTGTAATTAATAAGTCAGATATGAATACAAGAATAATTTCACAAGAAGGTAGTCTTCTCCAAAGGCTTAAAGGTTCCAATCTCATTCTTTTAAAAGAAGCAGTGACATGACTGTTCCTGTTAGTTTCCAAAAATGGCCAGATTAGTCCATAATATGCAAATGAGCTTGTCTTTTTCCTCCTCAAGGCTCTATGGGAGATATACTCGTACCAAAAGACACCTAGAAATAAGGGCCAAGGCCAACATTAATAACTTTAAAATATAACAAGTTTTCAGATGGACAATACTTATTACATAGATTTCAACAATAATGTAGCCATCCACTTAGTGGGGAATTTTACACCTTCCAATGAAGGGAAATGCTCCAACACAGTGTCCACCTTCCACTTAAAACCCTACGCGTTTCATCTCAATCTGAGACTTCTTCAGGGGTAATTCTAAAAATACATACAATATGTACTACGTGTCTCTAATAATAAACCAAGCTCAAAATCCAATAAATAATTTTCAAATATTGTGTTTATTTTAAGTAAAATACCTCAAAATGGACGTGTACAGAAATGACATTTGTAGATTATATCTGTCCGTATATTAGAGGATTCTCTGAATCGGACAGTATGAAACCTATTTATTATTAAAACAATTCTTTCAATTCAAGCCACTTTTTCAAGATTCATCATGATATTATCCCAGTTCCATGTTTAAATCAAAAAAATTATAATCTTTAAAATCACTATTTGGATAATTTGTGGTATCAGTGGTTAAAATTACCAAACTGACCCCCTCCAAAAATATGATAACATTATTTCACACCATTCATCTTCATATTTTAATTGTTAACATCTCCTTATGAATCACCACAATTTCATAAAAAACGGCATAGTAATTAATTTTCAAATTTGAATGCAATAATATACCCTGCCCCATGTAGTATATACATTTCCATCCAAAGGTAAAATTACTGCATCAAAAAAACTTATATACCACTTCTATTGACATACATACAAAATGGCATAAAAATAACTGGAAAATTCATTTGGGAACCAGACTATGATTGAGAGCGGATTTGGTAACCAAGGTGATGGAAAGCAAACTGAATATATAATCCAGAATAATCACATGGGAGCTTTTTGACCTAATCGAGATGCAACCACTATATCGCAGTGGTTGCCGGGATTGATCTTGTTAATTCAACATATTCCCGATAAATGAAGTTAAATAAATTTGTTTACATTATGCGCTTCACTAGTGGAACGTGTTATGTATAAGGCCATTGTAAATTAAAGTCAGCAATATAAATAATGGAGGACTTTTTATATGAGTTATTTAAGTACCAATAGCTATTGGCGAGGAAGTGATGTAATAGGTTTGTTAGGTTAAAAGGCAGGTTTGAGTGAAAGTAGTTTAGTGTAGCAGATGGACTGAGAGGTGCAAGACATACGAATCCATAAGTAGGGATGAGAATTCCCAAATTAATTTTCCAGTAATTTTTTATGCCATTGTGTATATATGTCAATAGAAGTGGTATATAAGGATTTCTTGATGCGGTAATATTACCTTTGGATGGAAATGTATATGCTGCATGGGGGAGGGTATATTATTGCATTCAAATATGAAAACTAATTACTATGCCGGTTTTTATGTCTAGGCCCGGGTCTCCAGTCCGAAAGCCCCCCCCTGATGGCGGCCCTGTGTGTGCATATATATATATATATATATATAAAAGGGCAAGCTACAGTGGCAGCACTCAATACCAAAATGTGTAGGTGTTTCTGGTGCGGAGATTCATAAGGAGATGTTAACAATTAAAATATGAAGATGAATGATGTAAAATAATGTTATCAGTTTGGTTAGTTTAGCCACCAAGACCACAAATTATCCAAATAGTGATTTTAAAGATAGTAATTTTTTGATTTAAACATGGAACTGGGATAATATCATGATGAATCTTGAAAAAGTAGCTTGATATTGAAAGAAGTGTTTTAATATAAAATTGGTTTCATACTGTCTGATTTCAGCCTCAACTCAAGCCCCTCTTCCCCCACTGGCTGGGAGAAACTAATCAAAGAGCAAAGCAGCCCCCTAGCCAGTCCTACTCCCCACATCTGATACAAATGACATGCTGCAATAATGAAAGATGTATCAGACACTTACCTGTTTTGGCTGCAGCCTCCGTCTCCTCAGGCCTCACAGCGCGGCTCATTTCTCATTCGGTGGTGCGGCGTGACGTCATGCTGACTCACAAGTACATCTTTATTGTGGCTTTTACTCAGAGTGAGGCAGAGAGGGAGTGTGGGAGCTAAGTGAGAAGTGACTCACGATGAGTCACTTCTAGTGTGTGGTGTCGGGCAGTAGTAGTGGTCGGCTCGCTCTTAGGAGTGGGCCGCCAGCCGGGCCTATCACGCACTATAGAGGTGATAGTAGCTGGCACCGGTGGTAATAGGAGCAGGCAGGGAGGCAGACACACTTCTATTGTGTGGCAGCAGGGGTTAGTAGCAGGTGGGCCCCCCTAGTGTCTAGGCCCGGGTCTACAGTCCCGACAGCCCCCCCCCTGATGGCGGCCCTGTGTGTATATATATATATATATATATATATATAAAGGGTAAGCTACAGTGGCAGCACTCAATGCCAAAATGTGTAGGTGTTTGTGGCGCAGGGATCCATATTCAATATGTAAACACATCCTTTCCCTGTCAGGAAAAAATAAAAAACCTTACACTCATGATTTAGAAGAGTAATAATGCCACTTTATTTCAAGGTAGTCATACAGCTAACATAAGGCATCCGGCCAACATTTGTTTCAATGGAGGCTGTCATCAGGGGCGATGTGCAGCACTGCTAGCCCAAAATAATAGCCAAAAGGGTGGCAGAGGCAGTTGAAGTGAGGGTATTACATCATACCTAATAGATAATTAAGGTAGTTTCAAACTCCCAAATTAATGTCCAGGATAGAGATTACATCATATATACAGTGTGCATGAAGCAATATGCAAACAAAACAATATGGGGCATAACGCAGCACCGTCTATTGTCAATCGCCTGTTTGTGCGTTTATGCAAGTGCCTCTACAAACTCCTTCCCTTGTGTTCATCCACTCAGCTGCATGTGCAAGGATTGAGACACCCACTTTTAGTGCCCATGTACGTTGTGCATCCTTATATGCCACCATCGGTTGCACCATTGAAGCTTGCATTTGCCCTATGGCAGATGCAATTTCTCTGTACGACCATGTAGCTGCTTTCACTGACATTCCCGCTACACTCTGATAACACGCCACCTCCTAGTCACTGCCCAGGAATGTCCATCACATTTCCACCACATATCTGATACTGTCTGATACTGTCCCAATTGCAACAGTACATTTGTGCATACACTCTGTGTAATGAATGCGCCATAGGGGTTTTGTGCATGCGCAGTTGAAAGAAATCAGCATTGCGTGTCAATTGGTGGGACTCAGAATTAGGCCTAATGTGTCTAACATCAGGAAATGTCAAAAGCTAATTGCAACATCTGGCTCTGATACTAGCCAGTGCCTCCCCAGCCATTTAACTAACTGCATGTCACTGAATGTTACTAAGCAAACACTTACCAGAAATGTGCGCTGCTGTGCTGATATAGACATAGTGTTCCATGTGTTAGCACGTACTGGAATCACAGACGGCACTGTCACTGTGTGTTCAGCCAGAAACAAGGAGGCAAAACAGGGAAACAATCCCCAAGGTGATCCTGAAAGCATGGCATGTGATGCATGATGCATCGGCCTGCACCCGATGAGACATGGTGCAAATATTGTGGCTAATACTGCAAGTGAATGTAAAGTTAAGATGCCCACACACATAGCGATGTTTTACACGATTTGACCGATATCGACGAATCGTGACGACAGATCGTGTGAAATATGGCCAAATCGTGAGGAAATCGTGAGTCCTAACTCACGATCATGATGCGATGCGCGTCCCCGCTGGTCGCACATCGCATCGTCAGATCTGCCGTGCAATAGGGCAGATCTGACAATCTGGGACAAAATGCACTGGGGAAAAAAAAAAAAAAAGTTAAGAAGCACGATAGATCTTATGCTTTTTACTCCAAATCGTGTGTAGGAGCTGCTGGGGGAGAGTTCAGGGGAAATCGCACACATCGTGGGATCGTGTGCAGATCGGTATGTGTGTGGGCACCTTTAGACCACATACAAACCTGAGGGTCCGGGAAATCTCAATGTGTGCTAAGCATCACAGCCAAAGTGAGGATATGGCTAATGAAATACTAATAAGAGAAGTCACATGTGGATTAAAATGACAGATACAGCTGTCAACCTGTTAGCAAAACATAGAAGGGCTTGCACTGCATAGCGGCATGGTTAAAAACAACAGACTATGCTGTCACTCAGTATACATATTAAACAAAGCTGCAAACCACAAAATCATAGAAATATTTAGAAAAGCAATGGAAAGAAAATGGATGAGCCTGCACTAACAAAAATAGTGACAAAGAATATGGATGAAACCAACGTAAAGGCCTATCACAATTGTGTAATCAAAAAATGGCGCTAGGTTGGTGGTGCTCCCAAGGTATAATGAAAGTATCACTAATTTTGTGACTTTGGCAAACATATCTGTAAAAGTTACTATGGGCCTGATTCAGACCCGGACGCTAAGCTGCGATCGCTTGCTATGGGCGATTGTCGTCCGTCTGTGCATGCATATGCATCACAGTGAGCTTGCGCGAACCAGTCACTGCGATTGGGAATCGTGCACTCGTAGCACAAAGACTGAGTGCTACTTTGATTGTGGGTGGTAACAGGGGAAGGAGCTTGTGAACGGGGAGTGGCGCTGCGAATGCAGGCGTGTCTGGGCGTCAAAACGGAGTTTTATAGGTGTGCATAATTAGCATGGAGGTGTCACATCACTTGGTTGTATTTCAGCCTGCAGTGATCGCAGTGCTTGCGGTGGGGTAGGGTCTACCTCAAGTGATGTGTGCAGCTCCGATGGTTCTCGATGGTTCTGATTAATCATACACTTCCTGGAGATGACGTGTGCTAAGAAAGAAAATTGGGCGTCTTTAGACAGGCGTGCCCTCACTCTGCCGTTGCTCTCTAAGACATAGAGGGCGTTTTTACACCAGACAGTGCAATCGCGGAATTTGCATACCTGGCCCCTTTTGGATGTGAGCGATCGCAGCTTAGCGTCCAGGTCTGAATCACCCCCTATATTCTTAATGGGGATTGGGGAAAGTGAAAAACTTCTGCGCTAGTGGGTGAATAGCTCTCACACAAAGTACGTAGCTAATCAGATGGCCCCAGTATTGTCAATCTTGAACTGTAATGTTTTTCATCTAATTCTGGGGTGGTGCCAGAGAAAATAAATACACTCAAGCATAGAAAGAAGAAAAAAGAATGTCTCTTTGTTGGTGCACATGGAAAAAACATATTAAAACTAGGGGTGTGCACCGGCCACTTTTCGTGTTTTGTGTTTTGGTTTTGGATCTGGATCTTTCTTCGTGTTTTGGATCTGGATTGGTTTTGCCAAAACCACCCTTCCGTGTTTTGGGTTCTGGGTTTTGTGTTTTGGATCTGTATTTTTTTGAAAAAAAGCATAAAAACAGCTAAAATCACAGAATTTGAAGGTTTTTCTGCTCCTATGCTATTATTAACCTCAATAACCTTAATTTCCACTCATTTCCAGTCTATTCTGAACACCTCACACCTCACAATAGTGTTTTTATGTCCAAAAGGTTGCACCGAGGTAGCTGGATGACTATGCTAAGCGACACGAGTGGGCGGCACAAACACGTGACCCATCTAGGCGTGAAACTGCAGTGGCAGACAGGATGGCATTGAAAAACTAGGCCCCAAACTGTACATAATGCAAAGAAAAAAAAGAGGTGCAAGATGGAATTGTCCTTGGGCCCTCCCACCCACCCTTATGTTGTATAAACAGGACATGCACACTTTAACAAACCAATCATTTCAGCGCCAGGGTCTGCCACACAACTGTGGCTGAAATGATTGGTTCGTTTGGGCCCCCACAAAACAAGCTGGCAATTAATCTGTCCCTGCACAAACTGGCTCTACGGAGGCAAGAAGTCGTCCTCATCCTCCTCATCCACAGATTCCTCACCCTCTTCAGTGTTATGTACATCCTCATCCTCACAGAGTATTAATTCGTCCCTGCTGGAACCACAGGTCCCTCTGTACGTTCTGGAGGCTGGTCTCCCTGGAAGAGTTGATCATTCATTTTATGAACATCATCTTCTCCACATTTTGTGGAAGCAACCTCCTACGCCTTTCGCTAACAAGGTTCCCGGCTGCACTAAACACTCTTTCGGAGTACACACTGGAGGGGGGGCAACTCAGGTAAAATAGAGCCAGTTTGTACAGGGACCTCCAAATTGCTTCTTTTTCCTGCCAGTACAGGTACGGACTGTCTGACATGCCTACTTGGATGCTGTCACTGATGTAATCCTTTAACAGACAGACGCACGCTTGTCACTGCTGCTTTGAGGATTCAAGTGCGGCTACAGCCCACACAATTCACAAAGACAGAAAAAAAAAAGAATATTTTTATTGTTTGTGGAGCACACTTTGAGGGTTACACCACCCTCTAACAGACAGACGCACGCTTGTCGCTGCTGCTTTGAGGATGCAAGTGCGGCTACAGCCCACACAATTCACAAAGACAGAAAAAAGAAGAAGAATATTTTTATTCTTTGTGTAGCACACTTTGAGGGTGTCACCACCCTTTAACAGACAGATGCACGCTTGTCGCTGCTGCTTTAAGGATGCAGGTGCGGCTACAGCCCACACATTTCACAAAGACCGAAAAAAAAGAACAATATTTTAATTGTTTGTGTAGCACACTTTGAGGGTGTCACCACCCTTTAACAGACAGACGCACGCTTGTCGCTGCTGCTTTAAGGATGCAGGTGCGGCTACAGCCCACACAATTCACAAAGACAGAATAAAGAAGAATATTTTTATTGTTTGTGTAGCACACTTTGAGGGTGTCACCACCCTTTAACAGACAGACGCACGCTTGTCGCTGCTGCTTTGAGGATGCAAGTGCGGCTACATCGCACACAAGTCACAAACACATAAAAAAAATAGTTTTTTATTTTTTGGAGCACTTTGAGAGTTACACCACCCTTTAACAGACAGACGCACGCTTGTCGCTGCTGCTTTAAGGATGCAGGTGCGGCTACAGCCCACACATTTCACAAAGACCGAAAAAAAAGAACAATATTTTAATTGTTGGTGTAGAACACTTTGAGGGTGTCACCACCCTTTAACAGACAGACGCACGCTTGTCGCTGCTGCTTTAAGGATGCAGGTGCGGCTACAGCCCACACAATTCACATAGACAGATAAAAGAAGAAGAATATTTTTATTGTTTGTGTAGCACACTTTGAGGGTGTCACCACCCTTTAACAGACAGACGCACGCTTGTCGCTGCTGCTTTAAGGATGCAGGTGCGGCTACAGCCCACACATTTCACAAAGACCGAAAAAAAAGAACAATATTTTAATTGTTTGTGTAGCACACTTTGAGGGTGTCACCACCCTTTAACAGACAGACGCACGCTTGTCGCAGCTGCTTTAAGGATGCAGGTGCGGCTACAGCCCACACAATTCACAAAGACAGAAAAAAGAACAATATTTTAATTGTTTGTGTAGCACACTTTGAGGGTGTCACCACCCTTTAACAGACAGACGCACGCTTGTCGCTGCTACTTTAAGGATGCAGGTGCGGCTACAGCCCACACAATTCACAAAGACAGAAAAAAGAAGAATATTTTTATTGTTTGTGTAGCACACTTTGAGGGTGTCACCACCCTTTAACAGACAGACGCACGCTTGTCGCTGCTGCTTTGAGGATGCAAGTGCGGCTACATCGCACACAAGCCACAAACACATTAAAAAAATAGTTTTTTATTTTTTGGAGCACTTCGTGAGTTACACCACCCTTTAACAGACAGACGCACGCTTGTCGCTGCTGCTTTAAGGATGCAGGTGCGGCTACAGCCCACACAATTCACAAAGACAGAAAAAAGAAGAAGAATATTTTTATTGTTTGTGTAGCACACTTTGAGGGTGTCACCACCCTTTAACAGACAGACGCACGCTTGTCGCTGCTGCTTTGAGGATGCAAGTGTGGCTACATCGCACACAAGTCACAAACACATTAAAAAAATTTTTTTGATTTTTTGGAGCACTTTGAGAGTTACAACACCCTTTAACAGACAGACGCACGCTTGTCGCTGCTGCTTTGAGGATGCAAGTGCGGCTACAGCCCACACAATTCACAAAGACAGAAAAAAAAAAGAATATTTTTATTGTTTGTGGAGCACACTTTGAGGGTTACACCACCCTCTAACAGACAGACGCACGCTTGTCGCTGCTGCTTTGAGGATGCAAGTGCGGCTACAGCCCACAGAATTCACAAAGACAGAAAAAAGAAGAAGAATATTTTTATTCTTTGTGTAGCACACTTTGAGGGTGTCACCACCCTTTAACAGACAGACGCACGCTTGTCGCTGCTGCTTTGAGGATGCAAGTGTGGCTACATCGCACACAAGTCACAAACACATTAAAAAATTTTTTTTGATTTTTTGGAGCACTTTGAGAGTTACAACACCCTTTAACAGACAGACGCACGCTTGTCGCTGCTGCTTTGAGGATGCAAGTGCGGCTACAGCCCACACAATTCACAAAGACAGAAAAAAAAAGAACAATATTTTAATTGTTTGTGTAGCACACTTTGAGGATGTCACCACCCTTTAACAGACAGACGCACGCTTGTCGCTGCTGCTTTAAGGATGCAGGTGCGGCTACAGCCCACACATTTCACAAAGACAGAAAAAAAAGAACAATATTTTAATTGTTTGTGTAGCACACTTTGAGGGTGTCACCACCCTTTAACAGACAGACGCACGCTTGTCGCTGCTGCTTTGAGGATGCAGGTGGAATCTAGACGGGATTTGGAACCGAGGGCACACTACCTCCATCAATTGTCTAAATCCCACTGCACTAATGTCGGATACCGGACGCACGTCTAACACCAACATAGCAGTCAAGGCCTCAGTTATACGTTTTGCTTCAGGATGACTGCTGTCGTACTTCATCCTCATCGCTAGGGACTGTTGGAGGGTCAATTGTTTAGTAAAAGTAGTGATGTTCCTACTTCCTCTCTGGGATGATGAACAACTCCCAGCAGCAGCAACAGCACTAGTAGGAAGTGGTTCTTGATCTTTCCCTATTTTATTTTTATCAGAGAAAGTTTGGTCCTCCATTTATGTTATATTGATATATATACGTGCGGCTAAAGCGCACACAAACACAGAAAATATTTTTTTATTTTTGCTGGAGAGTAGTGCACTTTGTGGGTTACACCACCCTTTAAGAAATGAGCCAGCCGGCTCTTTACTTATGGGACACAGGCGCATGTTTGGCGCTGCTCCTTTGTTGATGCACGTGCAGCCACAGTGCACACAAGTCACAAACACAGAAAATATATATTTTTTTGGTTTGGAGTGTACTTTGGGGGTTACAGAACCCTTTAACGGTCAAGCCAGCCGGCCCTTTACTTATGACACACGGGCCACGCTTGGCACTACTTTGTTGATGCACGTGCGGCTACTGCGCACACAGGCCCTCATTCAGAGCCGCTCGTTAGCGGCAGTACGCTCGTTCCGAGCGATGTTTGCACATCTGCGCATGCGTACGCTTTTTAGTACGCATGCGCAAACCAGTCAGTGCGGCCGAAAATCATTTGTACGCTATATAGCGAGTGCCTGCTATTTTGAGTGACAGAATGAGGCGTATGTGGGTGGTAACAGGGGAAGGTGCTTGAAAATGGGGAGTGGAGATCCGAACGCAGGCGTGCTTAAAGGTCAAAACGGGCGTTTTATGGGTGTGTATATTTAAAACAGCAGTGTCATTGCCCACGTCACTGGGTTATTTTAGAGCCAGAACTGCTCGCAAATTTGTGGTAGCAAACACCAACCACAAGAATAGCGAGCAGTTCATACGCTGGTCGATGTACTCGATTAATCTAATAAATAGCGGACATGACGTATGGTGCGAGCGGCCAGGGGGCGTTTTTAACAAAAAAACGAGCGTATGTTTTGCTCGTTCGTTCAGACTTAGAGGTGTGAACAGACTGCAATGTGCGTACGGATCATTTGCATAGCCACCCCTTGTTTTTAAACGAACGACCGCAAATAGCGAACGGCTCTGAATGAGGGCCACAATTCACAAACACAGAAAATAATTTTTTTTTGGTTTGGACTGGAGTGTACTTTCGGGGGTTACAGCACCCTTTAACGGTCAAGCCAGCCGGCCCTTTACTTATGACACAGGCGCATGCTTGGCACTACTTTGTTGATGCACGTGCGGCTACTGCGCACACAATTCACAAACACAGAAAATAAATTTTTTTTTGGTTTGGACTGGAGTGTACTTTGGGGGTTACAGCACCCTTTAACGGTCAAGCCAGCTGGCCCTTTACTTATGACACAGGCGCACGCTTGGCACTACTTTGTTGATGCACATGCGGCTACTGCGCACACAATTCACAAACACAGAAAATAATTTTTTTTTTGGTTTGGACTGGAGTGTACTTTCGGGGGTTACAGCACCCTTAACGGTCAAGCCAGCCGGCCCTTTACTTATGACACAGGCGCACGCTTGGCACTACTTTGTTGATGCACGTGCGGCTACTGCGCACACAATTCACAAACACAGAAAATAATTTTTTTTTTGGTTTGGACTGGAGTGTACTTTCGGGGGTTACAGCACCCTTAACGGTCAAGCCAGCCGGCCCTTTACTTATGACACAGGCGCACGCTTGGCACTACTTTGTTGATGCACGTGCGGCTACTGCGCACACAATTCACAAACACAGAAAATAATTTTTTTTTTGGTTTGGACTGGAGTGTTCTTTCGGGGGTTACAGCACCCTTAACGGTCAAGCCAGCCGGCCCTTTACTTATGACACAGGCGCACGCTTGGCACTACTTTGTTGATGCACGTGCGGCTACTGCGCACACAATTCACAAACACAGAAAATAATTTTTTTTTTGGTTTGGACTGGAGCGTACTTTTGGGGGTTACAGCACCCTTAACGGTCAAGCCAGCTGGCCCTTTACTTATGACACAGGCGCACGCTTGGCACTACTTTGTTGATGCACGTGCGGCTACTGCGCACACAATTCACAAACACAGAAAATATATTATTTTTTTAGCACTTGGGGGGAGCACCCCTGATGGACAGAGCACCCCCTGGACAACACTACAGCACCTCTTTAGGACTGGGACACTGCACAGGACTTTGGAGTGGACACAGCCCCTATGGAGAACTGACTGCACAACACAGTCCAGCCAGCCCCTATGGACTTTGAAGTAGTGGACACAGCCCCTATTAACAACAGCAGCACAGCACAACACAGCCAGCCCCTATGGACTTTGAAGTAGTGGACAACAGCAGCACTACACTACACTACACTACACAGCCTTAACTCCCACCCTCCCTCTTCACTGTCCACAGCCGAGTGAGAAAATGGCGCCGACGTGGGTACCTTATATAGGATCCAAAACCCGCGAGACTCGGAAGGCGGGATGATGACGTTTTGCCTCGATTTCAGATCCGAGTCAGGCGGGAAAAGTCGAGCCTGATTCGGATCGGACTCGGATCGGGGGGGCTCGGGGGGGTTCGGATTTCAGAAATCCGAACCCGCTCACCCCTAATTAAAACATAACCTATATTGTGTTCAATTAAATTTTATACCTCTCCAGTGAAATATTAAAGAAAATTAATTATGTAAATAATTATATGAAAAAAATTATAATTTTAATAATAAAGAAAAAATAAAATCTATCTCGCTTTCCAATAGTTCTTGTTTATTTCTGATGTGCATTGGTTATGTTACATATCTCATGTGAGCTAATTGTCTCCAATGTTGCAATCTTAACACATGAAATACATGATGTCTGAATTCTCATAGTGATTAATTTGTTACTGCATGCACTCTCTCAGAAATTCTCACTTTCGTATGGTTTCCAAAAAAACTTTATTACTCATACAGTTGTCCGGATACCTATTGGCATTGTATCCATATTAATTGTTTCAGAAGACAGATCATGAATTTCAAAAGTATTTATTTCTCACGATGCCACTTTGGAGTTCATCCACACTACTTATTTATGGAAACAGGTCGAATAGTGTCATATTGGATTAATCATGGAGAATTAATGCGTATTCTTATGTGTACTATTTTATTATGAGATTATTTAGAGGTTTGTCTGGAGCACCAAGTTCAGGGACATAATGATAAATCTATTTCTCATGAGGCTTGCACCTGCGTGTTATTGTTCCTGTGGTTATATTGGGTTGTTTAATAGGTTGAAATTCACAAACACTTAAATGGTGTGTATATTAAACCTTTGGGACATCATAATAAATTTACATCTCACAGAGCATTCATATGCTTCTCATAAAGCCTTTCATTTATTATTCCTATGTATTTATTTCCCCTGAAATTTTTTTTCAGGGTTAATATTTATGGTTCAAAAGTATTTATGAGTTATGTTTCTAAGGTATTCGAATAATATAATCTCATATGTATATTCATGAGAGTGCTTTATTTGGACATGTGGTATTGTTGAACTGTTAGTTCTTTTATTCACAGGATTTATACCTTTGTCAGGTGCTTTAACTATATGCCCTCTCAAAGAGAGCAAAAAACAAGGCTCTCAATTACTATTAGATTTCACATGAATCTGAGTCCTTCTAGTATTTCTCCTTGTATCACATAAATACAATCTCTGGTGTTGTTTTAAGGAAGAATCAATCACCATATAAAATTTCACAAGTGCTCCTCTGTGTTTATTTAGCGCATATATTAATTAATTATTACTTAGTATACATTATTTCCATGGAGTATAATTATAATGTGCAGTATTCCGCAGGATTTGGCTTTAACACATATTGGGGTTTATTTACTAAGCAGTGTTAGGAGACATAGTGAAAAGTGATAAGGTACCAGCCAATCAGCTCCCAAGTGCCATTTTCAAATACAGCCTGTGAGATGGCAGTTAGGCGCTGATTGGCTGGCACCTTATCACTTTTCACTCTGTCTCCTAACACTGCTTAGTAAATAGATCCCTTTGTCTTTTGTGTCTCATGTGATTCACACACTTCAAATAACCAACAGCTGCTGCACTAATATGTGGTGCCGCATCCCCACTGTTACAAACTCTCCAGATTTTACCATAATCTATCTGTATCTCATATCTGTTTCCTACTGTTCTATTACATGCAACATTATTTCAATAATTAAAGTAACCAACACATTTTATAATTCACATGATTTTTAAGTGGGGAAATGCCAACGTATGTTTCACTGATACAAGTTTTATCAAGGCAACCTACTAATACCCCTTTCAGACATACATCAAAAACCTGGGTTTTTGGTCATGAACGTGCATCAACTTGGGTTTTTGCTATGTGTGAACAGAAACAACCCGGGTCGAAGTCCTGGGTCTATGACCCTGCTTTATACCAGGGTTTTTCCCTGGTGCAAACCAGGTAGCCTCTTGTGTGAATGTATCCAACTCAGGTTTTTAGACCTGGGTTTTTAGAAAACCTTCCCATTGGCTGTTCCATGCACCTGCTGATGACATCAACTGCAGTCACCCAGACCACATGACTGGGGAGCAAACGAATTTAAGTGTGTATCATATTTTGCTTAACATTTTTATGTGAAAATTTTGTCTTTGTATAGACCGCAACTTTCTAGAGGCTATATTTATAATTTTCTTATATTGTAAAGTAAACATTTATTTTCAATAAAAAAAACATTGGAATACACAAACTTTGTGGTATTTACTTTATATTATGTCATTACTGTGAACAAAAAACAAATGTCCCCTTTAAATCCACACCAAGTTCCAAGGCAGACCCAGGTTTAGTGTGAATGTATCCGACACTGGAATTTCCCGAGTCTCAGGTGTAGTGTGAAAGGGGGGGGGGGTCTCAAGCAAAAAACAGGTTTTTGCAGAGGTGAAAAACTCGGGTCTGAGCAGGGAAATTCCTTGATCGTATGTCTGAAAACGGTATAAGTAATAGTTCATTAATATATGCGCAAAATAAACACAGAGGTGCGCTTGTTTGTTTTTATATGGTGATTGATTCTTCCTTAAAACAACACCAGAGATGGTATTTGTGTGATACAAGGAGAAATACTAGAGGGACTCAGATTCATGTGAAATCTAATAGTAATTGAGAGCCTTGTTTTTTGCTCTCTTTGGCAGGGCATATATTTAAATCACCTAACAAAGTTACAAATCCTGTGAATAAAAGAACTAACAGTTCAACAATAGCATGTTTCCAAATAAATTGGTTCCCCACAAAAAAAAAAAATTAACCTGTGTGTGTAGATGTGTGTGTGCATGTGATAGGAAATATAAAGTGTGAGCTCCACTGGGGCAGGGACTGATATGAATGGCCAAATATTCTCTCTGGAAAGCACTGCGGAAAATGTGTGTGCTATATAAATAACTGGTTATAAATAATAATAAATAAATAATAAAGCTCTCTCATGAAATACATATGCGATTATATTATTTGAATACCTTAGAAACATATCTGATAAATACTTTTGAACCATAAATATTAACCACGAAAAATAATTTCAGGGGAAATAAATACATAGGAATAATACATGAAAGGCTTTATGAGAAGCATATGAATGCTCTGTGAGATGTAAATTTATTATGATGTCCCACAGGTTTAATATACACACCATTTAAGTGTTTGTGAATTTCAACCTATTAAACAACCCAATATAACCACAGGAACAATAACACGCAGGTGCTTATGAGAGATATATTTATCATTATGTCCCTGAACTTGGTGCTACAGATAAACCTCTAAATAATCTCATAATAAAATATTATACATAAGAATACGCATTAATTCTCCATGATTGATCCAATATGACACTATTCGACCTGTTTCCATAAATAAGTAGTGTGGATGAACTCCAAAGTGGCATAGTGAGAAATAAATACTTTTGAAATTCATGATCTGTCTTCTGAAACAATTAATAATGGATACATTGCCAATAGGTATCTGGACAACCGTATGAGAAATAAAGGTTTTTGGAAACCATAATAAACTGAGAATTTATGAGAGAGTGCATACAGTAACAAATTAATCACTCTGAGAATTCAGACATCATGTATTTCATGTGTTAAGATTGCTACATTTGAGACAATTAGCTCACATGAGATATATAACATAACCAATGCACTTCAGAAATATACAAGAAATATTGGAAAGTGAGACAGAATTTATATTTTCTTTATTATTAATTTTTTTTTCATATAATTATTTACATTATTAATTTTCTTTAATAGTTCACTGGAGAGGAATAGAATTTAGTTGAATACAATAAATGTTACGTTTTAATGTTTTTTTCCATGTGCTCCAACAAAGAGACATTCTTTTTTCTTCTTTCTATGCTTGGATATCTGTAAAAGTCCCTTTTTAATTGAATTGTTTACTATAATAGTTAAAAATAGGGATAAATCATACCACTTTACACCAGAGCGAAAACCTGGGTTATTGCTGGGTCTACCTGGTTCGCAGCTCAGTGTAAAATGGTCCCTGAAAAATAACCCCGGTCAAGTGACTCGGCAATTCAACCCAGGTAGCTACCAGGGTCGGAATAAGGATGGACCTGGGTATTGGTGCAGTGTAAATGTTGCAACCCAGGTTATCTGACATGGATTATGCCTAAAATGAGCTGATTGGTGGTTGTGGAGTAGTCACCTCCCACTTTTTATGACCTCACAAGTATAGCAGGGGAGACCCAGGTTTAGTGTGAATGGGGCTGACCTGATAATAACCCAGGCCAATGGTACTGTGTAAACAGTGTCTGACCTGGGAACCATGTCTGAAAACTCAGGTCGGACCTGGGTTTTTGGTGGAAAAGAGGTATCACTGAATATATCCAAAGATTTTGTGTGACTCTTATACTGCTTTTATACCGAAATTCCGGGTCTGACCCGGAGGTTGGAACAGGGTTCCAATCTGGATCAGACCCGGAATTTCCCCAGCGCCGACCCAGGATATTCCTGAGTTGGCGCCATTCACACCGGAGCCGGGTCTGCAGAGACCCGGTTTTTCCGGCGTGGAGGTGGATGCTTGGAGATGACGTCATCTCCAAGCATCCGGCATGCAGCATGATCCAGGTCACCGTGACCTTGATCACGTTGTTTACACTGCAGGGTTTCACAGGTTATTCCCGTGTTAAACCGTACAAGTTATTCTGGGTTAGATTGCCGGGTCGCTTGACCCGGCAATCCAGCCCTTTCCCCTTTTACACAAAGGAGCAACCCGAGTTAACCCTGCAAAAACCCTGCAATAACTTACACAGTGTGTGTTATACAGTTTGCACACATTTTAAATTTTAAAATTAATCCTGTGATTAAAGCCCAGACTTTATCAATCTGAGGAAATATTGTATCTATTAGCATATACACACAATGTTACTGCAACAGTAGAAGATCTTATTGCATTTACATACAATGGTATTCTGCTTTTACCTTTTTTTTGCAATACTGTAGGGAAAATGTAACAGATGACCAGTCTGCCTCCTAATTTCCAGGTATAAATCCAACAATAGGTTTACAGCAGTTCAAACCTGCAACTACATACAGTAATCAGTCTTTGGAAAGATAAGCACATTAAACTTTGGCTAAGTATTAAATGATTTTGTGACTCAATACAGGGTGTCACACCAGACAAAATCTGCAACCATTAATACAATAATGCATGAAATTTTAAATGGTCTTAGTGAGTGAGAAACCATTCATTTATGTAACATATTTGATGGGTTCAAGTAATCCCATACAATGATTAACAAATGCTCACCAACATGCATAAGAAACTATATACAGCCTGCATCTCATTTATTCTAATGAGACAATTTTAGGTACTGTAGCTGAAAAACCCTATTTCTTCTTCAGGGTGCATAGGGAACCACAGGGATACCATGGGGTAATGTGGATGGAGAGATCCAGGCACCAAACAGTTAAAGCTTTCAGCAGGATGCCTACAGTCCTCCTACATAATGTATATACCCCTCCCCCAGCCACAGGCATTTAGTTGTTCGTTTGGTGCAGCAGGATTCAGATGCACCTTTGTAACAGGAGACTGCTCAGGCAGTCCTAAGCTTTTTATTTTATGTTTTATTTTATTTTCTATGTTTTTGGGTTGGCAATACTGAGTGTCTGAATTAAGATGCATGTACTGCGACTCCGTCTACCTCTGCTGGGCTGCAACAACAGTAGGTGATTTTGGGGGTCTCGGCTGAGCTTGCTAGCAGCAATGCTGGGACCCAGACTACAACTGGACGCATGGAGATGTCAGGTAA
The DNA here is from genome assembly GCA_031769625.1 of Taudactylus pleione. NCBI lineage: Eukaryota > Metazoa > Chordata > Amphibia > Anura > Myobatrachidae > Taudactylus > Taudactylus pleione. Next base: position 3,935,208 of record JAUIMM010000250.1, read on the forward strand.
GGCAACTCCTCACTTATGAGGAATCATGCACGGAAGTCCTTTCTTCCGGCGTAGGAGATGAACCAGAAGCTGCTGTAGTCAGGGCCCAGAGTGTCCGCATCCTCAGTAGACCACCGAGGCCTTATCGTCTGATGCCGGGGATTTGGCAGCAGACACTATTACTGCCACGACGCCAGCATACCTGGCCGGTTGATGCAGCTTAGGGGAGGTAGGCACTCCCCCGGCAGCTCCTCACCTGATCCAAATGCAGTCCCTTCAAAGGTTTTCGCATGTCTGGGTTGCTCCTCCTACCCACCTCATGTATATGAGATGCTCACAGTCCACTATCAGTGTGCTGCACTAGTTGTTGGTCACAGGAGGTTTTGGATCAGTCTCCCGGTATATGTCTCACATGGGCCAGGAACATAGTGCTCTATATCCTACCAAGAATTGTGTTTCTGAGTAGTTGATTCAGAGCTCAGTGCAACTAAATTTGCATATGCATTGTATAAGACTGTTTGCTGGCTGCTATGTTAATACTGCCTTTTATTTCTGGCAGTCAGTTATAACTATCCCTGTTTTTCTCCTCATCCCTCTGTTGCAGGTTTGTGGGGTTTTTCTTTTTACTTCACATTTATTTATTGTTTGTGAAGGTTGTCACATTACATTGCATTATTTCCTTTATAATTGATATGTCAAAAAGTAAATGGAATCAGGAGGGGGAGGCCCCTGTGATGGTTTCATTTAAAGCCTGTTTGGGGGGCTTGTCCTCTCAGGACTTTATAAAGGATGGTTTGTGTACTGTCTGTTATAAAGAACCACCTCACCAGTCCTGTATACCAGTCCCTGTACATGAGCCATCTTGAGTGTCCTCCTTGTCTCAGGTTATGAAGCAGTTTGTGGATCATATGGCTACTCCCATACTGCCTCCTTGTATGGGGTACCCACAGCATGTTATGTTTGCACTTCCTATACATCCTTCCTGGATGGATGCTTATGCCCACTCAAGTCAGAGTATTGGTCAGTCAGCTGCTGCAAGCAGACCGGTAGTTACTAAGGCGCATAAGCATAAATTATCTTTTTATTGACCTGTTTAGCATATGGATTGAGATGTATCATCAGAAGAAGCAGATCATGTGCAGGGTTCTTCTCCAGGGTCTAGCTCAGGAGAGGAGGACCATCCATCCACAGTGGTTGTTCCTTCATTGGTGAGGATGGTTAAATCAATCCTAGATATTAAGGATGATGTACCAGCTCCTAGTAGGAAGGCTCCAGTGTTTAAACACCTGAAGGTGGCCAAAATGGAGTTTCCTAATCTGAGCAGCTCACTGATCTTATGGAAGAGGTATGGGGCAACCCGGATAACGGATTTATGTGAATAAAAGGTTAACATTGTTGTATTCTTTCCCAGCTTCTGAATGTACTAAGTGGGAGGTACCTCCTACTGTGGATGCTCATGTGACGTACTTAGTCAGAAATGCTAACATTGCCTATTCCGTCAGCATCGTCTCTTAAGGATTCAACAGGTAGGAAGATTGAAACATGCCTTAAGCCAATATTTGCACCGTCGGGAGCTGTTACTGTCCAGCTTTGGCTGGAGCCTGGATAGCTAAAGCTGTTGAAGAATGGACAGGGGCATTGGAAGACTCTCTACCAGATGCTACCAGAGAAAAGATGAAGTATATCTCCCACATACGGGAAGTGGCCTCTTATTTTGGAGGAGCTGCATTAGATGCTGGAATTTTAGCTTCTAAAGCATCAGCAGCATCAGTAGTGGTGCTCAGGGTCCCTTGGTTAAGATCCTGGAAAGCTGATATAGGATCAAAGAGGGCTCTGGATACCTTACCTTTCTATGGAAATATACTTTTTGGAGCAGAGTTAGATAAGATAATAGCTACTCTCCCGGCTTCTAAGTCTGCAGGTCTGCCATCTACGGGTACAATAAAATCTAGGCAGTTTTCTTTTTGGGCCTTTCATCCTCAGGGATAAGCAAAGGAACAGTCTTCCTCCAAACTGTTTAGTTTTCACAAGACAAACTAAGAGGTCTGGGTCAGCCAGACATCTAGCTTCTAAACTGGATGACAAACCCTTGGCCTGATGGGGTGGGCCTCCTCCTTAGTTTGCAGATTACTGGCATCAAATAACAACAGAAGCCTGGGTCCGAGAAGTGGTATCTCAGGGGTATGCCCTCACTTTCCAGGGGCATCCTACCCAGAAGTTTTTTTGCACATATCCTCCATCAGGTGCGGTCAAGGCCTTGGCCCTTCAGGAGGCCATTCACTCCCTGCTGCAGGCAGGGGAAACAATCCCGGTTCCTGTGTTGCAACAAGGAAGGGGTTATTATTCCAATCTATTTTTGGTTCAGAATCCGAATGGGTTTCATCACCCTATTCTAACTCTAAAAACCTTCAACAGGTTTATCCATGTACCTAAGTTCTGTATGGAAACTCTCCAGTCAATTATTTTGGCAATGGAGCTTGGGGATTTTATGGTTTCCCTGGACATTCAGGATGCATATCTGCATGTTCCTATTATGCCATCCAACCAAAAATTTCTACGGTTTGCTGTCCTACAACAACATTACCAATTTCAGGCACTACCCTTTGGCCTATCAACGGCTCCCCGGGTATTTACCAAGATAATGGCAGTCATGATGGCCTATCTCAGGCATCAGAGAATCAGGTTGCTGCCATATCTGGACGACCTTCTGATATTGGCACAAACTTCAGTTGTTTTACAACACCATCTTCAACTGACCATAACCTGCCTACAAAAGCATGGCTGGGTCATCAATTGGAAGAAAACACAAAGGGTGTTTCTACCAGAGGATAAGATTGCGGCCCTATCATTGTGAGTACGCAAACTGCTAAGCAAGCGAAAGGTTTCCATTCTATCAGTGATACAGATCCTGGGATCAATAGTATCCACCTTCGACATGGTGGGGTATGCTCAGTTTCATTCCAGGCCTTTGCAAAGATTGATTCTCTCCAGGTAGAATGGACAGTATCATCTAATAAGGTTCCAGAGAATCCTTCTCACTCCAGAGGTTCATCTTTCCCTCAAACGATGCTTAGAGCATGAAAGCCTGCCTCTGCCCACATCTATTACAGGGTTTGGCATTCTTTTGGACAATGATGTTCCCACAGGAAGTATGACCCTAAGGTGTTTATGGTTTCCTGGGTACTGGCTTTTCTCCAGGCTGGTTTAGACCTTGGTCTCCACCTGGCCACTTTGAGAGTGCAGGTTTCTGCATTGTCAGTCTGGTTCCAGAGAAAGAGTGCTTCATTACCAGATGTTAGAATTTTTTTTCAGGGAGTTCTGCGAGTTCAGCCTCCTTTTGTCCCACTGGTAGCACCCTTGGATCTGTCTTTGGTTCTTAAGTGGCTACAAGATCCCCCATTTGAACCTCTGGACTCTGTAGAATTGAAATAGTTGACAGCAAAGACACTTTTTCTCCTCGCTATCTCTTCTGCACACAGAGGCGCTGATTCAGAGCTGGACGCTCTGAGATAGAGCTTGCTCTGAATCAGGGCCGTCCCTCCTTCATTTTGGAGCGGCCTCCTGGCCACTCGCATAGCCGTGGGTGACCACCCACAGCTATAGTGAGCGGCCAAAATGATGGTCGCGATGGTCAAGACCATCGCGACCATCAGGCTTGTGACAAGACCCTGCAGTAGGGTCTCGCTTTCGCAAGCCCAGGAGTGCTTTTGGCTCTATCAGAGCCAAAAGCATTCCCACTGACATCACTAGTGATGTCAGTGGGGCCGGCCCCAGATGGTAGGTGTTCCCATGGGAACGCGTCCGTCTGGGCAGCCATGCCCCCGGCACGCCCACCAAAGAGGGCGTGTTGTCAATCACCATCGACAGCACACCCCCTTTGGTGCGAGACCCATAATGACGGCTTGGCCATCGTTATTCGGGTCTCGCGCATGCGCACGATGGAGCAGCCTCCATCGTGCACATGCACACTAGGGCAACATCGACCCGCTTGCGAGCGCTCAGCACTCGCAAGCGGGTTCTGAATCAGGCCCCGAGTCTCTGATTTGGCAGCGCTCTCTTAACGCTCCCCATTTTTTGATTTTTCACCAGGATAGAGCTGTTCATCATACAAGGGAGGGTTACCTTCCTAAGATAGTGTCTCATTTTCATGTAAATTAAGAAATTGTAGTTCCAGTAGGTGAAGCTTCCCTGGATGTAGTTTGTGCTCTCTGTGTACAAACTGTTAGAATATCAGATGCTCTTTTTGTATTATATGGTTTTCACAAACGAGGATGGCCAGCTAACCAGCAGACCTTGGCTCAATGGTTATGTATGACTATCTCTCAGGTGTATACACAGGCTAATCTTCCTGTCCCAATCATGGTGACAGCACATTTTACTAGGTCTGTAGGGCCATCTGGGGCATTTATTCGTGGTGCCTTTGCTGAGCAATTGTGCAAGGCAGCCACGTGGTCTTCTGTTCACACTTTTCTCAGGTTCTACACCTTTGATACTTTTGCCTCTCAGGATGCTTCCTTTGGGCAATGAGTTTTCCTTTCTGCTCAGGAGCTTCCTTACCCTTATGGGAACTGCTTTAGGACATCCCCTGGTATTCATGTGGATCCCTATGGGACTCTGAAGAAGCAAATATGAGTTATGGTTGACTTACCATTGATAACTCTTTTTCTTTGAGGTCCATAGGGTCCACAGAGCACCCACCCTGAAGCACCTGGCTGCATTGGATATTTTTTCTTTCAGTCACGGGTTCCCTCATCTTGTGTAAGAGTGCTTCTGGTGTATGATTGTTCTTCCTTCTCCTCTTTCCTTCTCCTGCCTTGAGGCTTGTTTACAAAACTGAAGGCCTGTGGCTGGGGACGGGGTATATATGGAGGAGGACCTGAGGCATCCTGGGGGCTGAAAGCTTTAACTGTTTGGTGCCTGGATCTTTCCAACTACATTACCCCATGGTATCCCTGTGGACCCTATGGACCTAGAAGAAAAAGAGTTATCAATGGTAAGTCTACCATGACTCCTATTATTTTTAGAGCATACAAATGGGGGTCAAATTGTATCCCTTGTATATGACAAAGATCAATGATCTGTCATATCATTTGTAGAAACTAACAATAACAATTAAATTCTGTTTCATGCAATTGCAGATTTAGGGGTCTATTTACTAATAATCATGCAATTGCCGCGATTATTACAGATTCATATTGCAGGGGATATTTTCCATTTTAACGAAAATTTCTCCTCTATGTACAAGGGTCAGCGGGAGCGGCAACTGCTGTCCCTGTGGGTTACATCCCTGGCAAATTGTGGAAGCCTTTCACATTTGTGAAAGACTTCCCCTGTGGAAGCTGACACTGTACATGCGCACAGTGGCAGATTCCAGAGCCGGCTGGAGGCTGTGAGAGATGGATGGAAGATCTCTCTCCTACTCCTAAGCCTTCACAGGCTTTAAGCAGTTTACACCATCTAAAAATAATGTAAACTACTGGGGCCAAACTCCGAAAAAGTTGGTACATAGGTGTCAAATTGTAGTCCCTATTGATTATAATAAGATAACGGAAGTGCTAATTAGCAATTTGCCAGAGATTTCTGTGAAATTAGTATTAGTACAATGTATAAAATTATGCAGAAACTGCAGTTTCTACATAATTTTATATTAAAAAAATCTTGATACATACTGTAGTTCCCTAAATGTCAGTAAATTACTTTCAGATTAACACTGATATTTGACTAACTGAGTTGCTAACAGACTCATCACATGCTCAGTTTCTCCTACTACACAAAATATAGTGCCAGACATCTGTAGGGGGGAGAATGATAGCATATAGCCAAGGTTAAGTGATAGTCACCGCTTCTACTATCCCTTGTTTAAAAAAATTGGACAGGGGATGAGAGGGCGGTGAGTGTGTCCCCCTGGGTGAGGGTAGAAAAAGTGCTTCTATTGTCCACTGTCTGGCTGGGTACTCCTTGCTACACAGTGTTCATTGCAGGGAGTTTTATGGTCAGCAGCAGATGAGGGGACACTTAGGAAGCAAGGTGAGGGATGGACATTGACGGTCAATGTTTGCCAACCATCAATGTTTTTCTTACAATGACAGTGTTTTTACCATTTGATGACGGCATTCCGATTTTTCATTACCATCGAATGGTAATGATCCGATGATGTTCCAATGGTTACCTTTTTTTTAATGCTGAGAGCTGTTCCTTACTGCATGTGTTGTTAAATCAGTATGAACAGTGCTGACAAAACACCACTATAGATTCACAATCATTACTCTATAGCTGGTATATACACACATTTAGTATATTTGGTCCAGTTAAGTACATACAGTATATTGTATTTATATGGTGTATATAAAACTGGCAGTTGTAATACCAGGTAATGATTAAGACAAATATAAAGAGCTTTTGGATAAATTAACTTCATTATGATGATAAATATCTCCAGCTCAGAAATTTAATTTGTCACTGGTTAGTGTGGTAGTATTGCAAACAAGTTTTACATTATGATTACAAGAATCAAGGTATATAACTTCTTAAAGGCACACCACAAGTGAGTATGTCCATGTAACTATTATGTTACATACGTATGTAACAAAAAGCAAAAAAAAATATCTGATTAAATTATATATACAGAAATACTTGAAAAGTTAAAAGCATAATAAAATATTGATATAAAATGCATAAATAAATAAAATATAAACATATAAAAAAATGTTATGCCAAAATTGTGAGATGAGTAATATGCAATTCAAATGTACTGTATATAGGTAAAATGAGTGTACATGGGAAATTATGTACTGATGTGTAAACTAATCTGATGATACCAGTATGTGGTAGTGAAACAAAAGTAAGATAAGTGGAAAAAAGAGACATTTTGCGAAATAATAGTGATCTAATGTACTAATGTAGCAAATGGAGACATAAATGCAATAAAGATGTGAAGGTGATAGTGAGTGATAAATACAATCCAATCATCCCACTTTGTGAGTCTTTAGACGCAGTTGCACCATCAAAATTTACACCAGCCCCATCCAAGGTGCAGATTCACCATCAGATTATGGCTTTCAATGTAAGTGATTAAGCATATGAATTCACATACACAGTAGTTATGCATAGAAATGAAAAAAACACAGCACAGATTCTATTCGACAACCACCCTATACAGTATATATGGATGTATTATATTGGTTAATTCCTATAATAATGTAAACATAGGGGATGTGCCACCTACCATTTTGCATATACACAGAAAAAAGGGGAAAAGAGGTAGTGTATTGGTGCACTGGTCGAATTGAGGTGTAATTAGTTCATAAAAAATAACTTTTTTTTAGATATGCATTAAGATATATATATTAGCTATGCCACAGGTCCATTAGTCTTTTTGCTTAGTCTAATACAGATGATCGTGCCACAAACATGCATACAGATTGTGCCATGCAATTCCCGCAATTGCATATGCTACTGTATGCTATGGTGTGCACTGCGATCGCACTATGCTTTCCAATGGAGGCGCGGTTGTGTACGCAGTTTGCTTATCCACTCGCAGGCACACGTCTCACACTATGCGTGGCATGATTTGCTGTACCAGTGGCAAGGATATAGCTGGGTATATCTGTATGTCAAACAAAATTAGATCAAAGTGATCAAACCAAAAGAAAACATGATTTTTTTTTCAAACCCCACAATAACAAAAAACTTGTTTCTAAGGAGCATATTCAATTAGGTGTGAAAAGTCGAAAATTTTTAACATGCCAGACTTTTCGCCATCATCGCTGGTTTTCCATGCGGAAAAGTATCACGAGCGTCCCAGCTTATCCCCGTATTCAATTAGAAATTGGCGAAAATGGCACCTGGTGAATTCGGAGCTAGCGAAAAGTACCTAATCTGGGTACATAAGTTTTCTCAATTGCTTGCTATTAGCATCTTTGCATAAGTGGTGAAGAATGGCATTAAGCAATATTTTTTTCATCAAAATAACTAGCCCCAGCAAATTTGGGGTACAAGAAAATAGGTGCTAGCATATTTTAAAGTTGCTTAAGTAAATTTTTAAAAAAGTAAAAAAAAACACTTTCCGCAAGCACCAGCTATCTTAAAATCACCTGGCGCATACTTGGGGACCCCCCTGGAGTCTATTTTGCTAATTTTTATGTTTGTCCCCCAACTTTGGTCTTTTTTGCACCCAAATTGAAAGTATTTTTTGGGGTGTTCTGAAGTATTTTTTTTTTTTTGATACAGTGTAGCTTTGGGGGACTGTCCCAAGGGTGCAGGGGGGTTCCCGCAAAGTTTGCACCCCTAAACCCCAATTCTGCACTTTTTTCCGCCTGCTTTCATAGGCAAATCTTTTTTGCCCGATTCCAATGCATTGAATTTCCGCACCGACGAAAAGTCTTTGAAATTGAATACGGGTAAAGTTTTCACCTGGCGAAATGATGCCACCGGCGAAACTTTTTCACCGAAAATGGCTTTTCGCACCTATTTGAAGTCTAGGTTTACACAATACAAAATCTGCATTTAGAAATGATAATGCATTTTTTTGCAAGTTTCCTGTCTTAATTTAAACTCTTACTATGTATAGGACTAATATAGTAGCACAACAAGGCTTAAATTTTTTTTTTAAAGTAAACCACCTATGGCATTAAATGAGTGTACCTTCTTGTTTATTGACATAAATTGGTGGAGATCTGGACTTCATGTGGAAAATGTATTTATTTGTGTACTTTTTCAGTTATTGTCTGGTGAGCACCAGATAATAATACTACTACTAAGGGGCACATCATTTGAAAGAGTAGTCACTCCTCTTTCAAAGCAGGGTGCCCCCGTGTATTTGTGGGCCAGTATGGGGGAGATAGGGCACAATATGCCCTTCACCCACCTATAGAAAACAATTGTTTTCCCTGCATGCGATATTTGATACAGCCTTGCGACGTATTCAAATATCCCGTCGCAATTTTGGGCAAATTTATCACATCTGAGATGCGGATTGTAATAAATATGCCCCTTAAAGCTGTGGTTGAAGCAAGTGATAGTATTACCATTACTACCCGACAGGGGGTTGAATACATATGCAAGCAGCATTTTTTTTTTTTTTTTTTTTTTTAAATCTACAGGCAGATAATTCTGAGCTTGAAAATTAACCTTAAGAGTACAAAGTTTGCAAAAAAAAAAAATATTGTCTGGAACAGTCTGTCATTTGTAATACAGACAAATCTGTTGATGTTTTCCAAACTACTGTATATATAGCAGCAAAAAAGGAAAACACCAAATTAAAATGTAGTTGAAGTTTTTTTTTTTCTCTTTAAAGAAAGCTCAACTCTATGATTATGAACTTGGGTTTGACTTACAATCTGAATTTGCATTCCATTTTCTTCCTAGTTTAAGTCAAAAGCATTTTTTTGAATATACTAATTTACACCAGGGGTATATTTACTAAAGTGAGGGTTTTTAGAAGTGGAGATGTAACCTACAGCAATCAATAAGATTGAAACTAAAATGTTTTTCAATAACTCACAGCTTAACTTTAGTTGTTTATATAGATGTTGCTTAGGTGATTATGCATTATTATAATAACTTGTATATTATATTTCAGTATTGCCGCAGTATTTTGAATCAATACTTCTTATCACTGGAAGCTGTAAATCTGGAAAAATACATTAAAGTATGTTCAATAGAATACAAAGCTTGTTTGTCGGAGGACAAGAGGATATGCGCCTGTTCAACTTTTATTGAAGTAGCCCGTGTTTGTGGTAACAACGGTTGTTCAGATGAATTGAGCTCTTGGAGAAAAGATAATAGTGTTGTGTGTGGTATGTACCTTCACGATAAATAATAAAGTTTTACAAACCAATGCAGCTGAAATATTATCATACTTTATCATTTGCTTGTGTATGTATAGTTACTCCATCAAGTCTTGTTTCAAGCCCTGCTCTCTACCCTTCTAGGTACACCTCAATGCCCAGAAAGCCAAATCTTTGACGAATGTGCACCAATATCTCAGCCAACATGCTCAAATCCAGCACCTGTTCAAGATAAAGGAGTTATCTCTGGCTGCACCTGTCCAAAAGGTAAAATAATGATATTATCTACTGTACAAACAATTACAATTATAGTTTGCACTGCAGCTGCCAGTGTCCATAAAGGACTTAGATTATTTCTAAATGTCACATAAATGTATTTTTCTCCACCAGTGTATCAATCCTAGCAAAGTTTTTCTTGAAATTAGCGCTCTTCTTATTTGGATGTCTTCCACATGCACATATGTTTGAATTAAAGCAAATGGACACAGGGCCTGATTCAGACCCGGTCGCAAGCACTGAGCACTAGCAACCGGGTCAATGGTGGCCCACAGCGCATGCGCACGACGGAGCCGGCTCCGTCGTGCACATGCGCAAAACCCGGCTAGCGACGGGCAATCCTACCACAAGGGTCTCGTCGCAAGCCCGATGGTCGTGATGGTCTTGACCATCGCGACCATCATCCTGGCCGCTCGCTATAGCTGTGGGTGGTCACCCACAGCTAGGCAAGCGGCCAGGAGGCCGCACAAAAACAAAAAAAATAACGCCCAGATTCAGAGCGAGCGCTCTTTCAGAGCGTCCGGCTCTGAATCAGGGCCACAGTACCATTTGTCCAGTATGCCTACAGATTGTACAGATGGCTAGTGAGCTTGGGCACATTAGATATGGAACAAAAGTGTCCAGGTTATTCCTGAATTCCACACTGTAATAGGCTCACCAGAGTGCAGGCATAAAGTCCCATGGGGTCACGCTAACAATGCATTTCTATATAATCTTCCTTAGGCAGAGGCTATTGTCGAGTACAAAGTCCCAACTTTTTATTATATTCCTCTGATGGCACTAATCCACAACAGGTGACAGTGGAACAATGTTTTCAGGGTCTCTGAAACACATACAAATTTCCTCCATTGTGTGAACCAAGTCTGGATCAGAATTTTTTTTTCATCTATAGCTATGTATAACACTACTGGAATTAATACAGTCTCTGTTACCATGGAGAGACTGATGATTCTCAAAACTGGAAATGTGGCAGTATATATATTTCCGGCATATTGAATGTGTAATAATATTTCATTGTCACTTTTTGTGTGTAATTAAGAGAATCCTATAGGAGGATGAGGATCATACTCTAACCTCCATTGGGGGTAATTCTATTCCCAAAAAGGGATAATCTGGTCACTGGAATTCTGTCTTTGTGATGAAAATCTTTGCCTTATCAGGGGAACCAACACCTTTCATTTCTCCCTGTGTGTCACAGGTGGTAAAAACATCATATATATACAGACTACACCAGTGATGCCCAAACTTTCTTGAACCCTAGAATATCAACATTTTTTTCATGGCATCCCTAGGCCCAAAGTTTCTTATTGAGGAATTCAACAAATAGAATTAAATTAGGTAAATTAGGTTCAGATTTGTGTTGGAGGACAGGGTTACACTTCTGTTTGTCCACAATTTATGATTGTCAGCCGCCAACACTGATTTTGCCTATTATATTGACGATAAATAGTTTGATTTGATCCTGGACCACCAACCTGTGGCACCCCTGCAAGTGCCCCTTGGGTGCTACAACACCCAATGAACCACTGAACTACACTATATAAATATTCTTTTTAATTTTACATATTTGATGAAGACTTGCAAACAAGAAGAGCACTAATTTCAAGAAATACTGTGTTATGAATGATTTGCTACATAGAAGGAAAACTTCTAATTATTCTTGGGTCTTGCACTAATTGATAACACACTGTTTTACTTGTTTGCTATTTCTCCATCAGTGTGTCTCATACAGATATAAACAGGGTCACACTGGCCCACAGGGGTACAGGGGAAATCCCTGATGGGCCTCACTGCTTGAGGGCCCACCCCTTCCTCTAGGCATCTGGTTCCATACTGTGCATATGTTACATTATAATTCATTTCCAGGATTATGGTGTATTCACTACAGTGCATTGTAGATACCAATCTGGTACAGTATCATGCATGCACTATCTGTGTTTATTTATAAAGAGGCACATACCATGCACTCTGTAATGGCTAGCAAAGCCTATGTGGTGGCTGGTCACACCCCCTCTGGAGGCTGGTCACACCCCTTAAGCATGGGCCCTACTAGTGCATTCCCCTGGTGGGCCCCTTTATGCCCCAATTCGACACTGGATAAGAAGTAGAGTGTTTAAAAACTAACATTGAAATATATATCAGTTATATTTTTGCCCAACAGTTGCCTAGAGTAGTGCACCTGCAGAAGTCTAATTAACCTAAGCATTAACAACAGTCTTTGACATTTTACCAAAGAAATCTGAAAACAGTTAGAATGGAGAATGAAACAACACTTTTTCCCTAGTTAATTGATACTCAATTTTTTATATTTATTACAAACAGTGGTGCTGATGCTGAGTTGGACTTACATCAGTTTACGTATCATAGAATATGAGCACACTTACTGAACATCAGGTATTCTGACACTCTCTAAAATGGTCCCTTACTTCACACTGCAATGCTGAGCAACAGGGGACTGTAGGGGTTAACTCCTATACAGACAGCAGAATTGTCTTTCTTTTCTATTCTTCCTGTCCTGTGAAAACTGTCACAGATTATCTCATCCATCATTCACTGTCCATCAGTGGTGGGCTGGGCCGGGGGGCAGGGTGCCGTGTGCCCCCCGGGCTGCAACGTCATGTGACACAGACTGCACCATGCGTGTAGCGCTAACCGGATGGAGTTCAGTCAGCGCTACACAAGTGACAAACACACAGCCGCCAGCACCGGCAGCTGTGTGTTTGTTTTGATCAGCAGCCAATGAGAGTCGGTCAGACTCTCATTGGCTGCTGCGCCCACTGCAGGAGCCGCTCCATCTTCCGGCTCCTGCAGTGGACAATAGGAGAGGCGTCATGACATCATATGATGTCTCTCCCATAATGCAGAGCGGCCCGGGAAGGACAGATGGAGGAGCGGAAGGCGACGGCGGGAGCGGGGATTCAGGTAAGTGTTTTTTTTTTTTTTTAACTACGTGTGTCTACTGGCGGGGAAGCTGGCACTACAAGGGGGAGACCGACCGCTACTGGGGGCACCACAAGGGGGGAACCACTACTGGAGGCACTGCAAGGGGTGACTACTACTAATGGGGGCAATACAAAGGGGGAACCACTACTGGGGGCTCTACAGGGGGGCGGCACTACAAGGGGGGACCACTACTGGGGATTATAACTGGGGACTACAACTGAGGGGACTACTACTGGGGGCACTACAAGGGGGGACTACTACTACAAGGGAGGACTACTACTGGGACACTACAAGGGGGGGACTACTACTACTAGGGGCACTACAAGGGGAGGGGACAATTACTAGGGGCACTGCACAGGGGGGAGGGGACTACTACTAGGGGCACTACATAGGGGGGAGGGGACTACCACTGGGGGCACTGCATTGAGGGACCACTGCTGGGGGCTCTATAAAAAGGGCAATACTGGGGGTACTGCATAGGGGGGAGACTACAACTGGGGCCACTATTTAAGGGGCACTGCATAAGGGTTACCATGATTGGGGGCACTGCATGGGGTGTGGACTGCTACTGGGGGCACTATATAACGAGCACTGCATAGGGGGTACCACTGCTGGGGGCACTATATAAAGGGCTTAGTACTGGGGGCACAAGGGGCACTGCACAGGGGGGACCACTACTAGGGGCACTGTGTAAGGGGCACTGCATAAGGGGGATCACTACTGGGGGCACTACTGGAGGCCTGCATAAGGGGGTCCTCTCCTGGGGCACAGGGGGGCACTGCATATGGGCACCACAACGGGGCTGTCCCAAATTTTTATTTTTACTTTTCATTAATCCCATATGGACCCGCCTCTTCCCTGGAATACTTGAGGGGAGGGCACCCTGGCTACATACTACTCCTCTGCCAGGGCCGCCTGCATGCATTTGCCCCCCAGGCTAAAAGTTGCCAGCCAGCCCCTGCTGTCCATACATAGTGAAACATGATTGGAAAGCAGAAATCTCTGGCAACCTATCAGGATATAACTTCTTTTTATTTTAGATTTACATGATAAACTGGGTTAATATTTATCTCCTAGTAAAGCATATACCTATTAAAACTATATAAAGAGGAACTACCTATATTTATCCGGAATACATATTATACGACAGCCTTTATATAGGAAATAGCTGTGTATAACCTATCTGTTTATTCATGCTTTTTTATATGATCCTGGCAACTGATGAATATATTTTGCTAGTTCAAGTTTATTGCACTCTCACACCTACAGGATCATATTAGACTGATTTAATGGTTGTTTTAATATAGTGCTTTCTTCCTAAGTGTTATTTCTGAGTATGTATCTATCTTACTTACAAGTATTTACTTTAAAGGTGTTTAGTCTCCTGGATAATGTCATATAAAAGACACCTGGGGGTAAATTTACTAAGATTCGAGATAGGTCGAGATGACCATCTCGGGTGATTTATTGATTTTTTCCCTGCTTGTAAATTTACTAAAGGCAAAGTTGGGTGAGTTAGAGAGAGATTTCTCTCATCTCACTCATAAAACTCGGGTGAGATAGCAATCTCGAATCTTATCACCATCGGGCCAAATCGGAAGTACTTTTCACCTAAAACATACATCTGACAAGCTCGGGTGAGATAGGTGCAAACTCTCTGTCAAAATCACTTTTCAAACTCTCAACCCCCGGAGCTGCGAGATGGTCAGAAACATACACAAATCATTGTGATTTGCGTATGTTTCTTTCTGTAAATGGTTAAAATAGGGTTCATTTGTAAAAAAAAAGACGTGAGGTCCCCCCACAAAACACTAACCAGCCTCAGGCTTGCCAGCCTGTCCTATTTCTTAACATTATAGGGAAAAAAATGTGTAGGTATCCACTGTAATGTAAGAACCAGCACAAGGCAGCAGAGACAGAGCTGGTTTTAAATATACGCAGAAAAAAAATGACGTGAGGTCCCCCGTATATTTAAAACCAGCCCTGGACCCTTTCTAATGGGGGACTGATGCCACAGCCAGGGGTGCCCTTTCACCACGCCCCCCAGCCACAGCATCAGCCCTGACCGTTAGTCACCCCAGGCCAGGGATCCCTGGGGAGTTGGTGACCCCCCCAATAAAGGAGTCACCCTCTCCAGGGCACCTCTGGCCTAGACTGATAGCCCGGGGCTATCCCCACCAGAACATCTGGAAACAGGTGAGTAAGTGTAAGTGTGTTTATGGATGCATTAAAGCTTTATTTTCAAGGTGTGTTGTATGTTTTATTAACCATTTCTTTACAGGTGAACTACAGGTACCAGTGGGCCCTTAATGCCCCGCATGCTGGTACTTGTGGTTCTCCAAGTACCAGCATGCGGGGGAGGCTTGCTGGGACCTGTAGTTCCACTGTAAAGATAATGATGAAAAGTCTAATTTTTACACTACACCTTACACTATCAACATGCCACCCACCCACCACCCAGGGGTGGTGGGGATAGCCCCGGGCTATCAGCCTAAGCCAGGGGTGCCCTGGAAAGGGTGACCCCTTTATTGGGGGGGTCACCAACTCCCCAGGGATCCCTGGCCTGGGCTGACTAACGGTCAGGGCTGATGCTGCGGCTGGGGGGCCTGGTGAAAGGGCACCCCTGGCTGTGGCATCAGTCCCCCATTAGAAAGAGTCCAAGGCTGGTTTTAAATATATGGGGGACCTCATGTAATTTTTTTTCCATATATTTAAAATCAGCTCTGTACCTGCTGCCTTGTGCTGGTTCTTACATTGCAGTGGATACCTACACATTTTTTTCCCTGTAATGTTAAAAACCAGGACAGGCTGGCAATCCCGAGGCTGGTTAGTGTTTTTTTTGAGGGGGGAACCTCACCCAATTTAAAAAAAAAACATTTATCTATTTTTTACAAGGATTAACACACAAGCAGCAAGTAAATATCTCACTGATATGTACTGGCTGCTAGTTCGGGAGACATTTGTAGAGAGAAAACACTGCAATCTCGGGTGACTAATCTCCTGCAAAACGAGTTAGTCGGGAGAGATATCTAGTTCTGCTTCACTATCGGCCAACTCGTTTAGCCTCAAATCGCCTGTTGGTAAATTTGGTAAAATAAAAGGGATTAAATCAACCGAATTTTGGCGAGTTCCAGCGAGATAAATCACTTTGAAAATCGGGACCATCTCGAATCTTAGGAAATTTACCCCCTGGATTAATTGATTTGGATGTTCTCAGCATTATATCAGTGAAACCTTATCTGCACCCTCAGATACACTATAAGAGTCTTTAATTATCATATTAGGCAATTATAATTTATATGTGATTGTTTTCTTGGTGCAACCTGATGCACCAGGAGCATTAGTCTGGTCTAACTATTTGAACCAGTTATGATTATGGGCTCATCAAAGCTTTTGGATGATCCATAGATTAATTATTATTTGAATTAAGGATTATAGCTGCAATCTACGATTAACTGAAACTATTAAACGTTATGTTTTAATTATGTGATTAACGATAAGAGTGATCCCACAAAGGAATCACTCTCTTTTCTCTGCTCCCCACAGAGAACCACACATCTGTATTTGATGTATCTTTTATTCCGGGGAGCACCACCAACACATCTAACTCTTTTGTAATGTTCAACAATTAATTCTATTGCTATGTTGGTTTGTTCTATATAAATACCTGTAATTGTTCATATCCTGTGCGGAAGTTCTTTCCGCCTCCAAAAAATTACCATAGAATATGCAAATATACTCTGTGCATGGCCAGTAAAATGCACACATATGTATGTACTGTATATAGATTTATGTATATCTGAAAATGAAAACTTTGCAACTAGGAAGGTCGGTCAGGATAGATAGAGGAGGGCAAATACAATTATGAACAGATGCAGATGCATCTCTTACTGGTGCCTAAGGAATGTTCCAAATTTTCTTTGATGATGATAGTTGCTAGCAGAACATAACCACTGTTGATTGGCTGATTGCGAATCATCTCTTGAACTGAAATGTGCTTTCTTAGTTGTGAATGCCTATATTATGTTTTTGGGTAATTTGGAGATGGACTGTCATGCCGTGTTAGAGAGATTATTTAAGTTTTATTGAACCTAATAGTGAACACGTATGGATGACTGTAATGGTGGACATGCAGCTTGCTGTATGCAATTTTTATTAAACTATATAATAATCAAGGGTGGTCTGTCCCATAACCTAGCATATGCTGAGTCCATTTTACTAGTCGTAATATAATAGAATTGGCAAACCATTGTTCACTGATGTGTGTTCTTTAATATTTATGCTTTTTATTTGCACTAGGTCTTGTAATTGATGACCTTGGAGGAAGCAATGTTTGTATTGATATCAGTGCCTGTCCCTGTTCATATGGCAGTAAAATATATCAATCTGGAGAGAAGCGGCAAAGCACTTGCAATTCAGAGTGGTAAATGTCCCAAGTATATTTGTGTTTTGGAGAAATTTTAAATAGTTAACACTAGTCCCTGTTGCTTAGAGCCAGTTAAATATGACTATACTTTCATGTGTGTTTTAGAGTCCAAAAGCAAACACACACATTTTAATGCTATAGTACCTTAAATTTGTTTTGCAAAAATAGCATGCTTAGAGGATATACCCACATACAGTACACAAACAAGCACACACAAGCACACATTTACATGAATCGGTGCTTCTGGAACTGTGCACACTAGACTTTACTTTAAAGAGTATTCACAGAGAGGCCAACTACATCTCGCCTCTACACAGGGCTGGATTAAGGGGGGGTGACAGGGGCGGTCGTCCCTGGGCCCCCACACACAGAGGGGCCCCCACTAGCAGCAGTGCAGCCGGTGGCTTCACCCGCCGCTAGTGTTCCCGCCGCTGGTGTAGTATAGACCGCGCAGTGAGCGTGGCCACACTACACAGTGACAAACACATAGCCGCTGGCGGCAGCAGTGTGTTTGTTACAGCAGCCGATGAGAGTCAGACAGACTCTCATTGGTTGCTGCTTCAATGGAGGGAGCCGGCTGGAGCTCACTTATGAGCTCCATCTTCCGGCTGCCCCCCGGGTGATGATGGGAGTGACGTCATGATGCTGACGTCTCTCTCATACTGCAGGAGAAGAAGAGCCAGAGCGGACAGTGGTGGTCGTGTCAGGAGCGGGGTTTCAGGTAAATTGTGTTTTTTTTTTTTTCTGTATGTAAGGGGCACTGCATAGGGGGGGCTGCTTCATGGGGGCAATGCATAGGACAACTACTGGCAGCACTGAATAGGGGTGGGCTACTACTGGGGGCAGTGCATAAGGGGGGACTACTGGGGACACTATACAAGGGGCACTGCATGGGGGGGACCACTACTGGGTCTAGGGGCACTATATAAAGGGCACTACTAAGGGCACTGTATAGGGGGACCACTACTGGGGAGTTATATAAGGGGCACTGCATAGGGGGGACCACTATCGGGTCTGGGGGCACTACTGGGGCCACTGTATAGGGGGACCACTACTGGGGCATTATATAAGGGGCACTGCATGGGGGGGACACTACTGGGACTGGGGGCACTACAGGGGGCACTGCATAGGGGAACCACTACTGGGGGCACTGCATAAGGGGCATTACTACAGGGGACTGTGGTATATAGGGTCCCCCACAAGATTGTTGCCCAGGGGCCCCCACAAACCTTAATCCGGACCTGCCTCTACACAGAATGTATTAAATACACTATAACCTCTATATACAATACCTTAATATCCTAAACACCATAGCTTGACAGAGGTAATATTAGAAGTGTATATGCACATATATACACATATAAATGTATATATATATATGTGCGCAGAATCATTGGCACACCCTCCCTTGTGTTGATATCTGTATAAGGGAACAACCATCAGGTGGCCCCAATTCCCCCCATTAACCCTTTTTTTCATACATTGCCTAGAGCGCTTGTCTGTCTTACTATATATCCTTTGACAGAGGTAAGCAATAGATTATGTAAAAGTGTATTTATAGTCATCTAGAACCTACCAAGCACTATTTTTATTTTGTAAAACTACAATCACATTGGAGTGGCCCCATCAAGTTGTTTTGGTATTGCAGTCACCACAACATTATTTGCTATGTCATGTAAACAGCGTCTGTTAACCACTCAGTGATTTAATTGGCAATGGCGTGCTAGTGAGCTTGTGATATGGACAACTGTAAAAGGGGATCTGCTTCAGACGCAGAGTTTCTCCTTCCTAAGTTAAGCAGTAAGATTAACATCAGCTGCTATCAGAAAGCAGCCATTGAAAAAAAGCATGCGATAGTGAAAATTCCATTACAATTTGGTGTCAAAATGACCTCCATCGGATTAGAAACATTGATGATTGCCGACCATTGGTTTCCAATAGCCATCCCTACTTCAGGGCTCTTCAACTGAGAAATTGTAGCCTACACAAAATCCCAAGTGTTTTTAAAATTCAAGATGTTAAAGTTTGGGCACATTATTTTGTCATATTTATGCCATATTAATTCTGGGAGAACTAATAAGCTTGCTTTCTAAAATTATCTTCACATAATCAAATTACCTTTCGTTTATGAAGCATAAATAATGCTCTGTAGAGCCTTTGTAATGGTTCAGTAGAGGCAGATAAATGCATCGGTTGGAGTGGTTTAAGCAGACCAAAACCTGCTCAATCGTAGTTTACAGTGACGACCAAGCACAAGGTTTTGTCTATGATTTTGACTAGTGTTGATTTTCAACATCAGTTTATATGAGCCCTGAGTACTGTGACACAAGAGCAAAAACTGGAACAAAATCATAATATTGAACTGATACAGGAACCCGGAACTCACAGAGGAAGGCAAATACAATAAGCATCAATTTGGTCTAGTGATAAATGGGTGAAAAACACAAATTGGTACTTTGTTTGTGAGGGTACTCAGTACCGACAACTTTTATTATAGTGTAATCTTTCATTTTATAACTAGTTCCAGAAATAGGAACAAATCAGTAAAATAACAAATCAGTAAAATAAATAAAATAATAAAATTGCACGTAAGTGCAATGCTAAACGCAGATTCGTGATTAACGGGAATCTCTACGTGCGCAGGACCCGTGCTGCACATGTGCAGAATTGGTCCGCCGTGATCGCATGCAGCCCCTGCTATGCATCTGCCTCTGCCTGATTGACAAGCAGAGGCATTTACAGGGCAGTGTGGGGGCAGGAATGGTGTCACCCCCATTTTTTGGGAGGGGCAAGGCCAGGATCTGCGTCCACGGATGCAGGTTCCTGGCCTTGCAAGCTGGCCAGCCTGCGTAAGCTGAGGCTTACTCAGCTGGCCAGCACCGTCCTCCAGCTCAACTGATGGTCGTGATGGTTATCCCAGCCTGTGACTTTGGTCATAGTGCTGGGATTGCAAAAGCTGCAGGGGTGTCAGACATCTCCTGCTGCATTTCCATATTTGCAAGGGCAGATTTGCAAAGCTGCTGTGTGCGGCTTTGCAATTCTGTCCTTTGCTGAATCAGCCCCTTAAATCTTGCATCAACTTGTAAATATTAGGTGAGTTCAGGCACCTTTTCTCTGTCCACCAGAGACGCACGGAGGGAGAGTTTCTGTTTCTCAGTACCCCCAAACTCCCCTGTCAGACCAAATTTTTTTAACCTAAAATAAGGCCCTGTCCACTTGCATTGTATTATCTGAATTCATGGGTCTATTCAGAGGGTAAGGGGCCAATATGGTGCGACTCTATGAGATCACATCATTGTGTGTGTATTGAAAAGCAATCAGGCCATTAGAGCATCATTCCAATGTTTCTAGACCCCAGAGGTCTTTAAATGTTGGGATATTTATGCTTTCACCCAGTATATATATATATATATATATATATATATATATATATATATATCCATCGAAAAAAAGCATGAGAAAGAAAATAAAAGTAAGTTGCACCATGGTTGTATTTAAGCAAGAATCCAGGTATAACTTTAGTTTATGCTGATAACACATATATCCCCATTTTATTCCATACACAATATAAAGTCAACTAGAGGTGCATTTACACTTCAAGTAGACCTTTTTAATGAGTAATGTAAACATATATCTAAGTTTACAGTATTTGCTGTATACAATAACAATAAACAGTATTTTAAAAAATGTTTATTTATTAGCTCCTGCTCAGGTGGTCAATGGAAGTGTTCAGTAGGAAAATGTCCTGGAATCTGCAAGATAGAAGAGGGCATATATACCACAACCTTTGATGGCAAGAAATACAATCTATATGGCAACTGCAATTATATCATATCACATGTAAGTACAAAATTATACAATTCAATAATAAACTATGTTGCACTCATGAAGTAAACTTAACAAAATTCAAAAACAGAATGAATAATTTTGTAAGCCTTGGAAAAAGAGGATTTTTCTGTACTCACCATAAAGTCAATTCCTCTGAGTTCATCTGGGGGATACTGTGACTCTGGGTTTAGTGGGGAACCTGTGGAGTAGGCACTAAATAGTTAGCTATTGGGGCTGAAACTTTTGCTCCCCTTAAAACCTCCCACCTCCCCTAGCAAGTCAGTTATTTAGCTAAAAAGTTAAACTAGCTAGGCAGTTATTTATATCTAAAAAAGCCAAAGTAGAACATAGCGAAAAAGTAAAAACTGAAACAATGTGCCAGATGCACAAGCAAGTGAATTAATTGAGTTGATTTTACGGTGAGCTCACAAAAATCCTCTTTCATCTCATCTGGGGGATACTGTGACTCTGGGACTTCCCAAAGCAAGCACAGGCTGAGCCATGCAGAAAACTTTCAAGCAAAATTACAATTTTTGGCCACAAATGTGTGGAAATGGTACAGAGCACCAAGGCAGTGCTCTGTACAGTTGCTCAACTGAGGCACCATGTTGCACTGCCCAAAACGCACTCATGGCCAGAGAAGAATGTACCCTGATAGCATCAGGAACCAGCTCACCTAATGCAATATAAGCCTGCTTAATAGTAGAGATGATCCAGTGAGCCTCAGATTGTTTGGATGCAGGCCAGCCATGCCGGTGAGCATCCTAGAGGACCAAACGACAGTCCAACTTCCGAACCACCACGGTTCGATCAACATTAATCTGCAATGCACTGACAACAGCCAGGATGAAAAGTCAATAAAAAAATCTCCTGATTCAATGAGAAACCACTTTAGGTGGAAAAGATGGTCTTAGTATGAAGCACCACATTGTCAGAGTGAAAAATCAGATGTGGAGAAGTGGCAGATAATGCTGCCAATTCTGAGACCTGCTGAGCAGAAGCAATGGCCAGAAGAAAAAAAACTTTCCAAGTGAACAAATTAACTGACTAGGGGCCTGATTCATTACAGATTGCTATCCATTTATACGCAGATCCACCTTGAAAATATGCTAATGTTTCCAATCGCTATGCCATCACAGCACAACATAAGGAAACCCACTTCTCCTTACTCACATCTGTAATACATTGCAATTCTGCAAAACCATCAGTATCATTGAGTACCACCAGAGCATCACACACAAAGGTCAGACCCTACTCGGAGATGGCTAACTTCATCGCACGCAGTGAGATCTCAAGCTGCGTATGCCATTGCAGTAACTAATTTATGCATGCCCCTGTAATGGTGTTCAAATGCACTGACATGCCTGCATTTTGTGGACCAACCCCCGTCAACACCCCCAAATGCTCTCTTCCTGTCATTCATTCTGCGATGGGTCTGTATGGTCACTGTGATTGCAGTGTGATCGCAGTAATTCCTTCACACAAGCGCACTGTGCTGCATACGCATGCACAGAACGCAACAATTGGCCATCTGCATGCATAAACGCAGTTGCGATCCTTAATGAATCAGGCCCTAGGTCCCCAGGGAGAAGAATTGTAACATAAAGCAGCTGCACATGCAATACTTCTTCCATGAACATCATAGCATCTGGAAGTGAAGCCTAGACACGTCTGAAAAAGGACTGATAATGTCAAAACCTGATACCAAAATGAGGACAGGTGAAGGCCTTCAGACAAACCCTCCTGTAAAATGGAATGGAAGCATGGTAAATGAAACCAAAAAGCTGAAACACTTTTGATTCTCACACCAACCAATGTAAGCTCTCTATACCCAGTTGTAAATGATGGCTGTGGTTGGCTTACGAGAGTCCTCATGATGGTTGCAGAAAACCAGATATTGGTTTCAAGAGCCATGCTGGCAAAGCCAGCTGAGGCAAATCTGGATGAAGAAACAGTCCTTGAGTTAGAAGATTGTTCCAAAGTGGCAATCTCACTGCAAGAACATTCACATAGACTTCCTTGGATCTCTGGACCATGCTCTATTATGAAGAAACTTCTTGTTCAGTCTGGACAGCATGAGATTGATGTCTGAGAGACCCCAGCATTCCACAATCAGATGGAATGTGTCCTTTTGCAAAGCCTACTTGCCCGAGTGAACCCTGTGCCAACTGAGTATGATGGCTCCCCAATTTTCCACCTCTGGAATGAAGATGGCAGAAACCTCTGCATCCCACTGCAGGATTCAAGCAGTCTCTGCCATGGCCTGTTGACTCCTTATCCCACCCCAGAGCCATGGCACTGTTTGACTGGACTAATGAAATTTAGCTCTGCAGGAGTTGTTGAGCCCATAAAAGGACATACCAAATTACCCAAAGTTCCAATACATTGATAGAAATGGCAGTCTCCTCCCTGGACCAAAGACACTGGCACTGGAAACCGAGGATTACCACTCCCCATCCTCAAAAACTGGCATCCATTGTGACCAGGGCCCAGTCCCATATTAAGAATTGACAAACCTTGGACAGGTTGGGAGAGCAAAGCTTCCAAATCATGTAGTGATGAGCCTGAGGAGACACAGGGAACAATTGCCTGTCCAGACAGAGGTGCAATTTCCTCTAACACAGCAGGATACTGCCAAGACCTGGAGTGGAAGTGAGCATATTGTACCACTTCAAAGGTTGCAAACATCTTCCCCTGTAACTGCATACATCACAGGATGGACTTCCAATGGGGAAGCATAACAGACTGCATGCAGGATTGTAATGCTAGAATCTTTTCTACTGGGAGAAAGACCCCCTGACTGGTTGTGTTGAAAAGGAGCCCCAGGAAGACTATCCTCTGGGCCAGAACTAGGTTGGATGTGGGAAAATTGAGAATCCAACCATGGTCCTCCAACATGGACACTACCACCTAGAGCTGAATGTTGAGAATAGTCTGAGGGTGATTTTACCAACAAGTTGTCTAAGTAAGGGATGATGGTACTGTAATTCACTTGTGACTGAAAAATGCGATCATTGGGGCCCAGACCTTGGAGAATACTCTGGGGGATGTAAACAGTCCAAAGGGTAGGGACTTCTACTTAAAGCTATGGGACCCAATGATGAACTGGAGGAGCTTGTAATCCCTCTTCCAAATGGGAACATGCAAATAGGCATACTTGATGTCAAGTGATGCCAGGAACTCCCCTTCTTCCATGGAAGCAATGACAAAGATTCCATTTTGAATTTTTGCACCTTGCACCCCCAATTCCCTGGAAGAGCAGTTACTAAGAACTGGCATGGATGAGATCCCAGTATATCCAAAGCATATCCTTGAGACAGGACACCCCAAACACATATATCCATAACCAACTGGAATCAGATATCCCAGAACAGGAGAAAATGAGCTCCTACCCTTGGAGTTATGGCACCGACCTAGAATGACTCTTGGACTTCTTGTCACCCTGTCTAGGGCCAGGTCTGTGAGATGCCATGGCCATACGACCTCAGGCACGGCAAGCCCTATGGCCTCTAGAGGATCCCCTGGTGGGTGGAGGCCAGGCTCTACCAGGAAAATGAAAGGGCAAAACCAAGGAGGCTTGGTATGGGTAGGAATAACTGGGAGATATGTACTCTTACCTCTAGTTGCCCGAGAAATTATCCTGTCAAGCTCAAGACCAAACAGAGTCTTCCTTACAAACTGAATCACTTCCAACATCTTATTAGATTCTGTATTTGCCTGCCATTTCCACAACCAGAGGGTTCTTCTGGCAGAAATGGACAATGTGGTTATACCAGAGAGGAGGGAAATGACATCCAAAGAAGCATGACCAACATAGATGAAGGTCTGCTTCAATATGTCAACAAGGACCAGGAGGTCCAAGGGGTCTGCCTTACCTGTAAACCCTGCACCAGTTGGTTCAACCAGGCCTCTATAGCCTTGCTTAGCCAGGCCCCTTCTAAGACTGGATGAAGTGATGTCCCTGCAAAAAAGAATAGCAACTTAAAGTTTCACTTTTACGGTCTGTGGCATCTGGCAAAGTAGCTCTACTGGTCATGGGTAGAACCATGGCCCT
This sequence comes from Taudactylus pleione, assembly GCA_031769625.1. Lineage (NCBI taxonomy): Eukaryota > Metazoa > Chordata > Amphibia > Anura > Myobatrachidae > Taudactylus > Taudactylus pleione. The sequence goes on from JAUIMM010000250.1 coordinate 3,960,502, forward strand.
TGCCAGGCAGGCAGTAGGCACAATCACCAAAGGGGGAATCTCCCACTTTGTTATGTCTGCATCTGCAAGGGGGTAGGTGTACCAGAACCTAGTGGGATTCTTAAAACTCCTATCAGGCTTAAGCCAGGCTTCCCCTAACAAATCTTCAAAATGAGCAAGAGGAGGGAACTTAATCATTTGCTTCCTTTTAAAAAAAAAAAAAATTCAGAGGGAGCAACTGATGCAGGGGATTCAACCTCTGCTAAGTTTAAGGCCTAGCAGATGGCCAGAATGAGGTTGTCTACACCAAGGCTGTCAGAGGATTTATCATCCCAACTAGAATGAGCTACTCAGTCTTGGGCCCTCATTCAGAGCCGCTCACAAAAAGCAAGCGCTCGCTCTGAATGAGGGCAGCTGCTTTTTTTTTTTAAAGCCGGCCTCCTAGCCACTTGTTAAGCTGTGGGTGACCACCCACAGCTTTAGCAAGCGGCCAGGTGATGGTCGCAATGGTCTTGACTATCGCGACCATTGGGGCTTGCGACGAGACCCTTGTGGTAGGGTCTCATTTGCCGCAAGCCCCAGTGAGCTTTTGGCTCTAATAGAGCTGGAAGCTCACTACTGACATCATTCATGATGTCAGTAGGGCAACCCCCAAATGGCAGGCGTTCCTTCGGGAACACCTCCGTTTGGCCAGCCACCCCCCCTCCCTGCCTACAAAGCAGAGTTAGCTGTCGATCAACATCAACAGCTGCCCCATTTGTAGCGAGCCCCAGAGCAAGAGAATTTGCGGTGTTTGCGCATGCGCAGTGCCCCACCATCGACCTACTTGCGAGTGCATGGCACTTGCGAGTGGGTCTGAATGAGGGCCTTGGTCCAACAACTCTCCCTCCTCAGAGGAACCCTCAGATACCACCTCACCTGAAAAATGTATGTCTGGAGGAACCTGGCATTTGTGGGAACTGGGAGTGGAGGGACAGAGGAATCTTTCCAAAGTGGAACAGACCCTGAACAGTTTATTCACCTGTTTGGCCATGCCAGTATCCACCGTTGCATCTACAAATTGCAGGAGGAGGAGGGGATGGAATTCTGTAAGTGAGCACAGATTCGGCTGAAAACCAATGGGGATGGAAACAGTCACTTCTCATTGGTTGCAGACATCACATACCTCACTGGCCAGAGCCACAATAGACCTTTGCCCATGCCAGTAACACCTCAACAGACAGTGAATCCTGAGGCATGCACTGACTGAAAGCATCAGTCCCACAAATTGCACATTTAGAAGAATCATAGTGAAGCTGTACTGCCCTCCTGCTTGGATTTTTGAAGTCTGTCTCCATTTCCAGACCTATTGAGGGATGTAACCTTAAACATATATGTATATAATATATAAATAAAAATATATTATTGTCTATATATATTTTTTAAATTAAGTCTCGGTGGGACTAAACCCATAACCCTAATCACAGTATTGAGCTACTGGTAGGGCTGGGGCAATTAATATATTAATAAAAGAAACTTAGTAAACTAAACTAAACCTAACTAACTAACCTATTTAAACTAATCTAAAACTACAGGCTAGTAACTTACCTCACTACCCAGCACTACCTGTACTGTGGAATCCACAGGGCTAGTGGCATCTGACGTCTCAGCCTGGAAAGCTGAAGCAGGAAGATAAGGTGCTAAGCACCACCCCCTGCTCTGGGAGTGCAAGGAAGATGGCATCCGCCATGTAAAACATTGACAGAAACAGGAAAAATGTGAGAACCAGGAGTCAGCAGCCCAACACCACTTTACATGGAACCAGAGTTGCTATTACCTTTCTGCCACTGCTCTGGTCACCCAGCACTACCCATTATAGACTGCCAGTTGCACTGAAAGAAAGCAGCATTCCAGAATGCATCGGGACCTGAAAGTGGATCTCAGGATAAATGCCTGTGAAGCAGCCTGTGACCCTCTGCCAGTGCCGGGACCAGACTGTGGTCATGGGTGTAGTCGCCGGCTGCCAATGATGCTTTTGAATGCCCATTCTTGAACTAAACTAGATTTCAGAAGGGGATTCAGGCTACTGTACCATAACATCAAGAGGCTATAACTAAAATAAAAACTGTAGCTCCTTTGTTCGTGCATTCTCCTGCAGGCACTAAATAAAAAAATAATTAGCTGGAGGAGGTGGGATGGTTTAAGGGGAGGGAGAGTTTTAGCTCCAATAGCTAACTATTTAGTGCCTACTCCTCAGCCTCACCAGTAAAACCAGATGAGATGGAAAAGGAATTATGCACATTATAACGTTGGTATGAATATGCTTAGTGATCCATTTATATTAAAATAGGTACTGGAGAGGTGTTTACAGTCCTTTTATTTGAAGTTTGTAAAAATGTGTACCACTTCACCTTCCTGTTTAATGTAGAGTAATAAATAATGTAGCGCGCCACTTATGGTTGAGGCTGCTCCCAAGAGAAATTGACAATTCTCTTTTTTAGCTGAAAACAGCTACAAACACAACATCTAATGTAATTGCAGTGCCAATACTAAAAAGCTAAATACATGCTTTTTGTACAAATAAATTTAATATCCATTAACAATTACATGACATGTAGAATATAAAGATAAAAAAGCCTTCAATCATAAGGACATAAATATGGACATGATATTTTTCAGCAATAACTGAACCAGGAGCACAGCAGCAAGTCACTATACACCTTCCCAAGCTCCTATTTATACATTCTAGGCCAACGCAAGTACATACCTACCAGTGACATTTGTAGGTTTGCTGGAATATTTTTTCTAGTGATACATTTACATGAAGTCAGTGCTCTAATTAACAATATTAAATTGGATATTCATCCGTGTCAGTTGATTTTGCACAGTTATTGCTGAAAAATATCATGTCCATATTTATATCCTTTTGATTGAAGGCTTTTTTAACTTTATATTCTACATGTTATGTAATTATTAATGGATATTGCATTTATTTGTACAAAAACCATGAGTTCTATTTAGCTTTTTAGTATTGGAGTTCCTGTTTAATGTGCCTAAATGTATATATATCCAGATAAAGTTATGCACTCATGGTATTGTAGGTTCATTTACAGGGCTGCACTCTTCATATGTGTATTCAGGGGTGCCAAGAGGGGGCGGATACTATTTACCCGGGCCTGTTGGAGGGGCCTGCCGGGGGCCCAGGTCCTGCAGCCTGCCCCCCCACCCCTGCTGCTACTTTAGTTCAAGCAGGGAGAGAGAGGACTGACTGCAGCTGAAGCGGCCTCTCTCCCCAGCCCAACACATATGCTGTTGTCATGCTGTGTACTGGGCTAGGGAGAGAGGCTGCTGCAGCAGTAGTCAGTCCTCTCTCTCCTTGAGTTATGTGCGGGGGGGAGCGATTGCACCCCCACCCCCGGGCACCGGCACCACAAACATGTTGAATTTATTTTTTTGTAAGGAGAGGGTCGGGCCACACCTCCCCGAGGTGTACCTTGGCCCGGTAGACCTATTGGCAGCCCTATGTGTATGGTTAGCACTCAATACAGATGTACTAAGGCTTGGACAGTGATAAACTACCAACCAATCAACTCCTAACTGTCATTTTTCAAAAACAGACTGTAACATGACTGCTAGGAGCTGATTGGCTGTTACTTTATCTATCTCCACTTTATTACTTTCCAAGGCTTAGGGGTAAAGTTACAAAAGTGAGTTTTTAGACGTGGAGATGTTTCCCATGGCAACCAATCAGATTCTACTTAACATTTAACTAGCACCTTCTAGAAGATAATAGCTATAATCTGATTGGTTACTATGGGCAACATCTCCACTTCTAAAAACTCACTGTAGTAAATTTACCCCTTAGTATATCTCCCCCAATAACACATATCTTTATCCAAAAAAGCTTAAAAAGGCATTCATCAGACTTCATAAGAATATACCTGTAAGAATCATGAGAATCAGAGAACAGTTCATTGTGGCCACAACAAGCTAATTTCTGATTCTTATGTCTAAGGGCCTGATTCAGAGATGGACGCTGTTATCATCCCTGCTGTGTCTTTGGATGCAGCAGTGATGCTAACATATGCTAATGCAGCAGAAGGCATCTTAGGAGAAAAGACACCTTCTGACAGCATTGCAGATCCGAGGGCTGCATCCTGCAACACCATCGGTCATCTAAGTAAATCTGAGGTTACTGAAATTGGTTCTCACAGCTCCATTCTCGAGGTCGGGAAGTATGTGTTGAAAAAAAAGGTAAGTAGAGGAGATTTTGCAGATGATAATTGCATTCTAGTTAAAGTAAAGTAGATGACACCAAAGAGTTTAGTTACAGTGATGGCTTGTAAAAGCCTCAGCTTCCCGGTGTGTTTAAGTTCAAAATTGGGAACTGCAATGCTTTTAATCACAAAGCATAGGATATTTTGCTATCTTGCTATTTTAAATTTAACAATTAAACATGCCAGGGAAGCAATGGATTTTACAAACCAGTAATTAGTACATTAACTCCAAGTAATAAAATAAAGGGAAAAATTTAATTACTTTGATGAATTTTTTTCTATAAAAAAAATGCAGTATAAATATACTATTTTAGTGACTGCTGGCAAGGGTATATCTATAAAGAGTGCAGATTGTGCAGTACACATGGGCACCTGGGTCTAAGGGGATCCTGCACTGCACATTCTGTACTCGTAACAAGTCTCACAGGTTCCATGCACCATGTCCACCTGCCTATATAAAGTGGTGGCAGAGCCATTATTCTGGAGATATCTTAAGAAAGGTAGTGCTGTGCAGCAATAGCAAGAACTATGTCACTGTGCTAGATGCATTGTTTTCTTCTGTGCATGCACTTTCATCCTGAATATCAGTGTAAAAATGGCTCTGCTGGCAGGAGGTACGATCGGCCTACTGCATTGGCACAACATGCATTAATATGCCACTGAATACTTGGTTTTTTAAAACATTAAAGGGAGTATATTTAGCAACAAATATGCTAAAATGGTTGCCTAAGGAATACAATTTTCTTTTTTCTTTACAATAGGCACTCACCTGGTTAATTTTTGCTGAGATAAAGCAGACTCTGACTGCTCAGTCAACAAGTTCCTTGAACAGTGTCACTCTTGTTCATAATATGGTAAGTGGACCATATCTCACTTGCATTGATTAACCTGACTCTTGCTTTGTTCATAAAATGATAATACATAAAATATAATAAGGAATAGCATAGAACAACGCCTTCACTTGGTTTATGACCGAGAGAAGGCTGCCATTGCAGACAGCTTTGTCCTTTATCCGTAAGATTACCATTGAAGGTTTAGGTTGCTAGCATATAATTCTGCTGTCAGACTTTGGGGCCTGCCCAAGAAATTGGCTGATCTCACAGTTAAGTGGCTTCAACCTGAACAGTGTACCTTTTTCCAGTTATACTGGAAACATTAATTGAACTGCTTCCTGCCAATATTGCATGGTGGGTACGAGTGCATCGAGCTGAGAATTTGGAGTCTGCTGTCCAGCTTGTGGAAAATGCTTTGCTGACAAATGAAGGCATGGAGGGCTTTTCTTGCTTAAGTAGTCCAGTGTCTCCTCAGTGAAACTCATCTCTACCCAAGTTGTCATCAGGTTTGGATTTGGATATGATCCAATTCCCAATTTTCCCCAAGATGTCCTCGTGAAAGTTCAGGTCCACAGCACCACAGTGCCCTATGCACCCCCAAAATTATTCTACAGATAAGGTGATTGCTGCCCATTTCCAGGAAGTCAGAGGTCCAGAGCTAGCAAATTTCCTGGCACCTCCATTTCAGGTGTGTTCTTTGTATGACCAATCCAGACATCAAGAATTAGTATGAGAGCATCAAGCTGAGAATTTGGAATCTGCTGTATGGCTTGTGGAAAATGTTTTGCTGATAAGTGAAATCATGCCAGACTTCTCTTGCTTAACAAGGCCGGAGTCTCCCTGCCTGCCTCCACAGCAAAACTCGCCTCCATGCAAGTTGTCACCAGGTCTGGATTTATACAGGCTGTAATCCCCTCATCAGAAGACTTCCTTGAGAAAATCCAGATACACAGGTCCACATTTCTCTTTATCTCAAGTAGCTTTTTGCCCCAGACATTGCTCTACAGGGAAGGTGATTGTTGCCCACTTCCCGGAAGTCAGCGATCCGGAGATTGGGGCCTCCACCTCAGGTGTGTTCATTATGTGGCCAATCCGGGCATTAATAATCATTAATGGAAGTGTCCGCAGATAGAATGCTCCCCTTCTGGGGTCTTTAACACTGCTGAAACCTGCCCTGTTCTATCTCTGATACAGGTAAGTGTACAGGTGGAACACAGACTAGTCAAAAGTTTGGTGGACTCTGGCTCTGTTATTACCCTGATACAGAGGGACTTGCTTTATCCAGAGTGGTTGTTGCTCAATGAATAAGTTGTGTGTACAAAAATGTTCAGGCCTATCCTGCTGATGTGGTCCCTTTGATAATCAGGAGAAAGACTACCAAATTATGTGAGGGTGTGTACGTGGTTACCAGCCCCTGTGATAATAGGTTGTGACTGGCCTCACTGTCAAGCTCTTGTCTTGCCTGAGCAAGAGGTGCCTGCCAGGTAACCACAATGCTCATATCCTGGTGCCAAACTCATGTCACCTGTAAGCTTACTCCCAAAATCATAAAATTGGCTGCAGTACCACATGCCCACCAATTCAGACTATGGCACTACAGATAAAAACAGGTGGCTTCAAGCAAGCTAGCCACCCAGAGTTGTCCCAGAGTCAGCTGTGACCTACTGCAGCTGCTAGTGACCAGCAGGACCCTGCACTGGTCATGGAACACTGAAGCAGCATGGAAGGAGATCTTGCAGCTGGAGTAAGTAACTACAATGCAGAGTCGTGACAATATAACAGGTCAAGTGACTGGGTGGCATGGGGCCCTACTAGTGCAGTATAGAGCTGCAGCAGTTCTCCAACAACCAAACTTTTGGACATGCCTTAAAATCTTTAGATCTACTATTTTCAGGTTTTCCAATTTTATTGAGGCAAAATGTGTGACTTTGTCGGGCTAATGTGAACACATAATTGGACACACATATAAAGATTAGGTTGACCAAATGGTAATGATGCTCAAGCATCAGCGCACAAGTAAAGATTGTGGGGAAAACTTTGCTGAGACCATTGCGGGAGACTTAAAACATAGAGGGTAAACAATGAAAATGAAGAAGAAAACAGCAACACAGTAAAGAGAGACTACACAGTAAACAAGTTAATATGAAGTGCAATCTACTGTCCCTCCAAACTAATCACTGAAATGATAAATAGCCTATAACTGTTGTTATACGCCAATAATAAATAATATAGTTGGAAATACCTGGAAATGTGAACAATAAAAAGGGTTGAAGATGATTGTTCTGAAAGGAAATTTTGGTCAGCTCATATTCATCAGTATGTGTAGGGAGTTTGACATTAACCAGATTATCACACAAGCAGTTAATGAGACGTAAGGCAGGTTGGCATAATGTCTGATCTCCCTTCACTACAGTATATAGAAATGGTTTCTGCATAAAACATATGCACCCACATACCAACACATCATTCTTATGATGCCGCAAGATAGTTACAAACACCCTGTGTCAATATTTCATTAGCTAATGTCTATGTATCCATTTATTTTAACATTTTTTTTTGATAATTTTTCTTGCAAAAGTTAGTTCTTAAAGGGGAAGTTTCAAGTCAGCAAATTATTTGTATTAATGTGTTATACTTACATGTCTACTGTTATGACATATAGTGCAAGTACAGTAAGGTCATGTTTTCGGAATTGCAACTGAGGCAGACACACAAAGTAATGCAAATCTACAGGTACATGTCAGTATCAATTCTAGATAAAAAAAAAACTGTACAAAAAGAGATAAGGTGCGCCTCTCAACCAATCAATACAAAATCTTCCAAACTGGCAGCTCCAAACAAGCAGGATCTGCTACCTGCTATATAAAGAATATAAATATAATGGAGTAGGAGCGCTTGTTTGTGAAGAAAAAACACAATAGCTACTGTAAAAAATATGTTTAATACCAATCAAAACATGAAGACAATATAATATCAATAGCAATGTTTTAAAATAAACTTTCAGCTCTTTATGTCAGTGCCAGATGTTCTCTTCCTATGCTCTGGAATATACAAAGATTTTTACTTGGTGTCAAAACAGATAGTCCAAAAATTGATAAAAAATGTCCTGCTATTTTCAAATAGAAGTGAGCAAATTGTATCTTCTTATCTTCTTACTATGTAATTGTTGCTGAATTTGCCTTAAAGGTTATTATGTAACCACTGTAGGAGGCCATGTATGATATAGCACAGTGCCTGTCTGATGCACGTTAGCCCCAAACAATGTATCTGTGGGGTGAAATACTCCTCCACCCAAAATCGAGACTGCATTACATCAACATCTATGTGTGGGTCACCGACCATTGGAGACCGAGACGGTAATCATTAATTCACACTCCTGCTTTTGGGTGGTGAAGTATTTCACCCCACAGATACATTGTTTGGGGCTAACGTGCATCAGACAGGCACTGTGCTATATCATACATGGCCTCCTACAGTGGTTACATAATAACCTTTAAAGCAAATTCAGCAACAATTTCATAGTAAGAAGATACAATTTGCTCTCTTCTATTTGAAAATAGCAGGACATTTTTTATCAATTTTTGGACTATCTGTTTTGACACCAAGTAAAAATCTTTGTATATTCCAGTGCATAGGAAGAGAACATCCGGCATTGACATAAGAGCTGAAAGTTTATTTTAAAGCATTGCTGTTGATATTATATTGTCTTCATGTTTTGATTGGTATTAAACATATTTTTTACAGAAGCTATTGTGTTTTTTCTTCACAAACAAGCGCTCCTACTCCATTATATTGATATTCTAGATGCCTGAGGGGTCCGTGATAATGTGCACTGATGAGGATGATGATGGTTGCCAGCAACAGATAGCCACTCTTGTTTGGCTTATTGTTAACAGCATTTCTGAAATTGATAGATATTTCTTAATTGATTGTGCATAAATTATGATTTTGTAGCTGTATTTTAGTTTTCATTTTTAAAATGTATTCATAAAAAATACATGCTATATTATAGAGCAGTGGTCAGGGAACAGGGGTAAATTACCCCACATGGGGTAAAAATGAAATTCCTGGGGGTAATGGACGGACAGCCGGGCATGCATATGAATCTTTCTATAATATAGAATGATTCATATGCTGTGCCACAGGGAGGCTCTAAGCTGGACGCCCGCTGAGATATTACCAGTGGGTGCCCAGCTCCTTCCCTACAGCGCCGCGTTAGCCGGAGGCTGGAGTTCTCTTCTGAACTCCAGCTTCCGCCTCTCTCCATGCGCACTATAGGAGAGACAGCATGACGTCTCTCCCATAGTTCCGAGGAGAAGCCGGGCGGACAGGATGGCGGCGGATGCAGGAGCGGGGATTAAGGTAAGTGTCTTTTTATGTACAAGTGGCACTACAGGGAAATTATATGGGGGCACTACTACTGGGGCATTATATGGGGCACCATATGGGGCACTACTACAGGGGCATTATATGGGGGGCACTACTACAGGGGCATAACTATGGGGGCACTACTACAGGGGCATAACTATGGGGGCACTACTATATGATTTCCTTCCTTTCAAATCAAGGGGGTAACGTTGGCGTATCTAAATATATTTTGGTGTAAAAGGTAAAAAAGTTCCCTGATCCCTGTTATAGAGGTTTGTTATTTTTCATTTAAATCAAACCTAAATAAAAAAAAACTTTCTGCGCTTATGAATTGCTGTGTGTAAGTGTATCTGATGTACACCTGACATAAACTTGGCGCATATGGTAAAGGCGTAGAACTTTGATTTATTCAACTCACTTTTGGAAATGATGTGCATGTTGGTGTTGATGCTGCAGAGTTATATAGGCACACACCAGTGTATGACTCAAACTATAAACAGCCCAGTTACTTAACCAGTGGTGTTGTTACAAGTACACTGTTGAAGGAGCTGATCAGGGTTCTATACAGCTCACCAGCTGGTGAGTGTATGCTGCAAATGGGTAGCGGTGCAGATATCTAAAGCACTGTTGTACAGGTATACACTGGGGTCTCTCACGGGCTAAGCAAGAAACTTTGTCTCCCACCATGTCACTCTTACATAATAAAGACAAGATGATCCCTGCTTATGCTTAGTAGTGAGCTTGGTGGCCATCTTATCCATGAAGAACAGGAAGACTGGAGTCTGTACAGTAGTAGACTCCTCTTTCAACACTCAGCATATCTGTTACATTGCAATTGCTTTAGCCAACAACATTTTAAGTCTGTGTATTGCACCCTTTTTACGTTCAAAATCAGCATGAACTTCATAGAGTACATCTCATCTAGAGTGATGAGGAAATGAGGGGCTATTGTCACACGCCACTCTGGAGACCCCAGAATCAGACCCCGCCGCTTACCTTTGCCGGCGTTGACCCGCGCTGTCTTCCGGCTCCCGCGCCGTACTTCTCTCTCAGGGTAGTCTCCTCTGTTGTCTTCTGGAGGGTCCCGCTGCTGTGCTGCTTCCACACCGGCTCCTGCTGATCGCTGGTCCCCGCTGGTTACTTCCAAGAAGCGCTGTCCTCTGGTCCATGGGCGCGGCCATCTTGGATTGCCCATGTGACTCCACTACCACCAATGAGGAATCGTCTCATTCTCTCTCAGCCTGTCAGCTCTCAGCATCCACTATAAAAGGATCCCCAATGCTGACACAAGTTGCCAGTGCAACTAGTTTCTTAGTTTTACTAAGTGAGCATTCCCACTGTGCTCCAAAGGTGTTTCCTGCTATCCAGATTAGTATTCACCTTCTGGCTTCCCAGCTGTTCCATGTAGCATCCCAGCTACTAACGTCTCCACACGGCTACCCAGCTGCTCCATGTAGCATCCCAGCTACCAACGTCTCCACACGACTACCCAGCCGCTCCATATAGCATCCCAGCTACCAATGTCTCCACACGGCTACCCAGCCGCTCCACATAGCCACCCAGCTACCAACGTCTCCACACGGCTTCCCAGCCGCTCCACGTAGCCACCCAGCTATCAACGTCTCCACACAGCTACCCAGCCGCTCCATGTAGCCACACAGCTACCAATGTCTTCACACGGCTACCCAGCCACTCCACGTAGCCACCCAGCTACCAATGTCTACCCACAGCTCTCCAGCCGCTAAATATAGCCACTAAGCTACCAACGTCTACCCACGGCTCTCCAGCCGCTCCACGTAGCCACTCAGCTACCAACATCCACCCACGGCTATCCAGCCACTCCACGTAGCCACCCAGCTACCAACGTCTACCCACGGCTATCCAGCCGCTCCACGTAGCCACCCAGTTACCAACGTCTACCCATGGCTATCCAGCTGCTCCACGTAGCTACCCAGCTACCAACATCTACCCACGGCTATCCAGCCGCTCCACGTAGCTTCCCAGCTCCTAACGTCCACTCAAGGCTATCCAGTCTTTCCAAGTGGCTTCCAAGCGACCACGCTACTTCTACATTACTCAAACTCCCTATCAGTTCACTGCTCCCTCTCATGCGGAGGACCTTTATTAAGCCAAGTCTCCAGCGAGCGTCTGCGCCAAGTAGTACAGGTCCAAGGCCCAGTCCGGGAACACAGCCTCTAAATCCCACGATTGTGACAGCTATCCAGCTACTCCCAATACTTTTGTCACTTAAGTCTATTACTTTCCTGTCCTTCATATATACTTACTGTTGCTGAGCTGCAGCTGTATTTCTGTAAGCAGCAGTTAGTGAGAGGCATTCACTAAAGAGTTTTCTATTTCAATAGGTTTGCATAATACATGAATAGCAGGGTTAGTGATAATGATGTGATTTTAATAATAATGACTCTAAATGGGAGGATAATCAGGTGTACAGTATAAGCTTATAACTAAAGAAACTTGTTTGTCTAATGAAAGTCAGTTTTATACTGTAGTTCTGTTCAACAAGACAATCCTCGTTCAGAGGTTTGTTTTTGTGTGATACAGCATCTGTAATTATAACAGTATGTCAGTGCAAAATAAGTGGGGATACTGCTGTTTGTTACTGAGGAAGATAAAGTATCACACAAAGTGTCACACATAATAAATTAGGCATGACCATAATAAATTAGGGATGACCAAAGAGATGAGCAAAATATTTCAGTACATTTTAATTTTCTATAAATCTTAGTGTTTTGCGGCTGCTGAATCCATTCACAAAAGTCACCCTGAACATGTATCAAATAGTTTTTTAGTTTTTAACCAAAAATATCATTGCTGTTTTTAATGACTCCAATGCCATAGAAACACATCCAGATAAATGTTTTTTAATATCTTCAAACCTATTTCTATAAAAATATATGTTTTTAATTGTTAATAAAACTAATTATGAATTAATTCACTGCAAATCCAAGTTTTGGCTCAAAATTATTACTATCCCTACCAACTAAACCATAGTAATATACCTCATTACACAAGGATATTTAAATTGACAAGTGAACAGATTATCATCCAATTTTTGTACCCGATTTTCACATAACAACATCATGTAAAACCAATTAAACAAATCTGTTATTTTTCCTTAAGGGAATTGATGAAAAAAGGTACATGTTTACAAAGGATGGATTCATTTTAAATGGAGGAATTAAATACACAAAACACTACAAATCAGGTAATAAATGTCATAATAATGTAAAGTACTATTTTTTAAATCAAATATTATATAAAATAAACATTCTTGGAAATGTTTTTCCTTTCAGAGAATGTAAGGATTATTCAGTTCCGCGATGTTATTCATGTCATTGTAAACAATAATATGGAAATAATGTTACGAATGAAGCCTACAATGCAACTATATATCTCAGTTCCAAATACTGGATTTGAATACACAAGAGGTAAGATGTATTCTAACTCTGAACATATTGTACTGTATTAATCTACTAAATTAATATATGCAATGGCTAAACTCATAGGAGGGGTGGATTTTTCTCATTTTATGTTTGTTTAGCAAACTTAGGAGAATGCATGTTATAGATCACTATGGATATGTGGGGATCATTATGGATATGTGGGGTGCCCAGTAGTTTTCTGGTACATATTCTGTACATTTACAAAGCCATGGAGGCTTAAGTAATAATGTGTCATCTTGTGCCACTATGGGAATTCTTGCGAGTGTTGCCATTTTTTTTAATGCGGCAATCATTTTAAAGGCAAAACCAGCTTGCACCAAATGCAATAAAAAAAAAGTAATTTACTGAGGTAAAAAAAAAATTTGTAAAGAAATTGATAACTATGCCAGTGGGAATTACTGTGCAGGTACTGAAAAAAACCTTTTTTTGCATTTTCTGTTTCTTCCAAGGACTTTGTGGTTCCTTCAATCATAAAGCAGATGACGACTTTATGTCCAATCAAAATATACTGGAGTCTTCACCAGAAGTGTTTTTTAGGTCCTGGGCTATGTCAGCTTGCCCTCCTCTAGATCAGCCAACTTGCATTGACTTGAATAATGGTAAACACTAACTAAAATATAATAATCATCCTATTCTGCTAGATCTTACTAATCATTTTTCTTTGCTTACTTTCACTTAAGGAATGCATTCAGTCTGATATGCTGAATTAATGGAAAAAATGTAGGCCACCAAGTAATTATGCAGGCACTGTACACTTTAAATGTTCAAAAATGACCAAATACAGTTTCTATTATTTATGCTAGATACAAATTCACACTCAGTTTAGACCACAGCTTAATATTTATTTTAAAAGTTGTAGCATACCACGTTTAAATTAAAGTAGCATCTTGAGTGTATTTCTCATATAACTCTGAGGCCATATATGAAAAAAATATTATGTAGCCCTTACTATGAATTTCAAAATATGCATGCTGATTTTTATGAAAAGTACATTAGATTTATTTAGACTTGTATATACAGACTTTTAATATCATGTACCGGTACATATTTATTTTATGTTCAATTTAGTCATATATAGACTGTTTTATTTATTTTGATCTGAGGATTTGAATATGAAATTCCAATGCTACAGTATGATATTTCTATAGAAATGTTTGCTGAGAGGCAGTGTTCAAAGCTTAAAGATCCTAGTGGACCCTTTGGGGAGTGTCATTCTGTTGTGGATTACAGAACATACTATGAGGTACAGTATTACAATAACGCACACACTGTTAGCAATTTTATAGCAAATTTGATATCTCCATTTCCATTATCTATTCTACTAAGCATGCAGTGGATATTCCTGATTTAAAAATTAAACATGTCCACTAAAGAAAAACAAAGAAACTGCATGTTAATTACAGAACAGTAGCATCTGACTTATCTTTTCTATTTCCAAATCACAGTTGCAGCAAATAACTGAAGTGTTAAACTCCATCTAACTCCTCCCTTTCATATGATTTCTAATTTCAGAACTATCATTAGGGAAAGTAAAACAAAGTTTAAGAAGAAGAAGAATATTAAAATGCAAATTTGTTTTATTATTTTATTGCAAAAATAATAGTAGGATATTAAAGGCATAGGCTCGCTAGAAAGAAAAGTAAATAATTTCTGCTGCTAGAGCTTATCATACATGCAGAAATAATCACCAAATAGCTCCTGACCTCAGTCTCTGTGAAAAGAACCATTGACAGAGGTAAATGGTTTGGACAGTGGGGAGAAAGACAGGGGTGATTTTTAAAGCAATATTAGTAGACTTAAAAAACACTTACTGTAAGTAGACACATCCAAGTCCAAAGCTTTTTGGATAATAGACCCCTTACTGTACCTGCATATGAAAGAGCCAGGCAATTCTTACTTATGCTGACAGGCACATTTTAGCTCTATCTTTGTGTGTTACTAATTTAAACATAAAAAGGTTTTTTGCTGTTAAATGTTTATATATTTTTTCATACTGCAGAGATGCGTAAGTTTCACTTGTAGGAGTGAAGACATTCATGGCGGTTTGTGCACTGCATTAGAGAATTATGCAATGGCCTGTGCTGAAAATGGAATCATGTTACACAACTGGAGAGATGAAATGTGCAGTGAGTCCTGTTTTTGTCACTTATTTGTATGAGCCCTGGTCATCTAGGATGAAGAGTGGGATTAGTTTTGTCATATTTACAGGGTGATTCCCAGACTTGGGAGTTTGGGTTGGTCAATAGTCGTTCCAACTGAGGGTATATGAATAATTACATGAACTTTAATTTTACTGAAAGCAGCATGAATCTGCAGTCACTCCTTGGCGTGTAGTGTACCTCTCTCTCTGCAATGATGCAGAGCTCACAGAAGAGGCTAGAGCTTTCCAACTTGGTCGCACCCTGATGTCTGAGAATTGGCAACAGTAACTAATGAAACTCTATGAAATTAACAATTATAATGACATGACAGTGAAGGCGGCTCTATGGATACTTATATGCTCTATGTCACTTTGATCTTTTTGGCTTGGAAAATATAGAACAGTCTAGATCACTACTCAACCAACTTGGTTTGAACAGTGTAAAAACTAACTACCATATGTCAAAATGGCCAATTTTAAATGTCTCTTCAGGATCACATGATGAATCCCAAGCTGTAAAGAAGAAGGATCCTTTGTATTAGGTTTTATAAAGCTATTTTCACAGGCTACTATTTGCTCATTCAATACAACTACAGAATGACTGCATCTGAAGCCAATTTTGTCACAAACAAGCATGGTCATACTGCAGTGATCATTCAATGAGTTGGTGGCACTGGCACAGAAGTTGCACAATGTTTACTGCTAGTTGATCATCAGAGTACAGTAGCTAGGAATAAAACACTTGGCCTGATCTAAGATCCTTCTGGTTAGTTAGGATTTTGATCAGACTATGAGCCTGATTCAGAGTTAGGAGCAGATAAAAAATAGCAATTTTCTCCTGGAACAAATTATGGTGCAATGCAGGGAAAATACTGGCTGCTTTTGTATGTAGTGAACAAATACTGTGAAGTTATGTTTTCAGACTGACATTAGAAATTAAGCAAAAACATGCCCCGCCCAACTCTAAGGGACATATTATTAACACTACTTTGTGGGAAATCTTCAGCAAACCTACTTTTTTTGGAGGATACCTGCAAAAATTAAGTAACCCTGGTATGTATTAAGGGGTGGTCCCTCCATATTTTTTGCAAAAGCAGATTTTTATGAAGGCTGCTCAAATCTGAACCAAGCTTTCCATACTTTGGTCCCAATAGCTAGCGTCATACTTAGATTGTATTGTAGTCTATGAGCTACAGGATATTTATATCTATGCATGCACAGTAGCTTGGCTAGTTCCGACACTGGAAGTAAAGTGATAATATAAATGATCTATTTACCATGGGCACAACTACCATAGGTGCAAGTGATGCAGATGCTATGGGGCCCAGATCTGAGGGGGCCCATCTTCCTTGTCAAGTTTCATGTGTTATATGTATTTTTCACCATTGGGTGGTACATAAGGGCCCTTACAAACTTTTGCTATGTGGCCTTCAAATACCTAGTTACACCTCTGCTCAATACTTTTTATGTCCCTGCATGTGTTTGTGGGTGGTCAGAAGTCTGCTGCTTTATGATGTACATTTTTAGATAAGTATTAAAGATCAACTTAAAAGAATGGTCTGGATATTCCTCACATCAATTTTTATAATGTATCATTATTTGTGTTTACACAGAAAAAGAGTGCAAGAACAACCAGATCCTGCAATACAGCTATATGTCTTGTTTCGCTACTTGCTTTTCAAATTCTCTAACTGGCCAGAATTGTGTGCAGCAAGGTCTCCTGGCTGAAGTGTGCAGCTGCCCAGAGGGACAAGTTTTGAATAGTGAAGAAAATTGTGTCTCCCAGTCAGAATGCAATTGTTACCTTGATCTTGAAGTTGTACCTGCTCATGGGAAAACTACAATAAATGGCAAAGAATGGTAAGAACATTCCTGAAAACAGTTATTTTTCTCCCTTTAAGAACAAAACAAAACAAAAACTATGTTACTCAATACTCTATCAATCAAACCACCTCTACAATTAGAGAACTATTTCAGATGATTTTTTAAAAACTATTCATTTCATTTCAGTGAATGCATTGATGGATTAATGTTCTGCATGGCTGATGGGAAGGAAGAAAGTAAGTGTTTTATATTAATTTACAGTATAGCATATCTTTATTTTATAGGTATCATAAAGCATACCATATATAAAATAGTATATTTTAGCTTCATTTAATCAAACAATTTTGATCACTTGTTCATAAAGTAGCTAGGTTGAACAAATATATTGTGGGTCATTTAGGAAGGGTGTTTTCATGTGCATTGATGTGCTTATGTTTAAAGGTTTGCACAAATTGCCCACCTGTGCATGCCTATTCCTCAACTGAGCAAGATCATAGGTTATCAGTGTGTCTGATGTATATGACCATTACTGTTTAAAGGTGGAACTAAATGGCATAAGTGAAATAATACCATGTGCAAGACAAAACTAGTGTTGTTATAACATTTGGACTATTCTATTAAAAATTTGAATGTTTCCATCTTTTATCTTTATATATTGCTCTTTTGACCTTCATTTGTATATTATATAATTGAAGTAGGTAAGGGTACAATGGGGCTGTCTTTATTTGTAGAACCAATCTGGTTCCCTCAGATGCCACACACCCTTTCATAACTATGGCAATGACACTGTTCAATGACACTACCAGTTGACTCTACATTATGTATACTTACTCTTTTTCTCTCTTTGTACCTACATTTGTTGCTTTACATCCTCTAGACCAGGGGTGGGGAACCTTTTTTCTGCCATGGGCCATTTTGATATATATATAATTTTTCGCTGGCCTGGTGCAGGACACGCCCCCTCCATGTGATGTCACACAGGGGCGGGCCCACAATTACCGGTGATTGCAACAATGCCCGGAGTATCCTGAGGATGTTCCAGGGAACTGTGAGGGTAGCGGTGTGACCGTCTGAAGTGTTCTAAGGATTCTCCAGGCATTAATGCTGCATAGATTCTGGCTGCAGGGTGCCATTCTAGGTACCCTGCTAGCCAGATGAGGCTAGCAGAAAGAAGCTCTGAGGGCCAGACCAAATGATTCCAGGGCCTTATATGATCCCCATCCCTGCTCTAGACTATAGTATGTATAATTTTAAAGGTGCAACTCTAGTTTGTTTTTTCCTTCCTATTTTAAAACAGTTTCCATTTAACAAACTCTGTAATCATTCACTCTAGTCTCATTTTTCCAATTATGTCCTATCCCTTTCTTCCTATCCTCACTCACTCGTTTACTGCTTGAGGAAGCAGCCAGGAGCCATGAAATACTTCCAAGTTTTATCTATCAATGACAAATATTTTTTGTTATTCTTCTGTTTTATTTTATTTTTGGTCTAGATGATTTTATACCTATATGTTATTTGTTGATCCTGTATGATTTTTTATACATTTTATATTTTTATACAGTAGCTGCATACTGACTGTCTGTTATAGTAAAAACATTTTTTATTATATTATTGTTATTATCCTTTATTTATATGGTATCACAAGGGCTCTGCAGCACCTTACAAAATACAAAAACACAAACAGTATGAACAGATAACACAGGAGCGAAAGTGACATACAATACAGAGCATTGAAGAACATAGACATTGTTAAACATTGCTGCACTAGCAGTCATAAAACTCAAATAGGCAACAGGATGGCAGAACCCAAAGGTTGCATGCTGTAGTAGTCAGTGGGGAGAATATGGTTGTAGAAGCAAGTGAAGGAGAAACATATAAGGGAAGCGTTCCCTGCTCATGAGAGCTTACAGTCTGTCGGAGGGTACAGACATGACACATAGTGGAGAGACAGTGAGTAAGGAGCATGGGGAAGTGAATTAGAATGGAAGCTGGAAGGATTTGATTAAGAAGTAGATCTTGAGATTCCATTTTAAAATTTGTGGAGAGTCTGATAGTAACTGATAGTAAGAAGGAGAGAGTTCCAGAGGTTAGGAGCAGCATGGGCAAAATCTTGGGGGCAAGAGTGGGAGGAAGTGATCAGCTGGGAGGAGCAAAGTGGGTGGGTGGGAGTGTGGAGGGAGAAGTGTTAGCAATGTAAATATGAGAGGATTGGGTAAGGGCTTTGTAAGTTAGTGTGAGATGTTTGAAATGAGCTCTGAAGGGAAAGAAGAGCCAGTGAAGGGCTTGTAGGAGAGGGTAGGCAGATGTAGTGCTTTTAGAGAGGAAAATGAGCCAGGCAGCAGCATTAAGTTCAGATTGTAGCAGAGACAGGTGGGAGTCAGGGAGGCCAGATAAGAGGAGGTTGTAGTAGCCCAGTCTGGAGATGATCAGTGAGTGGATGAAGGTCTTGGTTGCCTCCAGGGTGAGAAAGGGTCTAAGCAATATTTTTGAGTTGGAAACGGCAGGACTGTGAGAGGTGCTGGATGTGTGGATTGAAGGAGAGGGAGGAGTCAAGGATGACTCCAAGACAGCAAACTTGCAGAATAGAGGAGATAGTGGTGGTGTCAATAGATAAAGAAATTGTGAGAGGTGGGGGTATTCGAGAGGGTGGGAATATTATCATCTCAGGATTAGACTATTTAAGTTTAAGAAAGCACTGAGACATCCATGAGGAAATAGCAGAGAGATAGTTGGAGATACAAGTGAGGAGAGAGGGGGAAAGGCAAGGGAAGTAGAGGTAGATCTGAGTGTCATCAGCATAGAGATGAGATTGGATAGTAAAAGAACTGATGCTCATGTAAAGAGGATGTATAGACGGAGAATAAGAGAAGTCCAAGAATTAACATGTTTGTCCAGAAAATAACAGTAATATGTTACAGTATGTGCTATTTATAAATAAATAATTCACTTTATAAACCATAGATAGACAAGATACGTTGTAGCCACCAGCGCCCCTGAACTGCTGCTCAGTCCACACTCTAGGTCACCAATCCTTTAAAGTACATATACATAAAATGAGTGGTCCACAAGTGCAAAGTTCCTCTAACACTTCCGGTCCTGATAATCCTCCTGTCTGGAATTCCTCACCGTCTCAGAAAGAGAAAAGAGAGGATGAAATCTATTATGTTCACATATCCTTCTAGAATATTCAATTTATGGAGGTGTTCTTCCCTTTGAAAACTCACCTCACACCAATGAGATGAGTGCCTATAAAGGTTTCTTTTATATCCCTTCCGGTCTGATCAGCATAGGTATTAGCCACATACATCAAGACCCCTCTTATATAAAAGCTTACCTGGGAACAGGTATCGATGTTCACATAAGGGTATCTTTAATATCCACTCAAGAAGCTACTTGTTAGTTCACCATATGGGAGCATAAATGGTATCCAGAAGGGTATTTTTTTCAATAAAAAAGTGATATTTATTCCAGTTTGACAGTAAAACATAGTCCAACAGTAGATAAAAAAAAAAACCATCCAATATATTGATATAGCAGCATCCAAAAAAAATGATAATCCACTATAATGGAAAATATTCCTTCCCCCTGGAAACCTATCTGCAGATAAGAGTTAGGACAAACAGTGCCACCCTCTCACCCGGTCTGAGAAGAGGTAAAGTTGTCCAAGGTAAATGTAAAAAACCAAAATCCTTCCACTGCATCCAGGTCTCCTACTTTACACTGTAAAGCAGGAGACCTGGATGCAGTGGAAGGATTTTGGTTTTTTACATCTACCTTGGACAACTTTACCTGCTGTAAAGCAGGAGACCTGGATGCAGTGGAAGGATTTTGGTTTTTTACATCTACCTTGGACAACTTTACCTCTTCTCAGACCGGGTGAGAGGGTGGCACTGTTTGTCCTAACTCTTATCTGCAGATAGGTTTCCAGGGGGAAGGAATATTTTCCATTATAGTGGATTATCATTTTTTTTGGATGCTGCTATATCAATGTATTGGATGTTTTTTTTTTTATCTACTGTTGGACTATGTTTTATTGCTAAACTGGAATAAATATCACTTTTTTATTGAAAAAAATACCCTTCTGGATACCATTTATGCTCCCATATGGTGAACTAACAAGTAGCTTCTTGAGTGGATATTAAAGATACCCTTATGTGAACGTCGATACCTGTTCCCAGGTAAGCTTTTATATAAGAGGGGTATTGATGTATGTGACTAATACCTATGCTGATCAGACCGGAAGGGATATAAAAGAAACCTTTATAGGCACTCATCTCATTGGTGTGAGATGAGTTTTCAAAGGGAAGAACACCTCCATAAATTGAATATTCTAGAAGGATATGTGAACATAATAGATTATTTCATCCTCTCTTTTCTCTTTCTGAGACGGTGAGGAATTCCAGACAAGAGGATTATCAGAACCGGAAGTATTAGAGGAACTTTGCGCTTGTGGACCACTCATTTTATGTATACGCACTTTATAAACCAGTTTGGGTTATTCCTACAATATGTTATAAACATCTGGTTATTAGTCCAGAGGTTACAAGTTCTACTTTGTTTTTCTGTTACATCCTTGTGGCTCCTGCCAGATGCATGCATTCAGTATGTCCACCTAAATGGATGAATAAGGAAATGCCAAGTTACAGGTCTGTGTTATACAGTACATGCATTTCTGTGTGTGCCCTCTAATCGCTGACGAATCCTCATGTATTTCAATAGTATCTTTGTATTGCAGAGACAATCAATTTAAGTACAGTAGTGTATTATAGAATTAGGGATTGGACTGCATGGATTGTTTTCTAATTAATACAGGGATTTCATAATACAAAATGCTAGCATTATACTGCAGGGATATTAAACTGCAGGGATAGTGTAGAGATAATAAATAGAATACTATTTTTTTTTCAAGGATAAAGTATAGTATTATATTATTTTGCTGTAGTGCAGTGGTTATAAAATGATATAATAATAATTATCAAATAATAATTGTAATAATTATAGTAATAATAATCTAAGAAATATACTTATTTTTTTTTGCTGTATAGTGATCCTTTTCTGTAGTCTAGTGTGTTTATCACTTCCAGGGGCATTAATATAAGCAGTTGAGAGACCATCATGGAGACCCAGGTCTGGTCTTATTCAGATCAGACAAAGGTTCTCCAGTTGCCAGCCCCTGGGTCTGCCAGTTTCCCCCATTTACATGGATACCATATGGCAGCCATGTCTGATGTCATTAGGCCTGAAGCAGTGCACACTCCCATTGGATATGAGCTAACATAAACCAGCCTACATAGACGGTACTACAAATGAGCCATCAGCGGATTGATGTACCTGGTCACTACTGTGCATAGTTCAAAGGACAGCATGCACTGTATGCACAGGTGCTGCATCAGAGGCATAAGAATCTGGGAGATAAACATAATGAACAATTATGATAAGGGATACACCTATTCTGTGCAAACAATGTGGCCAGACTTACAGTATATGAGCTGTGAGTGTTATGAGCCTTCAGCACAGATTTGCTACATGCCATCATGCCACCCAGCCCATCTCTTCATTGGTCACTCCTGGGACCAACCCCAGACTTGAGGACTTGCTTATCTTATCCCTGAACAGTGCAACCTCTTCTGTGTCAATATAATTTTACATATATATAGAGTGATAGAGCAGAATACTGTAATTTTATATATATATTTATATATATATATATATATGTATATATTTGTATAATTGGATGCTGATTGTAATTATGTAATCATGTAAGGTGGCAGGTCTGACATGCATGTTTGGATGTTACATGCACGGCACGTGCCTGCCACCAAGCTTTACTAATATGTGGCAACCGAGGTCAACATCCAAAGGCCTACCACCACTGCTACCTAATTGGATGACACAGCAGCGGGTACCGGCAGCCGACCCAGCAGTGAATCCATGCCTGGTCTTTCTAACATAGTGGAAAGCAGGAGAAGAGTGAGAGAGGAGGTATGAATGATAGTAGTAGGAGAGAAAGAAAGCAGGGAAAACAATATACAGGTATATATATATATATATATATATATATATATATACTTGTATCTATATAATAAGTGAGAAAGCATGTCTGTCTGTCTGTTCATAATGTGCAGACAGAATCTTCGACCTAGCTCCACCAAATTTAGCATGGTTGTAAAGTTTGTCCAGGATTATATTTTTGCCTAGGTTCAAGCTTCATCAGGGCCACACACTGTCACACAATCCCTTAAAATGGGGATACTTAAATTTCACAGGTTCAGGGGTGGATCCATTGCAAATTGTCAGTCTGCCAAAAACCTGTGAGATAGCTACAAAAGTATAATTTTATCCTCAGTCTGAGCAAACTTGCTGACTCATGCAAATTCATATTCAATCCAGAGCCTCTGTCTTTGCATGCAATGGCATAAGTAGAACTAGTGTGGGCCACATAGCAAGATCTTAAAAGGCCCACCAGAGGTAAAAGATAAACCACTTACATTTGCCCCCACACAGAGCACCTTCATGGTATGCCACACAGATCCCATTCAGGTTATGCCACACAGAGCCCACTCAGGTTATGCCACATAGTAGTACCCCTTATACACACTATGCCACACTGTAGTAGTGCCCCTTATATGTTATGCCACACTGTAATGCCCATTACACTACACAGTAAGACCCCTTACACATTATACCACACAGTAATACCCTTTACAGATTATGCCACATAGTAGTAGTGCCCCATATAACACATTATTCCATACAATAGTAGTGCCCCTTATACATTATACCTCTTCAGCAACTCACCACTCCGTGTCCCTCCAGCAGCCTCCTGCCTCCCCCTGTGTGCCATCAGCAGCCAGCAGGTGTGGATTTGGGACCAGGATGCAGCTACTTACAGCTGGTGTATGGCAGGCAGCAGCAGACATGGAAAGATAGCAACTGAGAGAGAGAACTCATCAGTGGCACTCCCATACAATTCCAAAGTATCACCCATTGCCTTCCATAGGTACCCCCAGCTGGGTCAGTGGCACTCGGTCACAAATAGCATCACAGGCGCAGGTAAGTAAATGCCAATGTTTCAATACCTTTATTGTATCATCTTCAGGGTACAATAACAAAATAACAGTAACAACTCACCTTATAATCCCACCAACATGTATATGCACAGACACTGCAGCCAGAGGTGGGCGCTCATCCCGATGATGTCACATCACCAGCACTGGTGGCTGGTCGCAAGGATGCAATGTCACAAGGAGTCGCCCACCTCTCAGCCTGCTGCCATGGCAATGAAAAACAACAACTCCAAAAAATACATACACAGATAATATAAAAAAATTACTTAAAAAATGTACACAATCACCATAACAGATGTACAAAACACATAAAATCAAGGCATAATGACATATTCATATAGTCAAGTCATACTGATACTAGACAACTACTGCTCAATTAAAGCTGTTAAAACTGTTCACCAGCATAGCAAATGGACAGACAGCTACTAACATGAGCACACAAATCTGCACCAGAATAACATCAATTACTATATTACAAAACATAATCTACACCAGAAGGTATTATACAGATATTATAATGTTATCTAAATCCTCAAAGCTATAAATGTCTATAAGAAGCAATGGAGCCCCAGGTTTTTGTTGGCATTTACTTACCTGCACCTGTGATACTATTTGTGACTGAGTGCCGCCATCATTAGTGTATATGTTTGGACCCGGCTAGGGGTACCTACGGAAGGCAACAGGTGATACTTTGGAATTGTATGGGAGTGCCGCCCAACGAGTTCTCTGGATTGAAATGAGCCACAGGAGCAGGACTGTGACACTCATTTTTCTCCATTTTTCTCACTGATATTGTGTGGCTGAGGAACTAGGCAATAGTACTGAGGATCTATATAAAGCCATTAATTTGGCAAAACTGACGCAGGGACAGGTCTTGTCTTTTTTGGAATCGGAGGCGGAATCCATCCTTTTTAAAGATCACTTTGAGGACGTGGACTCCAAAACAGTGGAACAACTGTATCGGTATTTATTAAAGCTGAAACAGCATGAGATGGACTATTATTATCATGGGTTCACTCTTAGTGATTATTATAAGGATAAATGTATTCCAAGGGGATTCCAGGTAAAAATTGCCTGACCATCGGATGGCATAATGCCTCATTTTGTAAATGGTGAATAGCCATATTAAACAAGTGTAGTTATTACCTGATGCTTCTCATGATCAAGGAGGCTGGTCGGGAGCTAAATTGTTTGAAGGAAAAGATAACAACATTTGAGACATCTTGCAAGACAACTTTGGAATCATATAGCAACACCAATAGGATGGAAATGATCAACATGCAACTTAGGGCTTATAAGCAAGATTTCATCCAATTCAAAAAATTAAAATTGAGTAAGGTGATTAATGATTACGACCAAAGCAGGGTGTACCAATGGTTACATGGGGTTACATGGTGGTCATCATGATCAAGGATGCCCTATGAGATGGGGCACTGGACGTTTTTTCAAGAATCTGATTCTATACACGATGTGATGACATTGAGTGACTCTGATACAAATTATATGAATAGCCGCGCAGTCCCTACACAGATCCCTTTAGGGAGGGGTACCTGAGGGCTAGATCTAGGCATAAATATATGCAGTGCAGAGGGCAGTCATTGTGGCAAAAGAAGGGGTCGACCACGGTCCGGAGGAGACATTAGTCTTTAATTTATCCATGCATCAATTGACGGAACATGAGTCTAAGTTTTTTTCCCGTGGACTATCTTTTGTGCCTATTGCACATTTCAGTGTGATGGTCTGGGATATTGAGAGACTCAATCTACAATGACAACTTAAACTTAATGAATACTTTAAGGGTTCAAAGGCTGGACCCTCTAGCTCGAATACCACAGACATTCCAGTTCAATTAAGGAGTTTGTTGGGCAGATCATCATTTGAACCTATTTCCATTAAAACCTTTAGTAATGTGTTGGATAAGGGAGTTATGAAGGTGACATTGAGGAAGCCCTCCTCACGAAGGAACCTTAACAATTTATCTGCACTTGAATTTCAGGCCTTAAAGGACTTGTCATCATATAACAACATTATAATATGACCTGCTGATAAGGGCGGATCAATTGTCATCCAGGATTTATCCTGTTATAAGGCTGAAATTGAACACCAGTTAGGTGACACTTCTGTCTACCAATTGTTAGATTGTGACTCGACTGCTAACTTCAGTAAAAATCGAACTACTGGTCTTCAATCTGCGGCATCTGAGGGGTTGATATCATATGATCTGAGTATAGCCTTAGTTCCCAAATATCCTATTGTGCCAATATTATATACCCTCCCTAAGGTGCATAAGAGTTTGGACAACCCCCCTGGTCGTCCCACCATTTCGGCCTGGGGTAATTTTTCCTACACATTTTGGTATGTTTTGATTCCCTGTTGCAGCCCTGTGTGATGGGACACCCTAAATATTTATTGTACACCACTACATTTTTTAATAGGTTGGAGGCATTGGGTAGAATCCCTACTGATTGCTGTGTGTGCAGTGTAGATGTTTCTAACCTCTACACTATTATTTCAAATAGTGAGGAATGGCTGCAGTATGGAAATTGGTGTTGAATAATCCATTATATCAGGGCCCTGATATAGACTTAATCTTAATGTTGTTGGAAATGATTTTAACACACAATTATTTTTTATATGACAGTAGATTGTATCTACTGCTCATTGGTTGTGCAATGGGGTCCAATGTGGCTTTATCATACGCCAATGCATTCATGTTTCAGGCAGAGGAAGATATATTTTTTTCTAGGGAAGAGGTGGCTGCATGGATCATATTCTATGCCAAATACATTGATGACCTCTTCCTTATCTGTTAAGGACCTAAGAATGAGTTTTTACAATTAATGGAAGCGCATAATGGAACATCAACCCCTGTTAAATTTACTTATGCTATTGATACATCCAGTGTTAACTTGTTAGATGTGCAGATCTGTCAAAGGGATGGCATAACCTCTACATCCCTGTACACTAAAAGCACTGCCAGAATTCACTGCTTCATTCCAGTAGCTTTTATCCAAAACATTAGTAGTGTCCTCTAAGGACATTACTACCCAAATGAAAGCTCCGCACTGCATCTCAGTTCAGAAAACCCAGTGCTCATTTGCTGAGAGAGGCGAGCCTTCCGCCTTTTAGCCAATGAGCTATTCTCACCATTGACTTCAATGGTGAGAACCGAGCATGCTTTTTTAAAAAATGGCCACCATGAGCCAATCATAGCTCATGACATCATTGCCCCTACCGCTCGGCTGGGTTAAATACAGCCAGCACAAGGTGCCATCCACTCAATCGTCAGCTGGGGAGCTGGAGAGAAGACCAACTGAAGGAAGAAGACGCCGCTGAAGCCTGGGATGAGCAGCGGCTGGGGAAAGGAGCAGCCATCACCCTCCAGGTGAAGATGTCATAGAAGTCCTGGGGGAGCGGCAGCCATGAAAAAGATGTTAAAGGCTGCCGCCCCCCATGTGAAAGTCTGGCAAAATAAAATATTTAAAAAAAATGTCTTTGTTTTTTATTGTAATATTTCTTTTGCATGGTTATTATAGGTACTGGCAGGCCCTTAATGCCCCACCTGCTGGTACTTGTGGTTCTCCAAGTTCCAGTTTGTGGGGATGCCTGCTGGGACCTGTAGTACTACTGAAAAAGACAATATTTATATCTTCATATGCACCACACTTTACATAATCAACCGGCACCAGGGATAGCCCTGGGCTATGAGCCTGGGCCTGGGGTGCCCTTGAGAGGTGGATCCCTTTAACGAGGGGGTCCCCAGCTCCCCAGGGATCCCTGGTCTGGGCTTACTAGTGGTCAGGGGTGATGCTTTGGCTGGGGGGCCTGGTGAAAGGGCTCCCTTGGCTGTGGCATAACCACCCCACTAGAAAGAATCCGGTGCTGGTTCTGGTAAATACAGGGGGACCCTACGCATTTTTTCTTCTTATAGTTCCAGAACCAGGGATGGCTCAGAGCCCAGTGCTGATTGCACTGAATACGGGGGACCCCTACATCATTTGTACCCTGTATTTTGGCAACCAGGACTGGTTCTCAAAAGCCTGGTGCTGGTTGTGCTAAATACCAGGGACCCCTATGTCATTTTTCCCCTGTATTTAGCACAACCAGTACTGGGTCTCCATAGCCCAGTGCTTGTCGTTTGGGGGGGTAGGGCCAAGCCATTTTTTTTTTGATACAGGGTTTTTTTAATCACAGAAGCATAGATGGGTCTCACTGATCCCATCTGTGCTTCTGTGTTTATTTATACACAGATGCAGATATCACGGATCTTTCAGATCTGAGCCTGCATGTGTCTGCTGCTATCTCCCCTGGGTCCTTCCGTCTGCACCACTAATGCCCCCAGGTCCCAGCCACAGCTAATGCCTGCTTCCCCCCTGGGTTCCTCTGCCGTAACTTATGTCTGCTTCCTCCCCCCGAACCCATCCACCACTACTGCCCGCACTGACCTGCCATCTTGGTGCACCCAAGTGAAGCCACAGTAAGTACACCTGATAAATGCTACTACTGAGGCTGTGCATCAAGTTGAAACTTCCTATCTCTGTAATAGTGGATTTGTGAATTAACAGTTTAAAAACTGTAACTTTTTCAATTACCTAAACTCCAAAAGCACCTACCGTTGAACAATAGTTACCTAATAAAAGAAATCCCAAGTCTAATCTCGCCCCCTACCCTCAGTTATGCTTTCCCAAATATCCACCATAGAGAAGAGCAGAAAAGTGGTCCTAATTGAGTGTCAACTCCTCATTTTTTATGTTTTTGCCCTGAAATTTGGCATGCAGCACTGAGCAACATTTCTACCAGCCCATTCCAAATTTCAGCTCCGTACCTCCAATAGCTTTTGAGGTGTAGCCCCTTAAACACCATGACCCCTCCCTCCATAATTCTCTTTGGGAGAATTCCATTTTTTTAGGGGACCCCTACATAGTTACCCCTGTATTTTGGTAACTAGGACTGGCTCTGATTAGCCTGGTGCTGGTTGTGCTTTATACAGGGAATCCCTACATCATTTGTCCCCTGTGTTTAGCACAACCAGCTCAAAGCTTGATGCTTGAAACATACATTTATTTCATGTATGTACACAAACTTTGCTTGAGCCACAAAATTATTGGAAATATTGTATAAAATGAGCTGCAGGCTATGTGTATAAGGATCATATAACACATATATACATTCTGTGTTTATATTGGGGTCCCATTCCCAAGATATTTCATTATGATATGCAATTATTCCAAAATACGGAATATTCCGTTATCCAAAATACCCCTGGTCCCAAGCATTTTGGATATGGGAGACTCAACCTGTATATATATAATCCAAAATGACAGGTGGCACTCAGATACTTATAAATCCATAAACCCTCACCAGAGGGATTTATTAAGTGCAAGTGCTGGTCGACATTTTGGGGTCTTACACCCCTTCCTCAGGACAACATAACACGCAGTATGTGACAAAACAACCTTAAATAACATTGGTAAAATCAATAACTTACCCCCATCCCTCATTCTCAGACCACGAGAGCCTGTCAGAGGTCTCGATTCCACACTTCCAGTTTCGGCATCTCCGTGAAACCAGAAGTGACATCATCTGGGACAACAGTGCTGTCATGGAAACCACCAAATCACAACAACAAAGCGCCCCCTGTGATCTCAGTGGCTCAATACAACAAACTAATGTGACACAGTGTGAATAAGATAAATAATAGCAGCATATATGTGGCAACGATAAACACATCCATCCTAGTGTACTTAGTAAAAACAACCTACATTAAATATCCATAGCATAGTGATGCATTAATAACAGTGATAAAAGAATAACATGTCCCCTCAGGTATAGAACTGTGGAAAATAAAACAATTATTACCTTACTCTGTGGCTTTAGAAAAAACAATAACCGAATATTGTATTGCACTTCATTAATGTATACATGTAAACAAAAGTACTCACTGGTCTGATGTACCACTGTCATCTAGTGGAGAAAGTGCAAAAGTGCATGTTATAGACATTGAATAAACATGTGTATTGGGAACAATACTAACATATTATCTGAGTGTATGAAGGAATACAGGTTGCTGCATAACTACCATAGCTGACCTATTATTCAATCAACTGTCTAAGCTTAGAATCCTTTTCACAGAAAATTAATCAAACCCAAGGCATCATTCAGACCCCGTGGCACTAGAATCTCTAATCTAAATATCCACCTCATCTCTAGTTGGAGTAATTGTTTACCTCTGTCACCACCTCTTAATGTCTTGGGCACATGGTCTAGAATTGTATATCGCAGTGTGGCCATATTATGTT
Source organism: Taudactylus pleione (assembly GCA_031769625.1). Classification (NCBI taxonomy): domain Eukaryota; kingdom Metazoa; phylum Chordata; class Amphibia; order Anura; family Myobatrachidae; genus Taudactylus; species Taudactylus pleione. The sequence goes on from JAUIMM010000250.1 coordinate 3,990,732, forward strand.
TAAAGGAAGCAAAATGACATGCCACTGGTTGCTCACTGTTGCCAGACACCAGGGCGGCTCTTATGGCTGAACGATGCTGCGCCATTCTCACTTTAAATTGACATTCCATTTTGCCGATATAGTAAAGGCCACACGGGCACATAATCACATAGATGACAAAGCTAGAACTACAAGTTAAGGGCCAATTAATCTTAAAACGTCTCCCTCAGTAGGGGTGTAAAATAGTATCTCCAATGTCGAAATATGAACATCCGAGACATCTATAGCACCCGTTTTTATGGCTTAAAAAATTGTGTTCTATCTCTGTCCAGCTCCATCACATCTGTTATGACCACCATGTCTTTTATGTTTCTGCCCCTTTTATAACTAGACATCAGTCTAGTATTATGCAGACATTTTAACTCTGGATCTGATGTAACAATAGGCCACAGGGTTTTTGCTTTATTGCAGGTATGGTTACTTTTGGTATCATAATTATGTACCCACGGTATCATTTTCTCATTTGTATCAGTAATTTTAGGGATTAACAGCTGTTTCCTATCCATTGAAAGCGCCTTTATCTTTAGCCTTCATGAGATCTTTCAACGGGTATTCCCTCACAAGAAATTTTTGTATCTTGAGATCTAACTGCCTCATAGTCTCATCATGATTATTATTGCATCTGCAAACTCTTAAGAATTGAGAATATGGTAATCCTTTCACCACCCCCCTATGGTGAAAGATGGAAAAATGTAAATTCAATGTGAATTTGATGGGACTTCCAGATGCATTCTGTCATGTTACTAAGATGACCAGATCTTGTATATTACCCTGCCATATGATGAAGAGATCATCAATATATCGGTAATACATTTTAATGGCAATTGTTATTTTAAGATCTTCAAAAAATAAATACTTCTCCATTTCCCACATAAAACTATTGGCAAATGATGGTGCCACAGCTGAGCCCATTGTGCAACCATTCTGTTGTCTATAAAATTTGCCATTAAAAAGAAAACAATTGTGCGTTAATGTAAACTTGAGAAGATTTGGCACGAAAATAATCAGATAAAGTTCTGCTATGGTACAAAAGTCCAGTTCTCTCTTTTTAAGTTTAAATAATTCTCTAAATCTCTCAATATTTGAGTGAATACCTTCCTGCATGAGAGCAGGATCTTTGTGCAATATCAATTCGGCATCAGCATCTGAGAAGCTGAGTGCTTCATAGTTATCACATTCTATTAAAAATAATGTAAAATCCACTTCACCTTCTGGGGCTGCCATTATAAAGTGCCTAGTGCTTAGAGCTATATATGTTGACTAACAAAAGTCAAACAAGTGAACCAAAATAGTATGCTGCCAAATGATTGTGCAAAAAACTGCAAAAAGTGCTGTAAGTATATAAAAGTGCAAAAAGTGAGAAAAAAAGAGATGTTTCCAGGGTAACGTACTGAAGCTGCCAGGTGCCTGGGGGAGAGCAACCCCTGTCCGGTCTCCAGATCACGGACACAAAGTTGAAAATGCAAAAGCAAATTTTCCTCCAGGACACTGTCATCTTAGGGCTCACTGCCCAACTGGCTCTGGTGCCCTCCTCATGGGGTAAAATACCCTAGTGTATATAATCCAAAATGACAGGCACCACTCAGAGACTTATAAATCCATAAACCCTCACCAGAGGGATTTATTAAGTGCAAGTGCTGGTCGGCGTACTCATTTGAGAGATTCTAGTATGCTGCTTGGTAAATTAGAAGAAATGGGGTGTGTACTGGATGTGCTAACTTTGGCTATGCTAGATGTTACTAGCCTCTACACATGTATACCACATGAAGCAGGGATAATGGCGCTGTTTTTAAATCTAAAGTATTTATTTTTTTAATATCTTAAAATCACTAATGCCATTAAAATGTATTACCGATATATTGATGATTTCTTCATCATATGGCAGGGTGATATACAAGATCTGGTCATCTTAGTAGCACAAAAGAATGCATCTGGAAGTCCCATCAAATTCACATTGAATTTTGCTAAGAAACTAATCTGCTTTCTGGACATTATTATATAGCTAGAGAAGGGTATAATATGCACATCACTCTACTCTAAACCAACTGACCGAAATTCATTATTACATTTTTCCATCTTTCACCCTAGGGGGGTAGTGAAAGGATTACCATATTCTCAATTCTTAAGAGTTTGCAGATGCAATAATAATCATGATGAGACTATGAGGCAGTTAGATCTCATGACACAAACATTTCTTGTGAGGGGATACCCATTGAAAGATCTCATGAAGGCTAAAGATAAGGTGCTTTCAATGGATAGGAAACAGCTGTTAATCCAGAAAATTACTGATACAAATGAGAAAATGATACTGTGGGTACATAATTATGATACCAAAAGTAACCATACCTGCAAAAAAAGCGAAAACCCTGTGGCCTATTGTTACATCAGATCCAGAGTTAAAATGTCTGCATAATACTAGAATGATGCCTAGTTATAAAAGGGGCAGAAACATAAAAGCCATGGTGGTCAGAACAGATGTGACGGGCTAGACAGAGATAGAACACATAATTTTTTAAGCCGTAAAAACGGGTGCTATAGATGTCTCGGATGTACGACTTGTTCATATTTGGACATTGGAGATACTGTTTTACACCCCTACTGAGGGAGATGTTTTAAGATTAAGTGGCCCTTAACTTGTAGTTCTAGCTTTATCATCTATGTGATTATGTGCCCATGTGGCCTTTATTATATCGGCAAAATGGAATGTCAATTTAAAGTGAGAATGGCGCAGCATCGTTCAGCCATAAGAGCCGCCCTGGTGTCTGGCAACAGTGAGCAACCAGTGGCACGTCATTTTGCTTCCTTTAAACATAATATGGCCACACTGAGATATACAATTCTAGACCTTGTGCCCAAGACATTGAGGTGGTGACAGAGGTAAAAAATGACTCCAACTAGAGACGAGGTGGATATTTAGAGTAGAGACTCTAGTGCCACGGGGTCTAAATGATGCCTTGGGTTTGATTAATTTTCTGTGAAAAGGATTCTAAGCTTAGACAGTTGATTGAATAATAGGTCAGCTATGGTAGTTATGCAGCAACCTGTATTCCTTCATACACTCAGATAATATGTTAGTATTGTTCCCAATACACATGTTTATTTAATGTCTATAACATGCACTATTGCACTTTCTCCACTAGATGGCAGTGGTACATCAGACCAGTGAGTACTTTTGTTTACATGTATACGTTAATGAATTGCAATACAATTTTCTAAAGCCACAGAGTAAGGTAATAATTGTTTTATTTTCCACAGTTCTATACCTGAGGGGACATGTTATTCTTTTATCACTGTTATTAATGCATCACTGTGCATTGGATATTTAATGTAGGTTGTTTTTACTAAGTACACTAGGATAGATGTGTTTATCGTTACCACATATATGATGCTATTATTTATCTTATTCACACTGTGTCACATTAGTTTGTTGTATTGAGCCTCTGAGATCGCAGGGGGCGCTTTGTTGTTGTGATTTGGTGGTTTCTATGACAGCACTGTTAGCCCGGATGACGTAACTTCCGGTTTGTCACATACTGTGTGTTATGTTGTCCTGAAGAATCACTGTGAGACCCTGAAACGTCGACCAGCACTCACACTTAATAAATCCCTCTGGTGAGGGTTTATGGATTTATAAGTCTCTGAGTGCTGCCTGTCATTTGGATTATATACACTAGGGTGTTTTACCCCATGAGGAGGGCACCGGAGCCAGTTGGGCAGTAAGCCCCAAGATAACAGTGTGCCGGTGGAACATTTGCGCTTATATTAGGGGTGAGCGGGTTCGGATTTCTGAAATCCGAACCCCCCCGAGCCCCCCCGATCCGAGTCCGATCCGAGTCAGGCTCGACTTTTCCCGCCTGACTCGGATCTGAAATCGAGGCAAAACATCATCATCCCGCCTTCCGAGTCTCGCGGGTTTTGGATCCTATATAAGGTACCCGCGTCGGCGCCATTTTCTCACTCGGCTGTGGACAGTGAAGAGGGATGGTGGGAGTTAGGGCTGTGTAGTGTAGTGTAGTGCTGCTGTTGTCCACTACTTCAAAGTCCATAGGGGCTGGCTGTGTTGTGCTGTGCTGCTGTTGTTAATAGGGGCTGTGTCCACTAGTTCAAAGTCCATAGGGGCTGGCTGGACTGTGTTGTGCAGTCAGTTCTCCATAGGGGCTGTGTCCACTCCAAAGTCCTGTGCAGTGTCCCAGTCCTAAAGGAGTGCTGTAGTGTTGTCCAGGGGGTGCTCTGTCCATCAGGGGTGCTCCCCCCAAGTGCTAAAAAAATAATATATTTTCTGTGTTTGTGAATTGTGTGCGCAGTAGCCGCACGTGCATCAACAAAGTAGTGCCAAGCGTGCGCCTGTGTCATAAGTAAAGGGCCGGCTGGCTTGACCGTTAAAGGGTGCTGTAACCCCCGAAAGTACACTCCAGTCCAAACCAAAAAAAAAATTATTTTCTGTGTTTGTGAATTGTGTGCGCAGTAGCCGCACGTGCATCAACAAAGTAGTGCCAAGCGTGCGCCTGTGTCATAAGTAAAGGGCCGGCTGGCTTGACCATTAAAGGGTGCTGTAACCCCCAAAGTACACTCCAGTCCAAACCAAAAAAAAAATTATTTTCTGTGTTTGTGAATTGTGTGCGCAGTAGCCGCACGTGCATCAACAAAGTAGTGCCAAGCGTGCGCCTGTGTCATAAGTAAAGGGCCGGCTGGCTTGACCGTTAAAGGGTGCTGTAACCCCCAAAGTACACTCCAGTCCAAACCAAAAAAAAATTATTTTCTGTTTGTGAATTGTGTGCGCAGTAGCCGCACGTGCATCAACAAAGTAGTGCCAAGCGTGCGCCTGTGTCATAAGTAAAGGGCCGGCTGGCTTGACCGTTAAAGGGTGCTGTAACCCCCGAAAGTACACTCCAGTCCAAACCAAAAAAAAATTATTTTCTGTGTTTGTGAATTGTGTGCGCAGTAGCCGCACGTGCATCAACAAAGTAGTGCCAAGCGTGCGCCTGTGTCATAAGTAAAGGGCCGGCTGGCTTGACCGTTAAAGGGTGCTGTAACCCCCAAAGTACACTCAAGTCCAAACCAAAAAAAAAATTATTTTCTGTGTTTGTGAATTGTGTGCGCAGTAGCCGCACGTGCATCAACAAAGTAGTGCCAAGCGTGCACCTGTGTCATAAGTAAAGGGCCGGCTGGCTTGACCATTAAAGGGTGCTGTAACCCCCAAAGTACACTCCAGTCCAAACCAAAAAAAAAATTATTTTCTGTGTTTGTGAATTGTGTGCGCAGTAGCCGCACGTGCATCAACAAAGTAGTGCCAAGCGTGTGCCTGTGTCATAAGTAAAGGGCCAGCTGGCTTGACCGTTAAAGGGTGCTGTAACCCCCGAAAGTACACTCCAGTCCAAACCAAAAAAAAAATTATTTTCTGTGTTTGTGAATTGTGTGCGCAGTAGCCGCACGTGCATCAACAAAGTAGTGCCAAGCGTGCGCCTGTGTCATAAGTAAAGGGCCGGCTGGCTTGACCGTTAAAGGGTGCTGTAACCCCCAAAGTACACTCCAGTCCAAACCAAAAAAAAAATTATTTTCTGTGTTTGTGAATTGTGTGCGCAGTAGCCGCACGTGCATCAACAAAGTAGTGCCAAGCGTACGCCTGTGTCATAAGTAAAGGGCCAGCTGGCTTGACCGTTAAAGGGTGCTGTAACCCCCGAAAGTACACTCCAGTCCAAACCAAAATTTTTTTTTCTGTGTTTGTGAATTGTGTGCGCAGTAGCCGCACGTGCATCAACAAAGTAGTGCCAAGCGTGCGCCTGTGTCATAAGTAAAGGGCCGGCTGGCTTGACCGTTAAAGGGTGCTGTAACCCCCAAAGTACACTCAAGTCCAAACCAAAAAAAAAATTATTTTCTGTGTTTGTGAATTGTGTGCGCAGTAGCCGCACGTGCATCAACAAAGTAGTGCCAAGCGTGCGCCTGTGTCATAAGTAAAGGGCCGGCTGGCTTGACCGTTAAAGGGTGCTGTAACCCCCAAAGTACACTCCAGTCCAAACCAAAAAAAAAATTATTTTCTGTGTTTGTGAATTGTGTGCACAGTAGCCGCACGTGCATCAACAAAGTAGTGCCAAGCGTGCGCCTGTGTCATAAGTAAAGGGCCGGCTGGCTTGACCGTTAAAGGGTGCTGTAACCCCCGAAAGTACACTCCAGTCCAAACCAAAAAAAATTTATTTTCTGTGTTTGTGAATTGTGTGCGCAGTAGCCGCACGTGCATCAACAAAGTAGTGCCAAGAGTGCGCCTGTGTCATAAGTAAAGGGCCGGCTGGCTTGACCGTTAAAGGGTGCTGTAACCCACAAAGTACACTCCAGTCCAAACCAAAAAAAAAATTATTTTCTGTGTTTAGCCGCACGTATATATCAAATCGATATAACATAAATGGAGGACCAAACTTTCTCCGATAAAAATAAAATAGAGAAAGATCAAGAACCACTTCCTCCTAGTGCTGAAGCTGCTGCCACTAGTCATGACATAGACGATAACATGCCATCAACGTCGTCTGCCAAGGCCGATGCCCAATGTCATAGTAGAGGGCACATACAATCCCAAATGGCAAAGTTCAGGAAAATGACCTTGAAAAAGACATTTAAATCAGCTGAAGAGAAACGTAAACTTGCCAATATGCCATTTACGACACGGAGTGGCAAGGAACGGCTAAGGTCGATCCCTAGTATGTTCATGACTAGTGGTTCAGCTTCACATGACGATGGAAGCCCTCCTCCCACTAAAAAAATCAAAAGAGTTAAGCTGGCAAAAGCACAGCGAAGAACTGTGCTTTCTAAGAAGATATCACAAATCCCCAAGGAGAGTCCAAGTGTGGTGGTGGTTGCGATGCCTGACCTTCCCAGCACTGGACGGGAAGAGGTGGCTCTTTCCACCATTTGCACGCCCCCTGCAAGTGCTGAAAGGAGCACCCACAGTCCACTTGCTGATATGCAAATTGAAGATGTCACTGTTGAAGTACAACAGGATGAGGATACTGGTGTAGCTGGCGCTGAGGAGGAAGTTGGCGAGGAGGATTCTGATGGTGATGTGGTTTGTTTAAATCAGGCTCCGGGGGAGACAGTTGTTGTCCGTGGGATGAAAAAGCCCATCACGGTCATGCCTGGGCAGAAGACCAAACATTCCACCTCTTTGGTCTGGCAATATTTCTATCCAAATCCGGACAACAACTGTCTTGCCATATGTACCATATGTAAAGGTGAAATAAGTAGGGGTAGGGACGTCAACCACCTAGGAACATCCTCCCTTATACGGCACCTGCAGCGCGTTCATAAAAAGTTACTGTCAAGTTCAGAAACTTTGGCTAAGACCGTAAGCAGTCCAGGGACACCTAAATCCCCTTGTCCTGTTGTATCCAAGCGCCTGCAAACCACACCGTCAACTCCCTCCTCGTCAATTTCCTCCTTAGTCAGGATCGGAAGTAGTCCTGCAGGCCATGTCACTGGCATGACTGACTCTCCTATCCGGGATTCCTCTGGAGGATCCTGCATTGCTACGCCTACTGCTGCCACTGCTGCTGTTGCTGCTGCTGGGAGTCGTTCATCATCCCAGAGAGGAAGTAGGAACACCACTACTTTTACTAAACAATTGACCCTCCAACAGTCCTTAGCGAGGAGGATGAAGTACGACAGCAGTCATCCTGAAGCAAAACGTATAACTGAGGCCTTGACTGCTATGTTGGTGTTAGACGTGTGTCCGGTATCCGCCATTAGTGCAGTGGGATTTAGACAATTGATGGAGGTAGTGTGTCCCCGGTTCCAAATCCCATCTAGATTCCACTTCACTAGGCAGGCGATACCGAGACTGTACAGAAACGTCAGAAAAAGTGTCCTGAAAAATGCCGTTGTACACAATGTCCACTTAACCACGGACATGTGGACAAGTGGAACAGGGCAGACTAAGGACTATATGACTGTGACAGCCCACTGGGTAGATGTATCACCTTACGCAGCAACAGCAGCAGCGTCACCAGTAGCAGCATCTCAGAAACGCCAGCTCGTTACAAGGCAGGCTACGCTGTGTATCACCGGTTTCAGTAAGAGGCACACCGCCGACAACCTCTTAGAGAAACTGAGGGAAATCATCGCCCAGTGGCTTACCCCACTTAGACTCTCCTGGGGATTTGTGATATCTGACAACGCCACCAATATTGTGCGGGCATTACATCTGGGCAAATTCCAGCACGTCCCATGTTTTGCTCACACAATAAACTTGGTGGTGCAGAATTTTCTGAAAAGCGACAGGGGCGTGCAGGAGACGCTTTGGGTGGCCCGAAAAATTTCTGGCCACTTTCGCCATTCAGCGACTGCGTGCCGAAGACTGGAGCGCCAGCAAACACTCTTGAACCTGCCCCGCCATCACCTGAAGCAAGAGGTTGTGACGCGGTGGAACTCAACCCTCTATATGCTTCAGAGGATGGAGGAGCAGCAAAAGGCCATACAAGCCTATACATCCACCTATGACATAGGCAAAGGAGGGGGTATGCACCTGACTCAAGCGCAGTGGAGAATGATTTCCGTGTTGTGCAAGGTTCTCCAGCTCTTCGAGCTTGCCACACGTGAAGTCAGTTCAGACACAGCCAGCTTGAGTCAGGTCATTCCCCTCATCAGGCTTTTGCAGAAGCAGCTGGAGAAAGTGAAGGAGGAGCTAAGACGGAGCGATTCCGCTCGGCATGTGGGACTTGTGGATGAAGCCCTTCATTCGCTTTGCCAGGATTCCAGGGTGGTCAATCTGTTGAAATCAGACCACTACATTTTGGCCACCGTGCTTGATCCTAGGTTTAAAGCCTATGTGGTGTCTCTCTTTCCGGCCGACACAAGCCTGCAGAGGTGCAAAGACCTGCTGGTGAACACACTGTCAGCTGAAGCGGAACGTGACACGTCAACGGCTCCTTCTTCATTTTCTCCCGCAACTGGGGCTGCCAGGAAAAAACTTAGGTATCCTAAGCAACCCGCTGGCGGTGATGCAGGGCAGGCAGGACCAAGTTTGGACATCTGGTCTGGACTGAAGGACCTGGCAACAATTTCTGACATGTCTACTGTCACTGCATATGATACTGTCACCATTGACAGAATGGTGGAGGATTACATCGGTGACAGCATCCAAGTAGGCATGTCAGACAGTCCATACCTGTACTGGCAGGAAAAAGAGGCAATTTGGAGGCCCCTGTACAAGCTGGCTCTATTTTACCTGAGTTGCCCCCCCTCCAGTGTGTACTCCGAAAGAGTGTTTAGTGCAGCCGGGAACCTTGTCAGCGAAAGGCGTAGGAGGTTGCTTCCACAGAATGTGGAGAAGATGATGTTCATCAAAATGAATTATCAGCTCTTCCAGGGAGACCAGCCTCCAGAAGGTACAGAGGGACCTGTGGTGGTGGATTCAAGTGGGGACGAGTTAATACTTTGTGAGGATGAGGATGTACACACTGAAGAGGGTGAGGAATCGGTGGATGAGGAGGATGAGGATGACATCTTGCCTCCGTAGAGCCAGTTTGTGCAGGGACACATTAATTGCCAGCTTGTTTTGTGGGGGCCCAAACGAACCAATCATTTCAGCCACAGTTGTGTGGCAGACCCTGGCGCTGAAATGATTGATTTGTTAAAGTGTGCATGTCCTGTTTATACAACATAAGGGTGGGTGGGAGGGCCCAAGGACAATTCCATCTTGCACTTCTTTTTTTTCTTTGCATTATGTACAGTTTGGGGCCTAGTTTTTCTAACTGCCATCCTGTCTGCCACTGCAGTGTCACTCCTAGATGGGTCACGTGTTTGTGCCGCCCACTCGTGTCGCTTAGCATAGTCATCCAGCTACCTCGGTGCAACCTTTTGGACATGAAAACACTATTGTGAGGTGTGAGGTGTTCAGAATAGACTGGAAATGAGTGGAAATTAAGGTTATTGAGGTTAATAATAGCATAGGAACAGAAAAACCCACAAATTCTGTGATTTTAGCTGTTTTTATGCTTTTTAAAAAAAAAATACAGATCCAAAACACAAAACCCAGAACCCAAAACACGGAAGGGTGGTTTTGGCAAAACCAATCCAGATCCAAAACACGAAGAAAGATCAAGATCCAAAACCAAAACACAAAACACGAAAAGTGGCCGGTGCACACCCCTAGCTTATATATATATTATATATATATATACAGTATATATGTGTGTGTATATATATATATGTATATATATATATATGTATAAGCTTGATAAAAGCGCTTAATAAAGGCGCTGAAACGTCGCTATTCACAGCTAAGTGTTTCTAGTGTTTTATTCCGGAGTGCCGCCAGAGGGATCGATATATATATACTTATATATATAAAGCACTAGAGCAGGTAGCACTCCTTAATGTCATGTTTAGGCCAGATAACTGTAGGTGCCTTCCCGGTAAGCCATCAGACAGCCATGAGTAAAATTTCCTATATGGCACCACTCATTTCAGAAATAAAGTACAAAACAGACTTACCTATTTAAATCCCCCTCCTGAACTGTCCATGGTGGCGGAATGCCAGCGCTGTCACAATGGGTATGATGACATCATCAGCGGTGCAACATAGGTCACAGCATGTGATCTTCATGGAAGAAGCTAATACATGATTATGGTGTGCTCCGCCGCCATGGACAGTCTAGGAGGAGGATTTAATTTAAGTCTGTTTTGTACTATGCACCCTGACAAAAATGCAACAAGCATTGAAACATTGGTAAAGATATTGTCTGCAAATGTCTTATTTCTGCAATGAGTGCCGCCGTATAGCATATTATATATATATATATATATATATATATATTGATTAGGCAAGAATGGGTGGTGAGGAAGTGAGCAAGCCGTTCAGGTGAAACCATCATCTTCTTCCATCTTCCTTAGCCGACACGGGAACCAGCCCTACAGACACTGCGACTTATTAGAGGGTGATATGCATTTGTTCCATTACCTACACCCACTAAACGAGCATTAAACTCATGTGATACAGGAACCGAGAGCTCTGAGAGTCCTATCTCAATTAGAGCAGTCATTAGCATGTGTGGTTTGATGTTTTATATTATGACGTTATGTTTATATCTACGGGCATGCTGAGATTAGATCAGATGTCATGAGAGTGGAGGTTGTTATTTCCTTTTCCCTTTATTCACTTACTAATAATATTGTGACAATTGATATACGGACAGTAGTTGGAGAATTTAACACTGACGCACAAACACTTGCTTTCTCTGTATAAATTCATACATATGACACTGGTGCTCCGAGATCTAACAGCGCAATTCATGTTTATAATTGATATATGGATGTGGTAATTGTGTTCCTATAAACAGGATTAAATCCTATGATAATATACTGGGAACACTAGTTATTCAGTTACCAGCAAAAGTGATACATCTCACAAGTATAAAAAGTCACAGGGTATATTTAATGAATGTGATAAACCAAGTTGGAACTATGGCCCTCATTCAGAGCCGTACGCTCTGAGCAGAGCGCACGCTCTGAATGAGGGCCGGCCTCCATGAAAATGGAGCGTCCTTCTGGACGCTCGTATAGCTGTGGGTCACCACCCACAGGCTATACGAGCGGGCATTTTGATGGCCGCGATGGTCGTGACCATCGCGACCATCGAAATTGCGAGCCAGAGCCTGCGGTTGAGGTTTTCAACCGCAAGCTCCGGAGTGATTTTGGCTCTATCAGAGCCAAAATCACTCCCACTGACATCACTAGTGATGTCAGTGGGCCGGCTTTTGACGGGAGGCGTTCCCGTGGGAACGCCCCCGTCAGGGAGGCACGCCCCCGACACGCCTACCAAAGGGGGTGTGCTGTCAATCAACATTGACAGCACGCCCCCTTTGATCGGACAAAACGAGCGAAGGACTTTCCTTCGCTCGTCGCGTCTGGCGCATGCGCACGACGGAGCTCCCTCCATCGTGCGCATGCTCAGTCCAGAACATCGACCCACTTGCGAGCGGACAGCCGCTCGCGAGTGGGTCTGAATCAGGCCCAATGTGTCCATTACATGGTTTTGTGATATGATATAAATCAGACTTGCTCCGTCGGCCTATATGATTTAGTGCTGGACTGAAGGGTTTTGTACTAAAGGTTTTATCTTTTGAGTTTTTTTCTTTTGAATTTAATACACAATTTATTACATGTGGGTGCACTTATGTGGAACTCAAATTTCGCTGTTGCTTGCACGTCCTACCTATATACTTGATGATTAGTAGGAGTGGCAGAATTGGGTAGCCACATTATTTTTGAGAGAAACTAAACTCACGTCAAGTGATATTTGCGGATCTGATGTTTTTTGAACAAAAATTTTGCAGGGTATACCTCAAGCATATTTATTAACATAGTTTGTCTAAATAATTTTTTGACTGATTCATTTTAACTATTATATTAATAAAGGTTATACTTTAGCTGGATCATACAAATCAACAAGAGTGCCCCATAAAAGAGTCTGTTTTCTCTCCTCTTTGTATGACTTTTGTGTATTGTGGCAGTCGATAATGACAGCTACAGCGGGCCGAACGGTCAAGCAATATGACCGTTCGTACATGGCCCAGGCTATCGGCGCTGCTATCCTGTAGATAGCAACGCCAATGATGACAGGGGCGCATAGTGCCCCTGTAATTTACCTCCCAGACCCCCGATCATACATCGGGGAGAAGCAGTATCAGCGCACATAATGTGCGCTGATGCCCGCTTCTGGGCTTTATACATCTCCCCCTATGTGTAACAGGGGACACATTCCTTGATGCTAATATATGCCTTAATACTAGTGTATCAGCTGTAGGCAATTAGTGGAGTGCTAATAACGATCCACACAGCCAATGTTAACATAAAAACAAACAGGTGTCGATATTACAAAAGAAAACAAACCCATATGCAAATAAATCAGTATATTTGCTACAAAACTATGTGATAGAACCTGCCTAGAATACTGGAACAGGAGAAAAATTTAATCACATTATAGAGAAAAAGAACACTGAAGAATACTTCTCACACCCAAAAATTACAACAAAACAAAAATTAAAAAATTAAGAAAAACGATGAAGAAAAATGATTAAATATATTATTATTAGGGGTAGATGTTAAGCCTATTTTTGCAGTTATATTTGATCTATAATGTTTTTTCGCTTGTGTGAATTTGGAGCCTGTCAGACATTCTGATCTTTTCTTCATTTCCTAGAAACATTATGACTATGGCTATGTTCTCTAAATAGCCAATACAATTGGTGTTGAGAATGGTTCTGATTATGAACCAAAACATCGACCTAACCATAGGCTGGATTTAAAATGTGTTAATGGATGCGCAATAAATTAATTATTATCAAATCTGACTGGCGAGTGCCTCCTTCCAAGAGCTTGGATATCTAATGGACATTGCTGGAATCTGCATAAGGTTCTTGGTGAGCACCCCATAGTTGAACAAGATGGAGATGTGAGTGAAGGACTGATTATATATATATATATATATATATATATATATACATATATATATATTCCAGACGGCAGCACTCACAGGACTTCCACTCCTGTAAATAATTTAACACTTAGATCATAGTACTGCACAGTACCATGATCTAAGTGTTAAATTATTTACATGAGTGGAAGTCCTGTGAGTGCTGCCATCTGCATTATATATACTACACAGTGGGATTACAACCCCGGAGAGGGTATCAAGGCAAGTTGCTTTTAAGGTCATATGTGGAGTGCCGGTTTTTGCACTTATATATATTATACATTGTGAGGATATGAGATATGTGTTACAAATGTACTGGCAGCATCTCAGTCCTTGCAGAGATCAATTTACTTTTTAGTCCTTTTGTGTAACCCTTCCCGTCTCCTAGTGTATGTGTGATCATTCTCAGGACACACATTTCCATTACCATGAATATTATGTACTGTAAAAATGTAAGTAATTGTAATGTTTAATACTGGATAAGCCTTCATGTTAGCCTGGTCCATATGTTTGTGTTATTTGTAACCACTAGAACAAGGTGACACCTCCCAGAACAAAAGACCCTCTAAGTTAATTCCCACCTCCCCAGGGGATGCTCAGTATTTACTCCTCCTTCCATTTGCCTGTTTTGTGCTTCACATGAACCTGGTAGACTGAACGGAACCATCCCAGCAGGTGTTCGTCAGGGAAGTAATACCCAGAGGAGGTAGGAGAAAGTGACAGCATAAGGGACTCGCACCAATCAGGAAACAGTGCAACCCCAATGGGTGGTCACAATATCGTGGGAAATTGGAAGATTTTAAAACATGTCACCGAAGGCAACTCCACATGTTAGTCGCTGACTTTGGCTAAGAGGCCTCGCTCTGCCATGGTACTAGTGGAACGCATCACCAGTTCTGTGGATTTATACTTTGGAAATTCTGCAAGGACCTATACGCTATTCATTGCTGTGTGTTCTGTGATTAGCTTCTACTGTATGGGGTCCTGGAAATGCTTGATTGTACCCAGGGACTATCACTGCTGTGTGATCTCTGATAGTTTCTACGTGTGGGGTCCTGGAAGCGATTGAGTGGACATACGCTATTCACTGCTGTGTGATCAGTGATAGTTTCTACTGTGGGGACTGAGGGTCTCTAGCTATATTGTGGCATTGTTCTGGGACATTATACTCTACTGGGACTGCCTCTGTCTGGACTGCTACCTGTTTATTGCCCGTTCACTGGATTTACTGCTTGTCCTGACATATTATCTATTTCTGTGTGCTGTGGAAAAATAAACCATCACGTTGGTTTCATCTGCTCGGTGTCTGGGTGATTGAGAGAACCCCGTATCCTAACATACATCTCTCTCTCTCTCTATATATATATATATATATATATATATGTATACACACATAGCTCCTGCATAGCATTAATGTAGTCAACATATCAACCACAAATAACATTACTACTACACACATTCAAGCCCCCATATAATATTAATATACCCACACATGTGACCCCCCCCCACATAACAATAATATCTATTCCACAAAATATTAATACTACAGTACACCCACACATAACATGAAGCTCCTCCCATCCCCAGAGCAAGATTCTTGCTTATCCTTTAAAACTGATGGAAGCAGCCAAATGCACCGATCTAAGGGAGGAGTGAAGAGTACAGGATAGAGGAAGGGGATTAGAGAGGATGGAGAGGAAAGAATAGTAGTTTAAGGGTCGGCCTTGGAGGAAAGAAGCCTAGCAGCCACCAGCAAGCACAGCAATGGGGAGACTGGCTCTGGCCTAAAGGATAATTATAGTCTGCCCAAACTAGGGCTCTGGGTCCTCCCCCACAGAAGCCTCACTCAAATCCAGTATAATTTTTTATTTAAGAAATGCAGGTGGTGGAATATGGATGGGCCTCTTGGAATCAAGGTTTTCCAGAAAGTCCTGTTTGCAAATCTTTCAAAATTCAAAATGGATTTCTTATAGCATTTCAAAGCAAAATGAAGACTACTAATAAAGATAGATCATTGTCATTTGTTTCACAATATAACTATCTGTGTATATTCTAATAGTATCAAATTTCACTATAGAAATTTGAGGAAATTCAAAAATTTAAAAGATTGTCATATTGAATTAAATGATTTTAGATTATTTAACAGTTAGGGCCTGATTCAGAGGTGGATGCTGCTGTATCTGCTGCGAGAGTTGCGGTGGCGATAATATGCAAATGCTAGTTTCAGTGTTTCTCATGTTTCTCATGTGCACCTGAATGAGCAAGCCCTGAAATGCCCACTTTCAGTGTCTCTGCGCACTGTAACACCACTGGTGTTTCTTAACACTCCACCATCAGCGCACCAGTGAATGTACCATCGACACTTGCACCAGCCCTTTGGCATGAGCAGTTTTTCCATCTGATCATGGACTTTGTGGAAGCAATTGGGCATCTGAGAATGCAGCCGCTTTCACTGATAATGCCTGCAACACTCCCATAACACGCCTTTTTTTGCATTAACTTCAGGCCACCTCTCAGTCACCAACCAGGAATAGCCGTCTTTGTTGCCCCATTTCTGATGCCATCTCTCCCTAGCACAATAGAATCATTGGGCCTGATTCAGACCCACTCGCGAGCGGCTGTCCGCTCGCAAGTGGGTCGATGTTCTGCACTGAGCATGCGCACGACGGAGGATGCTCCGTCGTGCGCATGCGCCAGACGCGACGAGCGAAGGACTTTCCTTCGCTCGTTTTGTCTGATCAAAGGGGGCGTGCTGTCGATGTTGATTGACAGCACGCCCCCTTTGGTGGGCGTGCCAGCCAGACGGAGGCGTTCCCAAGGGAACGCCTACCGTCAGAAGCCGGCCCCACTGACATCACTAGTGATGTCAGTGGGAGTGATTTTGGCTCTGATAGAGCCAAAATCACTCCGGGCCTTGCGGTTGAAAACCTCAACCGCAGGCTCCGGCTCGCAGTTTTGATGGTCGCGATGGTCAAGACCATCGCGGCCATCAAACTGCACGCTCGTATAGGCTGTGGGTGGTGACCCACAGCTATACGAGCGTCCAGGAGGACGCTCCATAGTTATGGAGGACGGCCCTCATTCAGAGCGTGCGCTCTGCTCAGAGCGTACGGCTCTGAATGAGGGCCATTGTGCATACTCTGTGTAACACATGTGCAGTAGGGGTTTTCATGATGTCTTACTCAGTGGCAAATAATTGCTCAACTACATGAACATCATCATTACGTACAAATTGCATACACCTCTGAAACAGGACCTTTGTGTATATACTCTAAATATTTGTATTTTGTTTACAATAATTATTTGTAATTCACATATCGACTTTATCAGTTGTGATATATATATGCAAGCTGATTTCTTGTTTTTATTACATTCCTTTAAATATTTGACATTGAGAACATGTAGATGTCTTCTTTTTCTTTTTTTCTAGTCATTATATAATGAGAGTGGGCCATTGACTGTTACTGTAGGTCCCAAGTTGCAATATATGGACATTTATTTACAAGGTCTTATAGGGTTCTTCTATCTGTTAAGTAAGAAGTTCTGTATTCTCTGGTAGATGCTCTGTATTATTGCAGCTTTATTTATTTACTTTCCATGACCTAATGATTTTCATTTGGTGCATTTTGTATGATTAAAGACTGAAGGTGCATACACACACGATTTTTTGAACGATTATCATTAAACGATATCGTTTAACGATAATCGTTTGTAAAAATTGTTCACTTTCTGAGTCAAATGATGAATGATTATTGTTCATGCGCGTTCACATTTGTAGTTTGTAGTTTGTAGTTCAGTCAGACTTGTCAACTCAACGATTTTCATTAAGTTAATATGCAAAAATCGTTTGTAGTTCATAAAAATCGTTCATTACATTTAAATGAACATAGTAAATGAACAACTTTAGTAAACGATTTTAGTTCATTTTTTCAAGGTAGAAAATCGTTTACTAAAATCGTTCATTAACTCAATCATTGTGTGTGTATGCAGTTTAATAGATTGAAAATGTTTTCAAATAAAAAAAAAATGTGTATAAATGATTGAACTGTCATTTTGATTGTATCAACATTTTGGTATTAAAAATTAATGAATTAGTTGCTTTTTTTGTTTTTCAATACCTGTGACATTTTTTTTCTATTTACCAACAATGGCATAAGCCAAGAATTTAAGGTCTGCGTGTAATGAGATTAAATCTGCCCATCCACTAAAAGACAGGGAAAAGACTGCACGATTATGACATTGTAATCGTGCAGTCGTTTGTCAGTCTATGATGTGCCTACACTGAATGAGCAGTCGTTCAGTGTAGGAACATCAATTATCTGCTAACATGCTCAACCTGACGTTATCGTCAGGTTGTCCAGCATGTTTGCTTGATGATAGATGTCAAACGGCCAGCAAGAGCGTGCATCGCTGGTCATTTTAGACATTTTAGTGAACGATTTGCAAATGATTAATGAACGATTGAACAATAACAATATCGTTATTACTCAATCGCTCAATTTAATTGCCTAGTGGATGGGCAGTTTAACTATACAGAGGCTAAGCCACTCCTAATGTCAAATCCTTTCCTTTTTTTATTTACTTTTTTCATTTCTTTGATTGCTTCATTGTGAGTGTTCGACCTAACAGTGTCCCTGTTGTCATTGTCGACATTATTATGATTGCTAATATGGCAAATGGCAACTATATCCCAATTATTTGAATATTATTTGCAGGTTAGATTAGATGACTATACCAGTTGGGATTAGGCTCCGTTAGAGAAGTGTGACTATATTTTCAGAAAAGCAGATAACAGAATAATGGCATGAATCTGTGTGGTCCCTTACACTAAACAAGAATTACATGGTTAGGTTTTGGAGACATCACTAAAACTGTTTGACCATTTCATTATTTATGCTTTTTAACATTGTTAAGCAGCAGCCACTAACATGTTTTCAAATAAATGGTTCTATATAAATCAATGTCTGAGTGATTGGAGATTATACTGCTTTAAGGGTACTTTATTAAATCTTGTTCTTAATTTTACCAATTTTACAAATACCTCTGGTTCTCCCATTGACATTATCCAACTGGTCATTTCTGTTATCCAGCTGTACATCATTACTTACAGTATGTTAACTGAGGGACTATCTAAAATGGTTTATCAATTTTCATACCACTGATTTGTCATTTATTTTTTTATTCATTGTTATTTGCTAACATTTTTTCGTTTTAATTAATTCCATCAAGTGCCATTTGCTTGTTCAGTATGACTGCTTTTCTAAAAAGTTCATTCTTTGTGAAACTAAAAAACAATGTGTATCTGAAGCTCAATTTAGTGATTTATTTATCTTTTCAGAACTGTGCCCAGGTGGTGCAGAGTTTGTAAACTGTAGCTATCCAAACAACAAAAAGCGAGTTGATTTGGATTGCAGTACTAAACATTTGCCAATTGTACAGGTAAGTTGTTCAAGAATGACAATTAAAGTCTGTACTTCCCTCACTATAGCAATTTTAACCCTATACTAAAACAACAGATCTTTATATCTCAATTGAACTTACATTTTAATCTATTTTTATATTAGAAACTATTTTGAAAGCAATTTATATAATTTACAGTATTAAATATCATTGGGTCAATTATTTTAAGTTAAGGTGTTTTTAAGATTAAAACAAAATACCCTTTTATGCAGCACTCTTCCTTTCCCTTTTGCCACTATACATAACACCCTCCCATTTCCAGATTTCAAGCTTTTGAGTCAACCTCTTGAGATTAAAGAAAAAAAAGAGATTGTTCATTGCTGTATGATTACAAACCATCCTTAGCATTTAATCAGCTACAGTATATTGGGAGGAATGTCTTGAATTTAATTGGATAGCTTGTGTGGCTCCTGACATGTGACATGCACAGTAGTTTTCTATTAACTATAGAAATTAAAATATGCCACCCAACATCATCTCCAAAAGTGAAAGCTCTCTGTTGTCCCTATCACAGACCATAGTGGAACAGCTGGAGTCAAATAACATTGGACTTCCCACAGGTTGATTCCACTCCAATGAAATTGTCTAGGGCATTGGCTCCCAAACTGTGCACCGCAGCACCCTGGGGGGCCTTGTGACACTTGCAGGGGTGCTTCAGGTTGGTGGTCCAACACCAAATCAAATTATTTATGATTAATGTAATGTAAATATGTGGACAAACAGAAGCACAAACCTGGGCCCACCACATAACTGTACCTAAGGAGGACCGGTCAGCACAATTTACTTCTCTTTACTACTTTACTAAAAATTTTTCTGAATTTCTCAATAACAAACATTTGTCTTAGGGGTGCCGTAAAAACAATACTGATACTCTAGGGTGCTGTGATTCAAAAGAGTTTGGGAACCACTGGTCTAGGGGAAGAAAATAGATAGACAATAAAAAGAGGGGAATGGCCCAATTTGGAAATTCCCTTTAATTAATTTTACTTAATCCTTGAGGTCAACTTGTATTTTATGGTTACCAATTTTTGCAAGTAAAATTTTCTTAAAACTTCTGCCTTAATTTACTATTAACAGTGCTAAGGTAAAGTAGTATGAAAAATGTTATTTAGCACAATATGTGTTTGTGTATTGTTGACAGCAAAATGAACTTTGTCAGCCTGGATGTTATTGCCCTATTGGTATGATTAGAAGTTCTTCAGGGGAGTGTATACCACCCACTGAGTGCCCATGTGTTTATGGAGGAAATGAATATAAAAATCAAGATACAGTGACTATTTCTTGCAACAAGTGGTAATGCATTTATTATATTTTATATGAATGTTTATGTTTTTGTATTAGTAAATGAAAATGTAATTTAAAAGCAATACACTATTCTGAATCAAGACAAATTAGCAAACAGGAGCAACTAAACTGATTAACTTTTTAGATTTAGGATCCAAACTTTTACGAATACAGAGGTCTTTTCATCGAGCATTTGATTTGTACCAGATGAAAAAACCTAAGTAGTCTCAAATGCTCAGTTAGTCAAAGAAGAATATGACCTTAATGCCTACTATACCCTGTATTTACTAAGGGTTTTACAGTAAAGTACTTAAAAGGAATGAAAAAGACAAACAGTTGAAGACAAACTAAGTATTATTATTATTATTATCCTTTATTTATATGGCACCACAAGGGTTCCGCAGTGCCTTACAATGTACATGAACAAATGAGCACACAAGAAAACAGTTATTAACAGTACAAACAATCCAGGACAGACACATGATTAATTCATTCCTGCATAACACTTAGATAAGCAGCATGGTGTCGGCAACCAAGGGTGGGGTACTGTTGTATATTAAAGTATAATTAAGTGAAGGAGAAGCACATGAGGGAAGAGGGCTCTGCTCGTGAGAGCTTACATTCTAAGGGGAGGGGGCAGACAGACAGGGCTGACAGATTTCCTGGATACATGGGTGACAGTAATATAACATTTATGGAAAGGTTAGTTTAAACTTAAGAGAAAAAGACAATGAGTTGATCAAAATTGCACCAAGCCTCAAGATTTGGGGGCCAGAACCAAGGTCCATTAGAGGGCTCATCTTGCTGCGTTGTTCGGTATGGCATAGTTGGAGTGGATAAGCAGATTGCATGAGGAGGTCAGGAGGGATGTGAGCAGCATTGGGGATCCAGGTACATGCCCAATCCATAGGCATGTTGGAAGTGTGGTGGTAAATTAAAACAGTCCTTAATAGCAGCAATAGTTGATTTGTTAATTTCTCCTTCTATTCTCCTCCTGTTGAACTCCTGAACAACTCCGGCTTCAATTTAAAAATTCTAGTTTCACTTTAAACTAAGCACTTAAATTCTAAGCACTCTTGCAAACACAGCCTTGGCTTTAGCAGCCTTAGGGCCTCATTCAGACCCACTCACAAGCGGCTGTCTGCTCGCAAGTGGGTCGATGGTGTGCACTGTGCATGCGCACGAGGAAGGGAGCTCCATCGTGCGCATGCGCCAGACGCGATGAGCGAAGGACTTTCCTTCGCTCGTTGTGTCTGACCAAAGGGGGCGTGCTGTCGATGTTGATTGACAGCACGCCCCCTTTGGTGGGTGTGCTGGGGGCGTGCCTCCCAGACGGAGGCGTTCCCAAGGGAACGCCTACCATCAGAAGCCGGCCCCACTGACATCACTAGTGATGTCAGTAGGAGAGATTTTGGCTCTGTTAGAGCCAAAATCACTCCAGGGCTTGTGGTCGAAAACCCCGGCCACAGGCTTCTGGTCGCACTGGCGATGGTCAAGACCATCGCGACCATCATCCTGCATGCTCGTATGAGCTGTGGGTGGT
This sequence comes from Taudactylus pleione, assembly GCA_031769625.1. Classification (NCBI taxonomy): domain Eukaryota; kingdom Metazoa; phylum Chordata; class Amphibia; order Anura; family Myobatrachidae; genus Taudactylus; species Taudactylus pleione. The sequence continues at coordinate 4,012,517 of JAUIMM010000250.1, forward strand.
GACCCACAGCTATACGAGCGTCCAGGAGGACGCTCCATTTTTATGGAGGACGGCCCTCATTCAGAGCGAGCGCTCTGCTCAGAGCGTCCGGCTCTAAATGAGGGCCTTAGATATAAGTAATAAGTATGGCTGAAACCAGATGTCCACACTGATTCTACAACTCCCCTAACACCCTCCTCAAACAGCAAAGGGTCAGCAAGCAAATAAACAAATGGTGAGAGAACAATCCACAAACACAGATACAGAGTAATTTCCTGCCTTGGTACAGATTTTAAAACTATATGAAATACTCTATAGTTAAATTACCTAGCAATTTTAAAGGCTGTGTAATAGAAACACCAAGCAGCAAGATATGTTGGGTGCAGTAGTTAAATTACCTGTGGTTGATAAGAAATGAAAAATCGCATCACAGTCTTTCCCAGGTAGAAGTATAGTTAGTAATAACTCCCGAATAACTCCGGCTTCAATTTAAAAATTCTAGTTCCACTTTAACCTAAGCACTTAAAATCTAAGCACTCTTACAAACGTATAAGTAAAAGGGATACATTTACCAAGAGGCAGGTTTGTCAACATTTTTTAACTGCATTTTTTTTTTTAAATGACTTTGTTTCTCCCATCAAATTGATAACCATCCCTAGTCCTTGAAGCCTAGGCTAGTAGTGGAAATAACTTTCACTAACCAGCACTAGGCTTTCCTAGTCAGGCCAGGTCAAACCACAGAGGGAAGACATGTAGTGTGAGGGTCCCTACACCATGACTCCAACCAGCCCTAGGCCATGTGGCACCAGAGCTGAGTTCTGTAGTAGGGTAGGGCCAACAAATAATTATGTGGGTTCTCTTCTAGGTATTCCCAGCCCTAGTGCCATTAGCACTATGGCATTTTACCATTAGGTGTGGGTTAAATAATTGAATTTAAATAAAGTTTATTATATTCTCAAGATTAGAAGTAGATAGTGATATGAGTCAAATTGGTTATAATCCAAGAGTATAACAGCAAGCTAAGAGTAGTGCTTGTGTAACATAAATTTGTCTAAGTATGATGCATTTCTGTGATAACAAGGATATTGGAACTGGTTTAAAAAATATTTACTTACCAATTAGCAGAGAACAAAGAATTACACATCTACATGTGATTATTTTTTCTCAGTGATCATCATTTATTTTATATTAACTACTCCTTCTTTTCTATATCACACTATTGAAATTACATAAAGATAATTATAAATGGAAGTTATGACTTTAGCACATAGATGACAGTAGAGCCATATTTAACACATGCAAGATTATTGTTATATAAAAGAGGTTATAAAGTAATAATAATAATAATAATAATAATAATAATAATAATTAATAATAATAAAGGGATCCAGTCTGCAGCTTGTTGGTGTCCTTGAAATTTAAAGCGGCAATTTATTTGAAAATCCTAACTAGTTATGCCTTAAAACAAATTGCCACTTTAAATGTATTGGCTATATACAGTAGCTAAATCATGCAAAGTCACAGCAAATCAGAACCTACAAAATATACAAAATCTATTTTTGAGAAACATACAATCAGGGATGATGAGGTGGGGGATTTGGTCATTGTTACCTAAGCCTGGGCATATCTAAAGGGGCCCTCTATGGCACACAGTTATTATTATAGATTTGTTTACAAGTTGGTATGGTTACACCCCCCTAGGATCTGGCCACACCTCTTCTTTCATCCAGCAAATATAGCCCAAGCGCTGACAGGTTGATAAAGACTTAACAGGTTCAATGTGGTTGTATGGGGTAGTCACTCCCACTAACAGAAAAAACTTATAAAGTAAGAAGCAACCACAGAATCTGAGAGTCATAAATATAAATCACTAAAACCACTGCAGGTAGTTAAATTGATAAAAAAAATAGTGTATTTATTATGGTTAATAATCTAAAACACATGTTAATAAGTAGAACAATCAATATCGTATGGCAATTACAATATCATATGAAGAAAAGTCACAATCTTAGAAGCTAGTGAAAAAGGTCCCAGATTGAAAACATTAAAGTGTCAGTATCTAGTAATTAGCCCCTTGTGAAAGCATCTTGCTTGTTCATATAACAATTCTGAAGGATTATATATTGAGCTGTATGTATCATCTGGCAAATGGGTGTAAAGAACCAAGTAGGAAAGTCAATTGACAATTTGTGCAATGTTACCTACCAAGTTGGCAGGTCAAGCCTGCATGTTGTGACAGTATTCAGTAGTACTGTGAGATGAATCGTGCCCACAGATGGCTGGCCTCTAAACTCAACCCAGCTGGTGTGGATCTTGTAAGAGGGAGTAAAGTGGCTGCTCAGAATTCCATGTTCGGCAGATAGATGACAGGAGGCTCCGTACTGGTAATGGGGAATAACAGCTCTAGCCTTTGGGAATGAGTGGCTGGTCATGAGCGCTCAACCTGACTAGCAGGGAGACTGCAGAGTAGAATAGTGGGACTGCTCACTGGTTCCATGACAGGCAGGTAGATATATTATATCTCCTTGTTCCATGATGATGCAGGAGGGGGATGCTGCAGATGGTGTGTGGCAGTGTAACAGGTTCAGGATGTGTCCGGCAGATGGAAGGCGGAAGGCTCCATACTGATGTTGGGGAATGACAGCTCTAGCCTGTGGAGCTGAGTGGCTGGCCGTGAGAGCTCGACCCGACTAGAGAGGAGACTGCAGACTGGAAAGCGTGACCACTCACGGATTCTGTGACAGGCAGGTGGATGTGAGCGAGCTCCTTGTTCCATGATGATAGAGGAGGAAGTCACTGCAAACTATATATGGCAGCTTGAAAGGTTCACAATAATACAGAGCGTTTGTTCTTATTAGTGCAAAGAGGCTTCCAGCATAGGGTTAGGGACTAGTTACAGTCAGGTGCATAAATATTGGGACATTGACAGAATTGTCATATTTTGGCCTCTATTCACCACCACAATGGCTTTGAAATGAAACAAACAAGATGTGCTATAACTGCAGACTTTCATATTTAATTTGAGGGTAATTACATCCAAATCAAGTGAATGGTGTAGGAATTACAACGGTTTCTATATGTGCCTCCCACTTTTTAAGGGGCCAAAAGTAATGGGACTATCAACTCAAAAGCTATTTCATGGACAGATGTGGGCTATTCTCTAGTTATTCATTATCAATTAAGCAGGTAAAAGGTCTGGAGTTGGTTCTAGTTGTGACATTTGCATTTGGAATCAGTTGCTGTCGACTCTCAATATGAGATCCAAAGAGCTGTCACTATCAGTGAAGCAAGCCATCATTAGGCTGAAAAATCAAAACAAACCCATCAGAGAGATAGCAAAAACATTAGGTGTGGCCAAATCAACTGTTTGGAACATTCTTAAAAAGAAAGAACGCATCGGAGAGCTCAGCAACACCAAAAGACCTGGAAGACCATGGAAAACAACTGTGGTGGATGACAGAAGAATTATTTCCCTGGTGAAGAAAATCCCCTTCGCAACAGTTGGCCAAATCAAGAACACCCTCCAGGAGGTAGGTGTATATGTGTCCAAGTCAACAATCAAGAGAAGACTTCACAAGAGTGAATATAGAGGGTTCACCACAAGATGTAAACCATTGGTGAGCCACAAAAACAGGAAGACCAGATTAGAGTTTGCCAAACAACATCTAAAAAAGCCATTACAGTTCTGGAACAACATCCTATGGACAGATGAGACAAAGATCAACTTGTACCAGAGTGAAGGGAAGAGAAGAGTATGGAGAAGGAAAGGAACTGCTCATGATCCAAAACATACCACCTCATCAGTGAAGCATGGTGGTGGTAGTGTCATGGCGTGGGCATGTATGGCTGCCAATGGAACTGGTTCCCTTGTATTTATTGATGATGTGACTGCTGACAAAAGCAGCAGAATGAGTTCAGAAGTGTTTTGGGCAATATTATATGCTCATATTCAGTCAAATGGTTCAGAACTCATTGGACGGCGCGTCACAGTGCAGATGGACAATGACCTGAAGCATATTGCAAAAGCAACCAAAGAGTTTTTTAAGGCTAAAAAGTGGAATGTTATGCAATGGCCAAGTCAATCCCCTGACCTGAATCTGGTTGAGCATGCATTTCACTTGATGAAGGGAAAATGCCCCAAGAACAAGCAGGAACTGAAGACATTCACAGTAGAGGCCTGGCAGAGCATCACCAGGGATGAAACTCAGCGTCTGGTGATGTATATGCGTTCCAGACTTCAGGCTGTTATTGCCTGCAAAGGATTTGCAACAAAGTATTAAAAAGTGAAAGTTAGATTTAGGATTGTTTAGTTTGTCCCATTACTTTTGGCCCCTTAAAGAGTGGGAGGCGCATATAGAAACCGTTGTAATTCCTATACCGTTCACCTGATTTGGATGTAATTACCCTCAAATTAAATCTGAAAATCAGCAGTTAAAGCACATCTTGTTTGTTTCATTTCAAAGCCATTGTGGTGGTGAATAGAGGCCAAAATATGAAAATTCTGTCAATGTCCCAATATTTATGCACCTGACTGTATGAGCACCAATGCATTTCAACATCCTTCTGATGCCTTTTTCAAGGTGAGTAAAAGTCCCCAGGTCTTATGGGTTTAAATAGCATCAATTACTAGAGAACATTCTACACAGATGGTAATCATTCACTGCAGATTTGAGTGAGATCTAATTAAGCCCCTAAGGAGGTATACACAGGAGATGTAAACCATGATCAGTATAAAATATTTTTTATACAGTGATAATGATAAGGAACTAGACATAGCAGCCAAATACAAAAAAAGGAATATAACTACAGAAATATATATATATATATATATATATATAAATATAAAAACTAGAGACACTATAAATATAGGTATGTATTGATAAATTGAATTGAGTCACACAATAAGATATAGGTTCCACAACTCAGAATTAGTGTTTGGGAGGGAGAAAGTTGTTAACCTTCTCCTTTCTTTCTAACAACTGGAAAAGTTTGATAAAATAAAACAGGGACAGCATGCTTTAAAGATAATTCTTAATCAGGTATTAGTAAATGGTGTACAATGTATATATAAAGACTAATCAGGATTAAGTTAATATCGCAGGGTTAAATAAGAGAGACGATCAGTATACATATTCAGAAGATCGTGTTTAATTAATTAATTTAAGCCATCAGGAAAGAAGCTATTTACATAAAAAATCCATAAGACTTCTTGTTTGCACAATGTCCTGAATCTATCACCTTGTCTAGATGTAGGAGGTATTGATTCTATCCCAATGACCCTTAGGGAACTAATATTATCCTCATGCTTTTCTAAAAAGTGTCTAGAGACACTATGTAAGGAGTTTTTCTTCATGATATTCCTCCTATGTTCGAGGAATCTTTCTTTTAGACTCCTAATAGTTCTGCCAACATATCTTACATTTTTACAATTGTATATTATTACATTTTCCACATATTTGGTATTACAATTAATATATTGTTTAATTGTGTAGTTCTTATCTATCACTTCAATATTTAAGATTTTTGTTTTATTTACTGCATGATAGCAGGTGATACATTTATTAGAACCACATTTATAGAATCTGGGAGGTTTTGATGTGTTCCAATCTGATCCAGATGTCAAGGTCATATTAGGAATTGTTTTCAAAGAACTGGGGGCTAATATATTTTTTAAAGATTTACTTTTTTCTTTAGATGACAGTGGGTTTTGTTGGTAATATTTGTTTCAGCACAGAATCATATTTTAGCATAGAATAATTTTTCTCTATTATCTGTTTAATTAGTCTTGAGGAATCATTATAAGTAGAGATAAAGGCGAAGTTGCTGTTTGTATTATGTATATAGGGTTCTCTTGGTTTGGATTTTAGTAGTTCTTCCCTAGGCATCTGTAGAACTTGATTATATGCTCTTTCTAGCAAGTCTGGCGGATGGCCTCTATCTTTAAATCTCTCTCATAAGGTCAGAGCTTAGAAACATAGAATTTGACAGCAGATAAGAACCACTTGGCATATCTAGTCTGCCCCATTTTTAAACATATTATTACCTCAACCCTTATTGATCCTTACTTCTTCTGAAGGATATCCTTATGTCTATCCCATGCATGTTTAAATTGCTCTACTGTCTTAGCCTCTACCACCTCTGATGAGAGGCTATTCCACTTGTCCACTACCCTTTCTGTGAAGTAATTTTTCCTCAAATTTCCCCTGTTCGGAGAAGCTATCCAGACTTGAGCAGTTGCGTTTTATGCGCATAAGCTGTCCTTTAGGTATATTGGTTTTCCAGGGGTGATGATGGCAACTTTTAAAGTGTAAATAATTGTTAACATTTACTTCTTTACAATAATTTATAGTTTGAATGCGATTGCTAATTATTTCTAAAGTCACATCCAGAAAGTTAACCAGATCCCTACTATAAGTATATGTGAAGGATAGATTAAAATAATTAGTGTTCAGGAAAGAAACCAAGGATTGTGCACTAGTAAGATTCCCATTCCAAATAATAAAAAGATCATCTATATAATGGCCATAGAAGACCAGCTTCCCCCCCGAACCAGCTCCCCCACACACTTCTTTCACCCAGGCCCTCCATTGCTCTTTACTGACCTGTAAACAGTAAATTACATTTCAGCTCTTAAGGAGAAATAATTAATTTAATCATACAGTATGTACTGTTTATGGTTCCTTGCAGAACAATTATTCAAGTTTTAATCAATTGCTGCTGATGTGGGAACTATATGATAAGTATAAACCTATGAGTGTCACAGAAATTGGTAATGAATGGAATCCCTTAAAAAAATGTTGACTATTTAAAGCAGGTTTACCCAACATGTGTCCCTCTAACTGCTGTGGAAATATATATCACAGCATGCCCTGACACCGTTTTAGGGCATTAGTATGCCCTAATAGAAAAACTGTGGCAGGGCATGCTTGCCAATGTTGTCCCACAGCAGCTAGAGTGATAAATGTTGAATAACCTTGATTTAGAGTATTTAGAGTTGAGAACTGAACAAAAAAAGGAGTAACTGCATCTGGGCAAACCACGTTGCAATGCAAGGGTTGCAAATACGTTTATATTTTTTTTACATGCAGAGTAAATACTGGCTGCTTTTGCATGTAGCCCACAACTCCTGGATAGCTTTATTTTTATACTGCAATTTAGATTTTAATTTAATCCAAACCTTGCAAGTCTGTGTTTTTAACTTTGCATATCTTCTTATGCAGAGTTAACTACAATGACATGCAATGATCAACTTTCAGTTTCTCAACAGCAAGTGGGAGGTACATGTATAAGACACCTATATCAATACACTAACCAGGCCCCTTCAGAAGAGCAGTGCTGCTTACCCCAGTAGGGTAAAATCTGCCTAATGTGTGTATTGAAGAGGCTATAGTCAGGTGGCCACTGGACTGCCATGTTTTCAAATGTATATTCAAAGGTGGGTATCTAAAATGAAATCAATGAAAATGTACAACCATACCCACAGTAAAATTACAAATAACTGTGGTATAAACCCCCGCACATTCCAAATAAACCAATTGCCTTTGATGGCCTCCTCCTCATGTCATGTAGGCATCCAATGGTCTTGGGGAAAAAAATGAGCATTATCCAAAAGGCATGCACTGTACACAATGTATACAGTGCAAGCCATAAATGACAGTGACTGCTATAGCAACCCTCTGCTCTCTGTCTATCAGCACTTCCTCATTCATCTCTATCAGAGTGTCCCCTGATGACCTGTCAACTCAGATTTGCACTGTACACACTGTGTAATTGTTTTATTTGGAATGTGTTTTTTGTAGTAAATGATTACAACAGTCAGTGTGTGTGTCATGTAATTATTTTAATATTTTGCTTACAGGTGCCAGCAGGCCCTTAATGTTTAGGTATGCTGGCACTTGTTGTTCCACAAGTGCTGGAATGCCAGGACAGGCTTCCTATGACTCATGTTCTGCCTGTAATGAACAATATTAAGATCTATTTTATTAGATTGGTGTAATAAAGGTTGTAATAGCATATATGAATCAAACCCAAAACATTAAGTTAGAAGGCTAGCATGTGATCTGTAATGTATTTACCAATTAAGTGTTAATCAATTCATGACCTTTAATAAAGACCTTGTGTAATAAATATGAAAAGCTTCACTCCCACACAATAGCAGTCAGATGTAAGCTCTCTGTGCTAAGATCTGGGTATATCCTAGAGAGAGAGTCCATCAACAACCTTGAGGGCTGAAACACTTGGCTAGCTGCGGCTATGGAGCAGCCTTGAGGGCTGATAGGATTTGACTAGTTGTGGCCTGGAGGCTGAACAAGTTGATGCAGCCTCTGAGCTCTGCAGCAGCCTTGAGGGCCGGTAAGTATTTGACTAGTCATGGCCCGAGGGCTGAAAGACAAGATGCGGCCTTTGAATCATGTAGCAGCCTTGAGGGCTGGTAAGTCTTGGCAAGCTATTGCCTGTGTGCTGTAGAGCAAGATGAGGCCTTTGGGCCATGTTGCAGCCTTGAGGGCTGGTAAGCCTTGGCAAGCTGTGGCCTGATGTGAGGCCTGTGCCGCTGAGTTAACACAGGTAGCAGCACTCTGGATTACATACTCTGGAAGCTGGATTGCGGCCTGTGCCACTGGGTTGACACAAGCGGTGGTACGCTGGATTACGTACTTGGATTGTGGCCTGTGCCGCCGGGTTGACACAAGCAGTGGTATGCTGGATTGTGTACCCTGGATGCTGGTGAGTGGCCTATGCCACTGGGTTGACACAAGCAGCTGGATGCAGGAGTGTGGCCTGTGCTGCTGGGTTGACACAAGCAACTGGATGCAGAACTGTGCACTCTGGACACTGAGTGCTGTCTGTGCCACCTGAATGACACAAATGGCTGAGAGCTGGCATGTGGACCGTGCCGTCTAGATGACACAAACTGCAGGTAATAGATATGCAGACCATGCCTCCTAGATGACTCAAATGGCAGGTAATGTAAAACTGACAGGAGGACCGGGTACTCGACAGGAAATAGGAGACAAAACCGGAAACACATGAAACCCTATAACCGGCATCGGAGCAGCATTCACACCAGGAGGAAATAGCCGCAGGAACCAATCCAGAATGGAGCACGGATGATGGACAGCTGATAAGGGGAGTTCAGTGAACAGTTCCCTGGCATTTGCAAGAGCAGCTTGTGACAGTTCCCCCCCCTTGACAAGGGTTTAAGGAACCCCTAAACCCTGGTTTCCCAGGAAAGTTCTCAAAAAGTTTTTCTTCAAGATAGGAGCATGCAAGGCACTTTTGGGAACCCATGAATGCTCCTCTGGTCCATACCCTTTCCAGTGGACCAAGAATTGAAGCCAGCCCCCTGAGAATCTGGAATCAAGGATCTTCTCTACTACAAACTCCTGGTGACCCTGGATGAGAACTGGTGGAGGTCTGACTGAACATCTAGGAGAAAACCTGGAGAAGAATACTGGTTTAAGAAGTGAGCAATGAAATGTATTATTAATCCTGTGTGTCCTGGGTAAATATAAATAAAATGCTACTGGATTGATCTGTGAAATGAATGGGCCAATGAATTTGGGACCCAACTTGTCTGATCTCTGACGAAGATTAATGTTCCTGGAGGGCAGCCACACCAAGTCTCACACCTTAAATTTACATGCCCCATGATGGTTATCAGCCCAAAGTTTGGCACGACCGGTCACTTGGAGAAGGGCATGCTGTACCTTCCTCCAGACTGACTAAAACCTTGAGACAGATGAAGATGATGTGATAACAAAAGAGTTGCTTCTAGAATGAGTCCCAAAATTTCAGAAAAACTGAGAAACAGAAAAGGCAGAATGGCAGGAGTTGTTGAAGGTGAATTCAGCAAGGGGCAACAAAGGAACCCAGTCGTTTTGATATTTTGAAAAGAAACAGTGGTGGTACTTTTCCAAGGACTGATTGGCCTGCTCTGTGTGTCCGTTGGACTGTGGATTATAACCTGAAGATAAACTCACATTGACACAAAAATATCTCCAAAACTGGGCAACAAATTGACTCCCATGGTCTGAGATAATATCTCATGGAAGCCAATGAATCTGAAGACATGTTGTAAAAACAAAGCAGACAATTCCTTAGCAGATGGTAATTGATGAGAGGAACAAAATGAACCATTTTGGAGAATCAGTCAACAATTGTCCAGATGACAGAACAGCAGGAAAACAATGGAAGGTCAACGACAAAGTCCATAGCAATATAGGTCCAAGGCTTAGAGGGCATAGGCAGACATAGCAGACCTGAAGGAATAGTCTGGAGAGTCTTATTCCTGGAACAGACTTCACATGCCAAGACAAACTCATGAGTATCCTGAGATATGGTCAGCCACCAAACAGAATGAGACAGAAGTTTCAAAATCCTAGAAATGCCTGTGTGACCCACAGCTTTGAAGAGTGAAAGTCCTTCAAAACTGCTTTGCAAAACCTCTCCAGAACAAAGAGCACACCTGACGGTTTTTCAAGAGGAGCTTCAGATTAGCAAGTTCTGAGAGTCCTGGTCCAGGCTAAATGAATCCTGAAAGCCAGAATGATGGTTGATTGAAGAAGAAACTTTGAGAAAGGGTGCCCGCCTTTATATTCTTAGTCTGGGATCAGAAGGAGGTACTGTAATTAAAATGGGTGCCTCTGCACAGCATTGCTTCAATTAGAAACACTATACAAAAAACAAATATAATAAAAACCATTCAGGACAAGCCAGAGGCAAATGTACAGTACTCATTGGGTAAGTTGTTTTAGAAAATCCCCTACTGTACAGGCAGACATGTCTGGAACTATATAATAAATCTACAGATGTGTCCACATACACCTTTCTGAAAACTGTGCCATGGCTCTCAATTTGGCATGACATCAATTCTCATATATTGTCGTGCCATGCTATCTACAGTGCAACAAAGGTGCAATTCATACTTTCACCACTGGGTGGCCAGTGTGTCATGTAATGTAGCACTTAATAGTGTTCAACCTATGTAGCAAATATGCAGTAGTGGTCTCCTTTGGCTTTTAATAGAGGGCAAACAAGGAGTTTTGAGGAGTGTTTATGTTAATGTGCAATATGCATTTGCATCTAAATCACTGTACTAGCCGCTGAAACACTGTACTAGCACCAAAAAAACTCACTAGGAAACTGTCATCAGTTCCTCAAAAGACTGATTCTGTACTTCCCATCCACCAGTATTGTGGCACAGTGGTAAACTCACTGCACATCACACTTGGCAGTTAGGGTTTGAATCACAGTGTAAACATTTTTTTTTTTGCTCCAAAAATAAATTTATATAATTCAATAATATAATAATATCAATAATATTATTGTAATAACAAAACTTTTTAGAATAATATCATATTTCATCTAGAGGCTGTGGGGATCTGAGTCAGTGAGGACGGCATGTGTGTGTAGTGATTTCTTAGTGTAGAAATTTCCCCCTGAAAATATGGCTATATATTTCATACACAATACTGGTTCTAGATATACATTATATTTCAAAAACTGGCCATCAGTAATTTACAGTATGTTAATGTCCTTTTTCAGATTAACCCATTGCTTATCTCAACACAGAGGGGGGAGGAGGAATTCTTTTGTAAAGGCTGCACATTTTCCACAGATAACAAATCAAGTTTTCATTAGTCCTCCCCCTGTGTTTTGTTTTGTTGCTACTCATTAATGTTGCCCTTTTTGTATTGAGACACTTTTGTACTTTTGGCCCATCTCTTCCTCCCAAAATAGTTCTCATTTTCCATGGTTATATTGTACATTATTTGACCAGTAATGTAGCTAGAAGAAGTATACACAGTATGTCAGTTGCGCTTTCTCTCTCTCTCTCTCTCTCTCATGTGTGCCGACCCTCGTGTTTTGGATTTTTTTCTTAAAATATCATAAAAACAGTTAAAATCACATAAAATGGGCCTGTTTTTGTTCCTACAGTATTATTGACCTCAATAACATTTATTTACAGTAATTTCCAATCAATTTTAACCACCCCACAATATTATTTTTTTCATCTAGTTAAGGCCAAAAGGTTGCATCCAGCTAGCTGGCTGACTACGCTAAGTGATACAGTGGACGGCACTAACATGTGGCAGTTCAGCTTCCAATTTCCAACATGGATACAGTGTGTTATATAGTGTGGGTTGGATACACCAATAGTGCTCTTACTATGACAGCAGTGTCGGCAGAGCAGGGTTGCTGATGGTGTCCTCAGTATATGGAACAGCAGTGCTGTGGTGCTGGCAGTATCCTCAGTGCAGGGTACTGGCATTGTAAGCAGAGTGGGGGTGCCAGCAGTGTCTTTAGTGCAGGTTTGCTGGCTGTGTAGGCAGTGCAGGATTGCTGACAGTGTCCTCAGTACATGGAATGGCAGTGCTGTGGTGCTGGCAGTGTCCTCAGTGTAGGGTACTGGCAATGTCAGCAGTGCCAGTGGTGTCTTTAGTGCAGGTTTGCTGGTTGTGTTGGCAGTGTAGGGGATGCTGACGGTGTCCTCAGTACATGGAATGGCAGTGCTGTGGTGCTGGCAGTGTCCTCAGTGAAGGGTACTGGTGATGTCGGCAGTGGTGGGGTGCCAGTGGTATCTTTGGTGCAGGTTTGCTGGCTGTGTTGGCAGTGCAGGGGTTGCTGACGGTGTCCTCAGTACATGGAATGGCAGTGCTGCCGTGCTGGCAGTGTCCTCAGTGTAGGGTACTGGTGATGTAGGCAGTGCCAGTGGTGTCTTTAGTGCATGTTTGCTGGCTGTGTCAGCAGTGCAGGGGTTGCTGATGGTGCCCTCAGTACATGGAACGGCAGTGCTGCAGTGCTGGCAGTGTCCTCAGTGTAGGGTACTGGCAGTGTAAGCAGAGTGGGAGTGCCAGTGGTATCTTTGGTGCAGGTTTGGTGGCTGTGTCAGCAGTGCAGGGGTTGCTGACAGTGTCCTCAGTACATGGAATGGCAGTGCTGTGGTGCTGGCAGTATCCACAGTGAAGGGTACTGGCAGTGTAAGCAGAGTGGGAGTGCCAGTGGTATCTTCAGTGCAGGTTTGCTGGCTGTGTCAGCAGTGCAGGGGTTGCTGCCGGTGTCCTTAGTACATGGAATGGCAGTGCTGCGGTGCTGGCAGTGTCCTCAGTGAAGGGTACTGGTAATGTCGACAGTGCCAGTGGTGTCTTTAGTGCGGGTTTGCTGGCTGTGCCGGCAGTGCAGGGGTTGCTGCCGGTGTCCTTAGTACATGGAATGGTAGTGCTGCGGTGCTGGCAGTGTCCTCAGTGAAGGGTACTGGCAATGTCGGCAGTGCTGGGGTTCCAGTGGTATCTTTGGTGCAGGTTTGCTGGCTATGTCGGCAGTGCAGGGGTTGCTGACGGTGTCCTCAATACATAGAATGGCAGTGCTATGGTGCTGGCAGTGTCCTCAGTGTAGGGTGCTGGCGATGTAGGAAGTGCCAGTGGTGTCTTTTGTGCAGGTTCGCTGGCTGTGTCGGCAGTGCAGGGGTTGCTGGCAGTGTCCTAAGTACATGGAATGGCAGTGCTGTGGTGCTGGCAGTGTTCTCAGTGAAGGGTACCAATGATGTTGGCAGAGCGGGGGTGCCAGCGGTGTCCTCAGTGCAGGTTTGCTGACTGTGTTGGCAGTGCAGGGGTGTTCTCAATGCAGGTTTCTGGTGGTGTCGACAGAGCAGGGGAGCCAGCAGTGTCCTCAGTGCATATGTGCTGACAGTGTCGGCAGTGCAGGAGTGCTGGTGGTGTCCTCAGTGTGGGAGTGCCAACAGTGTCGGCAGTGTGGGTGTCACTAACGGTGTCCTCAGTACGTGGGGTAGCAGTGCAGGGGTGCTGACAGTGTCGGCAGTGGTGGTGTCAGCAGCGGGGGTGCAGGCGGTGTCATGCAGCGGGTGATGGCGGGCACTATCTTCTTTTGCTTCCTGTGTGCATATTAAATGGCTTATATGCATTTGTGGCTATATCACTGTACTAGCCGCTGAAACACTGTACTAGCACCAAAAAAACTGTTATTAGGAAACTGTCATCAGTTCCTGAAAAGACTGATTCTATACTTCACATCCACCAGTATTGTAGCGTAGTGGTAAAGTCACTGCACATCACACTTGGCAGTTAGGGTTTGAATCCCATTGTAAACATTTTTTATTTTTTGCTCCAAAAATAAATTTGTATAATAAAATTTTATAATAATATCAATAATATTGTTGTAATAATAATAAAACTTTTTAGAATAATATCATATTTCATCTAGAGGCTGTGGGGATCTGAGTCAGTGAGGACAGCATGTGTGTGTTGTGATTTCTTAGTGTAGAAATTTCCCCCTGAAAATATGGCTCAATATTTTATATACAGTACTGGTTCTAGATATACATTATAATTCAAAAACTGGCCATCAGTAATGTTACAGTGTGTTCATGTCCTTTTTCAGAATAACCCTGCCCATTGTTTGTCTCAACACAGAGGGGGAGGGAGGAGGAATTCATTTGTAAAGGCTGCACTTTTTACACAGATAACAAATCAAGTTTTCATTAGCACTCCCCCTGTGTGTTATTACTACCCATTAATGTTGCCCTTTGTGTTTAGAGACACTTTTGTACTTTCAGTCCCCCTCCCTTCCTCCCAAAACTGTACTCATTTTCCATGGTTAAATTGTACATTCATAGACCAGTAATGTAGCTGGAAGCACAAAGTTTTGTTTTCCACTCTGTTATTACAGTAAAGTATACACAGTATGTCAGTTGCTATATATATATATACATATATATATATATATATATATATATATATATATATATATATATATAAAAAGAGAGAGAGAGTGAGAGATAGATTTTGGTTTGGTTTTGGTTTTGGATTTTTTTTCCTTGGTGTTTTGGATTTTGGATCTGGATATTTTCTTAAAATATCATAAATACATTTAAAATCACAATATGGGCTTGTTTTTGATCCTACAGTATTATTGACCTCAATAACATTTGTTTACAGTCATTTCCAATCAATTTTGATGACCTCACAATATTATATTTTTCATCTTGTTAAGGCCAAAAGGTTGCATCCAGCTAGCTGGCTGACTAAGCTAAGTGACACAGTGGGCCACACTAACATGTGGCAGTTCATCTTCCAATTTCCAACATGGATACAGTGTGTTATACAGTGTGGGTTGGATACACCAATAGTACACATACTGTGACAGCAGTGTTGGCATAGCAGGGTTGCTGACGGTGTCCTCAGTACATGGAATGGCAGTGCATTGGTGTTGGCAGTGTCCTCAGTGCAGGGTACTGCCGATGTTGGCAGTGCCAGTGGTGTCTTTAGTGCAGGTTTGCTGGCAGCATCTGCATTGTAGGGGTTGCTGACAGTGTCCTCAGCATGTGGTTTGGCCATGCTGTGGTGCTGACAGTGTCCTCAGTGTAGGGCACCAGTGATGTTGGCTATGTGGGGGTGCCAGCAGTGTCCTCATTGCAGGTTTGCTGACTATGTTGGCAGTACAGGGGTGTTCTTAATGCAGGGTGCCGGCATTGTCGGCAGAGCGGGGGTGGCAGTAGTGTCCTCAGTGTAGATTTGCTGGCTGTGTCGGCAGTGCGGGGGTTGTAGGCAATGTCCTCAGTACATGGAATGGCAGTGCTGTGGTGCTGGCAGTGTCCTCAGTGAAGGGTACTGGCAATGTCGGCAGTGCAAGGGTGCCAACAGTGTCCTCAGTGCAGGTTTGCTGACTGTGTTGGCAGTGTAGGGGTGTTCTCAATGCAGGGTGATGGCAATTTCGGCAGAGCGTGGGTGCCAGCGGTGTCCTCAGTGCATGAGTGCAGACAGTGTCGGCAGTGCAGGGGTGCTAGTGGTGTCCACAGTGTCGGCAGTGTGGGGGTCACTGAATGTGTCCTCAGTACATGGGGCAGCAGTGCAGGAGTGTCGGCAGCTGTGGTGTCAGCAGCGGGGGATGCTGCCAGTGGGGTGCCGTCAGTGTCAGCAGCGGGGGTGCAGGCAGTGTAGGGCAGTGGGGGATGGTGGGCACCATCTTGTTTTGCTTTCTGTGTGCATATTAAATGGGCTTAATGCTGATTGGCTGAGAGCCGTGACAGAAGGCTCTCTCAGCCAATAAGCATTAAGCCCGCTCAATACAAACCCTCGTGACCCCACAACCTTGCGACCAAAGAGTGGAATCATGAGGTTTTGCCTCGGGTTAGGGATCTGGGGCAGGCAGGGAGATCTGAGCACCCTCTATGGGTTGGTGACCTTGCTCGACCACACTGGTTGAACATCCCAAGAGTTGGCTCTGATTAGGGGTTCCTTAGCTCCCCAGGGATAACTGGCCTGGGCTGATTAGCGGTCAGGTTTAATGCTTTGACTGGGGGGCCCAGTGAAAAGGCTCCCCTGGCTGTGGCATTAGCCCCCTCACTAGAAAAAGTCTGGTGCTGGTTCTGAATTTTACATGGGGACCCTACTCATTTTTCCCCCTGTATTTCCAAAATCAGATCAGTGCCCAGTGCTAGTTGCTCACTGTCCCTATTTTGTTTGTCCCCCATATTTTTGCAACCAGAGCTGGTTCTGACTAGCCCAGTGCTGCTTGTGCTTAAGTACAGGGGACCCCTATGTCATTTGTCCCCTGTATTTAATCAAAACCAGCACTGGGTCACTAAAAGCTCAGGGCTCTTTTGTGGAGGGGGGCATGCCATTTTTTATTTATTTGTTTTCACAGGTTTTTTTTTTACCACAGCAACACAGACGGGTCTCTCTGATCCTGTATATGCTCTGTGTCAATGACCCAGATGCATGTACCATGGATCTCCTGGTCCATGCATGCATCTATGTCATTGAAATACATAGCCACACAAAGGGGTCTCACCGATCCCATCCCTGCTTCTGTGTTAATGTACAAAAGTGTCTCATGATAATGTGGTTTGTTGTCTGTCTGTGGAAAATGTGCAGCCTTTACAAAATGAATTCCTCCCCCCTCCCCTCTGTATTGAGAAAAGCAAAGGGTTTACCTGGAGAAGGACATAAACATATAGTATATTACTGATGGTCAGTTTTTGAATTCTACAATATATATATATATATATATATATATATATATATATATATATATATATTGAATCATAAAAATTTATTTTTGGAGAAAAAAATAGGTTTACACTGAGATTCAAACCCTAATTTCCTGGTGTGATGTGCAGTCACCTTACCACTATGCTATAACACCTACAAGCAAATACTGAAGTCTTTTACCTCTTACAAAGTGAAAATGAACTGAAACTGACAGCTTCTGTTCTAGATCTAGCACGAAATATAGCAATAGTTTTTTTTTAGTATGTGAAATATGGTGCTATATTTCCAAGTGCTATTTTCTATTCTGTAGGACTTTTTACTGTATATGTAGCCAAAGTATGCAGGAAATTTTGTAAGCCTGTCTGGCACTGCAATGGGAAGCAGCTTACTGTATTGGATCTTCCTCTCCAGCTTTCTACTTAGGCAGCCACAGTATACTTTTCTAAAAATGCCACCTGCTGTCTGAAAAGTGGTACTACACTATATTTCAGCCTCCTTACACATGTTCCGACATGTATATCTTGGCAGGGCTGGTTATCTGATGCCATGAATGGCAGGCCATGGCTCAATTTTCACAAAGGTGTATGTGGACACATCTGTAAGTGCACATGCTCATGTTATAAATGGCCAATCCGCAGAGTATTAATAATGACCTAGTGCTATAATATAGGTCTTGTGCTGTGAATATAAGCAGGGACGGATTAACAATGGGGCAGGTGGAGCTTCAGCTCCAGGCCTTCCATGAAAATAGACCCAAAGGATCCACTGGAGGGATGACTTTGTTGACAGGAATTTTGTTTTTCACATTAACCTCTCGAACACCTAAAGTATCACCCATTCACACTCTCCCCCAGCCATCCAAAGGACAGGTGCCACCTAGAGCCCTGCTCACGGACTGTCCGAAGCCCTGCCCCTGTACCATCCAAAGCTCCACCCCATGATGGCCAAAGCTCCGCCCCTAGTGTATTCTAAGATTCACCACTGATCTGGCAGTGTGCAGCAAGGAGGTGGCAAGTGATAGACTTGTCTTGGCTGTCACTAATTGGGGAAGATGAGCCCAACAGTGACATATTTGTGACAGCCTGAGACAACAGCATCTTCCAGAGTAGAAAAAGAAACAAACCTGAAAACAATTTTAAGAAAATGCGGCACATGCAATGCAATGTAAATTAACTGGAGAAGTATAACCAAAAACTATATAAATTAATAAATAAATAAACAAATACTGTGTGAGCGACTATGCAAATATATAAAAAGCAAGTTTAATATGCACAATTCAAATGTTATAACAAACACGATTATACAGTTGGGTACATAGTATTCAGAATAAATACTGTAAAATGGGTATTTTAAAACACCAGAGATAAGGACCCATCCATCTTTTGCAAAAGTGCTTTAAATAGTCAGTAGAGGCTCCAAATATAATTACCGGGTGCCTGCTCAGTCCTATAGGGTACAATGATAGAAATCCAGCAGGGTTGGAGTAACCTGCATCTTGTGCAGTCACTTGGCTGTAGAATGCTGCCAAATGGTAGGGTTTGAGCAAGGCTTTGCTTGTAATCTTCAGGTTTTTGATGGAACAAAGTCTCAATTCCAAGATGGTAGGTAATAAAAGGTCCAATAAAGGGCAAATCTCTGGTTATCTTCCAGAGTAGAGTGGGCTTTGGATTCAGCCTCAGCCTAGGGGCTGGCCGGTGATTGGATAGGGAGGAGTCAGTGCTTGCCAAGAGAGAAGTGTAGCAGGAGGGAGCAGAGCAGACAAGCCAGCATGTGAGAATTTATCAAAGAACCTATAAGACAGACCCATATGCAGGAGAGAGCAAGCAAGGAGGTAGAGCCTACAACAGTAGGTGAGCTGGTTTGTTCAGTGCCGGGGACCCAGGGAAGCAGGACCTTCACTGGGACAGTATGCAGGGAGTGGGAAAAAAAGACAGGCTCCCTGTTTAATCTGTGATTAGGGAATGCAATGTAAATATATGCACTGTGCCTTTTATCCATGTCAAATGTTTTTTTTTCTTAAAATACTGCCCATTTAAGGCTTATTAATCGCCTAAAGTATCTTGTGAGTGTAAGTCTGGGAACACATTAGGCAATATATTGGATGATATGTCATTATGAGGCAAATTGGAACAACATATCATTTACATCGCTTAGTGTGTATGCTCAATTGCATGTTAACATGCATCCTTGCCTCCATTGGATAAAGGGAAGAGGCCAGGATCTCCGTCTACTGATGGAGATTTTCTGGCCTCTTTTGTGTATCTGCTTCGGTCGGCTAGAGTGACCCCTTGGTCACTCAGCGGGCCGAGGATCATGCAGATGTCCTGATGCTGCGTCCATGGACACAGCTCAGAATAGTAATGCATGCAGGAGGTGTGATTCCTCCTGTTGAATTACAATAGTAGTGCTATCGCAGCTGCTACCATGTTAGCAGCTGTGATAGCAATAGTGTCAGAGGCTGAATCACCCCCACTGTTTTTATGGCAGCCACTGTAAGGCTCTCTGTATTATCTGGCTGTCAATGTAATGCTCGCTGTAATATATGGTAGTCACTGTAATGCTTTCTAGTGTTCATTCTAGTTTTTTGATTGGGCAGGGGGCCATTCAAGGAAGAGGGCACATCTCCCTTCATAAATTTCAGCTCTAGGCCCATGTGGGCATTAATCTGGTACTGAATATAAGAGGTGCTTACATCTCAAACAAAGCCAGTTAGTTTCTTACTCCCAGTTAAATAGCAGGTAATGTGTTTGGAAATGTATGTCTATTGAGAGCTGATCAATGAAGTGATCTCAGCACTGTGTGGCAGTAATGCAAATCACTCTAAAAGGGAGGTGGGTGTATTTATAATGGGTGCAGGGTGTGCGGTGCACATGGGCCCCCAGGTCCAGGGTTGTCCGCACTGCACACCCTGCACCCATATTATCTAAAGTACACCTCTTTGAGGTGTCTCAGCGCTGCACAAAATGCAAGAAAATGGCCGCCGCACCCATTTTTCTGACATTTTGTGAATGAAACTAAGGTCCTGAAAATAGAAATGAATTTGATGTGGCACTGGCCGAGTTGTGGCTGGTGAGCCGGTAGAAGTGGTGATTGCACCAGTGCAGACGTAGGACCTTGAGGGTCAATTGGTGCGGCACGGGCCGAGTTGCGGCTAGTGAGCAGAAGGGAAGTGGTGATTGCGCCAGTGAGGACATAGGACATTGAGGGTCAATTGGTGCGGCACGGACCGAGTTGCAGCTAGTGAGCCGAATGAAATGGCGATTGCGTCACTGAAGACATAGGACCTTGAGGGTCAATTGATGCGGCACGGGCCAAGTCGTGGCTAGTGACCTGAAGGGAAGTGGCAATTGCGCCAGTGAAGACGTAGGACCTTGAGGGTCAATTGATGTGGCACTGGCCAGCTTGCGGTTAGTGAGCCAAATGAAGTGGCGATTGTGCCAGTGAAGACATAGGACCTTGAGGGTCAATTGATGGAGAACAGGCCGGGTTGCTGCTAGTGAGCCAAAAGAAGCAGAGTCATGAAACATGTGTGCGTACCTGTAGTATGAAGCTGAAAGTGAAAGTATGATGAACTCCCAGAAGGAGCTAGTAAAGTAGTCCAGACTTGATGAAGATGCAACTGATTTAGAAATACATGCAGGTAAGGAAATGATGTGTATAACTCAGTCACTAAGCATACGCAGAATGTGTACAAATGAAATGAGAGTAACAACTGCAGCAGTAAAATGGGGTACAAACTTACAAAGTGAGTTCAGACTTGGTGAAGATACTGCTGGTATAAATATACATGCGGGTTGAGTAATGGTGTGTAACACTCAGTCATTAAGCTTATGCAGGATGTGCACAGATGAAATGAAAGCAGCAGTAAGGTGGAATTTCCAATTTGCAAAGTGAGTTCAGATTTGATGAAGGTACAGCTGGTATAATTAAACATGCAGGTTTTTTAGTAATGGTGTGCAAAACTCAGTCACTAAACACATGCAGGATATGCACAGATGAAATGAAAGCAGCAACTGCAGCAGTAAGGAGGGATTTCAAACTTGCAAAGTGAGTTCAGACTTAATGAAGGTACAGCTGGTATAATTATACATGCAGGTTTAGTTATAGCGTGTTATACTCACACACTAAACATATGATGGATGTGTATAGCTGAATGAGAGCAGCGGCAAAATGGGTAGATCAAGCTCCGGAGGCCTCTCCAGGTAGGTGGCATTCTAGAGGATATTCCACGGAGCAGGTAACTGAGGAAGCAGCATGCTGTAACCACAGAGTCACAACACAGTCAGCTGAGATGTGGAAGGAATGAGCTATAGCCGGCAGGGCGGTGAAAGTCCAAAGCCTAGAAATAGGACCAGCAACCAATCACATGCAAGGGAAGTCCGAAAGCTACCTGGGACACCTGGATTTTCTGAGGACCGGAGTGGAACCCACACTATGAGTTGTAACTCACAGAAGAGAAAGGGGGCACATGATACAAAACATTCAAATATATAAAGGGCTTTAACAAGGTAAAGGAAGGAGACATTCTTCAAAGAAAGAGAAGTATTAGAAAAAGAGAACATGTTAGGAAAATAAAGGGTGGTAGGTTCAGGGGAAATTTGAAAAAAAACTACTTCACAGAAAGGGTAGTGGACAAGTGGAATAGCCTCCCATAAGAGGTGATAGAGGCTAAGACAGTAGAGCAATTTAAACATGCATGGGATAGACATAAGGATATCCTTCAGAAGAAGTAAGGATCAATAAGGGTTGAGGTAACAATACGTTTTAAAATGGGGCAGACTAGATGGGCCAAGTGGTACTTATCTGCCATCAATTTCTATGTTTCTATGAACATGGCAGTACTTGCCATAGAGAGAGTATATACAATTCAGTCAGTATTTATACTAGCATAGGTCCTTTTTTTCAACATAATTCATCAGTGTAAAAACACAAACTAGGCCAAGCAAAAAGGCAAGATTGATGCTTGAGATATATAATGGGAGAAATATAATAAAAAGATTATATATATATATATATACATATATATATATATATAAAAAAAATATATACATATACAATTTCCTTTATTGGATACACATAAAAATAAGCAGTCCATGTGTTTCCTAAAAAGGAAATTGTATATGCGTATATATATATATATATATATATATATATATATATATATATTGTGGCAGTATCACCAGAGATGGCGTAGGTGAGCAGCAGATTTTGTGTGGGATTGGAGAGATCCTCCCACACAGGGTTGAAATACTGAGTGGTGATACACCTGCCAGGAGTGAGCTAGTGAGAAGGCCGAGCAGTCAGGCCAGGAGAGACAGTCTAGTTGGGACTGTAACCGTCAGAGAGCCCAGTGAAGCTGAGTGAGCCATTGGGGGCCAGGAGGCCGGTGTCCAGACCTTGCCGGAGGCAAGGGGGGACCACAAAACTCTCTGACCGCGGGACACTGAAGCAGTAAAGCTGCGGGCTGACAACGCCAGGGCCTATATCTGTGTGATACAGGGAAGGCCACCAGGATTGTGTTTTGTTATTTTCTGTATCCTGAATTCACAAGCTGGATGTAAAAGCATTGTTTATTTACTTGAAAACCATGTGTGGACCCTCAATAATCACCTAAACACTGCACCCATCCACCCTCTACCGAGCTAAATACCCCAAGTCATCACAATATATATATATATATATATATATATATAATCTTTTTATTATATTTCTCCCATTATGGGTCTGAAGCATCAATCTTGCCTTTTTGCTTGGGCTATTTTGTGTTTTTACACTTATGAATTATGTTGATTTATATGTTCTAACAATTCTTAATATATTAAATTAAGCTGTCCTTATCCACCTTTTGCACTCTCTATTGCTTTTATATATGTCTGTTTATATTAGGATCTCTATAAATCTTATTGGGATCTGCAAAGTGGTTAAGGTGTGTAATTAATGATTCAATTGTTAAAATACCCACTGCTTTAATATTTTAATTGCGCCTGATTTAGATATAGTTTATATTTATTTGGTTTTCCTGTGTATGTTTCTGCCTTTTTAAAAAATTAAATAAATGGTTAATATTAAAAATAAATTGACATGGGGTTCCCTCCCCCCAAAGCATAACCATCTCTGGGCTCCTAAGCCAGTCCTGTTTCTAAAAATACTGGGGAAAACGTGGGGTTCCCCCATATTTTTGGAACCAGCACTGGGCTCTGAGAGTAAGTCCTGGTTTTAAAAATAAAGAAAACAAATGGTGTGGGGTTCCCCCTATTTTTAAAACCAGCACTGGGCTCAAACCTAGCTTGCTTGTAATTCCACAGCCAGGGGACCTTTTCACTGGGTCACCTCGCCAAAGCATTAACACCCCAAGCTAGTCAGCTCAAGCCAGGGATCTCAGGAGAGGTGTAGACCCCCACAATAAAGGGATCCCCCTCTCCAAAGCACCCCAGGCTTAGGCTGCAGCCTGGGCTCTTCCCTGCACCCCTGGCTGGTGGGTGCCGAGGTAATAGTGGAAATAATAGATAAGTACTGTTGTTTTTCTATTTTTTTTAAAGTGGAACTACAGATACCAGGGTACCTGCCCTTCTCACTTGAGGAACTACAAGTGCCAGCAGGTGGCCAACACTCATAGCCCCATTGTAAAAAAAATAGAAAAACAGCAACATGACACACCATAGAAAGTAAAAATGTATTACATATATAACACACTCACACATACTTACCTTATGCCCGATGTTCAGTCCCCTTCTCCCATAGAATTCCCACAGTTTACCTGTGAAAAAAATCCAATAATCAAGTGCCAGCAGGTGGCCAGCACCCGTACCCCCACTGTAACAAAAATAGTAAAAACAACAACATGACACACATTGTAGAAAGTAAAAAAGTATTGCATACATAACACACTCACAAATAATTACCTTCTGCCAAATGTTTGGTCCCCTTCTCCCATAGAATTCCCACAGTTTACCTGTGAAAAAATATCCAATAATCACCTTCCACCTGCTGTAGCATCTGTCCGATTCTCCAGTAGGCTCCCCGGGACTTGGAAAAACTAAAAAAATGAGTTGACCGTACCATTTTGGACATGAGAATTATGTGATAACAGATACATCTCTACTCTGGTGAATGATAGAGACCAGCAGGTTTCTGTCATTAGCCGGGCCTACCAGCCATTCAGAGGCCGCTCTGCAGTTAGCGACCACTGATTGGCTGAGACTCACATGGCTGACAGTGAACAGCACGTTGGTCACTACCTCCTTGAGATTCCCAGCTTGGGTTGACTAGCTTGGGGTGTTAATGCTTTGGCTCAGTGCTGATTCCTAAAATATGGGGAAACCCTACACATTTCACCCCCATATTTTTAGAACCAGGACTGGCTCAGGAGACCGTGGCTGGTTATGCTTTGGGGGGGGGCATACCTCATTTTTTTTTAATATTTAACCATTTAATCACTTGCAAACACACAAACACTGCACATATCTCATGTATATGTGCAGGCTGCTTTTTCAGGAGGGAAACACGGGCAGAAAACACAGGGATTAAACACGGGTAGGAACGATCACATACACCATCATTAAAAATGATCCTGACAAACATGGGAGCTTGGTAAATTCCTGAATTTCTTTTAAAAAAACCTCATGATTCTGATCATTCCTATTGATATTTAAAAATGGACAGACATGGGCAGTACACAGAAAAGTAGTAAATTTACCCCATCATATATAACATAGTTATCTTTGAACCATTGGCTGGCAGTGTGAGGAAGCAAATACTTTTAGGGATATCCAATTATATGTGAAAATGAAAAGTTTTCACAGTTGAAGACTTTTCGCACATATCACCAGAAAAACTCGAAGCTATGCATGCTCCCATTTATCGAGCTATCCTATTGCAAAACCAGTGATAACCAATTTGCACAAAAATTCTTGTATGGATGACAGGCGATAAGTACTGGTGATAATTGGAAAAATCAGCCTGTACCCCCAAAAAACCTAAACTATTATTGGGTAATATTATAGAAATCTGTTAGTGGCCATAATCAAAGGGTTTGGGGTCCTTAAATTGTGTCAAAAGGCTGTTCATTTTTCGAAAACAGTGAAATAATGACAGAAAGTTAGTTTTTTTGGCCAAAAAATTGCTGTAGTAAAAGTAGGTGTAAGAATATTTTTGAGTAATATTAGGGCACTTTTACAAAATATTTAAAATATATATTTTTTTAAAAATACACCTGTCACTGCCTCCTGCAAAATCACCTGTCCCATTCATACATCCCACAATAAACCTGTCCCACTACCTTAATCCCGTTTTTCTTTTCACGTTTTACTTTTTCACACCAAAAATTATGTAATTATTGGCCAAATTAAGCTAATTAAAAAATGATTTAATAAATAGTCATTAAGGAGGATGTCCCAGTGGTTCTGCACCAAGTCCTGATATTTTTAGCCAAAAATAAGGGTTTTGCACAAATTATGACCTGCTCCAGGATCCTGAAAAACAAATTGCAATAACTGCAATACAAGAATTTGCACCAGCAAAAACATAGGACAGCCCGAAAATTGTTTTTGCTGAAAAGTTTTCACCAGAAAAACAGGTTATAGTGGATAGTAGGATATTCCCCCAAGTGTGAAACTGCAGGTAGAATTAGAGTGCTACAGTAGGCACATACATTATATCAGAGTTAGTCACCAAAGAGCAATGATATTTAAAGCAAAAAAGGATCCGAATGGGAGCTGCAGGCACAAGTCAGAATTCGACCATTGACAGCAGGAAGATCCATCTTGCAGGAAAAGGCAGCAGCATCAAAAAGCTTTAGTGCATGCCAGACAAAGGAGAATGTACATCTTGTCAGTGAGGACTAGAGGGGTATGTAGTGATTATAAGAGAGAAACAGAAAAAGTGGAAAAAGCACATGAAAAAGTGGGAGGGAAAAGAATAAACAAGAGAGAGACAAGGAAGGATCTCCAGCCTCCAATGGACCAAAAGTAGAAGGGCCCAGCAAAAGTATTCAAAGATGTGTAGATTCCACAGCAGGCCACCTGACAGGAAAAGAAAGGCACTGGTCCCACAATCAGCCAGACAGCCACAACTACAAGCTTTCACTCAGTGCCCCTGACCACTGATGAGCAGGAGCAAGGACCACCCATGCAGCAGAAGAACACCCTCAAAGGAGCAGGTTGGATCATCTTCACTAATATCTGTGCAGGGCAACCCCAATACTCAGAGCAACCTCAGATCCCAACAGAACATAAGACTTGCAGCAAAACTCCCAATTGAAGGAGAGAGCATCAGCCCCACTTCACAGCCACAACTTCTACATGGATATACAGTGCCTTGGTAACCAATGTCACTGCTCCTGGAAGTTCTCCATGGTGAAGCATGAAACATCTTCGAGGCAAGAGACCTCTCTGACTCCACAAAGGAGTAGGACGACAGTAGCGAGCAAGAGTAGCGTGCAAGTTCACATTGCAACTATACAGCAGGAGACCTCCATGACTCTGGCAAAGGAACAGGTAATAATTAGGGAGCAGGAGGAGGAATCAGTTCCATGGTGCCATATTCTTCAGGGTGTAACATCGACACTCAGCACATCTGCAGGATGTCCAGATGGACCATGACTCCCGCAGTAGGACACTGGAGGGAAGGGGAAAGCACCTGCCATGCTATTCAGTCAGAGCCACCTGCAGACACATAGCACCCCAGCCCCTACATTAATGTTCCTGGCCACTCACCATCTCGAAAGCAAATACCACAAGACCCATCAAGGAGACACTGGAAGCAAGAATGGCTGGTGTGGCAGGTGTCCTCTCTAAAATCACAGTAGAGAATATAGCCGATATTACGTAAGCGGAGAAAGTGGGTCTTCATTGCAGTTCCAGACTTCTGGGGCAAGCACCAATGTCCAGTCTACTGTAAATAGCCAATATATGTGCAATGCAAGCTTGTAATTGAATCTGCTCCTATTATAGCAAGGACAGTAAGGGGAATTTGGTGGGCTAACTTGCAATATTATCAGTAGAAAGGTGAAATTATCCTTTAGACCATCTACTTTATTCACAAAAAAGAATTATTTATATAAGACAGTATGAAAATCTGAGTACTCAACACTACAGCATGACCATTCATACTAGTCTCTTAATATAATATATATCATTATATAAATGTATATATAAATATGTGATTATAAAATACTGTATGTATATTTTATTTTATATAGTGTCTGCAATAAAGGGATATGGGAGTGCACAACACAGGAATGTCAATCTAGCTGTCATATTTATGGTGATGGACATGTTGTAACCTTTGATGGATTGCGGTATGGTTTCGATGGACTTTGCCAATATACAGTTGTCCAAGTGAGTAAAAAATTATATTACACTTTTATTTAGGTGTATAGAGTATCTTAATGAATGATTTTATAAAAAGTTTATATCATGAAAACAGTACAAATAAAATAGTAGTTCTGAAACAGTGTAATGCTGTTTATGTTGTACAATCTGTAGAAATATTTATTATACTTAGTACTTTTGCAAATTGATGTGTATTAAGATTACATACTAGGGGCCTGAGTCAGACTTGGGAATATAGTAACATACTGTAGATCAAGTAATTGTGTACCTGGATAAACCATGTTGCAATGCAAGGGGTGCAAATACATAAATGATGGACAGTTTTATTTTATACTGAAATTTAGATGTCAGTTTGGACACACCCCTCTCATATATAAACTTCTCTGCACATTTTACATCTGTGCCACCTGCAGTGCAGCATGGTTTTACCAAGATGCAAAGTTACTTGCTCTTTATTATTCTGTTCCCAACTTTAAATCAGACCCTTAGTCCAGACATTATTTTCAGATTTGAATATTTCCCTTTACAATGTGTATTGATATGCTGAAATGAATGGAAATAGCCCTTAGTGACAATGTGTAAAAAGTTTTTTTGTGATTTTTGCAAATTTAATAAAAAAAAAAAATCAAGAAATCACACGTGCATAAGTATTCATAGCCTTTGCCACGAAGTTCAAAATTGAGCTCAGGTGCATCCAGTTTCCACTGATCATCCTTTAGATGTTCCTACAGCTTAATTGGAGTCCACCTGTGGTAAATTCAGTTGATTGAACATGATTTTGAAAGGCATACACCTGTCTATACAAGGTCCCACACTTGACAGTGCATGTAAGAACACAAACCAAGCATGAAGTCCAAGAAATTGTCTGTAGACCTCCGAGACAGGATTGTCTCGATGCACAATCTGGGGTAGGGTACAGAAAAATATCTGCTGCTTTGAAGATCCCATTGAGCACAGTCACCTCCATCATCCGTAAATGGAAGAAGTTCGGAACCACCAGGACTCTTCCTAGAGTTGGCCGGCCATCTAAACTGAGTGATCGGGGGAGAAGGGCCCTAGTCAGGGAGGTGACCAAGAACCTGATGGTCACTCTGTCAGAGCTACAGCATTCCTCTGTGGAGAGAGGAGAATTTTCCAGAAGGACAACCATCTCTGTAGCAATCCACCGATCAGGCCTTTATGGTAGAGTGGCCAGAAGGAAGCCACTCCTTAGTAAAAAGCACATGGCAGACCATCTGGAGTTTGCCAAAATGCACCTGAAGGACTCTCAGACCATGAGAAATAAAATTCTCTGGTCTGATGAGACAAAGATTGAACTCTTTGGCGTCAATGCCAGGCATTATGTTTGGAGGAAACCAGGCACCGCTCATCACCAGGCTAATACCATCCCTACA
The DNA here is from genome assembly GCA_031769625.1 of Taudactylus pleione. Taxonomy (NCBI): domain Eukaryota; kingdom Metazoa; phylum Chordata; class Amphibia; order Anura; family Myobatrachidae; genus Taudactylus; species Taudactylus pleione. The sequence goes on from JAUIMM010000250.1 coordinate 4,041,230, forward strand.
GTGAAGCATGGTGGTAGCAGCATCATGCTGTGGGGATGTTTTTCAGTGGCAGGAACTGGGAGACTAGTCAGGATAGAGGGAAAGATGGATGCAGCAATGTGCAGAGACATCCTGGATAAAAACCTGCTCCAGAGTGCTCTTGACCTCAGACTGGGGTGACAGTTCATCTTTCAGCAGGACAATGACCCTAAGCACATCCATAATATCAAAGAAGTGGCTTCAGCACAACTCTGTGAATGTCTTTGAGTGGCCCAGCCAGAGCCCAGACTTGAATCTGATTGAACATCTCTGGAGAGATATGAAAATGGCTGTGCACTGATGCTTCCCATCCAACCTGATGGAGCTTGCGAGATGCTGCACGGAACTGCCCAAAGATAGGTGTGCCAAGCTTGTGGCATCATATTCAAAAAGACTTGGGGCTGTAATTGCTGCCAAAGGTGCATCAACAAAGTATTGAGCAAAGGCTGTGAATACTTATGTAAATGTGATTTTTTTAGTGTTTCTATTAAATTAAATTAGCAAAAATCTCAAAAAACCTTTTTACACGTTGTCATTATGGGGTATTGTGTGTAGGATTTTTGAGGACAAAAATTAATTTATTCCATTTTGGAATGAGGCTGTAACATAACAAAATGTGGAAAAAGTGAAGTGCTGTGAATGTTTTCCGGATGCACTCTATTACTGACAAGTACAACATTCTCTCTCTTTCAATAGAAAATATTTACATTTTTCACATAAAACTATGGCCCTCATTCAGAGCCACTCGCTAGCGGCAGTACGCTCGTTCCGAGCGATGTTCGCACATCTGCGCATGCGTACGGTTTTTAGTACGCATGCGCGAACCAGTCAGTGCGGCCGAAAATCGTTGGTACGCAATATAGCGAGGGCCTGCTATTTTGAGTGACAGAATGAGGCGTATGTGGGTGGTAACAGGGGAAGGTGCTTGAAAACGGGGAGTGGAGATCCGAATGCAGGCGTGCTTAAAGGTCAAAACGGGCGTTTTAAGGGAGTGCATATTTAATACAGCAGCGTCACTGACCACGTCACTTGGTTTTTTTTAACTCAGAACTGCTCGCAAGATAGTGGTTGAAAACACCAACCACAAGAATAGCGAGCAGTTCATACGCTGTACGATGTACTCGATTAATCTAATAAATAGCGGACATGACGTATGGTGTGTGCGGCCAGGGGGCGTTTTTATCAAAAAAACGAGCGTATGTTTTGCTCGCTCATTCAGACTTAGAGGTGGGAACAGACTGCAATTTGCGAACGGATCATTTGAATAGCCACCCCTTGTTTTTGAACGAACGACCACAAATAGCGAATGGCTCTGAATCAGGCCCAATGTTTGGAATAGTGTCATTCTTAGCTTCTATCAAAGGGGGAGATGTACAAACCCTTTTTGAGAGATAAAGCAACCAATCAGCTTATAACTATAATTTCAGAGACTGTGCTAGTTAAATGACTGAAGTTAATGGGTTGCTTTGGGAAACTTCTCCACTTTTTTTTAATCTCTATTCAAGGCTTGATGCACCTCCCCCATGATGTGAACTTTAGTACATGCAGCAATTGTGTGTTTTCTGAACTTAGCCTAGAAATGCGTATCTCTGCCAAAGTGTAACATGTAGATGTGGGTTCCATTAGTAGTACAGGATGAGATCCAAATATTGATGGCTTTCCACCCCTTCATGGGATTTAAAGGGGTAAATTTACTGAAAATCTCTTTAAACTAAATTGCACATTTATTAACAAAGATTTTTTATATTGATTTTTAAATGTTTGTAAATGTTTGATTTAGCCCCTAAAATAAAACATCAATGATGATCGATTTTAAACAATTTAAAATCAATCAAAATCTATAAAAATTTAACCTTTAATAAACTTCACCCCAATAATCTTGTTGAGCAAAAATCATGTTCCTGAGCTGCTTCACAGAAATAACTACATCATTGTACCAACTGTGAACTGTAGGAATGCCTTTACTCCCCATAAAACTATGTACACACTATACAATTATTGGTCCATTTTGCCAGTAATCGGGTGATCGGCCTGATTTATTGTACAGTATGTATGAATGATTATTTTAGCATTTAGACAAAAAAACTCATTGTATTGATTATCCTATTGATCGGCCAAGAACGAAAATGTTTGCCTCAATTTCACAATATGGAGCAGTGTGTGTGCATTTTCGATAATCTGTTGATATCTCCTATGTTTTCCTGTCACTTTGTCATCCTCCGTGTGGGCGTACATATGCAAAATTAGTGTGGTGGATAATCGGTAGCTTCTATTAAAAAGTTGCATAATGTGTAGCACAGATATTGGGGCTGGGAATTTGCTAAAAAATCGCCCCGTTTTTTATCCCGATCAAAAAAATCTGACAGTGTGTAGCTAGCTTAACTCTCTTCTCAAGCATAACTTGTTCCGTAAACCTATGTGCTCTAGTGGAACTCAATGTACATTTGTGTAAATCAAGACATCCAATGGTTCCAACTCTGCTTTTGCTCTGCAGAGCAGCTATTTTGTGCTTCATAAATTACTACCACTGTCGGTCACAGGTCTTTATTAACATAAAATACTTTATCCAATGATTAGACACAGACAAGAAAAACAAAATGAGGTTACAGTGCTGTTAATTAAATTAGACATACTCTTTTGCCAGAACTCATTAAGTGGGCTTGTTTTAATGTATTCAATACACTGTGGGCCTGATTCAGCAAGTGCACTGCTGATCACAGATTCTTGATTATCAGGAATCTGCGCAGGACCCATTCTGCAAGTGTGCCTAATGGGTCCTGCGTAGTCGCATGCAGCCGCTTCTGTACATCTGCCTGATTGACAGGCATTTAATGGGTGGTGCAGGGTCGGCCAGCATTCCCAGAAAAGCGGGCATGGCAAGCCGGGAGTGGCAAGCCGAGGCACTGCGTAGATCAACGCAGTGTCCTGAGCTAGCAAACCGGTTAGTCTGAGTAAGCTGAGGCTTACTCAACTGGCTGGCGGACCAGCACCATCCACCATCACGACGGGTGGGGGGGGGAGGAGGGGGAGTAATACACCTCCTACTGCATTTGCATAATAGCAAGGACTTATTTGCAAAGTTGCCTGTGTGCAGCTTTGCAATTGCAAACCTTGCAGAATCACCCCCCGTGTCTCAAAATTACTTAAACAGGTCAGTTCTAGATATTCTACCTACTTATAATGTAGCACAGGTAAATATTTAATTTGTATAATTTTGCAAATGCTAGTTCTTTGAAATTAATAAAAGTTTCTTTTGCCAGGATAATTGCAAGAATAATCCAGGCACATTCAGTATTTCTGTACAAAGTAGCCCTTGCTGTGAAGATGGACTGACTTGTTCCAGAAAAGTTATCATATCCTTTGAAGTAAGTTTTTTATATAGAACAACTTTAAAAATGTCAACATTAAATGTATTGTGCGTACGATCATTTTTTTCAGCTATACAATGAATTACACATTCCCTTCAAAGCCCTAATATCATAATACTAAAGTTTTGAAAAAACAGTTCTGATTGTCATATGCATTTCTAATGTCTAAAGTGAACTGAAAGTACAAAACTTACTGCATATCAATTCAAAAAACATATCATGTACCACAGTGTCTACTAGGTATAATCTCTAAGTGAAAGTCCAGAGACTTGCTGTCAGCTATTGCCTCAATGCAATAGAAAAAACTTGTCTTTATATCATAGGTGATTTCCATGGATATCATCAACACAATCCCTTTTTCATGTGAATTTCTGATCTATAAACCTCAAGTCTATGCAAAAACATAGAGGATTATTAGTCAAACTCACTTTGACTGATATGTATTCATTATGTCTATAGCCAGAAATTTGACACATGATTTTATGGCTAGGGTTAGGCTGCAATTAGGGTTAGTGTTAGGATGCAATTAGGGTTAAGGTTTGGCTTACAGTTACGTTCAGTTTAAAATACCATTGTCAACAATCTGACTGTCAAGATTAATAACGTCTACACTCTGGCAAACTCGACATTATATTAGTGTCGACAAGTTGACATCCTGAATGTCGGCATTCAAACTATGTCAACATCATGCTGTCGACATAATATTCCACATCCTCTGGACTGTATTCATGATATTCTTCTCTGCATCCCCTTCCTCATTGCATTTAGCTGCTTACTGAAATTAATTATTAGTACTCTTGTGTTTTGCAGTACATTTTTTGATCAAATGTAATTGAAATGTGTTGAATTTAATGCTTTGTCATTGTCTATTGCTATCTGTACTGTATTATAACTGAAATTCCTAATAAAACACAATGCTTTTCTTTTATTTTCAGGACATTATAATTACCCTACAAGATGGAAAAAGCAAATCTGAGTTTTCTAGAGATTCAGACTGTTCTTCCAACAAACTCATGAACACCCATTCTGAAATGACAATCGGCATGTACATGGTTGTCCAATTGTCTAATGGAATTGCTGTAATATGGGATAAAAATACAGATGTTACAATGCTGATTGACCCTAAATGGAATGTAAGTGTTGAAAACAATTGGCACTTTAATTTTGTGTTCTACTTTCTACTTTGACAAGTAGGACTTACAATATTCCTTTTTAGTCTTAAAACACCAAATGAGCCATATTACAGTATTTGATAACACTACATGAGCCCTGCATGCAATTCAAACGCAATGTTAATGTTCATGTAGTTGAGTGATTATTTTCAGCTGTGCATGCAAGAAAAGTCCTGAAAACCCCTACCGCTCAAGCTCTAGACAAAATGTATGCGCTAGGGAGAAATGAGGTGGCAGAGTGATTTGCATTCCTAGGTGGTGACTGGGAGATGGCCTGAAGTGAATGCAAAAATAAAAACTTCCATGGACATGTTATGGGAGTGTCGTGGGCATGTCAGTTAAAAGTGGCTGCATTTTCAGATGCACAGCTGCTTCCACATAGGCCATGTTCAAACAGAGACATTGCCATTGGAGATAATACAACTGTTGATGATGCATGCGATGTTGGTGTGTCAAGAATCACTGACATTGTTACAGCATGCACAGATGCTGAAAGTGGGCATATCAGTGCTTGCTCATTGAGATGGACCCTAGTGCACAAGGGAAAGACTGAGGGGGGAATTCAGTTAGCCGCAAAACCTGCAGTTAACTGGGATTTTCTTTCGCCTGCCCATGGTACAGAAACTATTTTTTGCGATCTTGAAAACACATAGGATCCTTGATAAGGTCATGGACCTGTGTGTATTCGCACAAAAACAAACATATTTTTGGGTGAATAAAAGGGACCTAATTGAGTTGCCCGAAGGCAAAAAATTATGGTATGTCCCATCTTATTTGCTCAAAAAATTATCGGGGCTAATTGAATTCCCCGCTGAGACAAGCATTAACATATTATAGTTGCCACGACTCTGCAAAGAGACGCACCAGCGGATGCCATAGCATCCACCTTTGAAACAGGCCCAATAACAGTTGAATAAATCTCATAGAGGAGTTGGATTTATCATCCTCTGGATAACACAATATAGTCTAGAACCAGAGACATGAACTTTACCCAAGAAGCAGAAGAAGACTATAGTTAACTGCATGAACAAAGGATAACAATAATATTTGTAAGACTTATATGACAAAGACTTGCAGTTCAAATGCATGTACTAAATAATTAAACACTTTAGAGTTCAACAACATGCAAAGTTAAGAATGTATACAGTGTAAAGTTTTGGATAGAGGATAGATTTATGGTAAAAATAAATATTGTCCAAACGATGCTCAGAAAAGAAAGTTAAAAAAATGAACTGCAGTATTCCATTCTACTCAAACGTTATACACTGTATACTGTTTATTGTACAGTGAAGTTTCTTGTCTAAACTAGAAAATCAAATATATATACTGTACTGTAATACTATAAACATAATATATGCAATTTATATGTGGATGTATGCTTTTGTACAGTACATGTGCAAATGTGTAAATAGATTTAGGATAGGGAGTTCTTTTTTACAATTTTGTTTTTAATCACAAATCCATAACATCAAAAGTAACAATTAACATTACAATCCACTTTTTATACAGCTACAAATTTGAAACAATATTTTTTTAATTTTAGTCAGTATTAAGTATTCCTACCACACATAAAAACGCATTTGCACTTTGTGTCCAAAAAATATTTTGTATACAGGTCACACACAGGTGAACTCTGCTGTGCATAATTGCATGAGTGAATTTGTCTGAAATGCAAGTGACATGGATCACTTCCCATTCCAGTAAGTGATGTTTTAAGCAAGGAAAATATTTTAACTCCTTTTTAAAGAAGCTATTGAAATGAACGGAAATACTCCATACATAAATAAATGACAGCATTCAGCAAATCCCTCAACCACTCCCAGCACTATAGAGGCTTAGCTGATTTACTATTAAAATAGTCATTAAGCATGCTATAGAGACTCCTCAAATAGCGGAAATCAGCCCAAGCTTTAACTACAATTCCATCTATCTCCTAGCCTTTGCCTCTAAGCTCCATGAGAGGATTTACAGCTGCATTTCTACTTTTATTTCCTTCTACTTCCTACTTTACCCACTTCAGTCTAGCTTTCTTTCTCTGCAGTACACAGAAACTAACCTTGCTAAAGTCACCAATTCTTGCTGCCAAATCCAATTTTTAAATACAACAAATGGCAAAAGCGGGCATCATAGTATACCATATATAAGAAATAATTTATACATTAAAAATAAGGGATAAGTATTGAGAGTCTGTTAGAGCCATGCATCTTTTATGAGTCTTTATTCATCCTCCTTGACCTCATCATTGAGTTTGACACCATCCTGTCTTCCTGCAAATCCTGCACATTTATCAATTAAATGACAGGTGGGGCAGATGCCCATAGCAACCAGCATATAGCTATTATTTTTAGGACTGTACCTGATAAATGATAGCTAGAAACTGATTGGTTGCTATTTGCAACTTCTCCACTTGGCCTTAAAAGGTTTGATGCATCTCCCTCCCAGGTCTGAATGACTTTGCACTCTCAGTGGCTGTCCTCATACCGATCTGACCACTCTTTCTCTTGTCTCTCCTCATGACTCCACCTTTATCCCCTTTCCAGCATCTGTTGGTGTCCCTCAAGGTTCAGCTCTTGGGCCTCTCTTTTTCATTATATACTCTTCCTTAGTTGGGGTTATTTAGTTCTCTTTGTAAACATTGATTTAGATATTATAAAATCATTGACATATGATATATTATATACTTAGTAAATTACTCTGAATTAATTAAAACTGTTTTATATGCACATTATGCTTGCCACATTATGTTAGTGCTTTATAAGTGTAGACTGAGACTAGTAACCATAAAAGTTCTTATAGCCCGCAACCACTACTAACAACACAGTCTTTTTCTAATCAGATCATCAAGACATCACAGGAGATTAGTGACAGAGGGGAAGATGTATTATAGCGGCATGTTAAGTGCTGCTGTATCACTTCCCACTTCGCCTCTTTACCGTGGTGAAGCAGGAAGCACTAACAATGAGATGTATTAACATCTCAATGACCGGAGTGGGGGAGTGTTAAATGCCCCCCTCAGGCGATCCCTGCCTGAGTACACAGTGTATCAGCCTAGTGCTGATGCGCTGTGTCTCAGTCCCGGCCGGCTCCACTGAGCATGTGCGGGATCTCGCAAGTATCGCGAGATCCCGCATGCAGCCCTGGAGCCGGCAGCCCCCGCAGCAGGGACAGCACTGTCCCTGCTGTGGGGATAGGGCATCGCCAGGCTGTAGCTGTCGATAGCGACAGCTGCAGCGGGCAGAATGGTCAGGCAAACTGACAGTTCATACATTGCCCAGGCTACCAGTGCTGCTACCTTGTCGATAGCAGTACTGTTAAATCCCCCCCTCAGGCGATCCCTGCCTGAGTATGCAGTGCATCAGCCTAGTGTTGATGCACTGTGTCTCAGTCCCGACCGGTTCCACTGAGCATGTACGGGATCTCGCAAGTATCTAGTAGATAGCAGTGCCAATAATGACATAGCGCCCCTGTCATTTACCGGCAAACCCCCTGTTCATACATCAGGGAGAAGCGATATCAGCGCACATAACATGCTTCGACGTTTCATACATCTCTCCCAATATTGGTTTTTGTATCATAATTAAAAACTGGAATTTTTTCAAATAAAAATGACCCGACAACTGAAAATTCTACTAAGTGGGCTGAATGGTTTGTTATCTGTACATAGGACTTGACACAGAATTGGGAATAGAGTAAAATATAGCAAGTAACTGTGTACCTGGACAAACCATGTTGCAATGCAAGGTGTGCAAACTGCAAATACATAAAAATGTTTGCATGCAGGGTAAATACTGGCTACTTTTGCATGTAGCACACACAGGCTGGACAGCTTTATTTTTACACTGCAATTTATATCTCAGTTTGGACATGCCCCTCTCATATATAAATTTCTCAGCACATTTTGCATCTGTGCCACCTGAAGTGCAGCATGGTTTTACCAAGATGCACAGTTACTTGCTCTGTCTTATTCTATTCCCAACTCTGAATCAGGCCCTTAGTCAGCAGAATAATACCTTTGCATTCACATATAATGTATTGATGGGGACATTTAGGGGGATATTTACTAAAGTGCGGGTTTTTAGAAGTGGGGATGTTGCCCATAGCAACCAATCAGATTCTAGCTATTATCTTCTAGACTGTGCTAGATAAATGCTAAGTAAAACCTGATTGGTTTCTATGGGCAACATCTCCACTTCTAAAAACTCTCACTTAACTAAATATACCCCTTAGAGACGAACTCAGATTATAATATGCTGTATATTTTACTAACACTATTTTCTTTGCATATAATTATAAAGTAAAGTTGTTATACTTATGACATGGCTTGGTAGAAAATAAATAAATATCTGCTTGTTTTAAACTTTATAATACAGGACAAAGTTTGTGGCTTGTGTGGAAATAACAATGGGGATATGAATGATGATTTAATTGCCAGAAATGGTATTAGGATGACTAGAGAACTAGAGCTGGGAAATAGTTGGAAGGATGATTCATTTTGTCCAGACGCACAGACTCAAGCTTTCCCATGTGACAGAAATCCTTACTGTAAATCCTGGGCATTAAGGAAATGCCAAATAATAAAGGAAGCTATATTCAAAGACTGCCACTTAAAAGTAAGTTGCTTTTACTCTTGTTTAGAAAGGCTTACCTTACAAGATATACTGTACACAATAGATCTCCACTATTTCATCAATTTAAAGTATAGTAGGTAATATTTCAGCAGTTTATTTTTATAAGAGGTGCCCTCTATTCGTGATAAGTCCTCACATGATCAGAAAAATGTACAGAATACTTAAATATCATGTGTGAAGCCATAAATCTCTGCTCCACCCATCACGGCATTATTTGAATTGGTAAAGCTGAGTTCAATGAGCCATCATATTTATTTAAATTGACCTTCATATAATTGACCTGTCACTAACACATAGCTTAACCAGCTGAATTCATACTATTGCCCGCATTCAATTTGAGGCGAAATGTCGGAATCAGCGATTATTTATAGCATCATTTTCGCCTATTTGAAATATCCCCGGTTTCAATTACATTGACTTTTCGCAATTGTGAAAAGTCATTGTAAAAAAAAAGGGATAATTTTTCACCAGCCTTTAAAAAAAAAATGCAGAATTGGGGTTTAGGGGTGCAGGCTTAAAAAAATAGCCTGCACCCTTGGGAATGCCCCCTTAAAACGACATGTGCAAAAAAAAAAGTAAATAAAAATATCGGGACACCCCAAAAAAATTATTTAACATTTTGGGGAGAAAAAAAAAATAGAGGAACAGTGTTTAAAAATAGCGAAATAGGTTCAGGGGTATTCTGTAAGTATGCGGCAGGTGTTTTCTAGAATAGGCTATTAGCGGCAGGTGCATTTTTGCAGAATTTAAAAAAAATTAGTTTAGGGACTTAAAAATATGCTAGTATCCATTTTCATGTACCCAAAATTCAATGGGACCACTTTTAAAAATGAAAAAAAAAATAGCTAAGTGCTCTTCTGCATTACTTGGGAAAAAAACACCTGCCGCGGCTATTTAAAAACCCGACTTTCAAAAACGATTTAAAAACCCAACTGCAGGCAAAAACAGGGGTACCCATAGTGATCCCCCAGGTCTGGACATCTTTAGGGGGGTCCTACAATGAATTCCCGAAAATTCCCATATTTTTTCGCCGATCAAAGTTTCGCCGGTTCCCAATTTCGCCTACTTTGGAATTGAATACGGGGAATAGCAGGCACGCGCGCAATGCTTTTCCACCTGGAAAACAGGCGAAGAAGGCAAAAAAGTCCAGCAGGCGAAAAGTCTGGACTTTTCACTTCAAATTGAATACGGGCCTATAACTTCAGTAGGAACTATAAATATCACACTACATTGTTTTATTATTTCATATTTAATTGATAGGCTAAATTCTTATGAGATTAGTTTTGCCTAAAAAACAAATGGCTTATGCTGGCCATATACACTACAATTATCGGGGCGATCCACCTGATGTCGGCGGATCGCCCCGATAATTGTAGCGTGTGTACGGGCGACCGAGGGTTAAATATTGCTCGGTCGGGCATGCCGGATTGTCCAGCATGCCCGTCTGATGCAATATTTAACCGGTATACTGTCGGCCGCATTGGGCAGTGTATGCCCAGCCACGGCCGATAGACAGACATTTCCTGTGTTCCTTCCTATGGAAGGAACAGGGAAATGTCTCCTCCCCCGGGGGCGGAGCACAGACGTCGGGCTGATACACTGTGAGATTTCTCTCACAGTGTATGCCGGCGACATCTGCGGCTGGCAGGCTGCCAGATAAAATGTCTGTCGGTCTGACAGACATTTTATCTGGCCGTGTATGCCCAGCATTAGTGATATATAGTTTAAGTTTATTTACTTTTTTTTAAATCACTCTCATAATAGATTTATTTTGTTTATTGTTGTAGTTGCCATTTACAGACAAATGGTATTAATTTCCACTACCACTGTACCTTTGACTGTAAGTGGAACTAGCCATGGTGAGCAGTTGTGTAGCAAGGTTCCATGGAACCTGGAGCATCCCCACCACCTACTTCCAAGAGCCTGCTATCCTGCGCAGATATAGGAGCTTTGATGCTACACTTCCCTATCACTGATAGACTGGGATCACAGTGACCTCTGTGCTCCCAGCCTATCAGTGACATTGAGGAAGGGGAGCGCTCAGTGCAGAAATGAGACCACTGAGCACAATTGTTACATATGCTCAGCTGTGAGTCAGAGCCACAGTTAAACAGGAGATTACATTGACACCTAGAGCATGCTCTACAGGGCTATTGGCGCTCGAAAAATGAGTTCAGATATAGCTCTGGTAGTGGACTGTAAAACATGCTAAACGTAGAAAAACAGGTTACATATAATTACATGTCCATTTTCATTTAGGTTGATCCAACACCTTATTATGATGCCTGTATCAAAGAAGCTTGTGTATGTGATATGGAAGGGATATATCTAGGGTTTTGCACCTCTGTTTCAAAATATGCTCAAGCTTGCATTGCAGTTGGAGTATGTGCTGATTGGCGTACCCCAGATCTTTGTCGTAAGTACCAATTTCACTTTGTTCATTTGTGGAAATCTCTCTAATCTATTTTCTTTTCTTATATAGTAATATTGTAGTACAGTACATACTATCTATTAGGATATAGGAATGAACACTATTATAGTAGAAAGCCATGCTATTTGTTGGATATTTTAAATGCATTATGTTGATAAAAACTGCTGATTGTCAGACAGCAAAAGGCCTGATTTATACTTGACCTAAGTGCAACTACAGGCTGGAATTACTAATTTCATAAACTTACAGTTGAATTAAATGTAACTCACACTTGTGGCCTCTTGCACCTGGAGATATGGACTTTGGGGTACAAACACAAGTTATGTGGAGTGTAACATGCACATGTAAGTGTACATTGAGAAAGCGTATCTCAAGATATTCCTCTTTTTGCTACTGAAGTCCTCCTGTGAAGCAGTGGCGTCCCTCCCCGTGGTGTCACCTGGTGCAGGGAGGGATGCTGTGCTCGCGGCCGAAAGGGGGGCATGGCCTCATGGACAGGGTGTGGTCATGCTGGAAGGGGGTGGTCTCATGGCCTGAACCCTGTATTCCTGACTCCTATGCTTTTTATTGGGGTGACCGAGGGGGGGGGTTAAGGTGCAGGAGGTGCGTACTGCCCTGTGTGCAGCGCCGGCTTCCTCACAGTGTTAGGAGCCAAGTGCTGCACTTAATACTATAGTGCAGCACCCGACTCCTGTCACTGAGGGGGAGTCTGCACCTTGGTGTCACCCCTGTGCACATACAGTTTACTTGTTATAAAGTAATAATTAATAATATGTTTCTCCCCTAAAATAAGTAACTGACAACACCAGTGATATAGACTAGACTGCTTACTGCAACAGCAGACAATAAACATAGGTCCCCCCTGTGAAAGCAACAATGGGCATCAGGCTATACAAAGCTGCTCTGATCACATTATGACAAGATGACTTACAGCATGGGATCCACCTGTCATGGTTGAGATGTGTCTACTATTTTGTGGTGGACACATTTTATAAATAGTAGACACCAGCAGGAATAATATAGGCTCAGGAATAACAGGCAGATAGACCTTAACCACTAGATTTGGTTTATTGCAGTGCATGAGATATTGGGTCTCATTCAGCTTGGATCAGAAGTTTGCAAATGTAAACCCCCTCATGTTGCGAAAATATGCAAATGAATGCGATAACACTATACCAAGATGCCCACCAGCTTATAAAGCTGCCACTTCCCATTACATATAACATACATCCGCAAGTCAGCGAAAACACAGGTAACATCGAGTAACATCGGATCCATACGCAGAGTTGTGGTTGGGCTTGACATGACTCACAACCTGCGAAGCTTCATGTTGCCATGTAGGCCTCTGGCTGCGTATGCTGCCACTGGGGCTTGATTATGCACATCCCTGTAACTGTGTTAAAATTAGTGGTGTGCACCGGCCACTTTTTGTGTTTTGTGTTTTAGATCTGGATCTTTCTTCGTGTTTTGGATCTGGATTGGTTTTGCCAAAACCACCCTTCCGTGTTTTGGGTTCTGGGTTTTGTGTTTTGGATCTGTATTTTAAAAAAAAAAAAAAAAGCATAAAAACAGCTAAAATCACAGAATTTGTGGGGTTTTCTGCTCCTATGCTATTATTAACCTCAATAACCTTAATTTCCACTCATTTCCAGTCTATTATGAACACCTCACACCTCACAATAGTGTTTTTATGTCCAAAAGGTTGCACCGAGGTAGCTGGATGACTATGCTAAGCGACACGAGTGGGCGGCACAAACACGTGGCCCATCTAGGAGTGACACTGCAGTGGCAGACAGGATGGCAGTTTGAAAAACTAGGCCCCAAACAGTACATATTGCAAAGAAAAAAAAAGAGGTGCAAGATGGAATTGTCCTTGGGCCCTCCCACCCACCCTTTTGTTGTATAAACAGGACATGCACACTTTAACAAACCAATCATTTCAGCGCCAGGGTCTGCCACACGACTGTGGCTGAAATGATTGGTTCGTTTGGGCCCCCACAAAACAAGCTGGCAATTAATCTGTCCCTGCACAAACTGGCTCTACAGAGGCTAGATGTCGTCCTCATCCTCCTCATCCACCGATTCCTCACCCTCTTCAGTGTTGTGTACATCCTCATCCTCACAGAGTACTAATTCGTCCCCACCGGAATCCACCACCACAGGTCCCTCTGTACGTTCTGGAGGCTGGTCATTTTTATGAACATCATCTCCACATTTTGTGGAAGCAACCTCCTACGCCTTTCGCTGACAAGGTTCCCGGCTGCACTAAACAGTCTTTCGGAGTACACACTGGAGGGGGGGCAACTCAGGTAAAATAGAGTCAGTTTGTACAGAGGCCTCCAAATTGCCTCTTTTTCCTGCCAGTACAGGTATGGACTGTCTGACATGCTGTCACCAATGTAATCCTCCACCATTCTGTCAATGGTGACAGTATCATATGCAGAGACAGTAGACATGTCAGAAATTGTTGGCACGTCCTTCAGTCCGGACCAGATATCCAAACTTGGTCCTGCCTACCCTGCATCACCTCCAGTGGGTTGCTTAGGATACCTAAGTTTTTTTCCTGGCAGCCCCAGTTGTGGGAGAAAATGAAGAAGGAGCTGTTGACGTGTCACGTTCCGCATCAGCTGACAGTGTTTTCACCAGCAGGTCTTTGCACCTCTGCAGGCTTGTGTCGGCCGGAAAGAGAGACACCACATAGGCTTTAAACCTAGGATCAAGCAATGTGGCCAAAATGTAGTGGTCTGATTTCAACAGATTGACTACCCTGGAATCCTGGCAAAGCAAATTAAGGGCTTCATCCACAAGTCCCACATGCCGAGCAGAATCGCTCTGTCTTAGCTCCTCCTTCACTTTCTCCAGGTGCTTCTGCAAAAGCCTGATTAGGGAAATGACTTGACTCAAGCTGGCAGCGTCTGAACTGACTTCACGTGTGGCAAGTTCAAAAGGGCTGGAGAACCTTGCACAACACGGAAATCATTCTCCACTGTGCTTGAGTCAGGTGCATACCCCCTCCTTTGCCTATGTCATAGGTGGATGTATAGGCTTGAATGGCCTTTTGCTGCTCCTCCATCCTCTGAAGCATATAGAGGGTTGAGTTCCATTGTGTCACAACCTCTTGCTTCAGGTGATGGCGGGGCAGGTTCAAGAGTATTTGCTGGTGCTCCAGTCTTCAGCACGCAGTCGCTAAATGGCGAAAGTGGGCAGAAATTTTTTGGGCCACCCAAAGCGTCTCCTGCACGCCCCTGTCGCTTTTCAGAAAATTCTGCACCACCAAATTTATTGTGTGAGCAAAACATGGGGCGTGCTGGAATATGCCCAGATGTAATGCCCATACAATATTGATGGCGTTGTCAGATATCACAAATTCCCAGGAGAGTCTAAGTGGGGTAAGCCACTGGGCGATGATTTCCCTCAGTTTCTCTAAGAGGTTGTCGGTGGTGTGCCTCTTACTGAAACCAGTGATACACAGCGTAGCCTGCCTTGGAATGAGCTGGCGTTTCAGAGATGCTGCGACTGGTGACGCTGCTGCTGTTGCTGTGTAAGGTGATACATCTACCCAGTGGGCTGTCACAGTCCACATGTCCTTGGTTAAGTGGACATTGGATACAACTGCATTTTTCAGGACACTGAGGACACTTTTTCTGATGTTTCTGTACAGTCTTGGCCTAGTGAAGTGGAATCTAGATGGGATTTGGAACCGGGGACACACTACCTCCATCAATTGTCTAAATCCCACTGCACTAATGGCGGATACTGGATGCACCTCTAACACCAACATAGCAGTCAAGGCTTCAATTATACATTTTGCTTTAGGATGACTGCTGTCGTACTTCATCCTCCTCGCTAAGGACTGTTGGAGGGTCAATTGTTTAGTAAAAGTAGTGGTGTTCCTACTTCCTCTCTGGGATGATGAACGACTCCCAGCAACAGCAGCAGCGGCAGCAGTAGGCGTAGCAATGCAGGATCCTCTGGAGGAATCCCGGATAGAGAGTCAGTCATGCCAGTGACATGGCCTGCAGGACTACTTCTGATCCCGACCAAGGAGGAAATTGATGAGGAGGGAGTTGACAGTGTGGTTTGCAGGCTCTTGGATTCAACAGGACAAAGGGATTTAGGTGTCCCTGGACTGCTTATGGTCTTAGCCAAAGTTTTTGAACTTGACAGTAACTTTTTATGAATGCGCTGCAGGTGACGTATAAGGGAGGATGTTCCTAGGTGGTTAACGTCTCTACCCCTACTTATTTCACCTTTACATATGGTACATATGGCAAGACAGTTGTTGTCCGGATTTGGAATTAAATATTGCCAGACAAAAGAGGTGGAATGTTTGGTCTTCTGCCCAGGCATGACCGTGATGGGCTTTTTCTTCCCTTGGACAACTGTCTCCCCCAGAGCCTGATTTAAACAAACCACATCACCATCAGAATCCTCCTTGCCAACTTCCTCCTCAGCGCCAGCTACACCAGTATCCTCATCCTGTTGTACTTCAACAGTGACATCTTCAATTTGCATATCAGCAAGTGGACTATGGGTGCTCCTTTCAGCACTTGCAGAGGGTGTGCAAATGGTGGAAAGAGCCACCTCTTCCAGTCCAGTGCTGGAAAGGTCAGGCATTGCAACCGCCACCACACTTGGACTCTCCTTGGGGATTTATGATATCTTCTTAGAATGCACAGTTCTTCGCTGTGCTTTTGCCAGCTTAACTCATTTGATTTTTTTAGCGGGATGAGTGCTTCCATCATCATGTGAAGCTGAACCACTAGTCATGAACATAGGGAAAGACCTTAGCTGTTCCTTGCCACTCCGTGTCATAAATGGCATATTGGCAAGTTTACGTTTCTCCTCAGATTATTTAAATGTTTTTTTTAAGGTCATTTTCCAAAACGTTGTCATTTGGGATTGTATATGCCCTCTACTATGACATTGGGCATCGGCCTTGGCAGACGACATTGATGGCAGTGGTTCTTGATCTTTCCCTATTTTATTTTTATTGGACAAAGTTTGGTCCTCCATTTATGTTATATTGATATATACATGCGGCTAAGGCGCACACAAACACAGAATATATTTTTTTCTTTTTGTTGGAGACTAGTGCACTTTGTGGGTAACACCACCCTTTAAGAAATTAGCCAGCTGGCTCTTACCTTATGGGACACAGGCGCACGCTTGGCACTGCTCCTTTGTTGATGCATGTACAGCTACAGTGCACACAATTCACAAAGACAGGAGAAAAAAGAAGAATTTTTATTTTTTGTGGAGCACACTTTGAGGGTTACACCACCCTTTAACAGACAGACACATGCTTGGCGTTGCTGCTTTGAGGATGCATGTACAGTGCACACAATTCACAAACACAGAAGAAATTTTTTCTTTTTTGTTGGAGTGCACATTGGGGGTTACACCACCCTTTAACAGACAGATGAACACTTGGCACTGCTGCTTTAAGGATGCACGTACAGTGCACACAATTCACAAACAGAAGAAAATGTTTTTTTTTGTTGGAGTGCACTTTGGGGGTTACACCACCCTTTAACAGACAGACGCACGCTTGGTGTTGCTGCTTTGAGGATGCACGTACAGTGCACACAATTCACAAACACAGAAAAAATGATTATTTTATTTTTGTTGGAGTGCTCTTTGGGGGTTACACCACCCTTTAACAGACAGACGCACGCTTGTCGCTGCTGTTTTGAGGATGCAGATGCGGCTACTGCGCATACATTTCACACAGAAACACAGAAAAAATGATTATTTTATTTTTGTTGGAGCGCACTTTGGAGGTTATACCACCCTTTAACAGACAGATGCACGCTTGGCACTGCTGCTTTGAGGATGCACGTACAGTGCACACAATTCACAAACACAGAAGAAAATCTTTTTTCTTTTGTTGGAGTGCACTTTGGGTGTTTACACCAACCTTTAAGAGATTAGCCAGTCGGCCCTTTACTTATAGGACACAGGCGCACGCTTGGCGCTGCTCCTTTGTTGATGCACATGCAGCCACAGTGCACACAATTCACAAACACAGAAAATAATTTTTTATTTTGTTTGGAGTGCACTTTGGGGTTACAGCACCCTTTAATGGACAAGCCAGCCGGCCCTTTACTTATGGGACACAGGCGCACGCTTGGCGCTGCTCCTTTGTTGATGCACATGTGGCTACTGCACACACAATTCACAAACACAGAAAATAATTTGTTATTTTGTTTGGAGTGTACTTTGGGGGTTACAGCACCCTTTAATGGTCAAGCCAGCCGGCCCTTTACTTATGACACAGGCGCACGCTTGGCGCTACTTTGTTGATGCACGTGCAGCCACAGTGCGTACAATTCACAAACACAGAAAATAATTTTTTATTTTGTTTGGAGTTCACTTTGGGGGTTACACCACCCTTTAACAGATGAGCCAGCTGGCCCTTTACTTATGACACAGGCGCATGCTTGGCGCTACTTTGTTGATGCACGTGCGCCCACAGAGCACACAATTTACAAACACAGAAAATATTTTTTTATTTTGTTTGGAGTGCACTTTGGGGGTTACACCACCCTTTAACAGATGAGCCAGCCGGCCCTATACTTATGACACAGGCGCATGCTTGGCGCTACTTTGTTGATGCTCGTGCGGCCACAGTGCACACAATTCACAAACACAGAAAATAATTTTTTATTTTGTTTGTAGTGCACTTTGGGGGTTATACCACCCTTTAACAGACAAGCCAGCCGACCCTTTACTTATGACACAGGCGCACGCTTGGCGCTACTTTGTTGATGCACGTGCGGCTACTGCGCACACAATTCACAAACACAATAAAAACAAAAATTTTTTTTTTTGGAGTGCTCTTTGGGGGAGCACCCCTGATGCACAGATCACCCCCTGGACAACACTACAGCACCCCTCTAGGACTACAGCCTTTATGGGACACTGCACAACACAGTCCAGCCAGCCCCTATAGACTTTGGAGCAGCCAGCCCCTATAGACTTTGGAGTGGACACAGCCCCTATGACTGCAACTGACTGCACAATACAGCCCAGCCATCCCCTATGACAGCAGCGCAACACAGCCCAACCAGCCCCTATGGACAACAGCAGCACAACACAGCCCAGTCAGCCCCTATGGACTGAGTGGTCACAGCCCCTATAGACAACAGCAGCACAACACAGCCCAGCCAGCCCTAGCTCCCACCCTCCCTCTTCACTGTCCACAGCCGGAGTGAGAAATGGCGCTGACGCGGGACCTTTTATAGAATCCAAAACCCACAATATCCGGAAGGTGGGATGATGACGTTTTGCCTTGATTTCGGATCCGAGTCAGGCGGGAAAAGTCAAGCCTGACTCAGATACGACTCGGATTGGGATTGTTTGGATTTCAGAAATCCGAACCCGCTCATCCCTAGTTAAAATGCACAGGCATGCCTGTGTTCCTTCGACCACCCCCACTCTCCACCCCCAAACGGCACTTCCTGTCAAAAATTTGTCAGTGGCTCTGCATGTCCACTGTGTTTGCTTTTGCAATCGCAGTGGCCGGTTTGCGCACGTGCACTGAGGTGCGTAAGCATGTGCAGAACGCAAACATTGACTGGGTGTGCGCAAACATAAACTTGCGAACCAAGCTGAATGAGGCCCATTGTAGATTTGTGCTCACTGTCACACATACCGGCATCGTAAATGGAGGAGAGCTGGAGTGGGGCAGGTATTAGTCAGAATTTACCAGGTGCAAACAGAGGGGAGATGACCAGGAGCCGTGGAGACCAATGGACTGGTAAGTAGGTTTTATTTTTTTTATTTATTTTCTTTGCCGTGAAAACCTTGCACCCAATTGAATACCTCCCTAGTCTGCAACCAGCTATCCATTACAAACCTGAATCAGTGCTTTCCTGCTACAGCTATGAGATGGCCAGCATTACCAGCTTGCACTCCTAACTACAGCTTTATCATTATGCAGTACCAATTACACTTTTCAAGTGTGTCCCATTAAATTCAATTGATCCTGTGCTCAGTTGTACTTCATTACAAGCAGTGTGCTCCATCTCCAGTTACCCACTGCTACTAGTCCTGCATTCAGCGCTATTACATTTACAACCAGTGGTTCCATCTCCAGTTCCCACTGCTATCAGTCCTGACCTCTATTCCATTTAGACCAGTGTGTTCTCTGCTTCCAGTGTGCTGTCAGCCAGTGGTGTAACTTCATCCAGGTGCCCGGAGGCAAGATAAATGTTGGTGCCCCCCAAATTAAAATGTACCACCCCCCCAGCACCTATGCCAGCCCCAGCTGCTGCCCCCTATGCAGTTCCCCCAGTAGTGGTCCCCCTGTGCAGTGCCCTCTGTAGAGGTCCCCATATGCAGTACTGCCTGTGTAGTGACCCACAGTAATGGTCCCCCTATGCAGTACCTCCAGTAGTAGTCCCCCTTTGCAGTGCCCCAGTAGTAAGGGCCCCTGTAGTGCCACCAGTAGTAACCCCCTGTAGTGCTCCCAGTAGTAAGCCCCCTGTAGTAAGCCCCCAGTAGTGAACTCCCTGTAGTGTCCCCAGTAGCAAGCCCCCAGTAATGCTCCCTGTAGAAAGTCCCCAGTAATGCCCCCTGTAGTAAGCCCCCAGTAATGCCCCCATAATGCCCCCTGTAGTAAGCCCACAGTAATGCCCCCTGTAGCAAGCCCCCTTCAGAAAGCCCCCCAGTAAGGCCCCATATAGTAAGCCCCCGTAATGCCCCCTGTAGTAAGCCCACAGTAATGCCCCCTGTAGTAAGCCCCCTGTAGAAAGCCCCCTGTAGTAAGCCCCCGTAATGCCCCCTGTAGTAATGCCTCCTGTAATGCCCCCTGTAGAGAGCCCCCAGTAATGCCCCCTGTAGTAAGCCCCGTAATTCCCCCTGTAGAAAGCCCCCATAATGCTCCCTGTAGTATGCCCCCCATAATGCCCCCTGTAGTAAGCCCCCAGTAATGCCCCTTGTAGTGAGCCCCTAGTAATGCCCCCTGTAGGGAGCCCCCAATAATGTCCCCTGTAGTGAGCCACCAATAATGCCCCCTGTAGTAAGCCCCCGTAATGCCCCCTGTAGTAAGCCCACAGTAATGCCCCCTGTAGTAAGCCCCCTGTAGAAAGCCCCCTGTAGTAAGCCCCCGTAATGCCCCCTGTAGTAATGCCTCCTGTAATGCCCCCTGTAGAGAGCCCCCAGTAATGCCCCCTGTAGTAAGCCCCATAATTCCCCCTGTAGTAAGCCCCCATAATGCTCCCTGTAGTATGCCCCCCATAATGCCCCCTGTAGTAAGCCCCCAGTAATGCCCCTTGTAGTGAGCCCCTAGTAATGCCCCCTGTAGGGAGCCCCCAATAATGTCCCCTGTAGTGAGCCACCAATAATGCCCCCTGTAGTGAGCCACCAATAATGCCCCTTGTAGTGAGCCCCCCACGAACACACACACAAACCCCCCCAAAAAAAACAATACTTACCTGAAACCTCGCTCCAGTGCTACAGCCTTCCGTCCCCAGCGTCCGCTCCTCGGAACTATGGGAGTGATGTCATGACGTCATAGTGCATTGCGGGACCCGGAAGTGGAGCTCAGGAATGAGCTCCGTTCCTCTGGCTACCGCCGCGGGGAAAGAAGGAGCCGGGCGCCCACTGGTAACACACTCAGTGGGTGCCCGGCAAATAGGGGATGCGACCGCACCCCCCGTATTGATGCTACTGGAGGTGGAGCGCCGATCAGCGGTGCTCCATCTCCATAGCAGTTCCCAGAACGGCCCGGTGGACAATGAAGCCAGGTGCTCCCTTAAGGGCTGGAGCTCGGTGGTAAATGACTCCATTGTCTCCGGGAGTTCCGCCACTGCTGTCAGCTACAGTACCATCTGCAATTACCATTGTGTGCACTATGCTACCATCTGCATTTACTATTTTGTGCTCTCAGCTACCATTTGCATCTACAATGCATGCTGCCAGCCATAGAGTGCTTACCATCCTTAAGTAACCATTACAGTCTGCATTCCATCCTGTGCACCTATTACTGCTCTCATACATTAGTGTGCAATTCCAGCTACACCCACAAATAACTGTGTGCAGTACCTATCTCTACCAGCAGTCTACACATATTGGAGGTAGCACAATTGCTTAACATTACTGCCTCACAGCACTGAAGTTGAGGGTACATTCCTAACTGTGTGGAGTTTCTATATTCTCTTGAATGGTTTTTCTCTGGGTACTCAGGTTTCCATCCACATTCCAAAAATATACTGATAGGTTAAATAGCTTCCAACAAAAAAATAATCCTAGTATGTATGTGTGTGTACATGTGGTAGCGAATATAGAGTGTAAGCTCCACTGTGGCAGGGACTGATGTGAATGGCCAAATATTCTCTGTAAAGTGCAGCAGAATATATGTGCACTATATGTACAGTATTACTGGCAATAAATAAATTATACATTCACAGATTGCACATATCACTAGTATGAATGCCACTAATATCCCTCTTCCACTGCCAAAAAACCTGGGTTATTGCCGTATCAACCCGGGTCACAGCTCAGTGGAAAAGGGTCCTAGGAAAAAATCCTGGGTCAATCCTGGGCATTTCTTCCTGGGTCCAGAGCAGGGTTCCACGTGGGTAAAACCCGGGTCTTGCTCAGTGTAAACGGGTAACCTGGGTCATAAGACCTGGGACATGTTTACAGCATGCAGATTGGCTGAAACTGGAAGCAGATTACAGCCTCCCCATATGGTCCGGACTGTTCAAGTTTTTATCCCAACCCCGCTTCATGTGGGGAGGCTGTAATCTCTCTCTGCCTGTGTCCCTGGTGACAACTGTGACATCACACAGCCCCCCAAAGGACCTCCTCCACTGGTCACCGGACTGCTCCTGTTTGGCATACAGGGGAAAGCTGGAGTTTCTGACGGTTGGTGATGACATCATCTCCAAGCATCAGCACAGCACCCATGTGCAGTGTGAATGGTACCGACCTGGGATATTACCGGAATGGGAATTGGGTAAATCCCGGGTCTGACCCGGCTTGGAACCGTGTTCCAAATCCCAAGTCAGACCAAGGATTTTGGTGGAAAAGGGGTAAGACTGACTCACATGCTATCATGTCACTGACACACCTCCTGTTCCTCACTCTAGTTCCTACCAGAGTCAGGGCTGGCTTAACAATGGGCTGGGTGGAGCTACAGCTCCAGGCCTCCCATAAAAAAATAGGCCCTCTGCCCACAGAATCTGCTGTAGGCAGGAAATTATTTTTGCAGCTGCAGCCTGCTGCTTGACTGACAGCGTGGCAACAAGGCCCCGCCCACTGAAACCCCGGTGGGCCAGCTCATCACTTACTGGGCCATTGGTCGGCCACCTGTTGTTCAAAAAGTAGACATTGCTAACTGTAGCCCCCACAAATGCGCTGAAATGCACACAAGCCTGAGCTCCGTGAAGGCAGCCTGGCCAGGTAACTGCACCTGACACAGTCCTACGGTACTGGTTGCTGATCACAATGCAGTGTCCTGCTTGCTGCTGATCACTGTTCAGGGTCTTCTTCCCTTCAGCTAGAGCCTGAGACAGTGCCTCTGTGAAAGGTATGCAGACACTTACAGAAGAATGTAATAATTGCATTTTCCAAACCAGTTTTATAAATTTGTGGTCACTGTGGTTAATATATGTATGTATGTAGGTTTATATAAATATATATGTTTATATAGATATATGTGTGTATAATATACACATAGATAATTGCCTGAAAAGGATTTGCAACAAAGTATTAAGAAGTGAAAGTTAGATTTAGGATTGTTTAGTTTGTCCCATTACTTTTGGCCCCTTAAAAAGTGGGAGGCACATATAGAAACCGTTGTAATTCCTACACCGTTCACCTGATTTGGATGTAATTACCCTCAAATTAAATCTGAAAGTCTGCAGTTAAAGCACATCTTGCTTGTTTCATTTCAAAGCCATTGTGGTGGTGAATAGAGGCCAAATTATGAAAATTCTGTCAATGTCCCAATATGTATGCACCTGACTGTATATACCAACTGCAGATAGATGCTGCTGAATGATGTGATCACTATATGGCTATATACATACATTGTATATATATATATATATATATATATATAATCTCATGTGTGTATAACATAGTGAGGACTATTTGAGGTGAGTGTGTGCCTGAGGAAAGGACCAGGACGTTCTGAAAATCGGAGTAACCTTGTTGTCTGCTGTGACATTTGTTATCCCCGGAGTGCTACGCCAACTGTTTGTTATAGTTTCAGTGCTTGTCATTTTTTGCTTTGGAGTGCTGACTACATCATTACTTTGTGTATGTGTGTATATATATATATATATATATATATATATATACACATGTATATGAGTTGGGTATGGGAGACTGGGAGTCGGGATGCCGGCCATCAAAAGACCAACAGCGGCATCCCAATACTCAGAATCCTGACAGGGGCTACATAAGTATTCTAACCACCCCCCCTTCACCCACTAACCCTCCCTTACTGCATCGTAACCCTCCCCCCTCACCCTAACCCTTCCCGTTAGTGCCTAAACCTAACCCTCCCCCCTTAGTGCCTAAATCTAACCTCCCAGGTGGTGCCTAAACCTAACTCCTCCATGGCTAAAAGCTAACCCGGCCCAATATATACTTATGTTCAGGATTCCAGCGTCGGCATCTCAACTGATAAGGGAACTTACCACAGATTTATGTTCAAGTCTCCCTCAGGATCATATAGAAATCCATGTTAACTGAAGCTGCAGGCTTATTGCAGCATGTAATTGAATAGCTCCAGCTGACCAATTAGCCTGCTGTTAATTACAATGGCTATTTGAATCCGGCCCATAGACTGTAAACTAAACATCTATTCTACCTGCAAAAATTGCTCCCAGTTATAGTACTGTATAAGGGCTTAGGAAATTGTTGTTTTGTATTACTATTACAGCTGTACTGTGCACACATGATGGCTAAAAAATCAAGCCATACCATTTATGAAAAAATGTGTGCCTTGTGTTGCATTCTATTTTTATCTGTTTTCTAGATGCCCATATGCACACATCCCTTCTGTGGTTATCTTATCTTAGAGACAAATGGCCCTTTGTCATGTTGTGTAAATTACAGATATGACACACCAAAGTGACTGATAATTTAGGAAACCTACAGTTCAAGTGGCTATAGGAATCTATTATGTTCAAAATATATCAGCCAATACTTATACAACATATACTATATACCTTTGATAGCATGACTTATTCATTAATTACCATAAGTTTAATTAGCAAAATGGTGTCCAATAATATTTAAATGGTTCTT
Organism: Taudactylus pleione; assembly: GCA_031769625.1. Lineage (NCBI taxonomy): Eukaryota > Metazoa > Chordata > Amphibia > Anura > Myobatrachidae > Taudactylus > Taudactylus pleione. The sequence goes on from JAUIMM010000250.1 coordinate 4,066,116, forward strand.
AGTTATTTATTTTCACATTTACCTATAATTTTATTCATGAGATTGATGGTACATATTTTTACATTGTATAAATTTTACCTTTGTATTTATTATTATTTTATTACAGCTGTATGCTGCGATCATTACAACTGGAATGGCGAAAACATCTGGCATTATGAGCCCTGTGGATCAACTCATGTGAAAACATGCAATAATCAAGATATTGTTGATAAATTTGCACCATTATTAGAAGGTAAGACCAATCTATTGGTATTCTGGTAAAAAAAATCACTATCAATCTGCCCAGATACAGCTACAGTATGCAGACAATTGGAAAGATTGAGATTGATCGGATTAACTAGTGTTAAATGCCCTTGTAAAATGACCAGTATCTGACAGTGGCCCTGATTCAGAGCCGGACGCTCTGACAGAGCGCTCACTCTGAATCAGTGCCGTCCTTCTTGATTTTTAGAGCGGACTCCTGGACGCTCGTATAGCTGTGGATGACCACCCACAGCTATAGCGAGCGGCCAGGAAGATGGTCGTGATGGTCAAGACCATTGAGACCTCGGGCTTGCGACGAGACCCTTGTGGTAGGGTCTCATTGCCACAAGCCCTGGAGTGCTTTTGGCTCAAACAGAGCCAAAAGCACTCCCACTGACATCACTTGTGATGTCAGTGGGGCCGGCCCCAGACGGTAGGCATTCCCATGGGAACGCCTCCATCTGGGCAGCCATGCCTCCAGCATGCCCACCAAAAGGGGCATGCTGTCAGTCAACATCTACCCCTTTGGTACGAGACCCGGAGTGACAGTTTGCCCGTCGCTATCTGGGTCTCGCGCATGCGCATGATGGAGCCTGCTCTGTTGTGCACATGCGCACTGGGCCACCATCGCCCTGCTTGCAAGTGCTCAGCGCTCGCGAGCGGGCCTGAATCAGGCCCAGTGTGTGTACCTGCTTCATAGTTGTATGCTATGCCAATATTTACACATTTGGTCGATGTTTTCATTACAGTGCATGCATCTGAGTTGCACGACGAATGCATCCTGATGCCTCTGCTATGTCGCTCACAGAGAGGATTTAGATGTAGAGTGACAGTTATGGGGCGATTTTGGGTGGTAATGAATGCTAACAGAGGGGCGGTTAGAAAAATGCAGGTGTGTCACAACCATTTTCTATGAGTGTTGGTTCCAACTACTGCATCTTTGTCTGCAGCTTCACATGTGCTGACATCTTAGTTTCATCGACCATTCTGAGAGTTACTCAGAAGGCTGATGTTCGACTGATCTGTGACCATTGCCGCATTATTTTATGCAGATGCTCACATTTTTACTCAGATGCTTGGAATTTCAAAGCTGCAGGTGGGCGTTTCAATACATCTCCCGGCAGCTGCGGAATTTGCACATTTTTGCATAGCAGCTGCATAAAATGTTGCAGTCGCAATGAGATTAGCGTACATCTCTGAATCAGGCCTTCTATGTCCAACCACACTAATGCATCCTCGTGGTAACCAAACATACACCCAGTGCCATACATCCAGATGTCCCCAATTTGGCTGCATAAGTGTAGTCAAAATGGATTTAATTGTTTGTTTGCCTCTTTGGTCAATCAGCTAGATTGACCCATGTGTAAGCACTTTAATGTAAAAAAATAAACAAATGTTTATCCTGAAATGACCATGAGAGTTTTTTTTAAAAAACCAATAAAAGTTTTCATAATACTTATTTCATTGTGCTGATTAAGTTGATAAATGCTTTTTAATTTTTTAGGGTATTTAAGTGACAAAACTCCCATATATTTATTTTATTGTCATTACTATTATATTGGATCCCGCATTTTCCAGGTCACCTCAGTCTCTAACCCCTGTTCCACCCATCCCGTCCTCCACTCTGACAGGCTCCACCTATTCTCTGCTCTTCTGAAACCTCCATCATACCATACCATACCACCACCCCCACCGCCGATCCCAACTGTCACTCCATCCCACCCCCCATACTTGCCTTGTTCCCGACAGCTGTTTCTCCCTTTCCAGGTCTATCCTGTCTCCCTTTCAATGGTAGTTGTTGGGGCGCATGCCCATGCTTTCACTGTGTGCGCATTGAGTAGATGGTACAGTCCTTACAAAATTATTATGTACATAGGTAATGTTAGACAAAAAAATAATATGCCTTTGTAAAACTGTTTTGAAGTTTTCCAAGTATAATATGCTATTAGACATAACTCATTTGAAAAACAGTGTCACAATGCTATTCTGTCTACTCTTTACCTATACTATAGGTTGTTATCCAAGATGTCCTACTAAGGCTCCTTATCTGGATCAAAACACCATGAAATGCATTGCGCTCTCTGGCTGTAGCTGTTCTTACATGGGCAAAATTATTTCAGCAAATTCAATGTTTACAGACCAATGTGACAGAAAATGGTATAACATTTAATTAAATTTTCTCATAAAGTGCTAATATATTCTTTGGGGTTATAGAGGACCCAAATTTTTTAAATAAAAAAATAATTTAAAAGACTTGATGTACCCATGATAATACACCAATATCTGAATTGTATATCTCATAGGTTCTCAAACTCGGTCCTCAGGACCCCACACAGTTCATACTTTCCAGATCTCCTCAGTATTACAACAAAATAATTACAATTTTAAAATGTGTCAGTGAGTAATGAATTCACCTGTGCACCTGCTGGGTGACCTGGAAAACGTGATCTGTGTGGGGTCCTGAGGACCGAGTTTGAGAACCATTGGTACTGTATATCTAAATGAAGGCAGCACAGTCTCCTGCCACATTGTATTTTTATTATCTAACATAATAAAATCATATAGCACATTCCACTTTTTTTAGTACAGTCTAAACCAGATCAATCAATAAATCAATCAATCAATCAATCAATCAGTAATTAACTTTTATTTGTCTATTATAAATTGGACAATGAAAGCACATATCTGATTGGTTGCTGTGGTATAGAGCACATCTTAAACTAACTATCATTAAATGTGAATAAATGAGTAAAGAGTGCTCATATAATCTTCTTGTAAATTGTACAACTAAATAAAGTGGATGGGAGTGATAGAAAATGTGAAATACATATTGTTGTAACTACATTTACCTTGTTTGAGAGATACAAGAAGATAATAGAAACAAAATATGATCACTACTCTATACCGAGCAAAACTGTGACCGAAGCATGCTTTGTAGCATATACAGCCAGCTATTGCTTCTGAAACATATTGCAATCTGTGCGCTTATTTTTATTGGTAACAAACATATAGAAACAATGACTTTATGTCTGCACTCAATATTTTTTACTAATTTAATATTTCTATTTAACAAAATTACTTACCGTAATTTATATATTTCTAAATGTCATTAATGAAGCATCTTAAGGACATTGGAGTAGTTAGTGGCAGCTCAATTAAGAGTAAAGCTGCATACACACACAACAATTTTTTGAACAATTATCATTAAACGATATCGTTTAATGATAATCGTTGAAAAAATCGTTTACTTTCTGAGTCAAACGATGAACGGTTATTGTTCATGCGGTGTTCATGTTTGCAGTTTGTAGTTCAGTCAGACTTGTCAACTCAACGATTTCAATTAAGGGAATATGCAAAAATCGTTTGTAGTTCAAAAAAATCGTTCATTACACTTTAAAAAAATCTGACATATAATCTGACAGAAAATCGTTCAGAAAATCGTTCAGAAAATCATTGGTAACAAAATCTTTGTGTGTATGCAGCTTTACAATTACAATCAGATATTTCTGAATAGTGTATAAACAAATTTTCCAGTACCATGTTTCTCTTATGTAATTGAAGGTTATGGTCAATTATTAAGCAATACTTACAAGAGTTGTATTAACAGGCAGTGATAGCACAACTGTAGCACAATGCCCATGATATTAAAACTATGAGACTTACAGTGCCTTGTGCTTTCCAAGAACACTTGCAAAGTTGCTCACTTAATAATACAGATCTCTTTCATTTTAGCTACTGTCTGAATGGAAATGTTATTTGCAAAGGTGAGCATTATTTGATTCTATCTATCTATCTATCTATCTATCTATCTATCTATCTATCTTAAAGTATGTTGGCCATACAATCTACAATTATCAGGGCGATTCACCCGATATCCACGGATTGCCCCGATAATTGTAGCATGTGTGCGGGTGACCGAGGGTTAAATATTGCTCGGGCGGGCATGCCGGATTGTCCAGCATGCCCATGCAATGCGATATTTATGAGTTAAAATGTCGGCCGCATCAGGTAATATATGCCCAGCAGCGGCCGACAGAAAGACATTTCCTGTGTTCCTTCCCATGGAAAGAAGAGGAAAATGTCTCCTCCCCCAGGGGTGGAGCGCAGATGTCGGGGCTAATACACTGTGAGATATCTCACAGTGTATGCCGCTGACATCTGCAGGCTGGCAAGATGCCAGATAAAATGTCTGGCGGTCTGGCAGGCATTTTATCTGGTTTTCTACTTTACTAATGCTGGGCATACACTATACAATTATCTTTCACATATCTGTCCAATCTTGCTGGTTGGAATGAAAACCTGGTAATGTATGGGAGCAAATGACAGTCGATCGTATGGTTTTAAGCACTGGAAAACTGACAAAAAACAATTGTTCAAATCGGTTAAAATTGTGTGTTTTATCCAAGTTGTCTGAACGACCATTTTTGTCTGTTTTCCAGTGTTTGTGAGCAAATGGTCTATTGTCATTTGCTCCCATACATTACCAGATTTTCATTTCAACAAGCCAGATTGGACAGATATCTGACAGATAATTGTATAGTTAATGCCCAGCATTATAGTTCACCAGAGTGAGTTCTTAGGCTAATTTTGAAGAGAAACTTAGACATGTGAGGTTGCATAAGCCATTTACAGAAAGAAAAATAGTAACAGTACCAATTTTATCATCATGTGGCAATAAAAATCACTTGAAGAGCCATTGTGCTATATTTAATGAAAATGTAACCCTGAATGTCTCCTGCACCTATTCCATCAATTGACAACATTATTATAACATTTAGGGGACTTTTGCCATACCAGTACTGTGACAATACTGTATGCAAGTTGATGCACTGGCTAACATCACCTGTTGTGTTCAAAGATTGCTAAAAAAAACACTTTACTGAAGAATGGGTCAACAGCCATAAATTTCAGACGTCTTGGCCACCCTGATCACTGGACCTCACCTCATGAGACTTTTGGTTGTGTTTTTTTCCCCAAGATTTAGGTGTATCATGAAGAATGTCATAACCTATCCATTCTGAAAGTCATCATTAGACATCATGTGCTGGCTATTCCACCTGACATTTGCTAAAGAGAATGCTGTTCTTCAAATGGGAACTGGTGTTGTCCAAAATTTAGAACACATTGAACAATTGTAGCACACTTCAAATGATTTGTTTAACCACATTACTACCTGTTGAAAAAATTTGTAACTAATATTTTTTTTCAGAAAATGACTAGTGCATCCTCTAAAACACAGGTTCTTAAACTCAGACCCCAAACAGTGCATGTTTTTCAGGTTTACTCACAGAATCACAAGTGAAATAATTCGCTCCACCTGTGGATCTTTTAAAATGTGTCAGTGAGTAATGAATGTGCACCTGCTGGATGACCTGGAAAGAGTGAACTGTGTGTGGTCCTGAGGACCGAGTTTGAGAACCACTGCTCTAAAGTACAGTATCTTTTGCCCAATTTCTCTTTATTTTAAGCCTTAAAAAATCACTCCAGAGTGGTCTATGTAGAGATCCTTTAGACTAAGATCATATAAAAGCTTTTTTTTTTATTTTTTACAGTGGAACATGTAGGCAGGTTCTCCCTGCTGTGTACCATTAAGTGATTTAAATTGTATGCTGGGTTCCTGTTGAATTTTAGAATAATGTTATACCCCTTTTACACCGACCTAAAAATCCTGGGTTGATGAGTATCAACTCAGGATTTTTGTTGGTGTAAATGGATCCACCCGGTTCCAGGAACCCGGGGATCCAACTCAGGTACCTTTCAGGGTTTGCCACGGGGTCGTTCCCGTGCCAACCTGCAGTGTAAACAGTGCAATCCAGGGTCACGATGACCCAGATCGAGCCCCATGCGGCCCGATTGGCCAGCTTCAGTCCACTGCAAAACTGGAAGAGCAGGGTCACTGCAGGTGTGAATGGCGCTGACTCTGAAATATCCTGGGTCAGCGCCACAGTCTAAAAGGGTAAGTTCCGGGTCTGATCCGGATTGGAACCCTGTTCTAACCCCAGGTTCAGACCCGAAACTTTGGTATAAAAGTGGTACTAGTCAAAAATGAAAGCTTGCCTGCAAGTCTCAGTATAGTTAATACTGTGTGAATCCTGCAATAATTACTCCTTAGTTAACCATCACCAGTGCTGAGGGATCATGTTTCATTGATTCTTTGTATAACTACAACACTGTTATCATTTGATTAACCCACTATTCAGTGCATAAGGATTGTCCAAGTGTATGTTTCTTACCACCATACATAGCTGAACTACAGCCAGGGTGGATATTTTTAGCTAGCCCTGTGTTAATGATGCTGTATATACTTCTCAGTGAATTAATCACCACTGCTGAAGGCTCATTCTTCATTGATTCTTTGTATTACAGCAATACTGTGTTACTTTGTGAATTGCCCACCTCTTAGTACATAAGGAAAGACCATGTGTGGTGAATAAGAGAAAAATGCTCCTTACTATGCATGCTGTACATAGGTCAACTACAGCCATTGTATATATATTTGCTACAGTATGTATTGATAATTCCATTTATCTTTTCTTTATTCAAAAAGGGCATTACACCAAAACACCATTTTGTCTAGCTGGATACTAATAGGGCATTACTAGACAAGCTTTACATGCTTTCATTGGCGAATGTTGTATTACACAATTTATTTTCAGACAGCATTCCACACTGAATCAAGCCCTACTAAAAGGGCTAAATGTATAAGTAAAAACACACAAATCTATGGCAATCTCTAAGGAATACTATATCTGACTTGTTATTAAAGGAACAAAATCAGTTCCGTGACTATAGTGAACTGAGAGTGTGATGATTTAAATAGATTATTTAGTGTACAGCAGCTATGACAATATTTCTGCTATGCACTGTTATTCAGTATATTATGTGTGCTTAGGTTCCTATTACCCTGTATTAGACAAGTTTCAGTAAGAAAATTGTATCTCCATATAGCTAACACCTATTATGAATGCTGTGACAACAAAAATTACTCAGACAATCAACACTCTTTGAAAGATACATATGTTTTATTGATTCTTCTTTTAATTGCCACATAATATCACCAGTGGTGCAACTAGAGAGTGGTGGGCCCAAGTGCAAGAATATGCTTTGGTGCCCCACTATGCAGTGCCCCCAGTAGTAGTCCCCCCTATGTGCAGTGCCCCCAGTAGTAGTCCCCCCTATGTGCAGTGCCCCCAGTTGTAGACCCACTATTTGCACTTCCCCCAGTAGTAGTCCCACTATGTGCAGTGCCCCCAGTAGTAGTCCCCCCTATGTTCAGTGCCGCCCAGTAGTAGTCAGCTTATAGAACAAACACACTACACTGTGGGGCCTGGGGACACTGGCACTGGGTGCAGCAGCGCTGTTGGCTGCAGGGGCTATGGGCCCCTCCACCACAGTGTGCCCCCGCCGCTAGTTCCGCCACTGAATACCACAATTACCCACCACTAATACCATTTCACACCAAAATCCCGGGTCTGGCCTGGGTTTTTTTAACATGGTTTCAAGCCATGTTACAAGAGCCGTAACTAGATATTTTGGTGCCCTGTGCTAAAAAGAGCATTGGTGCCCCCCCATATTTTAAACAGGGACAGGCCCAAAAATGGGCATGGTCTTGTAGGGAAAGGAAGTGGCCACATTAGAGTACCCCCAATTCACATTATGAGACACAATAGTGCCCCTTATTCACATTACACTACATAGTAGTGTTCCCTGTAGACATTATGCTACACAGTAGTAATGCCCCTTACACATTATGACCACATAGTAGGTAGTAATGCCCCTTACACATTATGACCACACAGTATTAATGCCCTTTTCACATTATGACCACAGTAGTAAAGCTCCATACACATTATGCCCACAGTTGTAATGCTCCATACACATTATGCCACACAGTAGAAATCCCCTCCCACTTACACATTATGCCACACAGTACAAATTCCCTTTACACAATATGCCACACAGTACAAATCCCCCCTTACACAATATGCCACACAATACAAACCCCCTTATACATTGTGCCACACAGTACAATTGCCCATTTACACATTGTGCCACATAGTCCAAATCCCCCCTTACACATTATGCCACACAGTACAATTCCCCTCCTTCCCCCAAGTTTCTATCCTACTGTAAATGCAGCACTTACCTGTATAACAAAGCTCCTCAGCATGTCACTGTGGGAGCTGTGGGGAAGCTGCAGTCTCTGTCTCCGCAAGTTGCAGGCTTGCAGCCCAACGCTGGTGGACCACATGAGCAGGGAGCTGCAGCGCTGCCCGCTGTAATGTGTATTAGTAGCAGTGCACCCAACAGAGAAGGAGCCGGGTACACTGCTACTATTATTAGGGGTGAGCGGATTCGGTTCTACTCGGTTCCGTTCGGATAAAAAAAACGAATCTTATTGGCTATCCAAAACTCATGACAGCTGATACCCAATAAGATTCATTTTTTAAATCCGAACGGAACCGAGTAGAACCGAATCCGCTCACCCTTAACTATTATACATTGTTACAGGCGGTTGTGGTCATGATTGCTGGTGGAGGTTTGGAGGATGGCCGGTTTCTCACACAGGGCTCTGTGCGGGTGCACAGGCCACACCACCCTAGTTATGGCCCTGGGTTGTACAGCTGCTTACACCTTTTTCACATGGGACCTTGGATCTGGGTTTTTCCTGGATCATCGCCATTCACACTGGATGAGCCAATAGCAGGGGCGGATTGGGCCACCGGGACTGTGGGAAAGTTCCTGCTGGACCAGACCCCTCTCCCACCTGCTGGGCTGGTCCCAGGGCCGGACTGCCCAAATGCCAGAAGGGCCGGTCAGGCCAGTGATGCCGAGGGGATGTGGGTGTGCTCCGTTAGTGTTCCTCCACCTTCTTCACCAGCGGCCCGCCCCTCCTGTCAGTTATGTGGTGCAGCCTGCATGACGTTTCGGTGGCTCCTTTTGTGGCACGGCGTATATGACGTCATGTCGTTACCGCCGCCACTGAGGAGCCGCGAAGAGAAGCTGGGTCCTGGAGGACAATATCTGGTAATTGTAAGCCAGCAGGTAGCAGGTGGGGTCTTAATTGTGAATGGGTGACTTGTGCTCCGGGCAGGCTCGAGGCAGAGCAGCTATATAGATGGGTGGTATGGTGCGCGCTGTGTGGTGGCCGCCGGAAGCCACTTCCAGTTCCTCCAAAAGTGTTTGGGGGGCCCGCTTATGCATGCACCAGGGGAGTTGTCAGACTGCTGCCAGGCATTTGTCCATACTGCCCCCCTGGTGATATATAGTGCTGTCCACACAGTTTATATACTGTGTGTGTATATATATATATATATATATATTCAAAACCAATCACCGGCACTCTAAAGTAACATGAGCAATAATTTTATCCTGTTGAGGTGCTCACCCTGGGGTATGAAACCCCTCCACATATCCTTTTGCAATGAAGCGGTACTCCCAGGCTTTTGAGGAAAAAAAGTTTTTACTGCATCAGCTTATCAACGTTTCGGGGTCATCCCCCTTCGTCAGGACACAGATATGGAGTGAAATACAAACAATTTATACTTACAGATCAGTGACAGTGAATACCTGCAGCACGCCATCCAGGTCTCCGGTATGTAGCGTTCTACTTCCGGTTTTCGACTGTGACGTCACACCGAAAGTGACGCTAGCTGGGTTCACGGACTGGCTTGACTGCTAGGGGTGAAAAATACAAGTGTTTAAAACAGTGTCTACTGTCCACATTACATGTGGATAACACTATAAAAGACATAAATATTTAACCAACGGACATTTGCACATTATAATGACCCATTAAATTAACATAAATGCATATAACAGTTCACACTTTACATAATTGAGTTGTTATTAATTTAATCCTTATACAAGATCGCCATCTTGTGGTAACATATCATATTGCTCTTTCCAACACATTATTTTAAATCATATCAATATAATACACCATAAAGAAGTATTAAAATTGGTCTATATTTTACTTTAATTCCTGTGTATTTAAACTCACAAATTCTCTTAACATTCTCATAAAAAGCAATTTAAATTAAGAGCTTCATCTAACCAAAAAGGGCTGACAGTATTCAAAGTAAAATCCATTTGCTTTCGATCTGTAGCAATCTCCTAGCCCTATCGCCCCCTCTAATAGTCCAAGGGACGTGGTCTATCATGCGATATCGAAGCATAGCCATTGTATGTTTTGCCTTCATAAAGTGTCTAGCCACCGATTAGTCGCTATTACCCTGTAACAGTGCAGCTCTTATGGCTCATATCTCTCATATATATCCATCTTATGGCTCATATCTCTCATATATATCCATCTATCTAGCTAGCTACCTATCTATCTCATAACTATTTATCTAGCTCATATCTATCTATCTATCTATCTATGTATTTATCTATCTATCTCATATCTATCTATATCATATCTGTCTAGTTGATATCTATCTATCTATCTCATATCTATCTATCTATCTATCTCATATCTATCCATCTAGCTAGCTACCTATCTATCTCATAACAATCTCTCTATCTCACATCTATATATCTTTCTCATATCTATCCATATCATATCTATCTATCTATCTCAAATCTATCTATCATATCTATCTATCTATCTATCTATCTATCTATCTATCTATCTAACTCATATCTATCTATCTCAAATTGGTCTATCTCATATCTATCTGTCTATCTATATATTTATCTGTCTGTCTATCTATCTCATATCTACCTATCTCATATCTATCTATCCATCTATCTCAAATCTATCTATCTCATATCTATCTATATATCTATCTATATATATCTATTCATATATCTATCTATCTCATATCTATCTATCTATCTCATATCTAACTATCTATCTCATATCTATTTGATATAAATCCATCTCTCTAGCTAGCTACCTATCTATCTCATATCTATCAATCTAAAATCTAACTATCTATCTCATATCTATTTGATATAAATCCATCTATCTAGCTAGCTTCCTATCTCAAATCAATCTATATCATTTCTATCTATCTCATATCTATCTATCTATCTATCTATCTCATATTATCTATCTATTTATCTGTCTAGCTATCTCATATCTATCTATCTATCTATCTATCTATCTCATTTCTATCCATCTAGCTAGCTACCTATCTATCTCATAACTATCTCTCTATCTCACATCTATCTATCTCAAATCTATCTATCTTTCTCATATCTATCCATCTCATATCTATCTATCTATCTATCTATCTCAAATCTATCTATCTCATATCTATCTATATATCTCAAATCTATCTATCTCATATCTATCTATATATCTCATATTTATCTATCTCATATCTATCTCATATTTATCTATCTCATATCTATCTCATATCTATCTAACTCAAATCTATCTATCTCATATCTATCTAAAATCGATCTATCTATCTCATATCTATCTATCTCATATCTATCTCTATATCTATCTATCTCATATCTGTCTAGTTGATATCTATCTATCTATCTCATATCTATCTATCTCATATCTATCCATCTAGCTAGCTACCTATCTATCTCATATCTATCTATCTCAAATCTATCTATCTCATATCTATCTATATATCTCATATCTATCTATCTCATATCTATCTCACATTTATCTATCTCATATCTATCTATCTCAAATCTATCTATCTCATATCTATCTATATATCTCATATCTATCTATCTCATATCTATCTCATATTTATCTATATATCTATCTATCTATCTCATATCTATCTATCTCATATCTATCCATCTATCTATCTATCTCAAATCTATCTATCTATCTCATATCTATCTATCTATTTTTCAATCTATCTCAAATCTATCTCATATCTATCTATCTCATATCTATCTCATATCTATCTATCTATCTATCTATCTATCTGAAATCTATCTATCTCATATCTATCTATATATCGCATATCTATCTATCTCATATCTATCTCATATTTAACTATCTATCTATCTATCTATCTATCTATCTCATATCTATCTATCTATCTCATATCTATCTATCTCATATCTGTCTATCTCAAATCTAGCTCATATCTATCTCATATCTGTCTTTCTATCTATCATCTATCTATCTCTTATCTATCTAACTCAAATCTATCTATCTCATAACTATCTATCTATCTATCTATCTATCTCATATCTATCTATCTAAAATCAATCTATCTATCTCATATCTATCTATCTCATATCTATCTATATATCTATCTATCTCATATCTATCTATCTCATATCTATCCATCTAGCTAGCTACCTATCTATCTCATAACAATCTCTCTATCTCATATCTATCTATCTCAAATCTATCTGCTCATATCTATCTATCTAGCTATCTATCTCTCATATCTATCTATCTATCTCATATCTATCTCATATCTGTCTATCTCAAATCTATCTCATATCTATCTATCTATCTATCATCTATCTATCTATCTATCTCAAATCTATCTAACTCATATCTATCTAACTATCTAGCTATCTGTCTCATATCTATCCATCTATCTATCTAGCTACCTATCTATCTCATAACTATTTATCTATCTCATATCTATCTATCTATCTATTTATCTATCTATCTATCTGAAATCTATCTTTCTCAAATCTATCTATCTTTCTCATATCTATCTATCTCATATCTATCTCTATATCTATCTATCTCATATCTGTCTAGTTGATATCTATCTATCTATCTATCTATCTCATATCTATCTATCTCATATCTATCCATCTAGCTAGCTACCTATCTATCTCATAACAATCTCTCTATCTCATATCTATCTATCTCAAATCTATCTATCTATCTCATATCTATCGATCTATTTTTCTATCTATCTCAAATCTATCTCATATCTATCTATCTAATATCTATCTATCTATCTATCTATCTAACTCATATCTATCTATGTCATATCTATCTCAAATTTATCTATCTATCTATCTATCTATCTCATATCTATCTATCTATCTCATATCTATCTATATATCTATCTATCTCATATCTATCTCATATTTATCCATCTATCTATCGATCTATCTCATATCTATATATCTCATATCTATCTATCTCATATCTATCCATCTATCTAGCTAGCTACCCATCTATCTCATATCTATCTTTTTATCTATCTCATATCTAACTATCTAATATCTATCTATCTATCTATCTATATATCTCATATCTATCTCATATCTATCTATCTCATATCTATCTATCTCATATCTATCTACCTCATATCTATCTATCTCATATCTATCTATCTATCTCATATCTATCTATCCATCTATCTCAAATCTATCTATCTCATATCTGTCTATCTAATATCTATTTATCTCATATCTGTCTATCTCAAATCTATCTCATATCTCTCTCATATCTGTCTTTCTATCTATCTATCATTTATCTATCTCAAATCTATCTATCTCATATCGATCTAACTCAAATCTATCTATCTCATATCTATCTAAAATCTATCTATCTATCTCATATCTATCAATCTCATATCTATCTCTATATCTATCTATCTCATATCTGTCTAGTTGATATCTATCTATCTATCTCATATCTATCTATCTCATATCTATCCATCTAGCTAGCTACCTATCTATCTCATAACAATCTCTCTATCTCACATCTATCTATCTCAAATCTATCTATCTTTCTCATATCTATCCATCTCATATCTATCTATCTATCTATCTCATATCTATCTAACTATCTATCTATTTATCTGTCTATCTATATCATATCTATATATCTATCTATCTAATATCTATCAATCTCATATCTGTCTATCTCAAATCTATCTCATATCTATCTCATATCTGTCTTTCTATCTATCATCTATCTCATATCTATCTATCTAAAATCAATCTATCTATCTGATATCTATCTATCTATATATCTATCTATCTCATATCTATCTATCTCATATCTATCTATCTCAAATCTATCTATCTCATATCTATCTAACTCAAATCTATCTATCTCATATCTATCTAAAATCGATCTATCTATCTCATATCTATCTATCTCATATCTATCTCTATATCTATCTATCTCATATCTGTCTAGTTGATATCTATCTATCTATCTCATATCTATCTATCTCATATCTATCCATCTAGCTAGCTACCTATCTATCTCATAACTATCTATCTCATATCTCTCTATCTATTTTTCTATCTATCTCAAATCTATCTATCTTATATCTATCTATCTCATATCTATCCATCTATCTAGCTAGCTTCCCATCTATCTCATATCTATCTATTTATCTATCTATCTAATATCTATCTATCTATATTTCTCATATCTATATCATATATATCTATCTCATATCTATCTATCTATCTCATATCTATCTATCTATCTCATATCTATCCATCTATCTAGCTAGCTACCTATCTATCAAATAAATATTTATCTATCTCATATCTATCTATCTAATATCTATCTATCTATCTATCTCATATCTATCTATCTATCTATCTATCTCAAATCTATCTATCTATCTCATATCTATCGATCTATTTTTCTATCTATCTCAAATCTATCTCATATCTATCTATCTAATATCTATCTATCTATCTATCTCATATCTATCTATCTCATATCTATCTCATATTTATCTATCTATCTATCTATCTATCTATCTCATATCTATCTATCTATCTCAAATCTATCTATCTCATATCTATCTCATATTTATCCATCTATCTATCGATCTATCTCATATCTATATATCTCATATCTATCTATCTCATATCTATCCATCTATCTAGCTAGCTACCCATCTATCTCATATCTATATATCTCATATCTATCTATCTCATATCTATCTACCTGATATCTATCTATCTCATATCTATCTATCTATCTCATATCTATCTATCCATCTATCTCAAATCTATCTATCTCATATCTGTCTATCTATCTAATATCTATTTATCTCATATCTGTCTATCTCAAATCTATCTCATATCTCTCTCATATCTGTCTTTCTATCTATCATTTATCTATCTCAAATCTATCTATCTCATATCTATCTAACTCAAATCTATCTCATATCTATCTAAAATCTATCTATCTATCTCATATCTATCTATCTCATATCTATCTCTATATCTATCTATCTCATATCTGTCTAGTTGATATCTATCTATCTATCTCATATCTATCTATCTCATATCTATCCATCTAGCTAGATACCTATCTATCTCATAACAATCTCTCTATCTCACATCTATCTATCTCAAATCTATCTATCTTTCTCATATCTATCCATCTCATATCTATCTATCTATCTATCTATCTATCTATCTATCTATCTATCTCAAATCTATCTATCTCATATCTATCTATATATCTCAAATCTATCTATCTCATATCTATCTATATATCTCATTTTTATCTATCTCATATCTATCTCATATTTATCTATCTCATATCTATCTCATATTTATCTATCTCATATCTATCTATCTCAAATCTATCTATCTCATATCTATCTATATATCTCATATCTATCTATCTCATATCTATCTCACATTTATCTATCTCATATCTATCTATCTCAAATCTATCTATCTCATATCTATCTATATATCTCATATCTATCTATCTCATATCTATCTCATATTTATCTATATATCTATCTATCTATCTCATATCTATCTATCTCATATCTATCCATCTATCTATCTATCTCAAATCTATCTATCTATCTCATATCTATCTATCTATTTTTCAATCTATCTCAAATCTATCTCATATCTATCTATCTCATATCTATCTCATATCTATCTATCTATCTATCTATCTATCTGAAATCTATCTATCTCATATCTATCTATATATCGCATATCTATCTATCTCATATCTATCTCATATTTAACTATCTATCTATCTATCTATCTATCTCATATCTATCTATCTATCTCATATCTATCTATCTCATATCTGTCTATCTCAAATCTAGCTCATATCTATCTCATATCTGTCTTTCTATCTATCATCTATCTATCTCATATCTATCTAACTCAAATCTATCTATCTCATAACTATCTATCTATCTATCTATCTCATATCTATCTATCTAAAATCAATCTATCTATCTCATATCTATCTATCTCATATCTATCTATATATCTATCTATCTCATATCTATCTATCTCATATCTATCCATCTAGCTAGCTACCTATCTATCTCATAACAATCTCTCTATCTCATATCTATCTATCTCAAATCTATCTATCTATCTCATATCTATCTGCTCATATCTATCTATCTAGCTATCTATCTCTCATATCTATCTATCTATCTCATATCTATCTCATATCTGTCTATCTCAAATCTATCTCATATCTATCTATCTATCTATCATCTATCTATCTATCTATCTCAAATCTATCTAACTCATATCTATCTAACTATCTAGCTATCTGTCTCATATCTATCCATCTATCTAGCTAGCTACCTATCTATCTCATAACTATTTATCTATCTCATATCTATCTATCTATCTATTTATCTATCTATCTATCTGAAATCTATCTTTCTCAAATCTATCTATCTTTCTCATATCTATCCATCTCATATCTATCTTTCTATCTATCTATCTCAAATCTATCTATCTCATATCTATCTAACTCAAATCTATCTATCTCATATCTATCTAAAATCTATCTATCTATCTCATATCTATCTATCTCATATCTATCTCTATATCTATCTATCTCATATCTGTCTAGTTGATATCTATCTATCTATCTATCTATCTCATATCTATCTATCTCATATCTATCCATCTAGCTAGCTACCTATCTATCTCATAACAATCTCTCTATCTCATATCTATCTATCTCAAATCTATCTATCTATCTCATATCTATCGATCTATTTTTCTATCTATCTCAAATCTATCTCATATCTATCTATCTAATATCTATCTATCTATCTATCTATCTAACTCATATCTATCTATGTCATATCTATCTCAAATTTATCTATCTATCTATCTATCTATCTCATATCTATCTATCTATCTCATATCTATCTATATATCTATCTATCTCATATCTATCTCATATTTATCCATCTATCTATCGATCTATCTCATATCTATATATCTCATATCTATCTATCTCATATCTATCCATCTATCTAGCTAGCTACCCATCTATCTCATATCTATCTTTTTATCTATCTCATATCTAACTATCTAATATCTATCTATCTATCTATCTATATATCTCATATCTATCTCATATCTATCTATCTCATATCTATCTATCTCATATCTATCTACCTCATATCTATCTATCTCATATCTATCTATCTATCTCATATCTATCTATCCATCTATCTCAAATCTATCTATCTCATATCTGTCTATCTAATATCTATTTATCTCATATCTGTCTATCTCAAATCTATCTCATATCTCTCTCATATCTGTCTTTCTATCTATCTATCATTTATCTATCTCAAATCTATCTATCTCATATCGATCTAACTCAAATCTATCTATCTCATATCTATCTAAAATCTATCTATCTATCTCATATCTATCAATCTCATATCTATCTCTATATCTATCTATCTCATATCTGTCTAGTTGATATCTATCTATCTATCTCATATCTATCTATCTCATATCTATCCATCTAGCTAGCTACCTATCTATCTCATAACAATCTCTCTATCTCACATCTATCTATCTCAAATCTATCTATCTTTCTCATATCTATCCATCTCATATCTATCTATCTATCTATCTATCTATCTATCTATCTATCTCATATCTATCTAACTATCTATCTATTTATCTGTCTATCTATATCATATCTATATATCTATCTATCTAATATCTATCAATCTCATATCTGTCTATCTCAAATCTATCTCATATCTATCTCATATCTGTCTTTCTATCTATCATCTATCTCATATCTATCTATCTAAAATCAATCTATCTATCTGATATCTATCTATCTATATATCTATTTATCTCATATCTATCTATCTCATATCTATCTATCTCAAATCTATCTATCTCATATCTATCTAACTCAAATCTATCTATCTCATATCTATCTAAAATCGATCTATCTATCTCATATCTATCTATCTCATATCTATCTCTATATCTATCTATCTCATATCTGTCTAGTTGATATCTATCTATCTATCTCATATCTATCTATCTCATATCTATCCATCTAGCTAGCTACCTATCTATCTCATAACAATCTCTCTATCTCACATCTATCTATCTCAAATCTATCTATCTTTCTCATATCTATCCATCTCATATCTATCTATCTATCTATCTCAAATCTATCTATCTCATATCTAACTAACTCAAATCTATCTATCTCATATCTATCTAAAATCTATCTATCTATCTCATATCTATCTATCTCATATCAATCTCTATATCTATCTATCTCATATCTGTCTAGTTGATATCTATCTATCTCATATCTATCTATCTCATATCTATCCATCTAGCTAGCTACCTATCTATCTCATAACAATCTCTCTATCTCACATCTATCTATCTCAAATCTATCTATCTTTCTCATATCTATCCATCTCATATCTATCTATCTATCTATCTATCTCAAATCTATCTATCTCATATCTATCTATATATCTCATATCTATCTATCTCATATCTATCTCATATTTATCTATCTCATATCTATCTATCTCAAATCTATCTATCTCATATCTATCTATATATCTCATATCTATCTATCTCATATCTATCTCATATTTATCTATATATCTATCTATCTTAAATCTATCTATCTCATATCTATCTATATATCTCATATCTATCTATCTCATATCTATCTCATATTTATCTATCTCATATCTATCTATCTCATATCTATCTCATATTTATCTATATATCTATCTATCTATCTCATATCTATCTATCTCATATCTATCCATCTAGCTAGCTACCTGTCTATCTCATAACAATCTCTCTATCTCATATATATCTATCTCAAATCTATCTATCTTTCTCATATCTATCCATCTCATATCTATCTATCTATCTATCTATCTATCTATCTCAAATCTATCTATCTATCTCATATCTAACTATCTATTTTTCAATCTATCTCAAATCTATCTCATATCTATCTATCTCATATCTATCTCATATCTATCTATCTCATATCTATCTATCTATCTATCTGAAATCTATCTATCTCATATCTATCTATATATCTCATATCTATATATCTCATATCTATCTCATATTTAACTATCTATATATCTATCTCATATCTATCTATCTATCTCATATCTATCTATCTCATATCTGTCTATCTCAAATCTAGCTCATATCTATCTCATATCTGTCTTTCTATCTATCATCTATCTATCTCATATCTATCTAACTCAAATCTATCTATCTCATAACTCTCTATCTATCTATCTATCTATCTCATATCTATCTATCTAAAATCAATCTATCTATCTCATATCTATCTATCTCATATCTATCTATCTATATATCTATCTATCTCATATCTATCTATCTCACATCTATCTATCTCATATCTATCTATCTCATATCTATCCATCTAGCTAGCTACCTATCTATCTCATAACAATCTCTCTATCTCACATCTATATATCTATCTATCTCATATCTATCTGCTCATATCTATCTATCTAGCTATCATCTTTCTATCTATCTATCTATCTATCTCAAATCTATCTAACTCATATCTATCTAACTATCTAGCTATCTGTCTCATATCTATCCATCTATCTAGCTAGCTACCTATCTATCTCATAACTATTTATCTATCTCAAATCTATCTATCTTTCTCATATCTATCCATCTCATATCTATCTATCTATCTATCTATCTCAAATCTATCTATCTTTCTCATATCTATCCATCTCATATCTATCTTTCTATCTATCTATCTCAAATCTATCTATCTCATATCTATCTAACTCAAATCTATATATCTCATATCTATCTATATATCTATCTATCTCATATCTGTCTAGTTGATATCTATCTATCTATCTATCTATCTATCTCATATCTATCTATCTCATATCTATCTATCTAGCTAGCTACCTATCTATCTCATAACTATTTATCTATCTCATATCTATCTATCTATCTATCTATTTATCTATCTTTCTATCTGAAATCTATCTTTCTCAAATCTATCTATCTTTCTCATATCTATCCATCTCATATCTATCTTTCTATCTATCTATCTCAAATCTATCTATCTCATATCTATCTAACTCAAATCTATCTATCTCATATCTATCTATCTAAAATCTATCTATCTCATATCTATATATCTCATATCTATATATCTCATATCTATCTATATATCTATCTATCTCATATCTGTCTAGTTGATATCTATCTATCTATCTATCTATCTATCTATCTATCTATCTATCTCATATCTATCTATCTCATATCTATCCATCTAGCTAGCTACCTATCTATCTCATAACAATCTCTCTATCTCATATCTATCTATCTCAAATCTATCTATCTATCTCATATCTATCTAACTATCTATTTATCTGTCTATCTATATCATATCTATATATCTATCTATCTAATATCTATCAATCTCATATCTGTCTATCTCAAATCTATCTCATATCTATCTCATATCTGTCTTTCTATCTATCATCTATCTATCTCAAATCTATCTATCTAATATCTATCTAACTCAAATCTATCTATCTCATAACTATCTATCTATCTCATATCTATCTATCTCATATCAATCTATATTTCTATCTATCTCATATCTGTCTAGTTGATATCTATCTATCTCATATCTATCTATCTCATATATATCCATCTAGCTAGCTACCTATCTATCTCATAACAATCTATCTATCTCAAATCTATCTATCTATCTATCTCAAATCTATATATCTTTCTCATATCTATCCATATCATATCTATCTATCTCAAATCTATCTATCTGTCTATCTGTCTATTTATCTATCTATCTATCTCATATCTATCTATATCATATCTATCTATCCATCTATCTCAAATCTATCTATCTCATATCTATCTATCTATCTATTTATCTGTCTATCTATCTCATATCTATCTATCTCATATCTATCTATCTCATATCTATCTCTCTATCTATCTATCTATCTATCTATCTATCTCATATCTGTCTAGTTGATATCTATCTATCTATCTCATATCTATCTATCTCATATCTATCCATCTAGCTAGCTACCTATCTATCTCATAACAATCTCTCTATCTCATATCTATCTATCTCAAATCTATCTATCTATCTCACATCTATCTATCTATATATTTATCTGTCTATCTGTATCATATCTATCTACCTATCTAATATCTATCAATCTCATATCTGTCTATCTCAAATCTATCTCATATCTATCTCATATCTGTCTTTTATCTATCATCTATCTATCTCAAATCTGTCTATCTCATATCTATCTATCTCATAACTCTCTCATAATATCTGTCTATCTCATAAATCTATCTATCTCATAACTATCTATCTATCTCATATCTATCTATCTGAAATCTATCTATCTATCTCATATCTATCTCATATCTATCTATATATCTATCTATCTCATATCTGTCTAGTTGATATCTATCTATCTCATATCTATCTATCTCATATCTATCCATCTAGCAAGCTACCTATCTATCTCATAACAATCTATCTATCTCAAATCTATATATCTTTCTCATATCTATCCATATCATATCTATCTTTCTCAAATCTATCTATCTCATATCTATCTTTCTATCTGTCTATTTATCTATCTATCTATCTCATATCTATCTATATCATATCTATCTATCTCAAATCTATCTATCTCATATCTATTTATCTATCTGTCTATCTATCTATTTATCTGTCTATCTCTCTCATATCTATCTATCTATCTCAAATATATTTATCTCATATCTATCTAATATCTATCTATCTCTCATATCTGTCTATCTCAAATCTATCTCGTATCTATCTCATATCTGTCTTTCTATCTATCATCTATCTATCTCAAATCTATCTATCTCATATCTGTCTATCTCAAATCTATCTATCTGTCTCATATCTATCTACTCATATCTATCTATCTATCTATTTAGCTATCTATCTATATATCTCATATCTATCTCATATCTATCTATCTATCTCATATCTATCTCATATTTATCTATCTATCTATCTCAAATCTATCTATCTCATATCTATCTATCTATCTATCTATCTATCTATCTATCTCAATTCTTTCTATCTCCTATCTATCTATCTCATATTTATCCATCTATCTATCTATCTATCTCATATCTATATATCTCATATCTATCTATCTCATATCTATCCATCTATCTAGCTAGCTACCCATCTAACTCATATCTATCTATTTATCTATCTATCTCATATCTATCTATCTAATATGTATCTATCTATCTATCTATCTATATATCTCATATCTATCTCATATATATCTATCTCATATCTATCTATCTATCTCTTATCTATCCATCTATCTAGCTAGCTACCCATCTATCTCATATCTATTTATCTATCTCATATCTATCTATCTAATATCTATCTATCTATATATCTCATATCTATCTCATATCTATCTATCTCATATCTATCTATCTCATATCTATCCATCTACCTATCTATCTCATAACTATTTATCTAGCTCATATCTATCTATCTATATATCTATTATTATTATTATTATTATTATTAACAGTTTCTTATATAGCGCAGCATATTCCGTTGCGCTTTACAATTGGAAACATTGATAGAACAAAACAGGGTAATAACAGACAGACATAGAGGTAAGAGGGCCCTGCTTGCAAGCTTACAATCTATAGGGAAACAGGCATTGATACACAAGGATAGGTGCTATATATATTGCAATTTGGTCTGGCCAGAATGCAGAGTTTCTTGGTGGGCTGCATGATCCAGTCACACAGGAATGTCAGCAAAATGTCAGGAGTATGTGAAAGAAAGACAATATGTGAGGTTATGTGTGGACTGTGAGAGGGGATGTGATAAGACATGGAAGCTATGAAGGTTATGTGGTCGGTTCTGGAATCTGATAAGCTTGTCTGAAGAGGTGAGTTTTCAGGGAATGCTTGAAGGATTGAAGAGTAGAGGTAAGTCTTATTGTGTGTGGTAAGGCATTCCATAGAGTGGGTGCAGCCCGAAGAAAGTCCTGTAACCGTAAATGGGAGCAAGTAATGTGGGGGATGAGAGACGCAGTTCTTGTGCTGAGCGGAGAGGTCGGGTTGGGAGGAATTTTGAGATGAGTGAAGAGATGTATGTTGGTGTAATTCAGTTAATGGCCTTATGTGTAAATAACAGTATTTTGTATTGAATACGGTAGAAAACCGGCAACCAATGGAGGGACTGACAGAGCGGGGCAGCAGACGATGAACGTTTGGCAAGGAAGATAAGCCTCGCAGCTGCAATCATAATGGATTGTAATGGCGATAGCCTGTTTTTGGGAAGACCAGTAAGGAGACTATTGCAATAGTCAATGCGGGAAATAATGAGTGCATGGATTAGAGTTTTTGCAGTGTCTTGTGTGAGATATGGTCGAATTTTGTATATGTTTTTTAGATGTATGTAACATGATTTTGAGACAGATTGAATGTGGGGAACAAAGGACAATTCAGAATCAAGGATGACACCAAGGCAGCGAGCTTGTGGGGTGGGGTGGATTGTTGAGTTATCAACAGTGATAAAGAGATCAGATTGGTAACTGTTATTGGCCGGTGGAAATATAATTAATTCTGTTTTAGAAATATTAAGTTTCAGGTAGCGAGATGACATCCAAGATGAAATGGCAGAAATACATTCAGTGACATGGACCAATACAGATGGTGATAAATCTGGAGAGGATAGGTAGATTTGAGTATCATCCGCATACAGATGGTACTGAAATCCAAAAGAGCGGATTAGTTTGCCAAGAGAGGTGGTATAGATTGAGAATAGCAAAGGACCTAAGACAGAGCCTTGCGGTACTCCAACTGATAGAGGTAGAGAAGAGGAGGCAGAATCAGAAAAACAAACAGAAAAAGAGCGATCAGATAGGTAGGAAGAGAACCAAGAAAGGGCTGTGTCCTTAAGACCTAGGGATTGTAATGTTTGTACGAGAAGAGAGTGGTCAACAGTGTCAAAAGCAGCAAAGAGATCTAGAAGAATTAGAAGTGAGTAATGGCCATTAGCCTTGGCAGTGACCAAATCATTTACTACCTTAGTCAGTGCTGTCTCTGTGGAGTGCTGGGAACGGAAGCCAGACTGAAGTGGGTCCAATAAGTTGTGGGTGTTAAGAAAGTGTGTGAGGCGGGTGTAGACAAGTCTCTCCAGTAGCTTGGAGGGGCATGGGAGCTGGGAGATAGGACGGTAATTAGAGAGAGTGTTAGGGTCAGAATTTTGTTTTTTCAGAATGGGAGTAATCACTGCATGCTTGAACAGTGATCGAAAGATGCCAGTAGAAAGAGAGAGATTACAGATTTTAGTTAGGGTTGGGATGAGCACAGGAGACAGAGCTTTACTAATTTGTGAGGGTATAGGATCTAGAGGAGAGGTAATAGAGTAGGAGGATGAGAAGAGTGTAGATACTTCATCTTCATTTGTGGGGTCAAATGAAGAGAATGTGCAAGAGGGTTCAGGTAGGGAATTGAGTAGGTCACTAGCTGAGGAAGAGAATAACATTTCATTTCGGATATTATCAATCTTGTCCTTGAAATAGGAAGCAAGATCTTGTGCACAGATAGTAGCAGGTGGCTTGGGTGAGGGAGGGATAAGAAGCAGTTTAAATGTATTAAAAAGTTGCTTGGGGTTAGAGGCTTGAGCAGAGATAAGAGATTGGAAATATATTTGCTTGGCAGTGTCCAGAGCAGTACGATAAGAGATGTAGATAAACTTATATGTGAGGAAGTCACTTGGAATGCGAGACTTTCACCACTGACGTTCTACTTTACGTGAGAGTTTTTGTAGATGCCTTGTTAAGTTAGAATGCCACGGTTGACATCTGAGTCTACGTGGAGTGAGATGGGTAGCTGGAGCTACTTCATCGAGGGCTTTTACTAAAATCTGGTTTATCTGTGATGCAGCAGTCTCAGGAGAAGTTAGTGCAGAAATTGGTGAGAGTTGTTGTTGTAGAGAGGTAGATAGTTGTTGAAAGTTAATCACATTAATATTTCTATCTATCTATCTATGTATCTATCTATATATCTATCTATCTATCTCAAATCTATCTATCTATCTCAAATCTATATATCTTTCTCATATCTATCCATAGCATATCTATATATCTCAAATCTAATTATCATATTTATCTATATATCTATCTATCTCAAATCTATCTATCGCATATCTATCTAACTCAAATCTATCTATCTCATAACTATCTATCTATCTATCCATCTCATATCTATCTATCTAAAAATCAATCTTTCTATCTCATATCTATCTATCTCATATCTATCTATATCATATCTGTCTAGTTGATATCTATCTATCTATCTCATATCTATCCATCTAGCTAGCTACCTATCTATCTCATAACAATCTCTCTATCTCACATCTGTCTATCTCAAATCTATCTATCTTTCTCATATCTATCTGCTCATATCTATCTATCTATCTATCTATCTATCTATCTCTCATATCTATCTATCTCATATCTATCTCATATCTATCCATCTATATAGCTAGCTACCTATCTATCTCATAACTATTTATCTATCTCATATCTATCTATCTATTTATCTATCTATCTATCTGAAATCTATCTTTCTCAAATCTATCTATCTTTCTCATATCTATCCATCTCATATCTATCTATCTATCTATCTATCTATCTCAAATCTATCCATCTCATATCTATGTATCTATCTATCGCAAATCTATCTATCTCATATCTATCGATCTATTTTTCTATCTATATCATATCTATCTATCTATCTAATATCTATCTATCTATCTATCTCATATCTATCTATCTCATATTTATCTATCTATCTACCTATCTATCTATCTATCTATCTCATATCTATCTATCTCAAATCTATCTATCTCATATCTATCTATCTCATATCTATCTATCTATCTCATATCTATCTATCTCATATTTATCCATCTATCTATCTATCTATCTATCTCATATCTATATATCTCATATCTATCTATCTCATATCTATCCATCTATCTAGCTAGCTACCCATCTATCTCATATCTATCTATTTATCTATCTATCTCATATCTATCTATCTAATATCTATGTATCTATCTTTATATCTCTTATCCATCTCATATCTCTATCTCATATCTATCTATCTCATATCTATCTATCTATCTCATATCTTTCCATCTATCTAGCTAGCTACCTATCTATCTCATAACTATTTATCTATCTCATATCTATCTATCTATCTATCTATCTATCTATCTATCTAATATCTATCTATTCATATATCTCATATCTATCTATCTCATATCTATCTATCTATCGCATATCTATCCATCTATCTAGCTAGCTACCTATCTATCTCATAACTATTTATCTAGCTCATATCTATCTATATATCTTTCTATGTATCTATCTATCTCAAATCTATCTATCTATCTATCTATCTATCTATCTATCTATCTCAAATCTATATATCTTTCTCATATCTATCCATATCATATCTATCTATCTCAATTCTATCTATCTCATATCTATCTGTCTATCTGTCTATTTATCTATCTATCTATCTATCTCATATCAATCTATATCATATCTATCTATCCATCTATCTCAAATCTATCTATCTCATTTCTATGTATCTATCTATCTAATTATCTGTCTATCTATCTCATATCTATCTCTATCTATCTCAAATATATTTATCTCATATCTATCTATATATCTATCTAATATCTGTCTATCTCAAATCTATCTTGTATCTATCTCATATCTGCCTTTCTATCTATCATCTATCTGTCTCATATCTATCTAACTCAAATCTATCTATCTCATAACTATCTATCTATCTATCTATCTATCTATCTCATATCTATCTATCTAAAATCTATCTATCTCATATCTATCTATCTCATATCTATCTATATATCTATCTATCTCATATCTGTCTAGTTGATATCTATCTATCTCATATCTATCTATCTCATATCTATCCATCTAGCTAGCTACCTATCTATCTCATAACAATCTCTCTATCTCACATCTATCTATCTCAAATCTATCTATCTGTCTCATATCTATCTACTCATATCTATCTATCTATCTATCTATCTCTCATATCTATCTATCTCATATCTATCTATCTATCTCATATCTATCTCATATCTGTCTATTTCAAATCTATCTCATATCTATCTCATATCTATCTATCTATCTATCTATCTCAAATCTATCTAACTCATATCTATCTAACTATCTAGCTATCTATCTCATATCAATCTATCTCAAATCTGTCTATCTCATATCTATCTATCTACCTATCTATCTCATATCTATCTCTCTCAAATCTATCTATCTCATATCTATCCATCTATCTAGCTAGCTACCTACCTATCTCATATCTATCTATCTATCTATCTATCATTCTCAGATCTGTCTATTTCATATCTATCTATCTATCTCATATCTATCTATCTCATATCTAACTATCTATCTATCTCATATCTATTTGATTTAAATCCATCTATCTAGCTAGCTACCTATCTATCTATCTCATATCTATCTATCTAATATCTAACTATCTATCTATCTCATATCTATTTGATATAAATCCATCTATCTAGCTAGCTACCTATCTATCTCATATCTATCTATCTATCTCATATCTATCTATCTCATATTATCTATCTATCTATTTATCTATCTGGCTAGCTATCTCATATCTATCTATCTATCTAATTTCTATCCATCTAGCTAGCTACCTATCTATCTCATAACCATCTATCTATCTATCTCATATCTATCTATTTCAAATCTATCTATCTATCTCATATCTATCTATCTATTTTTATATCTATCTCATATCTATCTATCATATCTATCTATCTCATACCTATCTCATATTTATTTATCTATCTATCTCAAATCTATCTGTCTCATATCTATCTATCTATCTATCTCATACCTATCCATCTTTCTAGCTAGCTTACCATCTATCTCATATCTATCTATTTATCTATCTATCTAATATCTATCTATCTATTATCTATCTATCTAAATTTCTCATATCTATCTCATATCTATCTATCTCATATCTATCTATCTATCTCATATCTATCTATCTATCTATCTCATATCTATCTTTCTATCTATCTATCTCATATCTATCTAGCTAGCTACCAATCTATCTCATAACTATATATCTATCTCATATCTATCTATCTAATATCTATCTATCTATATATCTCATATCTATCTCATATCTATCTATCTCATATCTATCTTTCTCATATCTATCTTTCTCATATCTATCCATCTAGCTAGCTACCTATCTATCTCATAACAATCTCTCTATCTATCTCATATCTATCTATCTCAAATCTATCTATCTGTCTCATATCTATCTACTCATTATCTATCTATCTATCTATCTATCTATCATCTATCTATCTATCTATCTCAAATTTATCTAACTCATATCTATCTAACTATCTAGCTATCTATCTCATATCTATCTATCTCAAATCTGTCTATCTCATATCTATCTATCTCCCAATCTATCTCATATCTATCCATCTATCTAGCTAGCTACCTATCTATCTCATATCTATCTCTCTATCATTCTCATATCTGTCTATTTCATATCTATCTATCTATCTATCTATATATATCTATTTATATATCTATTTATCTCATATCTATCTTTCTCATATCTATCTATCTCATATTATCTATCTATCTATTTATCTATCTGTCTAGCTATCTCATATCTATCTATCTATCTATCTAACTCATTTCTATCCATCTAGCTTGCTACCTATCTATCTCATAACTATCTATCTATCTCATTTCTATCTATTTCAAATCTATCTATCTATCTCATATCTATCTATCTATCTATTTTTCTATCTATCTCATATCTATCTATCTCATACCTATCTCATATTTATTTATCTATCTATCTATCTCAAATCAATCTATCTCATATCTATCCATCTATCTAGCTAGCTTACCATCTATCTCATATCTATCTATTTATCAATCTAATATCTATCTATCTATATTTCTCATATCTATCATATATCTATCTATCTCATATCTATCTATCTATCTCATATCTATCTATCTCATTTCTGTTTATCTCATATCTATCTGTCTATCTATCTATCTATCTATCTATCTATCTATTTATCTATCTCATATCTATCTATCCATCTATCTCAAATCTATCTATTTCATATCTATCTATCTATTTATCTGTCTATCTCATATCTATCTATCTATCTCATATCTATCTGTCTATCTATCTCAAATATATTTATCTCATATCTATCTATCTATATATCTATCTAATATCTATCTATCTCATATCTGTCTATCTCAAATCTATCTCATATCTACCTCATATCTGTCTTTCTATCTATCATCTATCTATCTATCTATCTCAAATCTGTCTATCTCATATCTATCTAACTCAAATCTATCTATCTCATAACTATCTATCTATCTATCTATCTCATATCTATCTATATAAAATCTATCTATCTATCTCATATCTATCTCATATCTGTCTAGTTGATATCTATCTATCTCATATCTATCTATCTCATATCTATCCATCTAGCTAGCTACCTATCTATCTCATAACAATCTCTCTATCTATCTCATATCTATCTATCTCAAATCTATCTATCGGTCTCATATCTATCTACTCATATCTATCTATCTATCTATCTCTCATATCTATCTATCTATCTCATATCTGTCTATTTCAAATCTATCTCATATCTATCTATCTATCATATATCTATCTATCTATCTATCTCAAATCTATCTAACTCATATCTATCTAACTATGTAGATATCTATCTCATATCTATCCATCTCAAATCTGTCTATCTCATATCTATCTATCTACCTATCTATCTCATATCTTTTTATCTCAAATCTATCTATTTCATATCTATCTATCTCATATCTATCCATCTATCTATCTAGCTAGCTACCTATCTATCTATCTATCTATCTATCTATCATTCTCATATCTGTCTATTTCATTTCTATCTATCAATCTATCTATCTATATATATCTATTTATATATCTATTTATCTCATATTTATCTATCTCATATCTATCTATCTATCTAATATCTAACTATCTATCTATCTCATATCTATTAGATATGAATCCATCTATCTAGCTAGCTACCTATCTATCTCATATCTATCTATCTCATATCTATCTATCTCATATCTATCTATCTCATATTATCTATCTATTTATCTATCTGTCTAGCTATCTCATATCTATCTAT
Organism: Taudactylus pleione; assembly: GCA_031769625.1. Taxonomy (NCBI): domain Eukaryota; kingdom Metazoa; phylum Chordata; class Amphibia; order Anura; family Myobatrachidae; genus Taudactylus; species Taudactylus pleione. The sequence goes on from JAUIMM010000250.1 coordinate 4,096,945, forward strand.
CTATCTCATTTCTATCCATCTAGCTAGCTACCTATCTATCTCATAACTATCTATCTATCTATCTCATATCTATGTATATCAAATCTATCTATCTATCTCATATCTATCTATCTATTTTTCTATCTATCTCATATCTATCTATCTCATACCTATCTCATATTTATTTATCTATCTATCTATCTCAAATCTATCTATCTCATATCTATCCATCTATCTAGCTAGCTTACCATCTATCTCATATCTATCTATTTATCAATCTAATATCTATCTATCTATATTTCTCATATCTATCTCATATCTATCTATCTATCTATCTCATATCTATCTATCTATCTCATATCTATCTATCTCATATCTATCTATCTATCTCTCATATCTATCCATCTATCTAGCTAGCTACCTATCTATCTCATAACTATTTATCTATCTCATATCTATCTATCTAATATCTATCTATATATCTCATATCTACCTCATATCTATCTATCTCATATCTATCTTTCTCATATCTTTCCATCTATCTAGCTAGCTACCTATCTATCTCATAAAAATTTATCTAGCTCATATCTACCAATCTATCTATGTATCGATCTATCTATCTATCTATGTCAAATCTATCTATCTCAAATCTATCTATCTTTCTCATATCTATCCATATCATATCTATCTATCTATCTATCTCAAATCTATCTATCATATCTATCTATCTCAAATCTGTCTATCTCATATCTATCTGTCTATCTGTCTATCTATCTCATATCTATCTATCTCATATCTATCTATCCATCTATCTCAAATCTGTCTATCTCATATCTATCTATCTATCTATTTATCTGTCTATCTATCTCATATCTATCTATCTATCTATCTATCTAATATCTTTCTATCTCATATCTGTCTATCTCAAATCTATCTCATATCTATCTTTCTATCTATCATTTATCTATCTCATATCTATCTATCTAAAATCTATCTATCTATCTCATATCTATCTATATATCTATCTATCTCATATCCGTCTAGTTGATATCTATCTATCTCATATCTATCTATCTCATATCTATCCATCTAGCTAGCTACCTATCTATCTCATTACAATCTCTCTATCTCACATCTATCTATCTCAAATCTATCTATCTGTCTCATATCAATCTACTCATATCTATCTATCTAGCTAGCTATCTATCTAGCTATCTATCTATCTCTCATATCTATCTATCTATCTATCTATCTCATATCTGTCTATCTCAAATCTATCTCATATATATTTCATATCTATCTATCTATCATCTATCTATCTATCTATCTCAAATCTATCTAACTCATATCTATCTAACTAGCTATCTATCTCATATCTATCCATCTATCTAGCTAGCTACCTATCTATCTCATAACAATTTATCTATCTCATATCTATCTATCTAGCTATCCATCTCATATCTATCTATCTACCTCAAATCTATCTATCTCATATCTATCTATCTATCTATCTCAAATCTATCTATCTATCTCATATCTATCTATCTATTTTTCTATCTATCTCAAAACTATCTCATATCTATCTATCTATCTATCTATCTATCTATCTATCTATCTATCTATCTATCTAGCTCATATGTATATATCTCATATCTATCTCATATTTATCTATCTATCTCATATCTATCTATCTCATTTCTGTCTATCTCATATCTATCTGTCTATCTATCTATCTATTTATCTATCTCATATCTATCTATCCATCTATCTCAAATCTATCTATCTCATATCTATCTATCTATCTATCTATTTATCTGTCTCATATCTATCTATCCATCTATCTCAAATCTATCTATCTCATATCTATCTCATATTTATCCATCTATCTATCTATCTATCTATCTATCTCATATCTATCTATCTCATATCTATCCATCTATCTAGCTAGCTACCCATCTAGCTTATATCTATCTTTTTATCTATCTATCTCATATCTAACTATCTTATATCTATCTTTCTCATATCTATCCATCTATCTAGCTAGCTACCTATCTATCTCATAACTATTTATCTATCTCATATCTATCTATCAATCTATCTATCTTTCTATCTATCTATCTATCTATCTATCTATCAGTCTATCTATCTTTATATCTATATATCTCATATCTATCTATCTCATATCTATCCATCTATCTAGCTAGCTACCCATCTAGCTCATATCTATCTTTTTATCTATCTATCTCATATCTAACTATCTAATATCTATCTTTTTCATATATATCCATCTATCTAGCTAGCTACCTATCTATTTATCTAGCTCATATCTATCTATCTATCTATCTATCTACCTCATATGTATCTATCTCATATCTATCTATCTATCTCATATCTATCTATCTCATATCTATCTATCTATCTCATATCTATCTATCTCATATCTATCTATCTCATATCTATCTATCTCTCATGTCTATCTATCTCATATCTATCTATCTCATATCTATCTATCTCATATCTATCTATCCATCTATCTCATATCTATCCATCTATCTCATATCTATCTATCTCATATCTATCTATCTATTTATATGTCTATCTATCTATCTAATATCTATCTATCTCATATCTATCTCATATCTGTCTTTCTATCTATCATTTATCTATCTCAAATCTATCTATCTCATTTTTATCTAACTCAAATCTATCTATCTCATATCTATCTATCTAAAATCTATCTGTCTCATATCTATCTATCTCATATCTATCTATCTATATATCTATCTATCTCATATCTGTCTAATTGATATCTATCTATCTATCTCAAATCTATCTATCTCAAATCTATCTATCTCATATCTATCTATCTCATATCTATCTCATATTTATCCATCTATCTATCTATCTATCTATCTCATATCTATATATCTCATATCTATCGATCTCATATCTATCCATCTATTTCATATCTATCTATCTATTTTTCTGTCTATCTCAAATCTATCTCATATCTATCTATCTAATATCTATCTATCTATCTCATATCTATCTATCTTATATCTATCTCATATTTATCTATCTATCTATCTATCTCATATCTATCTATCTATATATCTATCTATCTCATATCTGTCTAGTTGATATCTATCTATCTATCTATCTATCTCAAATCTATCTATCTCATATCTATCCATCTAGATAGCTACCTCTCTATCTCATAACAATCTCTCTATCTCATATCTATCTATCTCAAATCTATCTATCTGTCTCATATCTATCTACTCATATCTATCTATCTATCTCTCATATCTATCTATCTATTTCATATCTGTCTATCTCAAATCTATCTCATATCTATTTCATATCTATCTATCTATCTATCTATCTCAAATCTATCTAACTCATATCTATCTAACTATCTAGCTATCTATCTCTTATCTATCCATTTATCTAGCTAGCTACCTATCTATCTCATAACTATTTATCTATCTCATATCTATCTATCTAGCTAGCTATCTATCTAATATCTATCTCACTCAAATCTATCTATCTCATAACTATCTATCTATCTATCTCATATCTAACTATCTAATATCTATCTATCTATATATCTCATATCTAGCTATCTAATATCTATCTATCTATATTGCTCATATCTATCTCATATCTATCTATCTCATATATATCTATCTCAAATCTATCTATCTTTCTCATAACTATCCATCTCATATCTATCTCAAATCTATCTATCTCATATCTATCTATCTATCTATCTATCTATCTATCTATCTATCTATCTATCTATCTATCTATCTCAAATCTATCTATCGATCTCATATCTATCCATCTATTTCATATCTATCTATCTATTTTTCTGTCTATCTCAAATCTATCTCATATCTATCTATCTAATATCTATATATCTATCTCATATCTATCTATCTTATATCTATCTCATATTTATCTATCTATCTATCTCATATCTATCTATCATTTATCTATCAATCTCATAACTGTCTATCTCAAATCTATCTCATATCTATCTCATATCTGTCTTTCTATCTATCATTTATCTGTCTCAAATCTATCTATCTCATATCTATCTCATATCTATCTATCTCATATCTATCTCATATTTATCCATCTATCTATCTATCTCATATCTATATATCTCATATCTATCGATCTCATATCTATCCATCTATCTAGCTAGCTACCCATCTATCTCATATCTATCTTTGTATCTATCTATCTCATATCTAACTATCTAATATCTATCTATCTATATATCTCATATCTATCTATCTATCTATCTCATATCTATCTATCCATCTATCTCAAATCTATCTCTCATATCTATCTATCTATTTATCTGTCTATCTATCTCATATCTATCTATCGATCTAATATCTATCTATCTCATATCTGTCTATCTCAAATCTATCTCATATCTATCTCATATCTGTCTTTCTATCTATCATTTGTCTATCTCAAATCTATCTCATATCTATCTAACTCAAATCTATCTATCTCATATCTATCTATCTATCTAAAATCTATCTATCTATCTCATATCTATCTATCTCATATCTATATATCTATCTATCTCATATCTGTCTAATTGATATCTTTCTATATATCTATCTATCTCATATCTATCTATCTATCTATCTATCTCATATCTATCCATCTAGCTAGCTACCTATCTATCTCATAACAATCTCTCTATCTTATATCTATCTATCTCAAATCTATCTATCTATCTCATATCTATCTATCTATCTATCTATTTATCTGTCTATCTATCTCATATCTGTCTATCTATCTAATTTCTATCAATCTCATATCTGTCTATCTCAAATCTATCTCATATCTATCTCATATCTGTCTTTCTATCTATCATCTATCTATCTCAAATCTATCTATCTCATATCTATCTAACTCAAATCTATCTATCTCATAACTATCTATCTATCTCATATCTATCTATCTAAAATCTATCTATCTATCTAAAATCTATCTATCTATCTCATATCTATCTATATATCTATCTATCTCATATCTGTCTAGTTGATATCTATCTATCTATCTATCTATCTCATATCTATCTATCTATCTCATATCTATCCATCTAGCTAGCTACCTATCTATCTCATAACAATCTCTCTATCTCATATCTATCTATCTCAAATCTATCTATCTGTCTCATATCTATCTACTCATATCTATCTATCTATCTATCTATCTATCTATCTATCTCATATCTATCTATCTCATATCTATCTAACATCTATCTATCTATCTATCTATCACTGCTCCAAGTGTGACTTGATGTTGTGACATTGCAGTGATGATCCTATGATGCTTTTGCCCAGAGAGGCCTGATGTATTTCTGGCAGTATCTGTTATTGTCCATCCCTGACCCCTAACTCTCCCACTAACCCACCTTTCCCAAAGCTTAAACCTACCCCCCCGCAGCCTAACTCTAACCTTCTTCCCGCAGCCTAACCCTAACCCTCTCCCCACAGTCTAAAGCTGGTTACACATTAGGTGATGTGTACCCAGCATGATCTCGTGAACAATGGGACCTGGCAGGGGTTCTGGCATCGGTAAGTGCATACACATTTACTGATGCCGGCTGCGACAGAGCAATGACGGGGAGTAGCTGAGGCCGTGCTGCATTCGACAGCATCCTCGGATCTTTCTGCATGTACAAAAGATTTGAGAATGTGATGGACAACCAGCATCGTGCATACACACAGGACAATATGAATGATTTGTTGTTCCAATGTGTCTGAATCGGCCAAATGGCTCAAGATATTGTCTAGTGTGTACCCAGCTTATCCCCAACCTCCTTCCCCACAGCCTGACCCTAATCCTCCCCCTAGTGCCAAACCCCTAACCTTAAACCTAACCCCTAAACCTAATACTTACCATCTGGATTGTGGTGCTGGTATTATGAGTGCCAGCATCCTGACCCTCAGGATGATGACTACATCTGTATGAATCTAGTATACTAGTTGGTAAGCATGCCGTTTTTGAGTGTTTTATGATTGCAATAAATTATTTTACTATTTGATGCACATGGTAGCGCCCCCTTCTTGTGCTTTGATTTTAGAATTTATAATAGTTGCATCCAACTCAGAATCTGGCCATATGAGGAGGAATCCCGACCCCTTAATAGTACCCGCCCCCTCATAAGACCATGCCCCAATTAGGGCTGCTTCCAGAAATTTCCTGGGCTGGTTTTCCATCCCAATCTGCCCCTGGCCAATAGTAGTAGACTTATTTTTTACAGACTCACAAAGTTGATTAATTATCTATCAGTGCATTAACTGGTTGCGTGCAATTACAGGTGGAGTATAAATCTGATGATTGATTCTAAGACTGTGTGGCTATATCAACAGGGGAGTACATGCTCCTAAAGGTTGAAGCTGTTATAGCACCCTTTTTGGGGTAATTTAGTCCTTAAGTTATTTTCTATCATTTATATCCCATGTTGAGTGCTAATCAATATTTTTGCCATTCTCTTACCAGATAGAAAATTGTTTATAGATCACGGAGATACATTAATTATATAACTTATGTATTTTATAATAGGGTAGACTCACTATTAGTGAATCTATTCAGAGTCCATTATATATCCCTCTTCTTTTAGAATAATATAGCAATAAAGGTTATGTTTTAAACAAACTTACCATTTCATATCATACATATGTAAAGAGTGCCCCAGAAAGGGAATTTCTTGTCTAGCTCTAGTCTAGAAGCCTTCTTTTCAAAGTATGTGGCATACTATTACTTGGGAGCACCACCAATGTAATAAATTATTTTAATTTTTTATCTATTGATAATATAAATTTAAATTAAGTCCTATATACCGGTGTGGGATTCACTTGTTTGCTTTTCATACTAATAAATGTTATCAGTGTGTATAATTATATGACTAAGGGTTCATCTTCCAGACACAGGTTTTGATATGGCTTGCAATATATGTAGAGAGCATTTTGCATAAAGAACAGTAAATTGATAATTGTTTAGACAAGCATATCTAATATTTCACCTCTCTTCCCCATAAACATCAATAAGTGGAATTAATACAACATAATATTAAATGTAATAAAAAAAAAATTCGGTGGTGACATATATAGTACCACAGTCTGTTTTATCTAATTTTTATGTGTGAAATTTTTTTTTCCTTTTTTAGGTGCATATTTACTAAAAGCTATGTTTTATATTTATTTATTTATTTATACTTAATTGATAAGAATGCCCCCACAAAGGAGTTTTTCTCTGTTATCCTGCTATACAGGGTAATATTCAGTAGGTCCCGGGAATAACCCTGGTGTCACTGTCATGTTCAGATTTGTCTGTGGACCTGGACCTGAGTCTCTGGCAGGAGTGGGTTCTGTAGTGGATGTCTGGAAACTGGCTGGTCTAATATAATCATGGCTCATGAGAAGTAGTCTGAGGGTAAGGGAAACTGGACAGTACTGTGGAATTGGTTAAGACCCTGAACAAATGTGCAGAGTCTAGCATGCAGGTGGTGTACACCAGGGCCCCCCTCGAGAGTTTGGACTTAGCTGTGCCCAATGTGCAGGTTGTGATCCTCTGCTTGGTTTTCCCTGTACTGATGACTGAATCTCCAGGAAGGAACTGGAGTGAATGATATTGGACTTGAACTAATGGTATAAAATATTGGACTGGAAATGATGGTATAGGATATTGGGCTGAAACCAATGGTAGGGGATATCAGACTGGAAATGATGGTAGGCGATATCAGACTGGAACTAATGGTAGAGAATATCAGACTGGAACTGATGGACTGAAACTGATGGTATAGGGTCTCTGGGATGGAACAAACCAGGAGTGTAGCTAGATGGAAATCTGCATAGGAGTCACTGAGTAAGATAGAATATCCACAGGAGCTTTCTCTAATGCTTCTACAGCTGGGCTGAAGACAACTTTGAACTGGCAAGTGCTGTGTGCAGGGAAAATCCTTATAAACCCCTAGGAGAGCAGGTATTTCCTACAGGTGGCATGTAACCTCATACTGGTCTCCCGTTGGTGGAGATCTGGTCACCTGATCCAGACTGTCATGGCACCCAGAAGCCAGCACTGGAGGGAATGCTGCAAGTGGAAGCTGGGGAGATTGCAGGAGATGAGAAGAAACTGCAGTTGGAGGAAGTCTGTCATGGAGCTGGATCATGAAGTGGGGAACCAGGTAAGAGACCTAGGGGTAAATTTATCAAAGGTCGATTTGACTTGCATTTTGAAGTTTGATTTAGCTCACCTCAAACCGAATCAAATTGAAAGTTCAAATCCCTCTGAAATCCCCTCATTTCTGAAGATTCGATTTGAGAAGCATTTCTCAAATCAAGTTTAATTTGGTTCTATTTGGAACAGTGATTTGCTGTTCGATTTGACATGTTCATGTACAAATCATGCAGCAAATCTCACTTCAAACTGAACTGCAAATCCCTGTCTGAACAAAAACTGCTACATGCTTTCACTTTCAGCATGAGCAGTTCGTTCTCACACAGATACATGCAGACATCAGTGAGATGCCTGCATGTATCTGACTGTAAACCGCTTATAAATAGTTTTATTTAGAAAAAAAAAGACGTGTGGTGTCCCCCCAAAACAGAACCAGCCCCGGACTTTTCTTAGCAGTCCTGGTTGACTAAGCACAGGGAAAAAAATGTGTAGGGTTCCCCTGTACTAAGTACAACCAGCACTGAGCTCTGGGAACCAGTCATGGTTCTGGAATTACAGGGATAAAATTGCTAAGGTGTCCCTGTAATTCCCAGAACCAGCACTGGACCCTTTCTAGCGGGGGACTGATGCCACAGCCAGGGGAGCCCTATCACTGGGCCCCCCAGCTGCAGCATTAGCCCTGACCACTAGTCAGCCCAGGCCAGGGACCCCTAGGGAGTTGGGGACACCCCAATAAAGGGGTCCTTCTCTCCAGGGCACACCTAGCCTAGGTTGATAGCCCAGGGCTATCCCTGCCACCTCTGGGCAGTGGGTGGCAGGTTGATAGTGTATATGTGTATAGTGCAAACATAGAATAATAAAAACATTGTCTTTACAGTAGAACTGCAGGTCCCAGAAAGTCTTCCCCTGCATGCTGGTACTTGGAGAACCACAACTACAAGCATGCGGGGCATTAAGGGCCCACTGTTACCTGTAGTTCACCTGTAATGAAATGTTGAAAAAAAAACAAGAGACACACACCGTACACAGTATAATTTTAATAAACATACATGCACTCACACATGTACACATACTCACCTATGTATCCCTGTAGCATCGGTCCCCTTCTCCAGTAGAAATTCCATAGGGTACCTGTGGTAAAAAAACATACTCACCATCTCCTATGCGTGGTTCAGTCCTCTTTGGTCCAAAGTAGGTATCCATGGTCTTCTTAAAATAACAAAATGAAAAACGTGAACCACACACTAAGTAATAACCATCCTTAACAAGGATGGATATTACTTGCCGACTGAAGCACTCAGATGTAGCTTCCTCCTTTGAACATCCATGTCTGATTGTTTATTGGCTGAGAGAGGTCAGCCCCGTCTCTCTCAGCCAATGAATGGCTCCCTCCATTGAACTCAATGGAGAGCCACAGGGTAACTAAAGTTTATACTGCAGTTCCCATTATTGAGTTCAATGGAGGGAGCTGTTCATTGGCTGAGAGGCAGGGCTGACCTCTCTCAGCCAATGAATGCTCAGACACAGACCTTAAAAGGAGGAAGCCGTGTCTGAATGCTTCATTCGGGAAGTAATAACCATCCTTGTTAAGGATAGTTATTACTTAGTGCGTGGTTTGTGTTTTTCATTTTTTATTTTAAGATGACCTTGGGTGCTTACAGGGACAAGGGGACCACTCCAGGTAATGTAGGTGAGTATGTGTGAATGTGTATGTGTGTATTAAACTTATACTGTATATGGTGTGTGTGTTTAATTCAACATTTAATTACAGGTGATCTATGGGTACCAGTGGGCCCTTAATGCCCTGCATGCTGGAACTTGTGGTTCTCCAAGTACCAGCATGCGGGGGAGGCTTGCTGGGACCTGCAGTTCTACTGTAAAGACAATGTTTTTTTTCTTCTATTTTTACACTACATTTACATAATCAATGGCAGTGGGGATGGCTCCAGGCTATCAGCCTAGGCTAGGGGTGCCCTGGAGAGGGGGACCCATTTATTGGGGGGGTCCCCAACTCCCTCAGGATCCCTGGCCTGGACTGGTTCACAGACCCCAGTGCTGGTTGTATTAAGTACAGTGGAACCCTACGTATTTTTTTACCTGTACTTAAACAAACAGGACTGGCTTTGCAAAGTCCGTGGCTGATTCTGTTTTGGAGGGGTACCTCACATCATTTTTTTTAAACATTTAACTTTTTATTTGCTTTTTGCAGTCAGATACATGCAGGCATCTCACTGATGTCTGCATGTATCTGTGTCAATCCAACCTGCTCATGCTCAAATCAAAAGCATGAAGCAGGTCTATTCATTTGGGGATTTGACATTCGATTTTAAGTTTGATTTTGTGTACGATTTCAAATCGAATGATAGTAAATAAGGGATTTGTGTGTTGGTCTATGTAAAATTACCGATGTTTTTTCGATGTTCATTTTGAGGCCAATTTGACTAAAATTCGATTTAACATTTGATTTAACATTCGATTTGGCCTTTAGTAAAAACTCAAAAACAAAATCACATGAAATTGCATGCAAATTGCATGTAAAATCACTAAAAATGCCAAATCAACCTTTAGTAAATTTACCCCATGGTGGCTGTGGCAAATAGTGTTGTTTGTGACACCTGGTCATGACCAGGGACACACAACCTGGGTCGACCCTTTCACACAGACGCATAACCCAGGTTGCTCTGGCAGTATCCTGAGTCCAAGGTGCAGTTTGAAAGGGGTATAAATGCATTATAACTGATCCTGTCTGGTTAATAAAAGATAAGTAATCTTTTAAGTTGTCAAGGCTAAGGTGGACAATTGTAGATACTATACACAGATATTTTTACCAATCTATATTATTTCAATTGGACATTAGAAGGGCAAACACAACATGTATACAAACTCTGAATAAGCTGTATGAAAAACTTGTAAACCATTAATACTGCCGTATCTTTTACAAATTATCCATGCCAAGTATAACAAACAGTGTATATTTATCTAAAAAATATCTCACTGTTTATCCGAGTACTGTTATAATAACACGCTACAGTTTGATGTTATACACAAGTGGGTAATCTCCTACATAATTTAGGGCCTGATTTAGAGTAATATGCTATCAAAATAATGTTGCAGTTGAGCGATTATTGGCCATCTGCGCATACATATAAGATGCATTATGCATTTGCCGAAACTGTCGGCACATGCATAATGCGTCTTTTATGCATGTGATCACAATGATAATTTATTTGCAATAAGATTGACAGGTCAGGGGGAGTTAATGTGTAAAGGAAAGTGGGGGCATCTTGCCCATTTTGTCTGTTTGTATGATCTCGTATGCAGATAAAATGGCTCCACCACCTCAGTTTCAGCAGCCATTCTGTGTGACCATTGGGCTACTCAGGAGTCTGATAATAAAAGGATCTGTGACTAAACTGTGTATTTGTCCGCAGTTGCTTGGATTTGCAATGCCGCCTGTGGGTGTCTTAATGCAATTCCCAGTGGCTGTGATATTTGCATGTCTTTACACAGTATCTGCATAGTTGCAATTGCATTAGCGTACAACTCTGAAACTGAAATTAGTTCACACAGCATACTCTAATGAACAAATCCCCATTATAATTTGATTGATTCTTGCAGGCACCATTTCTGATCAAGAAACGTAATCATAAACTCAAATTGTGATGCTCTCCTATATAATTATGTTTTGAGAACCCTTAATTTGTGACAAAACACTGGCAAATTATTTTGTGACACTGGCAGTTGTTTTTTTAACCATTTCCATTCTATTTCCTATATATCCCTAGAGAATAATAAAAGTTAGGTTTAAAATATTGTGCATCCCACATAACCACATTTTTTCTCTTCCTTGTTTAAGTATTATTAATATTAGTTGTTAGTGGTTGCTCTCACTAATCTCTGAACCAATTTACCCTTTTTTGAAATATGATTATTGTAGGGGTATTCGATTTTGCAAAATCTCTATTGACTCCTTCTACTCTACATTTCAAAAGTTAGGAGCAGACCAGTGAAAACCTGAATGTTAGAGTGGGAAGTGAAGATCAGGCAGCAATCATTAGCAGAGTAAAGTGTTATGAAATTGAACAATGGTGTTGAGTTACTGGTGCAACAATTTCTGATAAGTGCTACGTACATTGGGCCTGATTCAGAGCTGAACGCTCTGACCAGAGCACTCGCTCTGAATCAGGGCCCTCCTCCATGAAAATGGAGTGTCCTCCTGGATGCTCGCATAGCTGTGGGTGACCACCCACAGCATATGCGAGCGTCCATGATGATGGTCGCGATGGTTTTGACCATCACGACCATCGGGCTTGTGACGGAGACCCTGCAGTAGGGTCTCGCTGCCGCAAGCCCTGGAGTGATTTTGGCTCTATCAGAGCCAAAATCACTCCCACTGGGGCTGGCTTCAGATGGTAGGTGTTCCCATGGGAACGCCTCCGTCTGGCAGGCAAGCCCCTGGCACTCCCACCAAAGGGGGCATGCTGTCAATCAATATCAACAGCACACCCCCTTTGGTGTGAGACCCGGAGCGATGGAGAGCCCGTCGCTCGCCGGGTCTTGCGCATGCACATGATGGAGCTCCCTCTGTTGTGCGCATGCGCAGTGGGGGAACATCGACCCGCTTGCGAGCATCCTGCCGCTCACGAGCGGGTCTGAATGACCCCCTTTGTCCAAGTGCATGGAATCTTACAAGGGTCAGGAATTCACCAGGAACCTATGAAAGGAAGATAGGAATTTGATGCTAACACCATGAAGATTGTAGCACCATGTATATAATGAACATGATTGGGTTGTATTGGGCAGGATGCTGGCTGGTTTGATGAAAATGGAATGTCAGCTATATCAGGCAAGGTCTGAGAATAAATCATGTTACATAGACAGGCAAGAGGTTGAGGGAGGCAAAATAAATAGGTCACAGTTCAGGGTAGGTGGCAGACAGGATAATCCGGTCACAGTCCAAATTCAGGTCAGGTTGGACACAGATAGAGTAATCAGTAAACATGCTAAAGTCAACATGAGATAAAATACAGGTCAAAACATTCTGGATTGGCAAAAGTATGCATGACCGGTATATGAATAGCAGGCTGAAAAAAGTGCAGAATTATCGTTTTGGGGTGCAAAGGTGCAGAAACCACTCTGCACCCTTGGGACAGCCCCCCAAAGGATAACTGCATCAATAAAACCTAAAAATAAAAAGAGGAACAAATTTAAACCATGCTTGCACCCATTTTCAAATTTGACAGGACTACTTATTTTCTCAAAAAAATACTGCTTAATGCTATTCTTCACAACTTGTGCAAAGACGCTATATAGAGGCAATTGAAAGCACTTAAGTACCTCAAATAGCTTCAGGAGGGCTATTCGAGGACATCTATACTGATTCCCAATTTTAGTGCATCTTTTGGGGAGTGCTATGCTGATTTCCCCATCTTTGACAGCACTTTTCGCCTGTTTGAGTTTCGCCTCATTTTCGCATTCTTTAGAATTGAATAAGGCGAATAGAGGGGGCGCGCGCGACAAGTTTTGCGTCCAAAACACACGAAGTAGGCGAAAAGTGTGGCATGTGAAAAAGTATCGTGGCTGTGAAACTAATTGAATATGGCTCTAAGTGTGATGACCTTCTGCCTTTAATATCCAAATCTCACAGGGGAATGGCTGTAACCAGGAAGTGGGCAGAGAGACAGTACAATGCAGAAATATCAAAAATACTTAATAGACTCCTGAACCAACAGCAACTGCCATGATGCACATTAGCAATTTTTATTGCAGTATAGTAATATCATGCTTCTAACATGAGGATGGTAGGAGTTAGTATGTGGAGAAAGGAGGCTGGAAAAAATGGTGAGGCTGAAAACTTTGTAAGTGAGGGAAAGGAGTTTGAATTTAATTCTGAGTGAATAAGGGACCAGCGGAGTAATGGAAGGGACCAGTGGAGTAATGGACAGAGAGGGGAAGCAGAGATAGAGGGATGTGGTGTTTATGTTGACATTTGGAATGTCGATACTTTGAATATCGAGCTGGTATTTCATTAATTTAATTGTATTCAGTGATTAATAATATTAACTATTTATATTTATATACTTATTAACATAATACTTCATTTATTTTCAGAAGAAATACCAACAACACCACATACAGATTATACAGGTACATTTAATAATCAAGTAATTCTGAAACTAATAAGCTATTAGCATTATGGCATTAGCATTGAGCAGAAGACATGTTACTAAAGGGTATATTTGAATCACTGCTTATCACAGCTATATAGGTTTTAGCTGTGTTGTAACTTACCAATTTTCTCTCTTTCACCAACAGGCTAATGCCATTAGTAAATTGCACAGGTGCAGCCAGCACAGTAGTTTGAGCTTACAGATATTAAATGAATTATTTCTGGCATTGTATGTCTCCATAGCAATGTTAAGCATAGTTGTTTGTTGCTTGTTATTATTATTATTATTATTATCTTTTATATATATGGCACCACAAGGATTCTGCAGCGCCTCACAAAGTACATAAACAAATGAGTAAACAAGAAGACAGCGACATACAGTACAAAACAATGCAGGACAAGGACATAGTTTATAAACATTGCTGCAATAGCGATCATACCACTCAAAAGCAACAGGGCATCAGCAAACAAGTGTTAAGTGCCCTTGTGGGAGTTTGGAGTAGATGATTAGATGATCGTTTGAGTAAGGGAAGGAGAAGCACATGAAGAAAGTGGGCCCTGCTCCTGAGAGCTTACATTCTAAAGTTAAATTAAACAACTTTGCTGTCCATACAGTAGGTTATGGGGACTGAGGTAACAGTCGAAATTAGAGGGACCACAGGAGCAGTAGTTTTCTTGTTATAGGAGGAAGAAATGAAAACCCCTTCAGGGAAGATGTGTAACTAATAAACTGGAAGTGTTAGTGCATCTTTAAGGTCTTACTCAGAGTTATATTGATGATACATTAGTTGTTAGATCAACATAGTTTTTCAACACCACTTCACTATCTACTTGTGCTTTGTTCAGTTGTAGATATAGCAGCTGGAGGTTTCCAGGATTACAAAACAATAATAATAAAAAACACAGTCAAATATCTCATTGTGAAGATATCATTGTTTATCCTACAGGTGGTTAATATACAGAGAGATTTTAATGCAGGTTATATTTATTTATTGTATGTACATATTAGTAGTTTGATGTTAGCAACTCACAGTTAAAAGGTATTGAAATGTACTATAACATTTTACATGCTCAATCTTTAAAGGATACATTTTATAAAATGTACATATTTCCAAACCAGTTTGAAGATGGATGAGCCAGTTCACTTTGCTTGAATTTAGCTTACTTGTTTTAGTCTAAGTTTCAAGAAAGTATCCAAGTAGAGCCAATACAATAAACCTGTTAGAGAAACACTTTAGGGAAACATTTGAGCATGTCTTGACACGATTAGGTTAAAAAAAAACAGCTGGTAGCCAAATTAGCTTGGTCCAAATATAAAACAGACAGCTGGTAACCAAATTAGCTTGGGCCAAATATAACAGTCTGAGAGTTGTAACAACTATTGAGAATTAATTGTGAGATTTAAAGTAGCAATATTGTATTAAAGTCAAAACCAGGTTTATTACATTTAGCCTCTTGCCTAAAACTACTATTCTTTACTATTTGTCTCACATTCCCAACAGAACTCAAACAAACTAAATCTCAATCTAGCTTGCAACTGAGGCTTTATTTGAAGTGTTAGCCTTTAAAAAAGCATATATGGTTGATATTTTATGGATACAGTATCTCTTGATTTTGAACCTATTATTAATGCTACCAATATATTTTATGTACATATTAACATAGTAATTAATTTAATTTCAGAAACAGCAACTCCACCATCAACCACAAGTTATAAAGGTAAATTTAATGTAGATTACAAAATGTCATATTTCATGCTGTTTCTTGATAGCATTCAGCAGAAAACATGTTACTAAGTGGCAAAATTCAGTTTTCTTACAAAATATATTCAGAGAATGATCTTAAAGTTTATTTACCACTTATAGGGGTCTATTCATTATGTTAATTATCAGGGTTCGAGAGGATCCTGTTACTTAACATTTCTACTCGCCATGAGAGCTAGAGCAATTCATCATTGCTCCAGCGTGGAGATAGATGATCCAAAATTCAGTTGTCTCCCTGAATGGCTTCACTGATCCTTTTGGAGCAGTGAAATTTAGCACTGCCATGCAAAAAAAGGATAGTAGTAACTCGCGACCACAGACCGCTGCTGTGTCCTATCTTAGGTTTACCCAAAACCTCAATATGCAACCTTTATACAACAGAAAATAGTGTCAATAGCGCAGTCTTTTTAAAGAGATCTATGAGGCGTCCACCTTCATCTCAAAAAAAAATCTTCACCAGTACTTCACTCCAAATATAGGATTTGTTCTTTTTCACATATAATGGATAGAACTCACCATATGAAATATCATAATGTTCACTGATAGGTTTCTTTTACACTTCCTCTCTCTTTGAACATATCACACTTCTAAGGGTCTATGGACAAACACTCACTGTTTATCCCCCTTGGTTCTTGCACATATAGGTTTCTTTTAAGGCTTACTTCTCATGGAAAATTGGGACCGGGAAATTCTTTCATAAAAAACTTTTATTCCACTTGGAACCATAATAAACAGATGACCATGTAAAATATATAAAATTACAACATGAAGCAATATAAGGATTGCAGTTGGCAATGGAATCTCCACAATATGGTTTATGAGCACATCTCCGTGTACCCGGGAATCCTCAGAGATATTCCTCCAACTAGATAAAAAATGTAGGAGAAAACCACATGGGGACAATCCAAAAAAAATGATACCACCTGTTGTGCAGTTCATGCTCCTTTCTCCACAATCTACGCGTTTCAGACCTATGGTCCTTCCTCAGGATGTGGAGCATAGACCCAGGAAGTGCTTTATATACCCCTCCCCTAAGAATTGCAATTATCAGATCGTTATCCAATGATCTGAGGGAAACCTTGAAAAACCTCATTGTCAAAATTCACATTGCCATCTGTCATCCCTCACAATAAATTAAAAAAACAACTTATAAACAACATATATTCTATTCCACAATAATTTTAAAGAAAATAGGCATAATAAAACATAAGATAAACAATTGGTCATCCCGAAGATCAGGGAAATGGACCCACCTCCCCCATCAGGTAAACAATCTAAACTCTTCTTCTTTATACAACTGTTTTTTCCAAGTTGCCTATCGGAAGTCCTTATTAGGAAATGTCTTAAACCACATGATTCCCTTACATCAATACTGGCATCCATGTGGACTGATGAAAGCTTCCAAAAATTCTAACCGGGTGGTGGACACTCCCGACCGAAAGCTTGACGTCCAGCAATTTTCTCCGTCGCTGCTGATACGTGAGCTTTGTGACCGGAAGTGGTCACATGCACAACCAGACATGGCACATCTTCCATCCCCATCCGGTAGTTGAACTGCATCTCCGGAAATGGGTTTAAAGAACCAAGTGCCCATGAGCCTGGTTTTTCAGTTCCGCAACTCCTCCATGTCCATACAAGGTGTCCTCATATTAAGATATGCTGGAAACTTGATAAATGGGAGTCCAAAAGTGTGGAATAAAACTTTAAACAGACTTCTCTCTGCATCACATCAACATAGAGAGGTGTCTCCTTTCATGTCTGTCTTGGCAGTGCTAGTGTGCCTGCATGAACTAAAGTTCACACAGGCATACAAAGCCCAGGAGCCAGACAGGTATGTTTCGGATCCCTCTTCACAACCTGGGACTCTTTACTATAGGGAAGGAGCAGGGTGAGCACTGTGTGTGGGAGCAATCACCTTCTGAAATGGCAAATGCTCCTGCACTCAAGCTATGAAAATATTGTATTTATGAAGCTTGATGTATTTCTGTCCCCATACACACCATGAGAGAAAGGTAAGCAGGAGATATCTGTGATATCTCCTGCTTTACCTTTTTATGAATGGCCACAAAACATAACTTCTACAAAAGCAGGTGAAAATGTTAATATTCACCTGCTTTGTAGAAATTAAGTGATAATGAATAGACCCCATAGTGATAAATATTATTATACATGATTTTTAAAGAGCCAGTGAACGGTGGTGTGAGAGGGGGAACCAATTAGAATGCACAATGTCTGTTATTGAAACTTGTTATTGGTCTTTCAACTCACATCCTACTATTTATTTATATTTATTAACAGTTACTTTTATAGTGCCAGCATATTACGTTGCACTTTACAATTTGGAACAAAAAATAATAAAATAGTAATAAAACAAGACTGGGTATCCATCTTTAAGTTATCATACAGCCATGATTTCTTCTGGGGCTGAGACATGTAACATGGGAAAAAAATGATTGCATACAGCAAGAGGTTATACTAATAAGCTGGAGGTGTCAGGGCAGAGTCTTGCTCAGAGTTATATTGACGGTACTTTCTCTTAATAGGATTAACCTACTTTTGTCAAAAACACAACCCTAACTAAGTTTGCTTTGTTCAGTTGCAAAGTGTAGCAGTGGCAGGGGTCCAGAAAATGAAAACAACCTGAAATATCTCACTGTGTAGTTATCATTATCTGTACTACAGCCAAATAATATACAGTTGGATTTTAGAACAGAATATATGGAACAAGAATGTAGGGCATATATTCCAGCATCACAACTGTTGAGTTTATTGTAACAGAATGCACGCTTTAAAACAATTATATAAACTCAGGGCCTGATTTAGAGCCAGACGCCCTGACCAGAGCGCTCACTCTGAATCAGGGCCCTCCTACCTGAAAATGGAGCAGCCTCATGGACGCTCGCATAGCTGTGGGTTACCACCCACAGCTATAGCGAGCATCCATGATGATGGTCACGATGGTCAAGACCATCGCGACCATCGGGCTTGCGACAAGACCCTGTGGTAGGGTCTCGCTGCCACAAGCCCTGGAGTGATTTTGTCTCTATCAGAGCCAAAATCACTCCCACTGACATCACTACTGATGTCAGTGGGGCTGGACTCAGATGGTAGGCATTCCCATGGGAACGCCTCCATCTGGCAGCCACGCCCTCGGCATGCCCACCAAAGGGGGTGTGCTGTCAGTCACCATCGACAGCACACCCCCTTTGGTGCGAGACCCTGAGCGACAGATTCCCCATCGCTCGCCGGGTCTCGTGCATGCGCACAACGGAGCTCCCTCCGTCATGCGCATGCGCACTTAGGCACCATCGACCTGCTTGCGAGCGTACAACGCTCGCGAGCGGGTCAGAATCAGTCTCTCAGTGTGTTAATATGAAAATATCCTTAAGAAATAGTTTAATTTTAATTATTGACCATTTTAGCAAAATAAAAGTTCTATGAATTTAAATTTATTTTTTTAACTTTAATAGTGTCCACAGCCACTCCAGGCAATGAAGGTAAATATGAACCAAATGGGATTAGCAAGTACTGTTAGCAAAATACAGGTTTTATTTGTTTATCCCTTGTGACCTAAATGTCTATAGTATATAATGTGTTGTATCCTCTGTCTCTGTCTCTTTATATATTCATATTTGTTATGTAAGATAGACACATGTGTTTACTTGTACTTGATCAAAATTCAATTGTATTTGGCTAGTTCTATAGCCTTAATCTGACTGATTTATGATTGATAGCTGCAGCTATCTTGCATTTGATTGCTGACTCCCAAAAAACAAATTTGCTATTCAAAGCTTGAGTTTGAAGTTTGAAGCTCACAGTTAAAAGACAATACAATAAGGTTTATATTGTTGAATGCTCATGAAAAAAAGCTAAATTTTATAGTATCTTTTAAAAAAAACTAGAACAGCAAGCATTACAGCGTGGGAGTTGAATGTTCAAGATTGCTAGAAAACTGTTAAAAATACTATAGATCAGTGGTTCACAAACTTTTTTGAATCGTGTTGCCCAAGCGCATCATAATTGTTTTCAAGGCACACCTAAGCCAAAAGTTTGTCATTCAGAAATTCAGAACATTTTTTATTGAAGTAGTAAAGTGAAGTAAATTGTGCTTACCTGTCATCCTTAGGTTCATGTATGTAGTGGGTGACAGGTTTGCACTTCTGTTTGTCCACATATTTACATTACATTGACCATAAATAATTTGATTTGGTACTGGACCACCAACCTGAGACACCCCTTCAAGTGTCCCGAGGCACCCTAGGGTGCCACGGCACATAGTTTGGGCACCACTGTTCTAGATGTTAAAAATTTAACAATTTAAGCCCAAACTTGCACAAACATATTTGAAACAATTTGAACATTATCTAACCAATTTACCTTGCTTAAATTTAGCTGGATTATTTTAGTCTAATATTTTGTTTATTGTAAATTTGAGCATCTCGAGAAATGATAACATTTCTTTTAAAAAAACAACAGATGGTCTCTTATTTGCTGCTTTGTCTGCAAATTCCCTATACAGTGTGACTTTTTTGCCCTATGTTTCTTGAATTGAGAGATTAGACCCCACATGAAGATGATATTGTATGCATCTTCCTTGATTTAACTGATTAATAATGTTAGCAAGTTATTTTATTTAAACATTATTAATTTGAAGATTTGAGGTCACTGATAAAAGGTTTTTTACTATAACATTAGCCTGTTTTGAGCTTGAAAATATACATTTTTGTATTTATTTTTTCTAAAATTAGAACAGAATACAGAATTATGTTCAAGTTTGAGTTAGCAGTTCACATGTAAAACAATATGTAGCTATTTATGTGTGAACTAGTGCAACTATAATTGAGCCATCTTATATATGAACAGAGCAGTACAACTTTTATGCATGTTGCTTAAATATTAAGGTCTATCCAAATTTCAAGAATTTATCTCTGAATTTTCCAACTTCAGAACTGATTTGATGCACAAGTTTGAGAATCATTGAAATAAATTCCAGAGATATGGCCCAATTGCTTTGTCTGCAAAGGCAAATATTCTGGCTTTTAATTGATCCTTTGCACACGTGTAGAAATTAACCAGTCCACAGATTTTTTTATGTAATGTAGTTTGGCAAGCTGTCCTACAATTTCATACCTCCCAGTTTTTCTTCAAATACACAGAGATTGCTCACATTTTAGTAGTTAATATGTGTAAACTAATGTCTAATATGGAAATATCAAAGTGTTCTTTAATAGGCCTTAGTCAACATATTTCTGGATACTTTTAGTTATATAGACATTGGCCAACTTTCATTTTTCATTCTCTTCAGTAAAGGCACGACCTGTAATTTACAAGTATCAAAAAAGTTTTTTGCTCAACGATTTTTAATTGCAAATTCAACCATCCATGCTCTTTAAAGCATAGCTAAATGTTTGTCCTCTCCTTAATCCCTGGATTGGATAGTTGCTTCTTGCATTGCAGTCCCCTCACTGCACTCATGCCTCCACGCTTCTGTAAACCTTCTCACACTGTTAATTGGCACTACTTCCTGTTAGAATCCAAAGGGTAGCACCTTGTTGGAATCAATGTGAAACAATGACTGGCATGGTCTGTGTAAAACACTAGTGTCTGCAAATGCAATATATAAAACATGGGTTGGATTGCCCACATGCTCAAATAACAAATACTTTCCGTGAATGAAAGGTGGTCAGAGTACACGTTGCTACTGGCATTGTTTTAATTATCAAGAGCCTATTTCTGTTCAAAGATATAGAGACTCAAACTAACTTTGCAATTTCTTCTCTGTAAAATCTGAGTCTTGGAACGCTGACAGAATATTGAAATGAATCAACCATTTTTTATCACTCTCCAATGTCAGTCACTACCAGTTAAAATATTTTAAAATGCACTTCAAAGCTGTAGCACATAAAATGGTTGGAAAAAAAATTCTACACAATTTAAAATATAATGTACTAGTTTTAGTCAGAACAAAATTCAACCATATAAGCATGGGGGAGTGATTTAAATTAAATATTTAAGTTTTATTGTTGCTTTATTGGAAGATAGGGGAGAACAAATGACTTGATTTCTTTAATAATAATGTAAGAAAACAATTTAAAAAACTACTGATTCATTTTTTACTACAATATAGCTTTTTGAATCCTATGCACACTGTTTTCTTATTAATGTAGGTAAGAATTTGAATATTGTATTTTTTAAAATGAACTAATTATCTTTGCAAATCATGTGTTAAAACTATTGCTGCATTTTGTTTATTCCAGATGTTAATGTTAATGTGTGTTTGCTTTATTTTACGATTAGTTAATTTTTTACCACCTCCTATCAAATCAACAGCAGGTAATTTAACAAATCTGTGTTACTTATATAGTTTAGCAGACAGTATGGTTTTAAAAATCTGCTGCATTACTAATGTTCCAAATTGAGTTGTTCCACTTCATATATGTGTTTCATATTTTTCAGTTACAAAAGGTTTCTTATAA
Source organism: Taudactylus pleione (assembly GCA_031769625.1). NCBI lineage: Eukaryota > Metazoa > Chordata > Amphibia > Anura > Myobatrachidae > Taudactylus > Taudactylus pleione. Next base: position 4,119,546 of record JAUIMM010000250.1, read on the forward strand.
CATAAGTTGGTCATATCACAAGTTCAGATTCAGTACATATATCATATCACAAGTTAGTAACCACTAAAATATTTATATCAATACAACCCCTCTGTTGATTATTATGAACAAAGTACCACATATTCACTAACCACATTTCAAGTATTAAAATATACAGTAAAGGGGGGCATCTACTACACAATTTTAGCGGGCGATTGAACGATAATGATGTCATTATCGTTCAATCGTTTAAAAATCGTTTAGAAATCGTGCAGTGTTTGGTCGTTAACGATCAACGAAGCGCGCTCCCACTGGTCATTTTATCGTCTCATCAGTCCACTGAACATGCAGGTCAATTTCACTTGATCTATTAAATATCGTTTGCAAATCATTTGCAAATCGTTTGCAAATCTTTCAGACTGAAAGATAAAATTTCAAAGGATAAAATCAAGGGAAAATCGTTTAGAGATTGGACAGGGAGTAGATCGTCTAGTGGATGTGCCCCTTAAGACAAAGAGCTTTATCTAGACATTTGATGCCCTGTGTCAGAAAGAGTATGGCACCCCCAATATTTTAAACAGGGAGAGTGAGCATGGAACGCGCAAGCCCTAAAAATAGGTGTGGTCTAGTGGGAAACGCGTATGGCTACATAGTAATACCTCCAATTCAAATGATGCTACATGGTTGTGCAGGAAACAACATAAATAAGCAGCAATGCATGCTGGTTCCAAGCAGCATATAAGGCTAGTTGATGATTGCTAATTGGCAATGATTCACCAGGCAACTGATCTAGTATGTCCAGATAGCAGTGCTTCGGGCAGGGACAGGAACTGCGGTTCATTCACAAAAGAGACATATGGTGACCCCTGGTGGTGAGCAAGCATATAGCAAGGATCAAAACAGAAAATACTAACAGATATAAAATCCTTTCACCGATGAGTCTAAGAAGCATCGGGAATGGGCAGACAAAGCAAAGAGTCTATAGCTTTATTGTGAGTTGATTTTTGCTGGGCACACTTGGCACAGGCAACAATAAAATTACGGATGTCTTCCTTCATAGTGGGCCACCAGTAGGAGTGCTTTAAAAATGTAAAAGTCTTATGTATGTATGAATGGCAAGCAAACAAAGAGGCATGAGCCCAAGTTAATAAGTTGTTATGTAATTGAGGTGCTACATAGATCTAGCCAGGAGGAGAAGACAGCAGTTGGGTTTGAGCAAAGACAAGAGGATCCAGAATAGGATGAACTTGAGGTTGATCTTCTTCTTCTTGCAGAGGCCAGAAGTGCCGGGAGAGTGCATCAGCATTTTTATTTTGAATGCCAGAATGTAATTGGACCTTGAAATCACACCTGGAGAAGAATAGAGACAAGAGAGCTTGCCTGGCAAAGAAATGATGAGCTGTCTTGAGATATAAAATTTTCTTATGGTCAGATTTGATCATAATAGGAAATTTAGCACCTTTCAACAAGTGTCTCCATTTCTCTAGTGCCAATCGCCAACAATTCTTGATTCCCGCTGGCATAATTCTTCTCGGCCAGGGAGAATTTATGAAAAAAAGAAACCACAATGATGATTTTTCCCATCTTCAGCCACTTGGGACAGTACAGCTTTCCAAACTCCCACCAAAGAGGCATCAACTTTTAATGTAAAAGGTTTCTCAATTTTTGGCTGATGAAGAATTGGTTGGTGGAAAAAGCTGTTTTAAGTGTTTGGAAAGCATTCTCTTAGGAGATGGTACTCAGATGACATACTGAGTACACACACTGTAGGAAGATATCACTAGATGAATGGAGCTTGGAACCTGGAACTCTGCAAAAGCAAATATTCACTGGAAGTAACAACATTGTACAGGCAACATCCTGTTGTCCAGAGCCTGGCGAAATACCCTAAGGTAGCAGTCCATTGGAGCACAGTGTCAGCTGACAGCAACCAATGCTACCTTTAAGTAAAGGGCTAATCAGGTGATGTACAGCCATGGGCAAAAATTTTGAGAATGACACAAGTATTGGTTTTCACAAAGACTGCTGCTTCAGTTTTTATGATGGCATTTTGCATATATTCCAGAATGTCATGAAGAGTAATCAGATGAACTGCAATTAATTGCAAAGTCCCATGAATTTAATCCCAAAAACAACATTTCCACTGCATTTCAGCCCTGCCACAAAAGGACCAGCTGACATCATGTCAGTTATTTTCTTGTTAACACAGGTGAGAGTGTTGATGAGGACAAGGCTGGAGATCACTATGTCATGCTGATTGAAGTTGATTGACAGCATACCAGGGTGAATTGCAGAGGTCTTAAAATAGAAAGGTCAATGCAGCAAATATTGACTCCGCATAAACTTAATGTAATTGTCAATAAAAGCCTTTGACACTTATTAAATACTTGTAATTTTACTTCAAAAGCAGAAAATAAGGTGCGCCTATCAACCAAGGAAAACAATGCTTCCAAACTGGTAGCTCCTAACAAGCAGGGTCTACTACCTGCTACAAATAGAAGAGCAAAAGGAAGTATGTAGGAGCATTTGTTTGTGAAGTTAAACAATTAAGGTTTGTATTACAAATATTTATTACCAATGAATGAATTATAACAATGACAACAATATCAATAAAATTAATAATGAACACAGTTCTGTGCAGTATTCAGACCATCCTTAACTATGCCCTATTGGAGCCAATCTGCTGATAAAAAATGTGTCAATTTTGTATGGGAACACTGGGCCTGATTCAGACCCACTCACGAGTGCTCGCAAATGGGTCAATGTTGCCCAAGTACGCATGCACATGATGGAGGTGGCTCCATCTTGTGCATGCGCGAGACCCGAATAATGATGGCCAAGCCATCATCATGGGTCTCACACCAAAGGGGGCGTGCTGTCGATGGTGATTGACAGCATGCCCCCTGTGGTGGGCGTGCCAGGTGCGTGGCTGCCCAGACGGAGGTGTTTCCATGGAAACGCCTGCCGTCTGGGGCCGGCCCCACTGACATCACTAGTGATGTCAGTGGGAGTGCTTTTGGCTCTGATAGAGCCAAACGCACTCCAGGGCTTGTGGCAGTGAGTCCCTACCGTAAGGGTCTCATCACAAGCCCGATGGTCTTGACCATCGCGGCCATCATTTTGGCTGCTCGCTATAGCTGTGGGTGGTCACCCACAGCTATGCGAGCAGCCAGGAGGCAGCTCAAAAAATTAAGAGGACCGGCCCTGATTCAGAGCAAGTGCTCTGTCAGAGCATCCCGAACTGAATCAGGGCTATTGTTTTCCCTAGCTTTATATACCAGTTTTGAGGTGAATATCATATTCTCCAATTTGAAGTTGATAAGAAATATAACATTTCATTTTTTAAAGGTATATCTATCCAGGTCTAAATTCTTTAAAATGCAACATTATTTTAGTTTAACTGTTTCATTTATTGATTGTTAATAGCATAAATGTATTTTTTAGCTATTTTCTCTCCCAGAAACCACATCAGCTGGATGTGGTAAGCATTTCACTGGTAAAGTCCAGCAGTCTTAATCATCACCAAATAATTGATAACAATATGATGAATTTGGTATTTGTGGTGATAAATAATTGAATATATTGTGTTTGTAGATCAGTTTTAACTTTTGTAATGATATTTTGTCATTTCTTTCAGAACAAGTGTATGAACCTTCAGGTAAATTTTCCATCTTCCCAAACCCATTTTCCAAAACCTTTCATGAAAATGTTATTTAAAATAAGTTGTTTCCTTGTATATAGCAGCAAATAATAATCCTTATGCTAGTTATAATGCTATGCTTCCAGTCTGTACAAATGATGCCTTGTTCAGTATATCCAAACTATAACATGATGTATCAAACAATACTGATGTTAGAACTTTCCTTTTATACTCAGCCATAACTTTTGTGCTATGAGATTTTTAACATAAATTTGAATATCACAAGATTTTGTAGACATAAAAAAAATAAGATTTACACCACATACATGACATATTTATAAATAATAATAAATCAATAATATGGCAATGTAGGACCATTTTTAATGCCAGGCACAGTTTTGCAATATGAGTTATTGGTTCTATCAACTCCTAGTATATACTATGAGATAAAATAGCTATGTATGAAATAATGTCTGTATATATGGGATTACAATCCTGTGCATGGTACAAGAAAAGATAGCACACCTTAGCAATTCTACCACATGGGCAAAATATATTTCAGTTTATTATAACATTTTGTTTTGTTTTTACGTAATTTTTACAATAAATATTAAAGTGTTTGCTTTGATGTTTCAAATTAACATCAGATTGCTCAGTCTTGTTTTGTCTTTTATAATCTTATCTTGCATTTATTAAATTGTAAATTACAATCTAGTCCCAAGTAAATACTTCCATTTCCTGAGGGAGGATTGCTTTTGAATAATAATAATAAATGTAGGTTAAAGTCTTTGAATATAAAGTTTCATCTCAATACACATAATGTGAATTAGAAAGACCACCATATTAATTCATAAGTTGCTCTAGAAGTGCTAAAAATGTTTCATGAATTTAAAGCTATAATTCATATTAAATTATTACTTTATTGCATGAGAATATACAGTTTAATCATTCCCTATTAAAGGTTATCTACCAGAAACTCTGTACAAAAGTTAACAATTTAAGATTACAACTATTTATCACATACTCAAAAATAAAATAAATAAAACTTTTCTTAGCAAATTTTCTATAAATTATAATTGGATGTGCTATATATAATTTAATGGTACCTCTATAGAGAAAAAACAATGAACTTATGAAGTTAATATTTTTGACTTTCTAATTACATGTATTCGACTTAGATACAAAAAAGGATAGAATTCTTTTCCTTAGCTTTATATACCAGTTTTGAGTTGAATATCATATTCTCCAATTTGAAGTTGATAAGAAATATAACATTTCATTTTTTAAAGGTATGTCTATCCAGGTCTAAATTCTTTAGAATGCAACATTATTTTAGTTTGTTACAGAGTTGTGAATTTAACTGTTTCATTTATTGCTTGTTAATAGCATAAAAGTAATATTTTACTATTTTCTCTCCCAGAAACCACATCAGCTGGAAGTGGTAAGCATTTCACTAGTAAAGTCCAGCAGTCTTAATCATCACCAAATAATTGATAACAATATGATGAATCTGGTATTTGTGGTGATAAATAATTGAATATATTGTGTTTGTAGATCAGTTTTAACTTTTGTAATGATATTTTGTCATTTCTTTCAGAACAAGGTTATGAATCTTCAGGTAAATTTTCCATCTTCCCAATCCATTTTCCAAAACCTTTCATGAAAATGTTATTTAAAATAGGTTATTTCCTTGTATATAGCAGCACATAAGAATCCTTATGCTAGTTATAATTCTATGCTTCCACTCTGTACAAATGATGCCTTGTTCAGTATATCCAAACTATAACATGATGTATCAAACAATACTGATGTTAGAACTTTCCTATTATACTCAGCCATAACTTTTGCGCTATGAGATTTTTAATATAAATTTGAATATCTCAAGATTTTGTAGACATATAAAAAAAATAAGATTTACACCACATACATAACATATTTATAAATAATAATAAATCAATAATATGGCAATGTAGGACCATTTTAAAAGACAGGTACAGTTTTGCAATGAGTTATTGGTTCTATCAACTCCTAGTATATACTATGAGATAAAATAGCTATGTATGAAATAATGTCAATATATATATGGTATTACAATCCTGTGCATGGTACAAGAAAAGATAGCACACCTTAGCAATTCTACCACATGGGCAAAATATATTTCAGTTTATTATAACATTTTGTTTTGTTTTTACGTAATTTTTACAATAAATATTAAAGTGTTTGCTTTGATGTTTCAAATTAACATCAGATTGCTCAATCTTGTTTTGTATTTTATAATCTTATCTTGCATTTATTAAATTGTAAATTACTATCTAGTCCCAATTAAAAACTTCCATTTCCAGAGTGAGGATAGCTTTTGAATAATAATAATAAATGTAGGTTAAAGTCTTTGAATGTAAAGTTTCTTCTCAATAGACATAATGTGAATTAGAAAGACCACCATATGAATTCATAAGTTGCTCTAGAAGTGCTAAAAATGTTTCATGAATTTAAAGCTATAATTCATATCAAATTATAGCTTTATTGTATGAGAATATACTGTTTAATCATTCCATATTAAAGGTTATCTACCAGAAACTCGGTAAAAGAGTTAACAATTTAAGATTACAACTATTTATCACTACTCATACTCAAAAATAAAATAAATAAAACTTTTCTTAGCAAATTTTCTTTAAAATATAATTGTATGTGCTATATACAATTTAATGGTACCTCTATAGAGAAAAAACAATGAACTTATGAATTTAATATTTTTGACTTTCTAATTAAATGACTTATATACAAAAAAGGGTAAAATTCTTTCCCCTAGCTTTATATAGCACCTACATCTCAAAAAAGTATCTTCACCAGTAATTCACTCCAAATATAGGATTTGCTCTATTTCACATATAATGGATAGAACTCACCATATGAAATATCATAACATTCACTGATAGGTTTCTTTTAGACTTCCTCTCTCTTTGAACATATCACACTTCTAAGGGTCTATGGACAAACACTCACTGTTTATCCCCCTTGGTTCTTGCACATATAGGTTTCTTTTATTGCTTACTTCTCATGGAAAATTGGGACCAGAAAATTGTTTCATAAAAAACTTTTATTCCACTTGGAACCATAAAAATCAGATGACCATGCAACATATATAAAATTACAACATGACCCAATATAAGGTCTGCAGGTGGCAATGGAATGTCCACAATATGGTTTATGAGCACATCTCCATGTACCCGGGAATCCTCAGAGATATTCCTCCAAATTGATGAAAAATTTAGGAGATAACCACATGGGAACAATCCAAAAAAAAATGATACCACCTGTTGTGCAGTTCATGCTTCTTTCTCCACCATCTATGCATTTTGGACCTATGGTCCTTCCTTAGGATGTGGAGCATAGACCCAGGAAGTGCTTTATATACCCCTCCCCTAAAAATTGCAATTATCAGATCATTATCCAATAATCCCAGGGAAACCTTGAAAAACCTCATATCAAATTTCACATTGCCATCTGTAATCCCTCACAATAAATTAAAAAAACAACTTATAAACAACATATATTCTATTCCACAATAATTTTAAAGAAATTAGGCATAATAAAACATAAGATAAACAATTGGTCCTCCCGAAGATCTGGGAAACTGACCCACCTCCCCCATCAGGTAAACGATCTAAAATCTTCTTCTTTATACAATTGTTTTTTCCAAGTTGCCCATCGGAAGTCCTTATTAGGAAATGTCTTAAACCACATGATTCCCTTACATCAATACTGGCATCCATGTGGACTGATGAAAGCTTCCAAAAATTCTACCTGGGGTGGTGAATGATCCCGACCGGAAGCTTGACTTCCAGCAATTTTCTCAGTCGCTGCTGATATGCAAGCTTTGTGACTGGAAGTGGCCACATGCACAACCAGAACTTCATACATGGCACATCTTCCATCCCCATCCAGTAGTTGAACTTCATCTACGGAAATGGGTTTAAAGATCCAAGTCCCCAAAAGCCTGGTTTTTCAGTTCCGCAACTCCTCTATGTCCATACAAGGTGTCCTCATATTAAGATATGCTGGAAACTTGATAAATGGGAGTCTAAAAGTGTGGAATAAAACTTTAAACAGACTTCTCCTCTCTGCATCACATCATCATAGAGAGGTGTCTTCTTTCATGTCTGTCTTGGCAGTGCTATTGTGCCTGCATGAACTAAAGTTCACACAGGACAACAAAGCCCAGGAGCCAGACAGGTATGTTTCGGATCCCTCTTCACAACCTGGGACTCTTTACTATAGCTGAGGAGCAGGGTGAGCACTGTGTGCTGGAGCAATCACCTTCTGAAATGGCAAATGCTCCTGCACTCAAGCTACGAAAATATTGTATTTATGGAGCTTGATGAATTTCTGTCCCCATACACACCATGAGAGAAAGGTAAGCAGGAGATATCTGTGATATCTCCTGCTTTACCTTTTTTATGAATGGCCACAAAACATAACTTCTACAAAAGCAGGTGAAAATGTTAATATTCACCTGCTTTGTAGAAATTAAGTGATAATGAATAGACCCCATAGTGATAAATATTATTATACATGATTTTTAAAGAGCCATTGAACGGTGGTGTGAGAGGGGGAACCAAATAGAATGCACAATGTCTGTTATTGCGACTTGTTATTGGTCTTTCAACTCATATCCTTCTATTTATTTATATTTATTAACAGTAGCTTATATAGTGCCAGCATATTATGTTGCACTTTACAATTTGGAACAAAAAATAATAAAACAATAGTAATAAAACAAGACTGGGTATCCATCTTTAAGTTATCATACAGCCATGATTTCTTCTGGGGCTGAGACATGTAACATGGGATAAAAATGATTGCATAAAGCAAGAGGTTATACTAATAAGCTGGAGGTGTCAGTGCAGAGTCTTGCTCAGAGTTATATTGATGGTATTTCTCTTAATAGGATTAACTTATTTTTGTCAAAAACACAACCCTAACTAAGTGTGCTTTGTTCAGTTGCAATGTGTAGCAGTGGCAGGGTCCCAGAAAATGAAAACAACCTGAAATATCTCACTGTGTAGTTATCATTGTCTGTACTACAGCCAAATAATATACAGTGGGATTTTAGAACAGAATATATGGAGCAAGAATGTAGGTCATATATTCCAGCATCACAACTGTTGAGTTTATTGTAACAGAATGTACACTTTAAAACAATTAAATAAACTTAATGTGTTAATATGAAAATATCTTTAAGAATAATTTATTTTATAAAAATAAAAGTTCTATGAATTTAAATTTATTTTTTTAACTTTAATAGTGTCCACAGCCACTCCAGCCAATGAAGGTAAATATGAACCAAATGGGATTAGCAAGTACTGTTAGGAAAATACAGGTTTTATTTGTTTATCCCTCATGACCTAAATGTCTATAGTATATAATGTGTTGTACCCTCTTTCTCTATCTCTTTATATATTCATATTTGTTATGTAAGATAGACACAAGTTTTACTTGGACTTGATCAAAATTCAATTGTATTTGGCTAGTTCTATGACCTTAATCTGACTGATTTGTGATTGATAGCTGCAGCTACCTTGCCTTTGAATGCTGACTCCCAAAAACAAATAAAACTGTTAAAAATACTATAGATCAGTGGTTCCCAAACTTTTTTGGATTGTGGTGCCCAAGCGCATCATAATTGTTTTCAAGGCACACCTAAGCTAAAAGTTTGTCATTCAGAAATTCAGAAAAAATGTATTGAAGTAGTAAAGTGAAGTAAATAGTGCTTACCTGTCATCCTTAGGTTCATGTATGTAGTGGGTGACAGGTTTGCACTTCTGTTTGTCCACATATTTACATTACATTGACCATAAATAATTTGATTTGGTACTGGACCACTAACCTGAGGCATGCCTTCAAGTGTCACCGAGGCAACCTTGGGTTTCACGGCGCATTGTTTAGGAACCACTGCTCTAGATGTAAAAAATGTAACAATTTGAGCCCAAACTAGCACAAACATATTTGAAACAATTTGAATATTATCTAACCAAATTACCTTGCTTAAATTTAGCTTGACTGTTTTAGTCTAATTTTTTGTTTATTGTAAATGTGAGCGTCTCGAGAAATGATAATATTTATTTTTAAAAAACAACAGATGGTCTCTTATTTGCTGCTTTGTCTCCAACTCCCCTATACAGTGTGCCTTTTTTGCCCTGTCTATGTTTTTTGAATTGAGAGATTAGTCCCCACATGAAGATGATATTGTATGCATCTTCCTTGATTTAACTGATTAATAGTGTTAGCAAGATATTTTATGTAAACATTCTGAATTTGAAGATTTGAGGACACTGATAAAAGGTATTTTACTATAACATTAGCCTGTTTTGAGTTTGAAAATATGCATTTTTGTATTTATTTTTTCTAAAATTAGAACAGAATACTGAATTATGGGCCTAATTCAGACCCGCTCATGAGCGCTGAGTGCTCGAAAGCAGGTCGATGTTGGCCCAGGGCACATGTACATGACGAAGACGGCTCCGTCGTTCACATGCATGAGACCCGGATAGCGACATGCAAACTGTCTCTCCGGGTCTCATACCAAAGGTGCCTTTGGTGGGCGTGCCAGGGGCGTGCCTGCCCAGATGGAGGCATTCCCATGGGAACACCTACCGTCTGGGTCCAGCCCCACTGACATCACAAGTGATGTCAGTGGGAGTGCCTTTGGCTCTGATAGATCCACAAGAACTCCTGGGCTTGCGGCAATGAGACCCTACCACAAGGGTCTCATTGCAAGCCTGATGGTCTTGACCATCCCAACCATCTTCCTGGCCGCTCACTATAGCTGTGGGTGATCACCCACAGCTATACGAGTGGCCAGGAGGCCACTCTAAAATTAAGAAGGATGGCTCTGATTCAGAGCGAGCACTCTGTCAGAGCTTCCGGCTCTGAATCGGGGCCTATGTTCAAGTTTGAGTTAGCAGTTCACATGTAAAATAATATGTAGTTATTTATGTGTGAACTAGTGCAACTATAATTGAGCCATCTTGTACATGGACAGAGCAGTACAACTATGCATGTTGCTTAAATATTTTAGTCTATCCAAATTTCAAGAATTTATCTCTGAATTTTCCAAATTCAGAACTGATTTGATGCACAAATTCGAGAATCATTGAAATAAATTCCAGCATCAGTGGACATAATCACATTTTAAAAAAGAGAGATATGTCCCAAGTGCTTTGTCTACAAAGGCAAATATTCTGGCTTTTAATTGATCCTTTGCCCACTTGTAAAAATTAACCAGTCCACAGATTTTTTTATGTAATGTAGTTTGGCAAACTGTCCTACAATTTCATACCTCCCAGTTTTTCTTCAAATACACAGAGATTGCTCACATTTTAGTAGTTAATATGTGTAAACTAATGTCTAATATGGAAATATCAAAGTGTTCTTTAATAGGCTTTAGTCAACATTTTTCTGGATACTTTTAGTTATATAGATATTGGCAACTTTCATTTTTCATTCTCTTCAGTAAAGGCACGACCTGTAATTTACAAGTATCAAAAAAGTTTTTTGCTCATAGATTCTTAATTGCAAATTCAACCATTCATGCTCTTTACAGCGTAGGTAAATGTTTGTCCTCTCCCTAATCCCTGGATTGGATAGGAGCTTCTTGCATTGCAGTCCCCTCACTGCACTCATGCCTCCATGCTTCTGTAAACCTTCTCACCCTGTTAATTTGGCACTACTTCCTGTTAGAATCCAAAGGGTAGCAACTTGTTGGAATCAATGTGAAACAATGAATGGCATGGTCTGTGTAAAACACTAGTGTCTGCAAATGCAATATATAAAACATGGGGTGGATTGTCCACATGCTCAAATAACAAATACCTCCTGTGAATGAAAGGTGGTCAGAGTACACGTTGCTACTGGCATTGTTTTAATTATCAAGAGCCTAATTCTGTTAAAAAATATAGAGACTCAAACTAGCTTTGCAATTTCTTCTCTGTAAAATCTGAGTCTTGGAACGCTGAAAGAATATTGAAATTTATCAACCATTTTTATCACTCTCCGATGTCAGTCACTAACAGTTAAAATATTTTAAAATGCGCTACAAAGCTGTAGCACATAAAATGGGTGGAATAAAAATTATTAACAATTTAAAATATAATGTACTAGTTTTTGTCAGAACAAAATTCAGACATATAAGCATGGGGGAGTGATTTAAATTAAATATTTAAGATTTATTGTTGCTTTATTGGAAGATAGGGGAGAACAAATGACTTGATTTCTTTAATAATAATGTAAGAAAACAATTTAAAAATCTACTGATTAATTTTTGACTACAATATAGCTTTGTGAATCTTATGCACACTGTTTTCTTATTAATGTAGGTAAGAATTTGAATATTGTATTTTTTAAAATGAAGTAATTATCTTTGAAAATCATGTGTTAAAACTGTTGCTGCATTTTGTTTATTCCAGATGTTAATGTTAATGTGTGTTTGCTTTATTTTACTATTAGTTAATTTTTTACCACCTCCTATCAAATCAACAGCAGGTAATTTAACAAATCTGTGTAACTTATATAGTTTAGCAGACAGTATGGTTTTAAAAATCTGCTGCATTACTAATGTTCCAAATTGAGTTGTTCCACTTCATATATGTGTTTCATTTTTTTCAGTTACAAAAGGTTTTTTTATAACATAAGTTAGTCATATCACAAGTTCAGATTCAGTACATATCATATCACAAGTTAGTAACCACTAAAATATGTATATCATTACAACCCCTCTGTTGATTATTATGAACAAAGTACCACATATTCACTAACCACATTTCAAGTATTAAAATATACAGTAAAGGGGGGCATCCACTACACAATTGTAACAGGCGACTGAACGATAATGACATCATTATCGTTCAGTCATTTAAAAATCGTTTATAAATTGTGCATTGATTGGTCGTTAACGATCAACGATGCGCGCTCCCACTGGTCATTTCATCGTCTCGTCAGTTGACTGAACATGCAGGTCAATTTCACTTGATCTATTAATTATCGTTTGCAAATCATTTGCAAATCATTTGCAAATCATTCAGACTGAAAGATAAAATTTCAAGGAAAAAATCAAGAGAAAATCATTTAGAGATTGGACAGGGAGTAGATCGTCTAGTGGATGTGCCCCTTAAGACACATAGGTGTATCTAGACATTTGATGCTCTGTGTCAGAAAGAGTGTGGCACTCCCAATATTTTAAACAGGGACAATGAGCGCTGAAGGCACAATCCCCAAAAATAGGTGTGGTCTAGTGGGAAACGAGTATGGCTACATAATAATACCTCCAATTCAAATGATGCTACATGGTTGTGCAGGAAACAACATAAATAAGCAGCAATGCATGCTGGTTCCAAGCAGCATATAAGGCTAGTTGATGATTGCTGATTGGCAATGATTCACCAGGCAACTGATCTAGTATGTCCAGATAGCAGTGCTTCTGGCAGGGACCAGAACTGCAGTTCATTCACACATGGGCCTGGTGACCCCTGGTGGTGAGAAAGTATATAGCAAGGATCAAAACAGAAAATACTAACAGATATAAAATCCTTTCACAGATGAGTCCAAGAAGCATCATGAATGGGCAGAGGAAGCAAAGAGTCTATAGCTTTATTGTGAGTTGATTTATGCTGGGCACACTTGGCACAGGCAACAATAAAATTACGGATGCCTTTCTTCATAGTGGGCCACCAGTAGGAGCGCTTTAAAAATGTAAAAGTCTTATGTATGTATGAATGGCCAGCAAACAAAGAGGCATGAGCCCAAGTTAATATGTTGTTATGTAACTGAGGTGCTACATAGATCTTGCCAGGAGGAGGAGACAGCAGTTGGGTTTGAGCAAAGACAAGAGGATCCAGAATAGGATGAACTTGAGGTTGATCTTCTTCTTCTTGCAGAGGCCAGAAGCGCCGGGAGAGTGCATCAGCATTTATAATTTGAATGCCAGAATGTAATTGGACCTTGAAATCACACCTGGAGTAAAACAGAGACCAGAGAGCTTGCCTGGCAAAGAAATGATGAGCTGTCTTGAGATATAAAATTTTCTTATGGTCAGATTTGATCATAATAGGAAATTTAGCACCTTTCAACAAGTGTCTCCATTTCTCTAGTGCCAATCGCCAACAATTCTTGATTCCCGCTGGCATAATTCTTCTTGGCCAGGGAGAATTTATGAAAAAAGAAACCACAATGATGATTTTTCCCATCTTCAGCCACTTGAGACAGTACAGCTTCCACTCCCACCGAAGAGGCATCAACTTTTAATGTAAAAGGTTTCTCAATTTTTGGCTGATGAAGTTGGTGGAAAAAGCTGTTTTAAGTGTTTGGAAGGCTTTCTCTTAGGAGATGGTACTCAGATGACATACTGAGTACACACACTGTAGGAAGATATCACTAGATGAATGGAGCTTGGAACCTGGAACTCTGCAAAAGCAAATATTCACTGGAAGTAACAACATTGTACAGGCAACTTCCTGTTGTCCAGAGCCTGGCGAAATACCCTAAGTTAGCAGTCCATTGGAGCACAGTGTCAGCTGACAGCAACCAATGCTACCTTTAGGTAAAGGGCTAATCAGGTGATGTACAGCCATGGGCAAAAATTGGTTTTCACAAAGACTGCTGCTTCAGTTTTTATGATGGCATTTTGCATATACTCCAGAATGTCATGAATAGTAAACAGATGAACTGCAATTAATTGCAAAGTCCCATGAACTTAATCCCAAAAACAACATTTCCACTGCATTTCAGCCCTGCACAAAAGGACCAGCTGACATCATGTCAGTTATTTTCTTGTTAACACAGGTGAGAGTGTTGATGAGGACAAGGCTGGAGATCACTATGTCATGCTGATTGAGTTAGAATAACATACTGGAAGCTTTAAAAGGAGGGTGGAGCTTGAAATCACTGTTCTTCCTCTGTTAATCATGGTTACCTGTAAGGAAACATGTGAAGTCATCATTGCTTTGCACATAAAGGGCTTCAGAAGCAAGGATATTGCTGCTAGTAAGATTGCACCTATATCCACCATTTATCGGATCATCAAGAACTTCAAAGAAAGAGGTTCAAAAGTTGTGAAGAATGCTTCAATGCACCCAAGAACCTTCTTCAAGCGACTGGACTGTCTCCTAAAGTTGAATCACCTGTTGGATCAGGGCACCACCAGTGCAGAGCTTGCTCAGGAATGGCAGCAGGCAGGTGTGAGTGCATCTTCACGCACAGTGAGGCAAAGACTTTTGGAGGATGGCCTGGTGTCAAGAAGGGCAGCTAAGAAGTCCCTTCTTTCCTGGAAAAACATCAGCACAGACTGATATTCTGCAAAAGGTACAGGGACTGGGCTGCCGAGGACAGGGGTAAAGTTATTTTCAGATTCTTTGTGGCATCTGGAAAAATGCTTGTCCAGAGAAGTAAAGGTGAGCGATACCATCAGTCCTGAAACCATGTATTTGTGGGGTTGCTTCTCAGCCAAGGGAGTGGGATCACTCACAATTTTGCCTAAGAACACAGCCATGACTAAAGAATGGTACCAAAACATCCTTCAAGAGCAACTTCTCCCAACCATCCAAGAACAGTTTGGTGATGAACAATGTCTTTTCCAGCATGATGGAGCACCTTGCCATAAGGCAAAAGTGAAAACTAAGTGGCTTGGGGAACAAAACATTGAAATTTGCGGTCCATGGCCAGGAAACTCCCCAGACCTTAATCCCATTGAGAAGTTGCCGTCAATCCTCAAAAGGCGGGTGGACAAACAAAAACCCACAAATTCTGACAAACTCCAAGCATTGATTAGACAAGAATGGGTGGCCTTCATTCAGTATGTGGCCCAGAAGTTGATTGACAGCATACCAGGGTGAATTGCAGAGGTCTTAAAATAGAAGGGTCAATGCTGCAAATATTGACTCCACATAAACTTAATGTAATTGTCAATAAAAGCCTTTGACACTTATTAAATGCTTGTAATTTTACTTCAAAAGCAGAAAATAAGGTGCGCCTATCAACCAAGGAAAACAATGCTTCCATACTGGCAGCTACCTGCTACAAATAGAAGAGCAAAAGGAAGTATGTAGGAGCACTTGTTTGTGAAGATAAACAATAAAGGGTTGTATTACAAATATTTATTACCAATGAATGATTTATAACAATGACAACAATATCAATAAAATTAATAATAAACACACAGTTCTGTGCAGTATTCAGACCGTCCTTAACTATGCCCTATTGGAGCCAATCTGCTGATAAAAAATGTGTCAATTTTGTATGGGAACACTGGGCCTGATTCAGACCCGCTCGCGAGCACTGAGCGCTCGCAAGCAGGTCGATGTTGCCCAAGTACGCATGCGCACGATGGAGGCATCTCCATTGTGCGCATGTGCGAGACCCAAATAATGATGGCCAAGCTGTCATTATGGGTCTCACACCAAAGGGGGCGTGCTGTCGATGGTGATTGACAGCATGCCCCCTGTGGTGGGTGTGCCAGGTGCGTGGCTGCCCAGACGGAGGCGTTTCCATCTGGGGCCGGCCAAACTGACATCACTAGTGATGTCAGTGGGAGTGCTTTTGGCTCTGATAGAGCCAAAAGCACTCCAGGGCTTGTGGCAGCGAGACCCTACTGCAAGGGTCTCACACCAAAGGGGGTGTGCACGATGAAGGCGGCTCCATTGTGTGCATGTGCGATACCCAAATAATGATATCCAAGCCATCGTTATGGGTCTCACACCAAAGGGGGCATGCTGTCGATGGTGATTGACAGTATGCCCCCTGTGGTGGGCGTGCCAGGTGCGTGGCTGCCCAGATGGAGGTGTTTCCATGGGAATGCCTACCATCTGGGGCCGGCCAAACTGACATCACTAGTGATGTCAGTGGGAGTGCTTTTGGCTCTGATAGAGCCAAAAGCACTCCAGGGCTTGTGGCAGTGAGACCCCACTGCAAGGGTCTCGTCGCAAGCCTGATGGTCGCAATGGTCTTGACCATCGCAATCATTATTTGGCCGCTCACTATAGCTGTGGGTGGTCACTCACAGCTATGCAAGCAGCCAGGAGGCCGCTCAAAAAATTAAGAGGGCCGGCCCTGATTCAGAGCAAGCGCTCTGTCAGAGCATCCGGAACTGAATCAGGGCCATTGTTCCTAAGATTGGATACAATCCTGGTATGTACAGGAAAGGATACAATATAACTTCTTTAGTCACAATGTAATATTATCAGCAATAGTAGAGTGACTGCTTTGGAGAGGTGCTTGATGGATAGAAATAAATTGATGGTTCTATGAACACCATGAGCAAGTGATATAGAGAAAAGATGACTTAACCGCCTGATAATAGAGGTGTAACTTGCAAATGTGTGAAACAGTTACTGATGGTGTCTACAATGTCCACAGCCCCATGTTAGGAGGTGCTATGATAGGGTCTTCTGGAAGGAGATACAGCTCTAACCACTCATCACCGGGAGCGTAAATGCAGGCTCATTAGCAGGAGCATGGTCGCTGACAGACTGGAGACTGTGTTGCTCTGTGGTCCGTGGCTAGCAGGATGTGTCATATGTACTGTGGCTCAATCAGCCGCAGCAGCTCGTGGTAGTACCATCAACTTATTTCTATCCATCAAGCGGCTCCCCAAAGCACTCACTCTACTATTGACTAAAGAAGTTACATTGTATCCATTCCTGTACACACCATGATTGTATCCATTCTTAGGAACAGTGTTCCCATATGAAATGGACACAATTTTTATCAGCAGATTGGCTCCATTAGGGCCTAATTAAGGACGGTCTGAATACTGCACAGAGCTGTGTGCTCATTTTTCATTTTATTGATATTGTTGTCATTGTTACAATTATTTATTACCAATGAAAGAATTATAATACAAACCTTTATTGTTTATCTTCACAACAAGCACTCCTACATACTTCCTTTTAATTTTACTTCAGTAAACATAGTAACATCTGACAAAAAAGTCTAAAAACACTGAAGCAAACTTTGTGAAAACCAATACTTATGTCATTCTCAAAACTTTTGGCCATGGCTGTAGACGTCATGGCTGCGTCCATAACAGTAACTGCAGAAACCAAATCACAGAGCAGCACATGGATGTCTTAGCAGACCCTAGGCATAATCCTCAGCGTGTCACTGACCACCGCACCTTGTGTCTAACCACTCGAGAATGTTAATTAGTATTATAAGCTGTTAAGATGAAGCAGTATCCTTTTACTTTGGTTAAGGTGCCTACACACTAGACTATATTTTACACAAATCATCTGATTTCAAAGCATCGGAACAACAAATTGTGTAAAATATGTCTGATCACGATGCCCATGTGCGTACCAATGGGTCGTACATTGCATCTTCAGATCTTGCCTGCTGCAGGTAAAATCTGCTAATCTCATACATGATCTGGTGGCATCTCATACAGTGTTTATGCTTGTACCATATGTTGTTCAGATCCACATACGATGCTTGCAGGCACAGATCAGGGAGATCCATGCTGCAAGCATTAAGACACAGATGCATGGATGGATCTCGGCCCTTGCATCTGTGTTTTAAAAATGAATAACCTGTGAAAAGAAAATGGTTTGGCCCCCTACCCCAAAAGAGCATCCAGCCCTGGGCTTTAGTGACCCAGTGCTGGTTGTGCAAAATATGGTGGACAAACAACGTAGGGGTCCCCTGTAACAATGGTGAGAGCCACAAAAGTAAACTTAAGTTACCTTTGCAGTTCACACCATTGACTTCAATGGTGGGAACTGTTCATTGGCTGAGAGGTGGAAGGCTTGCCTCTCTCAGCTAATTAAAACTCAGTGGTGGGGTTTCCATAATTAAATCCAGCCGCTGAGCCCTCATTCAGGAAGTATCATCCTTATAGGAAGGTGCTAAAGTCTGTGAGTCTGCAAAATTCGTGTTTATATTTTGCCAAGTCTAGGGATGCCTACTTTCGAATGAACAGGCCCTGAACTTTGCATAGGAGAAGGTAAGTATGGAGATTTTTTTACAGGTACCGTATGGATTTTACATGGAGAAGTGGATGTGATGACTTTAGGGATACATAGGTGAGTATGTGTACATGTGTGTGTGCATGTATGTTTTAATAATATTTTACTTTGTATGGTGTGTGTATCCTGTGTTTATTTTAATATTGCTTTTGCTGTGGAACTACAGGTACTAGTGGGCCTGTAAAGCCCCCAAATGCTTGTGGTTCTCCCTATGTACATTAGAAGATGTTTGGAAGCATCATGCAAATATATATTAGAATACATTTATAGATTAACCATTTTTCCAATCAGTGCCCCTGGTGTATGTTTACTCAGTAATTTGTTAATCTTTGCTTTACAGAGCATTTGAGTAATGTGATACTCTGTGATCATGTCTGTGTGTATCTTGTTATCACAAAGCAGTAGCAATCATTTATTTAGTTTTAACCTTCTACCTTTGGAATAATGGTTGATGATAAATACCTGTAATTTTCTCACCACTAAAAAATAAATATTAACAGCATATTTATATATTTACAGAGCTTCAAATTCCACTAACACAGGAAGAACATTCAAGTAAATACAAATAACAATCAAATTGTTTTGAATTTGCATTGATTTTAATGTTTTTTTAGAACATTAACATAAAAGTACCAAGTAGTAAACATGTAAATTTGATAGTTTTATATTTACATGTATTTTATGTAAATATGAATTTACGGTACCAAATCAATATCCAACTGCATTCTAGGAATTGCCAGAATGTGCACCACTGATATTTCCACAAGCCCTATGGCAGGAGCAGATTATTCATCTGTGACTGTGACTATAGGTGCTTTTTTGACACACCTGTAACATGTCCACAAGACAGATTTTTATTTACATTCAATAAAGGCTGCCTCCCATTAACCACTAATGAAAACCCATGGTTTCCCCTTGACATTTCTAATATCATCAGTCTTTTATGCAATAGCACATTTGTGCATACTCTCAGGTTAATGCATGCAAAAAATTGCTGAACTATGTAAACATTGGCATTGTATGCATTTAGAATGGTTCTCTAAATCAGACCCTTGTTGTTCACCAGGGACCCCTGCAAGTAAGTTTGGTTTTAAAACTGAAAGTCTAGAAATTGCACTCTTAAGACTTGACCCTTTAAGTGGAAATCTGTGGTGAGGTGAAGAAAATGGATCAGTAGGAATGGTAAGCCAGGAATTCACGGTAGCCAAAAGGATAGTCTAAAACAAGCCAAAGTCAAAACAGAAGTAACAGAGAGAGTTACCTCATCAGTAGATTGAGTCAAGGTCAGTGATGAATCAGTGGATCTGCAGCAGCACCTTCAATATGAGATTCAGGAATACTCAGGCACTTAGTGCACTGACCATAATTTATCTTATTGACTGAAGTTAATGAATGGATCTCATCATCTGCATGTACATTAAAACTGCAGACAGCTATTCTCACTCCTCTGCTTTGAGGATCTGCCAGAAGAAACAACTACAAATCACCTTCCACATTGATCATCTTGCAGGTGGTTAGGGAGTGAATCCAAAAGTGATATCATCATGCATATCAACAACAAGATAAAACAAAAAAGTAGATGCCTAAATAATTATATAATCAATGTGGCATCCAGACATTAATACCTATGATTCATTCTCAATACTTATGTTATAATATTTTTATTTTCATTTATTATATTCAAAATTAATATACACTAACCAAAATGATTTTTAAACTTTAATTTAAAAAATTTTCAAGACCTATTTTATTACTGAAGTTCCATCAACTCCTAATATGTATTAGGAGAAAAAATAACTAAGTATGATATACTGTATGTATATGGTATTACAATCATGTACATGGTACCGTGTTTTAAAATAACTATTATCCTGTTTGCTTTGTTGTTTGAAATTGACATCAGATTGCTTAATCTTGTTATTTATTGTGAATTACTATCTAGTCACGAGTTTAAACTACCATTTCCAGGGGGTGGATAGTTTTGAGTATTAATAAATTTAGGTTACAGTTTTGGAATTTAAAGTTTTTTCTCAATACACATAATACATATTTGCAAGACCACCATATGAATTCATAAGTTACTCTAGAAAGTGCTACAAATTTTATTTCTTGAATTTATAGCTGAAATTCATGTTAAATGAATTCGTTTTTTAAATCTTTTTTATTAACAACATTTTCAATAAGTCAGAATATATTCAGATACAGTAGTGTACAGAAACAGTATAAAAAGTCCTCTACATACAAATTACATGAAAATTCATAATGAGTCATATATTACATCTAGTAAGACAGTGGTTCTCAAACTCGGTCCTCAGGACCCCACAGAGGTTACGTTTTGCAGGTCTCCTGGCAGGTGCACAGGTGTAATCATTATTCACTGACACATTTTAAAAGATCTACAGATGGAGCTAATTATTTCACCTGTAATTCTGTGAGACCTGGAAAACATGCACTGTGTGGGGTCCTGAGGACCGAGTTTGAGAACCTATGTAGTAAGATATAAGACTTAACATATTAGATAATACTATAAAGAGCAAGAATACAAAATATGAAAATACAAAATATGAATCCTCCAAAAGGGTTGGAAGGATTGACATTATACATGGTATCAATTAGAACATTGTATTCAGGTGATTCAAATTCAATTAGTGGTGCATAATTGAGCTAAATAAGTCTAAAGAGCATGGGGAACATATAAGAGATAAGACAAAGGTATGACACAAAAAGGAAGGAGGGACATGGGAAAAAAAATAAATCTAAAGTTTGACAGTAACATTGGTGGGTAATTTTAGTCTAATGTGTGATTAAGAATCTGTTTTAAACAGTACCTTATGAACACAGGACAGCATACTGTACATCAGAAGAGAAAAGCAAGATAGTATAGCTCTATTAGTCACTATATAAATGAGTAGTTATGTGTCTGATAATATTCTTCAGTGAAGAAACCAATCTGTGGAGTGGAATACTTTAAAAATCTGATTTTGCATCTGAGAATTTAAAGTATCTGTATATAAGCCCCATTTTTATAGAATTTGACTACTCCATTTTTTATATCAGGGATAGAGGATCTTCTATCGAAGTATGAAATTTTAAGGACTTTTTGGTTCACTTTGTTGAGGAAGGGGGAGGAAGAAGATGTCCAATGTTTGAGTATTATTGTTTTTTTAGCTATGGTTAGGATAATCTTTATAATAGGTATCAGATTCTTTTTTCTTGTTCCTAGCTTCCAATTTTTAAAATTGGAACAAAGACATGCTAGCTGATCTAGGTGAAGACATAATGAAAAACAGGAATTTAAATGTGTTAACACCTTAATCCAGAATTTTCTGATTTTATAGCAATTCCAAAACCAGTGTAAAAATCAAGCATTACTCATAAGACATATTATACATTGACCAGAGTCTGAAGTTGCTGAGCAGGGCTATATATGCTCTAAATATAACTTGTGTATGAACTTTGTGAAGGTAAGAGAATTATAAAGTATTATCGTAATGCAGAAATAGATCCTCAGGTGAAGGAGCAAAAGATGTTTCCTGGCTTCATGAGTTGGCAGTTTTGTCCCATGAAGTTGTATAAGAGAGATTCATTAAAGTTGATTATAGTAATTTGGTTTTATAAGGGATTAATGTGATATGTTTTAGTAAAGAGACTATAGGATCAGAGTGGGCAGAGGAGGGCATTGCATTGTGGAGTGTCTGAACATAATGCCTCAATTGCAAATACATATAAAAAATGTCTTGGGATATGATAAAGATATTGCAAGTTATAGAAGGACATCATGACCCCCCTGGGTAGAAGACTGAGATGTTTTTAAGACCTTTTCAGTACCAGTTTCAAAATATGATGTTTAGAAGAGATGGGGAAAAGATGGGTTGCCCCACAGAGGTACTAGGGGTGAGTTAAGGTGATTCCTATTAAGTTTTTTATTTATGGATATCCATGCATAGTATGTGTCTCGGATTAAATGATATAGGATGGGAAGTGGTATGTCTCTAGGTTTAGTGTGGAGAAGAGCACCTGGGGAGAAAGGTGAAAGTAGTGCAGAGTCTAAGGATAAATCTGTATAGAATTATTGTTCCAGCAACCAACTACTAATGTATCTAACTGTGCTGCCGGGTTGACACAAGCAACTAGATGTGGAAGTGAGAGCTGTGCTGCTGGTTTGACACAAGTGGCTGGATGCTGATGTGTGGCCATGCTGCTGGGTTGACACAAGCAGTTGGACACTGAATTGTGCACTGTAGACACTGAGTGCTGTCTGTGCTGCTTGGATGACACAAATGGCAGAGCATGGATATGCAGACTGTGCCACCTAAATGACACAAATGGCAGGTAGTAGATATGCAGACCATGCCACCTAGATGACACAAATGGCAGTTAACAATAGCAGACAGGAGGACTGGGTACTTTAATGGATAGCAGGAGACAACACCAATACTGGAAACATGTGAAATACTGTCAGCAGCATCAGAGCAGTGCTCTCACCAGAAGGAAATAGCCATAGGAACCAATCCAGAACATAGCAGGGATGATGGACAGTTAATGGGAGGAGTTCAGCAAACTGTTCCCTGTTGTTCGCATGAGCAGCTTGTAACAATCATCTGCATGAGATAAAATATCTTAGGGAAGATTATGCTCTTGACAATGGCTAACCTACCCAGAAGTGGTAAGGGGAGAAGTTTTCCACTATCTAATAACAGCGAAATCTTTAAAATTGCTGGTGTGAAATTTATTAGATAGAGCTGAGAGATATTGAAGGGAATGTAAACTCCTAAATATTTTATTTTAGAGGTGCTGAATCTGAACTGATCTACAATAGATCAGTTTTAATTGTGCAATCTGAGATAACAAACCTGCTAATGGTAACATTTCTGATTTGTCTACATTTATTTTTATATCCAGAGAAGGAGCTGAATGAGTTTAACAGATGAATAATTGCAGGAGCAGTGGTGGTTGGGTCAGAGACAAATGAGAGCATGTTGTCTGCAAATAATGTGACCTTAAGTATGATGTCACCCACTACTAAACCTTTTATGGGAGGATGTAAACATATGGCAATGGCAAGGGGTTCTATTGCTATGGTGAAAAGGAGGGATGATAATGGGCAACCCTGCCTTGTTTCTTTCTGTATAAAAAATGGTGAGGATTTATACCCATTACATACTATGTGGGATTAGGCACCTGAATATAGAGTTTGAATTATTTTGATGAAATGTTGTGTGAGTCCAAATTTAAATTTTTTTTTAAATAAATGAGGCCAGAGAAAAAGGTTGAATGCCTTTTTGGCATTGAGTGAGATAATGATGCTTGGCTCTGGATCCTGAGAAGATTTGAGATGCTGCATAATTCCCAAAACCTGTTTTACAGTACATTCACCTCTGAATGGTATCCACAGATAAATCCTCATTGATCTTTATGTATTATACTAGGTAGGAGAGGCTTCAGTATTTCTGATAATATTTTTGTTAAAATCTCATAGTCTAGGTTTAAAAGGAAAATAAGCCTATATGAACTGGGTATTGTTAAGTCTCATTCTGATTTGGGCAAAAATTTTATGATAACCATATTGAAATAAAGTGGGAGGGTTTTATGTGAGATAATTTGATTGAAAACAGCAACCAAGTTCTCACCAATCCTGGGTAATAAAAGCTTGTAAAATTCTCCTCCTAAACCATCTGGCCTGGGAGCTTTAGCATATTTGAGACCTTTGATTGCTGTATTGACTTCTGTTAATGTGAATGGTGTAATTAGTGATTGAGCAGCATCATATGATAGTTTAGGGTATGTAATATCTTCCCATCTTTTGAAGCAAGATGCAGAAGGTGGTGGTATGTTCTCTAGATCTAGAGGAGAGGTAGTGTGTGAATAAAGGGTTTTGTAAAAGTTACACATTATATCAGTGATCTGAGAATTAAATGTGGTGAATGAACAAACTAGACTAACTAACATGGGAGATTGAGTTCCTTTTAGCAAATTAGTGAAAAGGTGGCATGTTTTGTTGCCAAACTTATAAAAATCATGGTTAATAAAAAACAAATATTGATCACCCATTGTTTGTAGAAAATCATCAAAGTTCATTTTCTAGTTTGATAATTGTGTTTATTATATGGTCTATATGAGAGAAATTGTTATAAGTCACAGAGTGGCATGTAAACGCTTTGTCTGTGGGGTGTAGTGCTCTCCGTACATCTAATAGGTGTAAACTGGAAGAAAATGATGGAAAGGCCCAATTTAGGTGGGCTATTTAATCTAGACATGCTTTGAGATTTGTCCAATATATTAGAAAACATCAAATTGAATACTCCACATACAATCAGAGGAAGATCTATATGTAAAATAAGTTTAGATAATAACATTTGAAAGAACAATTTAGAATAAGCATTAGGAGCATATACATTGCAAAGGACATATGAAACATTTTGAGAAGACACATTAGCAATGACATATCTGCCTTCAGGGTCAGTATCAATAGAATATATGGTTATTTGAAGAGATTTTTTAGTCAGAATAACTACTCCTCGAGCTTTGGAGTTGTATGGGGCTGCCACTACCAGAGACCACCCCAGCATTTGTAGCTTATTTATCTTTGTAGGAACCAAATCAGTCTCTGAATAAAAGCAATGTCTAAATTATGTTTAGATAGATATATAAGTAATTTCCTTCTTTTACATGGAGAGTTGATACCACCAATGTTCAGGGTACCTATATTCAATTGAGACATAATTGATATGTAGTTCAATGTAAATGAGCAGACATAAGTCTTATGCCCTCTGACATGGAAAATGTGCAAGGAGGTAGGGAGAGGACATGTCACAGGCGTGGAATTTTGGGGCTGTGTTCCCGGGCTGGGCCTTGGACCTGTATTACTCAGCTCAGATGCTCGCTGGAGGAGACTTGGTTTGATGAAGTTCATCCGCATGAGAGGATGCAGAAGACTGGTAGAGGATTGATATAACACAGAAGTTGCTTGATGCGGCTGGGAAGCCGTGTAATGGATGGTGGAAGCATGGACCGCTAGGTGCGGCTAAGGAGCCATATGGTAAAGGTGGCAGCATGGGCTGCAGGGTGAGGCTAAGGAGCTGTAAGGTGACAGTGGTAGCTCAGACACTACTTGGAGTGGCTGGGTAGCCGTATGGAGATGGTGGTAGCATGGAAGCTACTTGGAGTGGCTGGGTAGCCGCATGGAGATGTTGGTAGCATGGGAGCTACTTGGAATGGCTGGGTAGCCGTTTGGAGATGGTGGTAGCATGGAAGCTACATGGAGCAGCTGGGAAGCCATATGGAGATGGTGGTAGTGTGGAAGCTACTTGGAGCCATGACAACACCTACGGAGCACAGTGGTGAGGCTCACTTAGTTAGACTAAGGGATTTGTTGCACTGGCAACTAGTTAGAGTGCTCCCTTTTATTGGGAGCACTGGATGCTTACTGGCTGGAGGAGCAAGTCCATTGGTGGAAACCGCATCACATGGGCAATCCAAGATGGCCATGCCCATGGACCAGAGACCTGTGGTGGACCCACGTGTGAGACGTCAGGCCGGAGACTGAGGAGAAGATGCAGGTACCGTCAGGAGAAAAGGGAGAGAGATCGCCTGCAGGAAAAGGCCGGCGGGGCAGCAGACCACTGCGCCGCAGCACTCTGAGAGGTTAGTGCCGAGGTCTGAGTCTGGGGTCTTTGTGGTGAGTTGTGACAGTACCCCCCCTCTTGACGAGTGGCCTCTGGACACTTTCTGAGTTTATGAGGGAACTTCTTGTGGAATATCTTGACCAGGCGAGGTGCATGTACATCAGGAGCATTAACTCAGATTCTTTCCTCTGGACCGAAACACTTCCAGTCTTTGAGATATTGAAGGTGATTTTATCGTACATGAGAGTCTAGGATACTATTCACCTAAAATTCCTGTCCAGGTTTAGCATGAACACCAGCAGCTTTAGGAGGTTCCTTTTGAAATCTGTTGAGGATCAATGGTTTCAGAAGAGAGACATGGAAAGAGTTAGGAATGCAGAGGTGTGGAGGTAGTTTTAGCTTGTAAGCTACTGGATTCAGAACCTTGGCAATTGGAAATGGCCCAATATAACGTGGAGCATATTTCATTGAGGTAACCCGGAGTCTGATGTTACGAGTTGAGAGCCAGACCAAATTTCCAGATTGAAGATTAGGTACTGTACAGCTCATCTCTTGTGATCAGCAAATCTTTTATATTAGGCAGATGTTTTAATGAGGGCAGAACGCACCTTCCTCCAAATATCAGAGAACTGCTGGAGAGAAATCTTGGCAGCTGGAACATCCAGTGTCGGAAGAAGTGAAAATTCTGGAATTCGAGGATGATGACCGAATACTGTAAGGTACGGAGTTGAATTAGTGGATTTCTGATAATGATTGTTGTGAGCGAATTCAGCCCATGGGAGGAGCTCTACCCAATCATCTTGAGAAGAGGAAATGAAGGTGCAAAGAAACTGTTCGAGATCTTGGTTGACCCTCTCAGTTTGTCCGTTGGTCTGGGGATGATACGCGGTAGAGAAGTTAAGTTGCACCTGAAGTGCTGAACAAAGTGATCTCCAAAATTTAGCTACAAACTGCACTCCTCTGTCAGAGACGATTTCTTGTGGAAGACCATGAAGTCTGAAGATCTCCTTAATGAAGTTTTGGGTGAGTAATGAAGCTGATGGAAATCCAGTGAGAGGTATGAAGAGGGCCATTTTGGAGAATCTGTCCACAATAACCCAGACCGTGTTGTGGCCTTCAGATGGAGGATGGTCAGTGATGAAATCCATAGATAAATGTGTCCATAGTCATGAAGGAAAGACTAATGGCTGAAGTTGCCCGGAAGAAGCTTGCTGAGGTACTTTATGCTGAGCACACTTAACACAGGAGGAGATGTAGTAGACATCTGTTTTCATTGAAGGCCACCAGTAGGATCACCGGATAAATTCAGTCATCTTCTCAATGCCATAGTGTCCAGAGAAATGAGATGCATGAGCCCATTGTAACAACCTTTTTTGAAGGTGGGGTTCCACAAAAGTCTTCCCAACAGGTGGAGTCATAGTAATGCTGGTAGTGGCAAATGAGCTTGGATCCAAGATGGGATGATCCTGTTCAAAGAGCTGTTTAGAACCACTCTCCATAGAATGAGAGAGAGAGTCGGCTTTACAGTTTTGATAACCGAGGCAGTAGGAAAGCTTGTAGTTAAATTGAGAGAAGAACATCGCCCATCTAGCTTGCTGTGGATTCAAGCAGTTAGCTGATTTCAGATAGAGTAAGTTTTTGTGGTCTGTATAGATGGTGATGGGCTACTGAGCCCCCTCTAAAAGATATCACCATTCTTCAAGCGCCAATTTTATGGCGAGTAACTCTTGGTCTCCAATGGAGTAGTTCCAGTCAGCTGGTAAAAATCTCCGGGAATAGAATCCACAAGGATGAAGTTTTTCATCCTCAAAGTGTTATGAGATGACTGCTCCAACTCCCTCAGATGAAGCATCAACTACCAAAATGAAAGGTCTTGTCATGTCTGGTTGTTTAAACACAGGGGCCAAGATAAATGCTTGCTTCAGAAGTTGAAAAGCAGAAGTGGCTTCTGCTGACCAAGTAGTTGGATCCGCCCCGTTACAGGTGAGAGCTATGATGGGAGCTACCAGGGTAGAGAAACCTTTAATGAATTTACGGTAATAGTTTTCAAAACCTAAAAACCGTTGATTGGACTTCAGTGATGTAGAGATAGACCAGTTGAGGACGGATTGAAGTTTTGCAGGATCCATCTGAAGATTTGACTGGGAGATGACGTACCCTAGAAATGGTAAACTGGAAACTTCGAAAATAAATTTTTCCAACTTGCAGTAAAGGTGATTAGAGCATAATCTTAAAAGAACTCCTTCACCTGATCCCGATGACTAGCCAAAACTTGAGAAAAGATCAATATATCATCTAAATAGATGACCACACTCTTGTACAGAAGGTCCCGGAAGATCTCATTGACGAAGAACTGGAAGACAGCTGGAGCATTACAGAGACCAAAAGGCATGACGAGATACTCGTAATGTCTATCCCTGGTGTTGAAAGCTGTATTCCATTCATCACCAGGTCAGATACGAATCAAGTTGTAGGCGCCTCTTAAATCGAGTTTGTGAAGACTGTGGCTCCTTTGACCCTGTTAAACAACTCAGTTATTAGAGGTAACGGATACCAATTTTTAATAATTATGTCATGGAGTCCGTGATAATCAATACATGGACGTAACCCTCCATCTTTCTTTTTTATGAAGAAAAAAACGGCGCCGGCTGGAGAAGAGGAAGGCCGGATGAACCCTTTTTTTAGGTTTTCCTGAATATATTCAGACATGGATTGAGTTTCTGGGAGTGAGAGTGGATAGGTGCGTCCCCTAGGAGGGTTCTTCCCTGGAATTAAATCTATGGGACAATCCCCTTTGTAATGGGGAAGTAGAAGATCCGCCTTTTGCTTACTGAACACATCTGAGAAATCCGAATAGGGTTCAGGTAAACCTTTAGGTAGTTGTAGATCAGGGGACCAAATGGGAACCACCCGATGTAGACAATTCCTGAAGCAATTGACACCCCAAGAGGTATTTTGCATGGTTGACCAATCGATTTGTGGAGAATGTCTATGCAACCAGGGTAACCTGAGAACTAGGGAATGAAAGGCTTTGGGAATCACTAGGAAAGATAGTTCCTCAGAGTGGAGAACCCCAATGGTGAGTTTAAGGGGGTTGAGTACATTGAGTTATGGTTCCACTATTAATTTGACTACCATTGATGGCAGTTAAAGTCACTACTCAGCTTAGAGCTTCAACAGGAATCTGATATTTATGAACAAAGTCTGTAGTCATAAAATTTTCTGCAGCCCCTGAATCTAGCAGGGTTAGAATGGCAGCTGGACCCTGTGGAAGTGTCAATTGAGCTTGAATAGTGGAATCAGACTTCCTGGGTGATTCGATGGCTACTCCTAACTTAACATCTCTGCGATAAGTTAGGAGGAGGCATTTCCCGGACATATGGGACAGGATTTAACTAAATGTTGGGGAGATCCGCAATACATACAGAGATTCTGTCTCTGCCTTTTCTGCCATTCCTCAGTGGACAGGCGGGAGCAGTTGACCTGCATGGGTTCTTCGCCAATGGGAGGAGAAGGTAGTCAAGAAACTGGACATGGCCTTCCACGATCGAATCTGCCTCTCTCCAAGGCACGCTCTCTGTGTTGAAGATCCACCTTATTGCAGAGAGTGATTAAATCATTCAGACTGGTTGGAAGGTCACAGGAAGCCAGGTTGTCTTTGAGTCTTTATGAAAGACCACTCCAGAAGGCAGCAATGAGAGCATCCTCATTCCAATTGAGCACTGAATCCAGGGTCAGGAATTGGATGACATATTGGCCAACGGTCCTGCTGCCCAGACAGAGGCGTAGAATATCAGCTGATGTGGAAGTGATTCTTCCAGGCTCATCAAAAATCCTGCGCAAAGTGGCAACGAATTCAGGATAGTTGGAGAGCAATGGATCTGACTTCTCCCAGAGGGGTGAGGCCCAATCGAGTGCTTGACCAGAGAGTAGAGAGATAATGTATGCTACTCAGGTTCTGGCTGTCGGAAAATTGGTGGGTTGAAGCTCGAAATGAATTTCACATTGATTCAAGAAACCTCTGCATAACTTGGGGTTGCCATCGAACTTGCTTGGAGGTGAGAGCTGAAGATGAGCAGAAGGTGGAACCGGAGGAGCTGGTGACACTGCAGGAGGAGAGGCGGCTTGAGTGCCAACTGGAGCAGGGTGGGCTAGCAAGGCCTGAATGTTGTCCAGATGCGATGACATATCCTGGATGAATTGGATCAACTGGACCTGAGAGGTCTCTTGTCTTTCCAGTTGAGATAGCACATCCTGAGAGGAATCTACTCCAGATCCTTGACCACTTGCCGAGTCCATCTGGCCAGTGCAAACTGTCACAGGCGTGGAATTTTGGGGCTGTGTTCCTGGGCTGGGCCTTGGACCTATATTACTCAGCTCAGATGCTTGCTGGAGGAAACTTGGTTTAATGAAGTTCCTCCACATGAGAGGATGCAGAAGACTGGTAGAGGATTGATATAACACAGAAGTTGCTTGATGCGGCTGGAAAGCCATGTAATGGATGGTGAAAGCACGGACTGCTAGGTGCAGCTAAGGAGCCATATGGTAAAGGTGGCAGCACAGGCAGTAGGGTGTGGCTAAGGAGCTGTAAGGCGACAGTGGTAGCTCAGACGCTACTTGGAGCGGCTGGGAAGCCATATGGAGATGGTGGTAGCATGGAAGCTACTTGGAGTGGCTGGGTAGCCATATAGAGATGGTTGTAGTGTGGAAGCTACTTGGAGTGGCTGGGTAGCCATATGGAGATAGTGGTAGTATGGAAGCTACTTGGAGCGGCTGGGTAGCTGCATGGAGATATTGGTATTGTGGGAGCTACTTGGAATGGCTGGGTAGCCATATGGACATGGTGGTAGTTTGGAAGCTACATGGAGCAGCTGGGAAGCCATATGGAGATGGTGGTAGCGTGGAAGCTACTAGGAGCAGCAACAACACCTACAGAGCGCAGTGGTGAGGCTCACTTAGTTAGACTAAGGGACTTGTTGCACTGGCAAGTAGTTAGAGAAGTGAGGTTCCTTTTATTGGGAGCACTGGAGGCTTACTGGCTGGAGGAGAAGGAGGAGCAAGTCCATTGGTGGAAAACACATCACATGGGCAATCCATGATGGCCGTGCCCAAGGACCGGAGACCTGCGGTGGACCCACGTGTGAGACGCTGAGCCGGAGACTGAGGAGAAGATGCAGACACTGTCAGGAGACAGGGAGAAAGACTGCCTGTAGGAACAGGCTGGCGGGCCAGCAGACCACCATGCCGCAGCGCTCTGAGAGGTAAGTGCCGAGGTCTGATTCTGGGGTATCTGGTGAGTTGTGACAGGGCAAACACAAGGGTAGAGACACCACAATAATGGGCAGACAAGGGAGGCAGAAAAAGAAATGCCAGTGGCAATAGCCATGACAAGTTATGAACAGGACTTTTGGTATATATGAACACACAAATATATTAGGTACCGCATAATGGTAGTTTTTTGGATATTGTTACCAGCACTAGTCGGCTAGCAACAGGTAGCAACAACCCTTGCAACCATAAAGAAACACATCTATAGCAGGCAATTACATAGGCCTTAATAATTAGATTAGGAGCATAGTTTAAACACAAGAAGTTATAGTACAGAACTAATTAATTTAACTATATCCATTCTGGTAAACCAGCTTATACAGACCATCATAACAGTGACAGTGAGTTCAGAATCAGCTATTGTGGAACTCTTAATGAGTCCTCAAAGGTGACCCAAAGAAGGCCACAGAGAGTTCAACCATACAAGAAGAATCTTGATGTTGGATAAGATCTCAGGGTGGATGGGTGTCAGGATCAGTGATATCTTGAGCTGTGGACTGGTCTTCCTCCTGGAGGAAGGCATGTGTGTCATCTGGGTTAGTAAAATCTATGAAGTTATCTCCTTGGAAGATGCAAAGCCTGGCTGGGTAAATCAGGGCAAATTTTCTCTTTTCATTGACTATACAGGAACAGATAAGAGAAAAGGCTTTTCTGGCACTTGTTAGCTCAACAGAAATCTTGAAAGAGATAAAATGTCTTTCCTTCCCAGAGAATAGATTTATTTCTCCGAGAAGCTGTCCAAAAATGCCAATTTGTGTAGGTAACTTAAGCAGCTAAATAAAGTCACGTGTGGATGGCTATCCGGAGACCTTGGGGTTGGACCAACCTGGTGGACACGTTTTTTGACTAAATTGGAAAAGATTGTGTGAAACACTATGTCAAAGAAAAAACAGCGCTGTAACTTTTAGGTTGTTCTCAGAGGCAAAATAACAACTTCAATATGAGTTCTGTAACAGTCTTAATGGACAGGTAATAGTCCCAAGAAGAAGCTTAAATAATGATAATAATAATTTTCCTTCCAAACTCTTTGTAAAAAATAGTCACAATGTCCTTAAACAATAAAAGAACTTCTTATATCATTCCATGGTGTACCAACTATGTGTGCAAAAAATGCAAGGTGGGCTTACTGGACCTGCAGGGAACTCACGCACATGGTACAAAGCATGCTCGTCTCAAAGGATGTGTATGTTTAAAAGAAATGCTATAACTTCTGAAAATAATCAGGATGGTATTTTCCTTGTGCAATGGATGTAATGAGGACTCTGCTCTCACCCGAGACCGTCACCGCTTCTTCAGACACCCTCCTATGAGTCCTTGTGACTCTCACTCACGGCTGTAATTGGCTCTCACCCACAGCTGATGGTCTATGTGCACCCAGTATTTGTGCTGCTCCTAGATGTTCCGGCTGACAGCTCTCACCTGTCTGCTTAATCACCTCTTATCAAGCATACAGAATAGCATTCATGGAATGTGTAAATTATATGCATTCTATTCCAAGTCAGCTGCCAACACGTTTCTACCCTCCACGGATCTTTCTCAAGGCATAGCTGACTTGAAAACTTCCCCTTCCTTTTATGATCCCTGCAGATTCGGTATCCACATTGCCGATGCCTTATAAAAATATACATATTCCGGGAAAAATAAAAGCAGTATTCCCCATTTTAAAAAGGATAGTTGCATATTAAAAATGGCATATATAAATGTATACACTTTCAAACAATTCAACATTGTATCACATATATAATTACCTACACATAATATATGATGATCCCTGTAAGTGACTGCTTCTAATAATTTATGACTGTCACACACCTGATAAAACCTTATTCTATTTGGTGATTTCACTATAATATTATAATAAATGGAATGTCGCATGAACCATTCAATATTAAGGTCACATAAACAATTTGGTCTCAAAGTCACCATTGAGACCTCTAGGTTTTAAAGTCTTAGTTCATGGATCCACTTCATCTCAGCCGGACATTTAAAAATGACCAATCCATGAAAGAATGTAAAAGGATTAGAAAACATTCAGTAAAGAGATGGTCTGTCAGTAAAACAAATACAGACAAAGGAAATGTAAAGAGATTTGAGAGGAACCGAGGGGTCAGAAGATCCCCTGATAATTGGAAAGAAAATTAATATGGAAACAACCAAACATGTCTGCAGTCAGACTTTAGAATGCATAATAGATTTAATTTATTAGATTAGGATTATTATGATGAGACAAAATATAGAATGCCTTTTTTAGGGGAAAGATACCACAAACCCTGTCAGAAAAGAGAATGGAGGAAATACTGATTTCAATACATGTAAGCAAAAATGGATAAAAGAGGGGCTTAGAAAAAGAGAAATATATTCCAAAAAAGGTCCCTTATAAAAAAGGAGAGGGCTGAAAAGAAGAAAAACATTATGAAAAGTGTGAGCAATACTGGTGGTATAGAATCTAAGATTTATAACCTTAGCTCTTATGAATTGACAGAAGTAGAAAGGAAGTTGTTAATTAGGGGCTTGAAATTTGCCCCCACTAAAAAAATGAAATCTTTAGAAGTTTTTATTGACACGCAAAAGTTTTTGCGAAAGCTATCCTTGAAAAGATTTTTTCATAAATATAAAAAAGAGATAAATAAATCTTATAATGAAAAAGGGAGGGAAAATTTTCATAAAAAGTCCACTTATAATCCTGTGAGTAGCAGAGGAAATTTTGCCGAAACAAACAGAAGGTTAATTATAGAGGACTTAGAGAAATTATGAGACACCACAAAACAGAATAAAAACAACAAAGAAATAAGTCCATGTCCAACATTTCTAAAATAGAAAGAGATGCTTTGAAAGTACTGAAGGATAAAAAAGAACTTACAATCAAAACAGCTGACAAGGGGGGAGTAGTAGTTGTTTTGGACACATCTATATATGAGAAAAAAAATGTATGATTTGCTGGCAGACACGGATACATATATTTGTTTAAAAAAGAATCCTATTGAAAACATCAAGAAAAATGTATATGATTTAATAGACAAATATACATTGAAGGGAGTATTATCAGAAAAAGAAAATGCTTTTTTGAAAATTGAATATCCAGTGTTGCCAGTTATTTATGGACTCCCTAAAATTCATAAAAATGTTGAAGATCCCTCAATACATCCGATTGTAGCAGGGATAGGTTCAGCAACAGCTAATTTATCTGAGCTAATAGATTTTTTCTACAGCCCATAGAATGTAAGGGGAGGGCATATCTTAGAGACACCACTGATGTCATAAATAAGTTAGAAGCTGTAGAATGGAAACAAGGTGATTTATTAATAACAGCTGATGTATCAGCATTGTACAACATTATCAAATATGAAGTGGGGCTCAATGCAGTAGAAAGAGTGTTGGAGACAGAAATGCTGGATGCAGAAACAAAAGGATTGATTTTGGAAGGTATAAAAAATATTTTGGTTAATAACCATTTTACCTTCAAAGATGGACAGTACGTTAAGTGGTCTGGGACTGCAATGGGGATGAAATCCACCCCCAGTTTCATGAACATTTTCATGGGCATGTGGGAGGGAGCCTATGTATGGCAGGAACTGGGGGCAGGTCTAGTCGCATACCATCTATATATAGATGATATCATCATGATATGGAGAAGGGGCCCTGATGCATTTGCTATCTTTCTAGAAGGTCTTGATAGCAATAATTTTGACTTACACCATCAGCGAGTCACATGTACATTTTTTAGTCCTAACTGTGTATATTAAAGAGTTGAAGATTCACACAAAAAACTTTTTCAAGCCTACAGACAGTAATTATTTTATCCACACAAATAGTAGTCACCATCCTAGCTGGCTGAGGGGTGTTCCCAACAGTCAGTTCTGTAGGATAAAATGTAATTGCACCAATGAGAACATATATAGAGAACAGGTCCAACCTTTGGTAACACAATTTTTAGATAAAGTATATAGAAAGGAGAACATCGATAAGACTCTCCAAAATATTGATATTACCAAAAGGGAGAATCTTATAGTAACAAGGAGAAAAGAGAAAGATTTTTCTATTTCTTTTGTCACTATTTTTAATAAAGACTACAACAAGTTTGAAATGGTTTTAAACAAACATTGGCATATTTAAAAGCTGATCCCATTTTCAAAAATGAGCTACCATATAAACCTGTAGTAATATATAAATGAGCTCAATGTCACCACCTAAATGAATAGGCACAAAAATAATCTCAAAATGATTCTTTTGATGTGGCACTTGTATAGGATGTAGAAGTGTGGGAAGCAATTAGGTAATAAAATAACCAGATTTTCTTCATGTGTTACTAAAAAAAAATTATAAAATAAACCAATTTCTCACCTGTAACAGCAGTAACATTGTATACATTATACAATGTAGTTATAATAAACAATATGTTGGCAGATCAAGTTGCCCCTTTAAAACTAGAATGTCAGAGCACTTGAGAAATGTCTGTAAAGGGTTGGAAACACACCACATGTCATTACATTTCAAAGATATGCACAGTAGCTCCATTGAAAATATAGTGAGTTTTAAAGTAATTGAAAGCATTGAAAAAAAGATATGACAGGGAGATCCAAAAGCTATGTTGGCAAAGGCTGAGATGAAGTGGATCCATTCATGAACTAATGACTTTAAAACCTAGAGGTCTCAATGGTGACTTTGAGACCAAATGGTTTATGTGACCTTAATATTGGATGGTTCATGCAACATTCCATTTATTATACTATGATAATGAAATCACAAAATAGAATTAGGTTTTATCAGGTGTGTGACAGTCATAAATTATTAAATAAAAAATAGATTAGTACTGCACACTGGGTTACTGTCCTATTGTTCATGGTAAGCTGCTGAATTAAAAGGGTGTCCTTCCTTTTGTCATATAATATAAAGATATAATATTCAGCGCTAAACCTGTCTAGACAAGTGTGATGCACTAAGTGTGCCTTATGACTGGGGTGTGTATCATGATTCTACGATACTTGGCATATATTAATTATGGCAAACTATCATAATCAGTATAAAAATATGTTTTACTATGATATTATTTAGATCATACACAGTATATTGTCAAATGTATACTTATAACAATACATGCATGAACAATGCTAAAATAAATGCTAATTTTAGAGGTGCTGACGGGCACTCAATATGTCAATAGGTCAATATTTGTGGTAGGCACACTCTGTTTGCTGTACTCAGACCCATAATAAGGTTAGGGAATGGTAAAATAGTCCATGATTGCATATGGAAGAGAGAGATTTGCAGCATCCTGCTGTCTCATCAAGTAGGTGCAGGTTAATTGTTCTGATATGGAGAATTCCACTGTGGGTCAGGTACTTGCTGTGAGATGCTGTTGCTTCCCCTGGATATATTCTGGTCAAGATGGATGAGAACCACTCAGACTAGGGTACAGGATCTCCGGACAGGGGTTGTGTATGATCTAGACGGAGTGAGTGATACATCTGATGAAAGACTGTATCCTGCACTCCAGCTGAGTAGCCTTGCAGTCCCCTGTCTCAGGAGGGGAACCGCTGGATGTGACCACTCACGATCTATTCCTACTTCCCCCTCCATTCACAGAGACTCACCTATCCTCCTTTCATTGCATGTGGCTGGATCCCACCTCCTCTTGTCCATGCTCCATGTCTTCTATTCGGTAGGTACGGGTGCCTTTCTCTGGCATCCTGATACTCTGTTCCGTCCTGGCCTCTGGTACTTCCTGGTCATGTGTGACTTGCCGATTACAAGTGAGGAAGACCTTACAGTGGTTAAAATGTGTTGGAGCTAAACCAAAGCAAATAATTGAAATATATCCCTGCAAATCCCCACACAGAGACAATGCCAACTGAGACCCATTCACAGCTGCACCTTGTGATCAGCAAAGTCAAACGTGACCAGGAAGTCATACATAAAAGTAAAATAAATTAAACTTTTCTTAATACATTTTCTATAAAATATAATTGGATGTGCTATATACAATTTAATGATACCTCTATAGAGAAAAAACAATGAACTTATGAATTTAATATTTTTGACTTTCTAATTACATGTATTTGACTTAGATACAGAAAGGGTAGCATTCTTTTCCCTAGCTTTATATACCAGTTTTGAGGTGAATATCAAATTCTCCAATTTGAAGTTGATAAGAAACATAACATTTCATTTTTTAAACCTATGTCTATCCAGGTCTAAGGGCCTGATTCAGACCCACTCGCGAGCGGCTGTCCGCTCGCAAGTGGGTCGATGTTATGAACTGAGCATGCGCACGATGGAGGGAGCTCCGTCGTGCGCATGCGCCAGACGCGACGAGCGAAGGAAAGTCCTTCGCTCGTTGTGTCCGATCAAAGGGGGCGTGCTGTCAATGTTGATTGACAGCACGCCCCCTTTGGTGGGCGTGCTGGGGGCGTGCCTCCCTGATGGGGGCGTTCCCACTGGAACGCCTCCCGTCAGAAGCCGGCCCACTGACATCACTAGTGATGTCAGTGGGAGTGATTTTGGCTCTGATAGAGCCCAAATCACTCCGGAGATTGCGGTTGAAAACCTCAACCGCAGGCTCCGGCTCGCAATTTCGATGGTCGCGATGGTCTCGACCATCGCGGCCATCACAATGCACGCCCGTATAGCCTGTGGGTGGTGACCCACAGCTATACGAGCGTCCAGGAGGACGCTCCATGAAAATGGAGCCCGGCCCTCATTCAGAGGGTGCGCTCTGCTCAGAGCGTACGGCTCTGAATGAGGGCCTAAATTCTTTAGAATGCAACATTATTTTAGTTTGTTACAGAGTTGTGAATTTAACGGTTTCACTTATTGCTTGTTAATAGCATAAAAGTAATATTTTGCTATTTTCTCTCCCAGAAACCACATCAGCTGGAAGTGGTAAGCATTTCACTAGTAAAGTCCAGCAGTCTTAATCATCACCAAATAATTGATAACAATATGATGAATC
Source organism: Taudactylus pleione (assembly GCA_031769625.1). Taxonomy (NCBI): domain Eukaryota; kingdom Metazoa; phylum Chordata; class Amphibia; order Anura; family Myobatrachidae; genus Taudactylus; species Taudactylus pleione. The sequence goes on from JAUIMM010000250.1 coordinate 4,158,078, forward strand.
TGGTATTTGTGGTGATAAATAATTGAATATATTGTGTTTGTAGATCAGTTTTAACTTTTGTAATGATATTTTGTCATTTCTTTCAGAACAAGGTTATGAATCTTCAGGTAAATTTTCCATCTTCCCAAACTGATTTTCCAAAACCTTTCATGAAAATGTTATTTAAAATAAGTTGTTTCCTTGTATATAGCAGCACATAATAATCCTTATGCTAGTTATAATGCTATGCTTCCACTCTGTACAAATGAATCCTTGTTCAGTATATACAAACTATAACATGATGTATCAAACAATACTGAAGTTAGAACTTTCCTTTTATACTCGGCCATAACTTTTCAGCTATGAGATTTTTAACATAAATTTGAATATCACAAGATTTTGTAGACATATAAAAAAAATAAGATTTACACCACATACATGACATATTTATAAATAATAATAAATCAATAATATGGCAATGTAGGACCATTTTAAAAGCCAGGTACAGTTTTGCAATATGAGTTATTGGTTCTATCAACTCCTAGTATATACTACGAGATAAAATAGCTATGTATGAAATAATGTCTATATATATGGTATTACAATCCTGTGCATGGTACAAGAAAAGATAGCACACCATAGCAATTCTACCACATGGGCAAAATATATTTCAGTTTATTATAACATTTTATTTTGTTTTTACCTAATTTTTACAATAAATATTAAAGTGTTTGCTTTGATGTTTCAAATTAACATCAGATTGCTCAATCTTGTTTTGTATTTTATAATCTTATCTTGCATTTATTAAATTGTAAATGACTATATAGTCCCAATTAAAAACATCCATTTCCAGAGGGAGGATAGCTTTTGAATAATAATAATAAATGTAGGTTAAAGTCTTTGAATATAAAGTTTCATCTCAATACACATAATGTGAATTAGAAAGACCACCATATGAATTCATAAGTTGCTCTGGAAGTGCTAAAAATGTTTCATGAATTTAAATCTATAATTAATATTAAATTATTACTTTATTGCATGAGAATATACAGTTTAATCATTCCATATTAAAGGTTATCTACCAGAAACTCTCTACAAGAGTTAACAATTTAAGATTACAACTATTTATCAATACTCATACTCAAAAATAAAATAAACAAAAACATTTCTTATCAAATTTTCTATAAAATATAATTGGATGTGCTATATACAATTTAATGGTACCTCTATAGAGAAAAAACAATGAAGTTATGAAGTTAATATTTTTGACTTTCTAATTACATGTATTCGACTTAGATACAAAAAAGGGTAGCATTCTTTTCCCTAGCTTTATATACCAGTTTTGAGGTGAATATCATATTCTCCAATTTGAAGTTGATAAGAAATATAACATTTCATTTTTTAAAGGTATGTCTATCCAGGTCTAAATTCTTTAAAATGCAACATTATTTTAGTTTGTTACAGAGTTGTGAATTTAACTATTTCATTTATTGCTTGTTAATAGCATAAAAGTAATATTTTACTATTTTCTCTCCCAGAAACCACATCAGCTGGAAGTGGTAAGCATTTCACTAGTAAAGTCCAGCAGTCTTAATCATCACCAAATAATTGATAACAACATGATGAATTTGGTATTTATGGTGATAAATAATTGAATATATTGTGTTTGTAGATCAGTTTTAACTTTTGTAATGATATTTTGTCATTTCTTTCAGAACAAGTGTATGAACCTTCAGGTAAATTTTCCATCTTCCCAAACCCATTTTCCAAAACCTTTCATGAAAATGTTATTTAAAATTAGTTGTTTCCTTGTATATAGCAGCACATAATAATCCTTATGCTAGTTATAATGGTATGCTTCCACTCTGTACAAATGATGTCTTGTTCAGTATATCCAAACTATAACATGATGTATGAAACAATACTGATGTTAGAACTTTCCTTTTATACTCGCCCATAACTTTTGTGCTATGAGATTTTTAACATAAATTTGAATATCACAAGATTTTGCAGACATAAAAAAAATAAGATTTACACCACATACATGACATATTTATAAATAATAATAAATCAATAATATGGCAATGTAGGACCATTTGAAAAGCCAGGTACAGTCTAGCAATATGAGTTATTGGTTCTATCAACTCCTAGTATATACTACGAGATAAAATAGCTATGCATGAAATAATGTCTATATATAAGGTATTACAATCCTGTGCATGGTACAAGAAAAGATAGCACACCATAGCAATTCTACCACATGGGCAAAATATATTTCAGTTTATTATAACATTTTATTTTGTTTTTACCTAATTTTTACTATAAATATTAAAGTGTTTGCTTTGATGTTTCAAATTAACATCAGATTGCTCAATCTTGTTTTGTATTTTATAATCTTATCTTGCATTTATTAAATTGTAAATTACAATCTAGTCCCAAGTAAAAATGTCCTTTTCCAGACGGAGGATAGCTTTTGAATAATAATAATAAATGTAGGTTAAAGTCTTTGAATATAAAGTTTCATCTCAATACACATAATGTGAATTACAAAGAATACCATATGAATTCATAAGTTGCTCTAGAAGTGCTAAAATGTTTCATGAATTTAAATCTATAATTCATATTACATTATTACTTTATTGCATGAGAATATACAGTTTAATCATTCCATATTAAAGGTTATCTACCAGAAACTCTCTACAAGAGTTAACAATTTAAGATTACAACTATTTATCAATACTCATACTCAAAAATAAAATAAACAAAAACTTTTCTTAGCAAATTTTCTATAAAATATAATTGGATGTGCTATATACAATTTAATGGTACCTCTATAGAGAAAAAACAATGAACTTATGAAGTTAATATTTTTGACTTTCTAATTACATGTATTCGACTTAGATACAAAAAAGGGTAGCATTCTTTTCCCTAGTTTTATATACCAGTTTTGAGGTGAATATCATATTCTCCAATTTGAAGTTGATAAGAAATATAACATTTCATTTTTTAAAGGTATGTCTATCCAGGTCTAAATTCTTTAAAATGCAACATTATTTTAGTTTGTTACAGAGTTGTGAATTTAACTGTTTCATTTATTGCTTGTTAATAGCATAAAAGTAATATTTTACTATTTTCTCTCCCAGAAACCACATCAGCTGGAAGTGGTAAGCATTTCACTAGTAAAGTCCAGCAGTCTTAATCATCACCAAATAATTGATAACAATATGATGAATTTGGTATTTATGGTGATAAATAGATGAATATATTGTGTTTGTAGATCAGTTTTAACTTTTGTAATGATATTTTGTCATTTCTTTCAGAACAAGTGTATGAACCTTCAGGTAAATTTTCCATCTTCCCAAACCCATTTTCCAAAACCTTTCATGAAAATGTTATTTAAAATTAGTTGTTTCCTTGTATATAGCAGCACATAATAATCCATATGCTAGTTATAATGGTATGCTTCCACTCTGTACAAATGATGCCTTGTTCAGTATATCCAAACTATAACATGATGTATGAAACAATACTGATGTTGGAACTTTCCTTTTATACTCGGCCATAACTTTTGTGCTATGAGATTTTTAACATAAATTTGAATATCACAAGATTTTGCAGACATAAAAAAAAGATGATTTACACCACATACATGACATATTTACAAATAATAATAAATCAATAATATGGCAATGTAGGACCATTTGAAAAGCCAGGTACAGTTTTGCAATATGAGTTATTGGTTCTATCAACTCCTAGTATATACTACGAGATAAAATAGCTATGTATGAAATAATGTCTATATATATGGTATTACAATCCTGTGCATGGTACAAGAAAAGATAGCACACCATAGCAATTCTACCACATGGGCAAAATATATTTCAGTTTATTATAACATTTTATTTTGTTTTTACCTAATTTTTACAATAAATATTAAAGTGTTTGCTTTGATGTTTCAAATTAACATCAGATTGCTCAATCTTGTTTTGTATTTTATAATCTTATCTTGCATTAATTAAATTGTAAATTACTATCTAGTCCCAAGTAAAAATGTCCTTTTCCAGAGGGAGGATAGCTTTTGAATAATAATAATAAATGTAGGTTAAAGTCTTTGAATATAAAGTTTCATCTCAATACACATAATGTGAATTAGAAAGACCACCATATGAATTCATAAGTTGCTCTAGAAGTGCTAAAAATGTTTCATGAATTTAAAGCTATAATTCATATTAAATTATTACTTTATTGCATGAGAATATACAGTTTAATCATTCCATATTAAAGGTTATCTACCAGAAACTCTCTACAAGAGTTAACAATTTAAGATTACAACTATTTATCAATACTTATACTCAAAAATAAAATAAACAAAAACTTTTCTTAGCACATTTTCTGTAAAATATAATTGGATGTGCTATATACAATTTAATGGTACCTCTATAGAGAAAAAACAATGAACTTATGAACTTAATATTTTTGACTTTCTAATTACATGTATTCGACTTAGATACAAAAAAGGGTAGCATTCTTTTCCCTAGCTTTATATACCAGTTTTGAGGTGAATATCATATTCTCCAATTTGAAGTTGATAAGAAATATAACATTTCATTTTTAAAGGTATGTCTATCCAGGTCTAAATTCTTTAAAATGCAACATTATTTTAGTTTGTTACAGAGTTGTGAATTTAACTGTTTCATTTATTGCTTGTTAATAGCATAAAAGTAATATTTTACTATTTTCTCTCCCAGAAACCACATCAGCTGGAAGTGGTAAGCATTTCACTAGTAAAGTCCAGCAGTCTTAATCATCACCAAATAATTGATAACAATATGATGAATTTGGTATTTGTGGTGATAAATAATTGAATATATTGTGTTTGTAGATCAGTTTTAACTTTTGTAATGATACTTTTTCATTTCTTTCAGAACAAGTGTATGAACCTTCAGGTAAATTTTCCATCTTCCCAAACCCATTTTCCAAAACCTTTCATGAAAATGTTATTTAAAATTAGTTGTTTCCTTGTATATAGCAGCACATAATAATCCTTATGCTAGTTATAATGGTATGCTTCCACTCTGTACAAAATGATGCCTTGTTCAGTATATCCAAACTATAACATGATGTATGAAACAATACTAATGTTAGAACTTTCCTTTTATACTCGCCCATAACTTTTGTGCTATGAGATTTTTAACATAAATTTGAATATCACAAGATTTTGCAGACATAAAAAAAATAAGATTTACACCACATACATGACATATTTATAAATAATAATAAATCAATAATATGGCAATGTAGGACCATTTGAAAAGCCAGGTACAGTCTAGCAATATGAGTTATTGGTTCTATCAACTCCTAGTATATACTACGAGATAAAATAGCTATGCATGAAATAATGTCTATATATAAGGTATTACAATCCTGTGCATGGTACAAGAAAATATAGCACACCATAGCAATTCTACCACATGGGCAAAATATATTTCAGTTTATTATAACATTTTATTTTGTTTTTACCTAATTTTTACAATAAATATTAAAGTGTTTGCTTTGATGTTTCAAATTAACATCAGATTGCTCAATCTTGTTTTGTGTTTTATAATCTTATCTTGCATTTATTAAATTGTAAATTACAATCTAGTCCCAAGTAAAAATGTCCTTTTCCAGACGGAGGATAGCTTTTGAATAATAATAATAAATGTAGGTTAAAGTCTTTGAATATAAAGTTTCATCTCAATACACATAATGTGAATTACAAAGAATACCATATGAATTCATAAGTTGCTCTAGAAGTGCTAAAATGTTTCATGAATTTAAATCTATAATTCATATTACATTATTACTTTATTGCATGAGAATATACAGTTTAATCATTCCATATTAAAGGTTATCTACCAGAAACTCTCTACAAGAGTTAACAATTTAAGATTACAACTATTTATCAATACTCATACTCAAAAATAAAATAAACAAAAACTTTTCTTAGCAAATTTTCTATAAAATATAATTGGATGTGCTATATACAATTTAATGGTACCTCTATAGAGAAAAAACAATGAACTTATGAAGTTAATATTTTTGACTTTCTAATTACATGTATTCGACTTAGATACAAAAAAGGGTAGCATTCTTTTCCCTAGTTTTATATACCAGTTTTGAGGTGAATATCATATTCTCCAATTTGAAGTTGATAAGAAATATAACATTTCATTTTTTAAAGGTATGTCTATCCAGGTCTAAATTCTTTAAAATGCAACATTATTTTAGTTTGTTACAGAGTTGTGAATTTAACTGTTTCATTTATTGCTTGTTAATAGCATAAAAGTAATATTTTACTATTTTCTCTCCAAGAAACCACATCAGCTAGTAAAGTCCAGCAGTCTTAATCATCACCAAATAATTGATAACAATATGATGAATTTGGTATTTATGGTGATAAATAATTGAATATATTGTGTTTGTAGATCAGTTTTAACTTTTGTAATGATATTTTGTCATTTCTTTCAGAACAAGTGTATGAACCTTCAGGTAAATTTTCCATCTTCCCAAACCCATTTTCCAAAACCTTTCATGAAAATGTTATTTAAAATTAGTTGTTTCCTTGTATATAGCAGCACATAATAATCCTTATGCTAGTTATAAAGGTATGCTTCCACTCTGTACAAATGATGCCTTGTTCAGTATATCCAAACTATAACATGATGTATGAAACAATACTAATGTTAGAACTTTCCTTTTATACTCGCCCATAACTTTTGTGCTATGAGATTTTTAACATAAATTTGAATATCACAAGATTTTGCAGACATAAAAAAAATAAGATTTACACCACATACATGACCTATTTATAAATAATAATAAATCAATAATATGGCAATGTAGGACCATTTGAAAAGCCAGGTACAGTCTTGCAATATGAGTTATTGGTTCTATCAACTCCTAGTATATACTACGAGATAAAATAGCTATGCATGAATTAATGTCTATATATATGGTATTACAATCCTGTGCATGGTACAAGAAAAGATAGCACACCATAGCAATTCTACCACATGGGCAAAATATATTTCAGTTTATTATAACATTTTATTTTGTTTTTACCTAATTTTTACAATAAATATTAAAGTGTTTGCTTTGATGTTTCAAATTAACATCAGATTGCTCAATCTTGTTTTGTATTTTATAATCTTATCTTGCATTTATTAAATTGTAAATTACTATCTAGTCCCAAGTAAAAATTTACTTTTCCAGAGGGAGGATAGCTTTTGAATAATAATAATAAATGTAGGTTAAAGTCTTTGAATATAAAGTTTCATCTCAATACACATAGTGTGAATTAGAAAGAATACCATATGAATTCATAAGTTGCTCTAGAAGTGCTAAAATGTTTCATGAATTTAAATCTATAATTCATATTACATTATTACTTTATTGCATGAGAATATACTGTTTAATCATTCCATATTAAAGGTTATCTACCAGAAACTCTCTACAAGAGTTAACAATTTAAGATTACAACTATTTATCAATACTCATACTCAAAAATAAAATAAACAAAAACTTTTCTTAGCAAATTTTCTATAAAATATAATTGGATGTGCTATATACAATTTAATGGTACCTCTATAGAGAAAAAAACAATGAACTTATGAAGTTAATATTTTTGACTTTCTAATTACATGTATTCGACTTAGATACAAAAAAGGGTAGCATTCTTTTCCCTAGTTTTATATACCAGTTTTGAGGTGAATATCATATTCTCCAATTTGAAGTTGATAAGAAGTATAACATTTCATTTTTTAAAGGTATGTCTATCCAGGTCTAAATTCTTTAAAATGCAACATTATTTTAGTTTGTTACAGAGTTGTGAATTTAACTGTTTCATTTATTGCTTGTTAATAGCATAAAAGTAATATTTTACTATTTTCTCTCCCAGAAACCACATCAGCTGGAAGTGGTAAGCATTTCACTAGTAACGTCCAGCAGTCTTAATCATCACCAAATAATTGATAACAATATGATGAATTTGGTATTTATGGTGATAAATAATTGAATATATTGTGTTTGTAGATCAGTTTTAACTTTTGTAATGATATTTTGTCATTTCTTTCAGAACAAGTGTATGAACCTTCAGGTAAATTTTCCATTTTCCCAAACCCATTTTCCAAAACCTTTCATGAAAATGTTATTTAAAATTAGTTGTTTCCTTGTATATAGCAGCACATAATAATCCTTATGCTAGTTATAATGGTATGCTTCCACTCTGTACAAATGATGCCTTGTTCAGTATATCCAAACTATAACATGATGTATGAAACAATACTAATGTTAGAACTTTCCTTTTATACTCGCCCATAACTTTTGTGCTATGAGATTTTTAACATAAATTTGAATATCACAAGATTTTGCAGACATAAAAAAAATAAGATTTACACCACATACATGACATATTTATAAATAATAATAAATCAATAATATGGCAATGTAGGACCATTTGAAAAGCCAGGTACAGTCTTGCAATATGAGTTATTGGTTCTATCAACTCCTAGTATATACTACGAGATAAAATAGCTATGCATGAATTAATGTCTATATATATGGTATTACAATCCTGTGCATGGTACAAGAAAAGATAGCACACCATAGCAATTCTACCACATGGGCAAAATATATTTCAGTTTATTATAACATTTTTTTTTGTTTTTACCTAATTTTTACAATAAATATTAAAGTGTTTGCTTTGATGTTTCAATTTAACATCAGATTGCTCAATCTTGTTTTGTATTTTATAATCTTATCTTGCATTTATTAAATTGTAAATGACTATATAGTCCCAAGTAAAATCATCCATTTCCAGAGGGAGGATAGCTTTTGAATAATAATAATAAATGTAGGTTAAAGTCTTTGAATATAAAGTTTCATCTCAATACACATAATGTGAATTAGAAAGACCACCATATGAATTCATAAATTGCTCTAGAAGTGCTAAAAATGTTTCATGACTTTAAATCTATAATTCATATTAAATTATTACTTTATTGCATGAGAATATACAGTTTAATCATTCCATATTAAAGGTTATCTACCAGAAACTCTCTACAAGAGTTAACAATTTAAGATTACAACTATTTATCAATACTCATACTCAAAAATAAAATAAACAAAAACTTTTCTTAGCAAATTTTCTATAAAATATAATTGGATGTGCTATATACAATTTAATGGTACCTCTATAGAGAAAAAACAATGAACTTATGAACTTAATATTTTTGACTTTCTAATTACATGTATTCGACTTAGATACAAAAAAGGGTAGCATTCTTTTCCCTAGTTTTATATACCAGTTTTGAGGTGAATATCATATTCTCCAATTTGAAGTTGATAAGAAATATAACATTTCATTTTTTAAAGGTATGTCTATCCAGGTCTAAATTCTTTAAAATGCAACATTATTTTAGTTTGTTACAGAGTTGTGAATTTAATTGTTTCATTTATTGCTTGTTAATAGCATAAAAGTAATATTTTACTATTTTCTCTCCCAGAAACCACATCAGCTGGAAGTGGTAAGCATTTCACTAGTAAAGTCCAGCAGTCTTAATCATCACCAAATAATTGATAACAATATGATGAATTTGGTATTTATGGTGATAAATAATTGAATATATTGTGTTTGTAGATCAGTTTTAACTTTTGTAATGATATTTTGTCATTTCTTTCAGAACAAGTGTATGAACCTTCAGGTAAATTTTCCATCTTCCCAAACCCATTTTCCAAAACCTTTCATGAAAATGTTATTTAAAATTAGTTGTTTCCTTGTATATAGCAGCACATAATAATCCTTATGCTAGTTATAAAGGTATGCTTCCACTCTGTACAAATGATGCCTTGTTCAGTATATCCAAACTATAACATGATGTATGAAACAATACTAATGTTAGAACTTTCCTTTTATACTCGCCCATAACTTTTGTGCTATGAGATTTTTAACATAAATTTGAATATCACAAGATTTTGCAGACATAAAAAAAATAAGATTTACACCACATACATGACATATTTATAAATAATAATAAATCAATAATATGGCAATGTAGGACCATTTGAAAAGCCAGGTACAGTCTTGCAATATGAGTTATTGGTTCTATCAACTCCTAGTATATACTACGAGATAAAATAGCTATGCATGAATTAATGTCTATATATATGGTATTACAATCCTGTGCATGGTACAAGAAAAGATAGCACACCATAGCAATTCTACCACATGGGCAAAATATATTTCAGTTTATTATAACATTTTATTTTGTTTTTACCTAATTTTTACAATAAATATTAAAGTGTTTGCTTTGATGTTTCAAATTAACATCAGATTGCTCAATCTTGTTTTGTATTTTATAATCTTATCTTGCATTTATTAAATTGTAAATTACTATCTAGTCCCAAGTAAAAATGTCCTTTTCCAGAGGGAGGATAGCTTTTGAATAATAATAATAAATGTAGGTTAAAGTCTTTGAATATAAAGTTTAATCTCAATACACATAGTGTGAATTAGAAAGAATACCATATGAATTCATAAGTTGCTCTAGAAGTGCTAAAATGTTTCATGAATTTAAATCTATAATTCATATTACATTATTACTTTATTGCATGAGAATATACTGTTTAATCATTCCATATTAAAGGTTATCTACCAGAAACTCTCTACAAGAGTTAACAATTTAAGATTACAACTATTTATCAATACTCATACTCAAAAATAAATAAACAAAAACTTTTCTTAGCAAATTTTCTATAAAATATAATTGGATGTGCTATATACAATTTAATGGTACCTCTATAGAGAAAAAAACAATGAACTTATGAAGTTAATATTTTTGACTTTCTAATTACATGTATTCGACTTAGATACAAAAAAGGGTAGCATTCTTTTCCCTAGTTTTATATACCAGTTTTGAGGTGAATATCATATTCTCCAATTTGAAGTTGATAAGAAATATAACATTTCATTTTTTAAAGGTATGTCTATCCAGGTCTAAATTCTTTAAAATGCAACATTATTTTAGTTTGTTACAGAGTTGTGAATTTAACTGTTTCATTTATTGCTTGTTAATAGCATAAAAGTAATATTTTACTATTTTCTCTCCCAGAAACCACATCAGCTGGAAGTGGTAAGCATTTCACTAGTAACGTCCAGCAGTCTTAATCATCACCAAATAATTGATAACAATATGATGAATTTGGTATTTATGGTGATAAATAATTGAATATATTGTGTTTGTAGATCAGTTTTAACTTTTGTAATGATATTTTGTCATTTCTTTCAGAACAAGTGTATGAACCTTCAGGTAAATTTTCCATCTTCCCAAACCCATTTTCCAAAACCTTTCATGAAAATGTTATTTAAAATTAGTTATTTCCTTGTATATAGCAGCACATAATAATCCTTATGCTAGTTATAATGGTATGCTTCCACTCTGTACAATTGATGCCTTGTTCAGTATATCCAAACTATAACATGATGTATGAAACAATACTAATGTTAGAACTTTCCTTTTATACTCGCCCATAACTTTTGTGCTATGACATTTTTAACATAAATTTGAATATCACAAGATTTTGCAGACATAAAAAAAATAAGATTTACACCACATACATGACATATTTATAAATAATAATAAATCAATAATATGGCAATGTAGGACCATTTGAAAAGCCAGGTACAGTCTTGCAATATGAGTTATTGGTTCTATCAACTCCTAGTATATACTACGAGATAAAATAGCTATGCATGAATTAATGTCTATATATATGGTATTACAATCCTGTGCATGGTACAAGAAAAGATAGCACACCATAGCAATTCTACCACATGGGCAAAATATATTTCAGTTTATTATAACATTTTATTTTGTTTTTACCTAATTTTTACAATAAATATTAAAGTGTTTGCTTTGATGTTTCAAATTAACATCAGATTGCTCAATCTTGTTTTGTATTTTATAATCTTATCTTGCATTTATTAAATTGTAAATTACTATCTAGTCCCAAGTAAAAATGTCCTTTTCCAGAGGGAGGATAGCTTTTGAATAATAATAATAAATGTAGGTTAAAGTCTTTGAATATAAAGTTTCATCTCAATACACATAGTGTGAATTAGAAAGAATACCATATGAATTCATAAGTTGCTCTAGAAGTGCTAAAATGTTTCATGAATTTAAATCTATAATTCATATTACATTATTACTTTATTGCATGAGAATATACAGTTTAATCATTCCATATTAAAGGTTATCTACCAGAAACTCTCTACAAGAGTTAACAATTTAAGATTACAACTATTTATCAATACTCATACTCAAAAATAAAATAAACAAAAACTTTTCTTAGCAAATTTTCTATAAAATATAATTGGATGTGCTATATACAATTTAATGGTACCTCTATAGAGAAAAAAACAATGAACTTATGAACTTAATATTTTTGACTTTCTAATTACATGTATTCGACTTAGATACAAAAAAGGGTAGCATTCTTTTCCCTAGTTTTATATACCAGTTTTGAGGTGAATATCATATTCTCCAATTTGAAGTTGATAAGAAATATAACATTTCATTTTTTAAAGGTATGTCTATCCAGGTCTAAATTCTTTAAAATGCAACATTATTTTAGTTTGTTACAGAGTTGTGAATTTAACTGTTTCATTTATTGCTTGTTAATAGCATAAAAGTAATATTTTACTATTTTCTCTCCCAGAAACCACATCAGCTGGAAGTGGTAAGCATTTCACTAGTAAAGTCCAGCAGTCTTAATCATCACCAAATAATTGATAACAATATGATGAATTTGGTATTTATGGTGATAAATAATTGAATATATTGTGTTTGTAGATCAGTTTTAACTTTTGTAATGATATTTTGTCATTTCTTTCAGAACAAGTGTATGAACCTTCAGGTAAATTTTCCATCTTCCCAAACCCATTTTCCAAAACCTTTCATGAAAATGTTATTTAAAATTAGTTGTTTCCTTGTATATAGCAGCACATAATAATCCTTATGCTAGTTATAATGGTATGCTTCCACTCTGTACAAATGATGCCTTGTTCAGTATATCCAAACTATAACATGATGTATGAAACAATACTGATGTTAGAACTTTCCTTTTATACTCGGCCATAACTTTTGTGCTATGAGATTTTTAACATAAATTTGAATATCACAAGATTTTGCAGACATAAAAAAAATAAGATTTACACCACATACATGACATATTTATAAATAATAATAAATCAATAATATGGCAATGTAGGACCATTTGAAAAGCCAGGTACAGTTTTGCAATATGAGTTATTGGTTCTATCAACTCCTAGTATATACTACGAGATAAAATAGCTATGTATGAAATAATGTCTATATATATGGTATTACAATCCTGTGCATGGTACAAGAAAAGATAGCACACCATAGCAATTCTACCACATGGGCAAAATATATTTCAGTTTATTATAACATTTTTTTTTGTTTTTACCTAATTTTTACAATAAATATTAAAGTGTTTGCTTTGATGTTTCAAATTAACATCAGATTGCTCAATCTTGTTTTGTATTTTATAATCTTATCTTGCATTTATTAAATTGTAAATGACTATATAGTCCCAAGTAAAATCATCCATTTCCAGAGGGAGGATAGCTTTTGAATAATAATAATAAATGTAAGTTAAAGTCTTTGAATATAAAGTTTCATCTCAATACACATAATGTGAATTAGAAAGACCACCATATGAATTCATAAGTTGCTCTAGAAGTGCTAAAAATGTTTCATGAATTTAAATCTATAATTCATATTAAATTATTACTTTATTGCATGAGAATATACAGTTTAATCATTCCATATTAAAGGTTATCTACCAGAAACTCTCTACAAGAGTTAACAATTTAAGATTACAACTATTTATCAATACTCATACTCAAAAATAAAATAAACAAAAACTTTTCTTAGCAAATTTTCTATAAAATATAATTGGATGTGCTATATACAATTTAATGGTACCTCTATAGAGAAAAAACAATGAACTTATGAACTTAATATTTTTGACTTTCTAATTACATGTATTCGACTTAGATACAAAAAAGGGTAGCATTCTTTTCCCTAGTTTTATATACCAGTTTTGAGGTGAATATCATATTCTCCAATTTGAAGTTGATAAGAAATATAACATTTCATTTTTTAAAGGTATGTCTATCCAGGTCTAAATTCTTTAAAATGCAACATTATTTTAGTTTGTTACAGAGTTGTGAATTTAATTGTTTCATTTATTGCTTGTTAATAGCATAAAAGTAATATTTTACTATTTTCTCTCCCAGAAACCACATCAGCTGGAAGTGGTAAGCATTTCACTAGTAAAGTCCAGCAGTCTTAATCATCACCAAATAATTGATAACAATATGATGAATTTGGTATTTATGGTGATAAATAATTGAATATATTGTGTTTGTAGATCAGTTTTAACTTTTGTAATGATATTTTGTCATTTCTTTCAGAACAAGTGTATGAACCTTCAGGTAAATTTTCCATCTTCCCAAACCCATTTTCCAAAACCTTTCATGAAAATGTTATTTAAAATTAGTTGTTTCCTTGTATATAGCAGCACATAATAATCCTTATGCTAGTTATAAAGGTATGCTTCCACTCTGTACAAATGATGCCTTGTTCAGTATATCCAAACTATAACATGATGTATGAAACAATACTAATGTTAGAACTTTCCTTTTATACTCGCCCATAACTTTTGTGCTATGAGATTTTTAACATAAATTTGAATATCACAAGATTTTGCAGACATAAAAAAAATAAGATTTACACCACATACATGACATATTTATAAATAATAATAAATCAATAATATGGCAATGTAGGACCATTTGAAAAGCCAGGTACAGTCTTGCAATATGAGTTATTGGTTCTATCAACTCCTAGTATATACTACGAGATAAAATAGCTATGCATGAATTAATGTCTATATATATGGTATTACAATCCTGTGCATGGTACAAGAAAAGATAGCACACCATAGCAATTCTACCACATGGGCAAAATATATTTCAGTTTATTATAACATTTTATTTTGTTTTTACCTAATTTTTACAATAAATATTAAAGTGTTTGCTTTGATGTTTCAAATTAACATCAGATTGCTCAATCTTGTTTTGTATTTTATAATCTTATCTTGCATTTATTAAATTGTAAATTACTATCTAGTCCCAAGTAAAAATGTCCTTTTCCAGAGGGAGGATAGCTTTTGAATAATAATAATAAATGTAGGTTAAAGTCTTTGAATATAAAGTTTAATCTCAATACACATAGTGTGAATTAGAAAGAATACCATATGAATTCATAAGTTGCTCTAGAAGTGCTAAAATGTTTCATGAATTTAAATCTATAATTCATATTACATTATTACTTTATTGCATGAGAATATACTGTTTAATCATTCCATATTAAAGGTTATCTACCAGAAACTCTCTACAAGAGTTAACAATTTAAGATTACAACTATTTATCAATACTCATACTCAAAAATAAAATAAACAAAAACTTTTCTTAGCAAATTTTCTATAAAATATAATTGGATGTGCTATATACAATTTAATGGTACCTCTATAGAGAAAAAAACAATGAACTTATGAAGTTAATATTTTTGACTTTCTAATTACATGTATTCGACTTAGATACAAAAAAGGGTAGCATTCTTTTCCCTAGTTTTATATACCAGTTTTGAGGTGAATATCATATTCTCCAATTTGAAGTTGATAAGAAATATAACATTTCATTTTTTAAAGGTATGTCTATCCAGGTCTAAATTCTTTAAAATGCAACATTATTTTAGTTTGTTACAGAGTTGTGAATTTAACTGTTTCATTTATTGCTTGTTAATAGCATAAAAGTAATATTTTACTATTTTCTCTCCCAGAAACCACATCAGCTGGAAGTGGTAAGCATTTCACTAGTAACGTCCAGCAGTCTTAATCATCACCAAATAATTGATAACAATATGATGAATTTGGTATTTATGGTGATAAATAATTGAATATATTGTGTTTGTAGATCAGTTTTAACTTTTGTAATGATATTTTGTCATTTCTTTCAGAACAAGTGTATGAACCTTCAGGTAAATTTTCCATCTTCCCAAACCCATTTTCCAAAACCTTTCATGAAAATGTTATTTAAAATTAGTTATTTCCTTGTATATAGCAGCACATAATAATCCTTATGCTAGTTATAATGGTATGTTTCCACTCTGTACAATTGATGCCTTGTTCAGTATATCCAAACTATAACATGATGTATGAAACAATACTAATGTTAGAACTTTCCTTTTATACTCGCCCATAACTTTTGTGCTATGACATTTTTAACATAAATTTGAATATCACAAGATTTTGCAGACATAAAAAAAATAAGATTTACACCACATACATGACATATTTATAAATAATAATAAATCAATAATATGGCAATGTAGGACCATTTGAAAAGCCAGGTACAGTCTTGCAATATGAGTTATTGGTTCTATCAACTCCTAGTATATACTACGAGATAAAATAGCTATGCATGAATTAATGTCTATATATATGGTATTACAATCCTGTGCATGGTACAAGAAAAGATAGCACACCATAGCAATTCTACCACATGGGCAAAATATATTTCAGTTTATTATAACATTTTATTTTGTTTTTACCTAATTTTTACAATAAATATTAAAGTGTTTGCTTTGATGTTTCAAATTAACATCAGATTGCTCAATCTTGTTTTGTATTTTATAATCTTATCTTGCATTTATTAAATTGTAAATTACTATCTAGTCCCAAGTAAAAATGTCCTATTCCAGAGGGAGGATAGCTTTTGAATAATAATAATAAATGTAGGTTAAAGTCTTTGAATATAAAGTTTCATCTCAATACACATAGTGTGAATTAGAAAGAATACCATATGAATTCATAAGTTGCTCTAGAAGTGCTAAAATGTTTCATGAATTTAAATCTATAATTCATATTACATTATTACTTTATTGCATGAGAATATACAGTTTAATCATTCCATATTAAAGGTTATCTACCAGAAACTCTCTACAAGAGTTAACAATTTAAGATTACAACTATTTATCAATACTCATACTCAAAAATAAAATAAACAAAAACTTTTCTTAGCAAATTTTCTATAAAATATAATTGGATGTGCTATATACAATTTAATGGTACCTCTATAGAGAAAAAAACAATGAACTTATGAAGTTAATATTTTTGACTTTCTAATTACATGTATTCGACTTAGATACAAAAAAGGGTAGCATTCTTTTCCCTAGTTTTATATACCAGTTTTGAGGTGAATATCATATTCTCCAATTTGAAGTTGATAAGAAATATAACATTTCATTTTTTAAAGGTATGTCTATCCAGGTCTAAATTCTTTAAAATGCAACATTATTTTAGTTTGTTACAGAGTTGTGAATTTAACTGTTTCATTTATTGCTTGTTAATAGCATAAAAGTAATATTTTACTATTTTCTCTCCCAGAAACCACATCAGCTGGAAGTGGTAAGCATTTCACTAGTAAAGTCCAGCAGTCTTAATCATCACCAAATAATTGATAACAATATGATGAATTTGGTATTTATGGTGATAAATAATTGAATATATTGTGTTTGTAGATCAGTTTTAACTTTTGTAATGATATTTTGTCATTTCTTTCAGAACAAGTGTATGAACCTTCAGGTAAATTTTCCATCTTCCCAAACCCATTTTCCAAAACCTTTCATGACAATGTTATTTAAAATTAGTTGTTTCCTTGTATATAGCAGCACATAATAATCCTTATGCTAGTTATAATGGTATGCTTCCACTCTGTACAAATGATGCCTTGTTCAGTATATCCAAACTATAACATGATGTATGAAACAATACTGATATTAGAACTTTCCTTTTATACTCGGCCATAACTTTTGTGCTATGAGATTTTTAACATAAATTTGAATATCACAAGATTTTGCAGACATAAAAAAAATAAGATTTACACCACATACATGACATATTTATAAATAATAATAAATCAATAATATGGCAATGTAGGACCATTTGAAAAGCCAGGTACAGTTTTGCAATATGAGTTATTGGTTCTATCAACTCCTAGTATATACTACGAGATAAAATAGCTATGTATGAAATAATGTCTATATATATGGTATTACAATCCTGTGCATGGTACAAGAAAAGATAGCACACCATAGCAATTCTACCACATGGGCAAAATATATTTCAGTTTATTATAACATTTTTTTTTGTTTTTACCTAATTTTTACAATAAATATTAAAGTGTTTGCTTTGATGTTTCAAATTAACATCAGATTGCTCAATCTTGTTTTGTATTTTATAATCTTATCTTGCATTTATTAAATTGTAAATGACTATATAGTCCCAAGTAAAATCATCCATTTCCAGAGGGAGGATAGCTTTTGAATAATAATAATAAATGTAAGTTAAAGTCTTTGAATATAAAGTTTCATCTCAATACACATAATGTGAATTAGAAAGACCACCATATGAATTCATAAGTTGCTCTAGAAGTGCTAAAAATGTTTCATGAATTTAAATCTATAATTCATATTAAATTATTACTTTATTGCATGAGAATATACAGTTTAATCATTCCATATTAAAGGTTATCTACCAGAAACTCTCTACAAGAGTTAACAATTTAAGATTACAACTATTTATCAATACTCATACTCAAAAATAAAATAAACAAAAACTTTTCTTAGCAAATTTTCTATAAAATATAATTGGATGTGCTATATACAATTTAATGGTACCTCTATAGAGAAAAAACAATGAACTTATGAAGTTAATATTTTTGACTTTCTAATTACATGTATTTGACTTAGATACAAAAAAGGGTAGCATTCTTTTCCCTAGTTTTATATACCAGTTTTGAGGTGAATATCATATTCTCCAATTTGAAGTTGATAAGAAATATAACATTTCATTTTTTAAAGGTATGTCTATCCAGGTCTAAATTCTTTAAAATGCAACATTATTTTAGTTTGTTACAGAGTTGTGAATTTAACTGTTTCATTTATTGCTTGTTAATAGCATAAAAGTAATATTTTACTATTTTCTCTCCCAGAAACCACATCAGCTGGAAGTGGTAAGCATTTCACTAGTAAAGTCCAGCAGTCTTAATCATCACCAAATAATTGATAACAATATGATGAATTTGGTATTTATGATGATAAATAATTGAATATATTGTGTTTGTAGATCAGTTTTAACTTTTGTAATGATATTTTGTCATTTCTTTCAGAACAAGTGTATGAACCTTCAGGTAAATTTTCCATCTTCCCAAACCCATTTTCCAAAACCTTTCATGAAAATGTTATTTAAAATTAGTTGTTTCCTTGTATATAGCAGCACATAATAATCCTTATGCTAGTTATAATGGTATGCTTCCACTCTGTACAAAATGATGCCTTGTTCAGTATATCCAAACTATAACATGATGTATGAAACAATACTGATGTTAGAACTTTCCTTTTATACTCGGCCATAACTTTTCTGCTATGAGATTTTTAACATAAATTTGAATATCACAAGATTTTGCAGACAAAAAAAATAAGATTTACACCACATACATGACATATTTATAAATAATAATAAATCAATAATATGGCAATGTAGGACCATTTGAAAAGCCAGGTACAGTTTTGCAATATGAGTTATTGGTTCTATCAACTCCTAGTATATACTACGAGATAAAATAGCTATGTATGAAATAATGTCTATATATATGGTATTACAATCCTGTGCATGGAACAAGAAAAGATAGCACACCATAGCAATTCTACCACATGGGCGAAATATATTTCAGTTTATTATAACATTTTATTTTGTTTTTACCTAATTTTTACAATAAATATTAAAGTGTTTGCTTTGATGTTTCAAATTAACATCAGATTGCTCAATCTTGTTTTGTATTTTATAATCTTATCTTGCATTTATTAAATTGTAAATGACTGTATAGTCCCAAGTAAAATCATCCATTTCCAGAGGGAGGATAGCTTTTGAATAATAATAATAAATGTAGGTTAAAGTCTTTGAATATAAAGTTTCATCTCAATACACATAATGTGAATTAGAAAGACCACCATATGAATTCATAAGTTGCTCTAGAAGTGCTAAAAATGTTTCATGAATTTAAATCTATAATTCATATTAAATTATTACTTTATTGCATGAGAATATACAGTTTAATCATTCCATATTAAAGGTTATCTACCAGAAACTCTCTACAAGAGTTAACAATTTAAGATTACAACTATTTATCAATACTCATACTCAAAAATAAAATAAACAAAAACTTTTCTTAGCAAATTTTCTATAAAATATAATTGGATGTGCTATATACAATTTAATGGTACCTCTATAGAGAAAAAACAATGAACTTATGAAGTTAATATTTTTGACTTTCTAATTACATGTATTCGACTTAGATACAAAAAAGGGTAGCATTCTTTTCCCTAGTTTTATATACCAGTTTTGAGGTGAATATCATATTCTCCAATTTGAAGTTGATAAGAAATATAACATTTCATTTTTTAAAGGTATGTCTATCCAGGTCTAAATTCTTTAAAATGCAACATTATTTTAGTTTGTTACAGAGTTGTGAATGTAACTGTTTCATTTATTGCTTGTTAATAGCATAAAAGTAATATTTTACTATTTTCTCTCCCAGAAACCACATCAGCTGGAAGTGGTAAGCATTTCACTAGTAAAGTCCAGCAGTCTTAATCATCACCAAATAATTGATAACAATATGATGAATTTGGTATTTATGGTGATAAATAATTGAATATATTGTGTTTGTAGATCAGTTTTAACTTTTGTAATGATATTTTGTCATTTCTTTCAGAACAAGTGTATGAACCTTCAGGTAAATTTTCCATCTTCCCAAACCCATTTTCCAAAACCTTTCATGAAAATGTTATTTAAAAATAGTTGTTTCCTTGTATATAGCAGCACATAATAATCCTTATGCTAGTTATAATGGTATGCTTCCACTCTGTACAAAATGATGCCTTGTTCAGTATATCCAAACTATAACATGATGTATGAAACAATACTGATGTTAGAACTTTCCTTTTATACTCGGCCATAACTTTTCTGCTATGAGATTTTTAACATAAATTTAAATATCACAAGATTTTGCAGACATAAAAAAAATAAGATTTACACCACATACATGACATATTTATAAATAATAATAAATCAATAATATGGCAATGTAGGACCATTTGAAAAGCCAGGTACAGTTTTGCAATATGAGTTATTGGTTCTATCAACTCCTAGTATATACTACGAGATAAAATAGCTATGTATGAAATAATGTCTATATATATGGTATTACAATCCTGTGCATGGTACAAGAAAAGATAGCACACCATAGCAATTCTACCACATGGGCAAAATATATTTCAGTTTATTATAACATTTTATTTTGTTTTTACCTAATTTTTACAATAAATATTAAAGTGTTTGCTTTGATGTTTCAAATTAACATCAGATTGCTCAATCTTGTTTTGTATTTTATAATCTTATCTTGCATTTATTAAATTGTAAATGACTATATAGTCCCAAGTAAAATCATCCATTTCCAGAGGGAGGATAGCTTTTGAATAATAATAATAAATGTAGGTTAAAGTCTTTGAATATAAAGTTTCATCTCAATACACATAATGTGAATTAGAAAGACCACCATATGAATTCATAAGTTGCTCTAGAAGTGCTAAAAATGTTTCATGAATTTAAATCTATAATTCATATTAAATTATTACTTTATTGCATGAGAATATACAGTTTAATCATTCCATATTAAAGGTTATCTACCAGAAACTCTCTTCCAGAGTTAACAATTTAAGATTACAACTATTTATCAATACTCATACTCAAAAATAAAATAAACAAAAACTTTTCTTAGCAAATTTTCTATAAAATATAATTGGATGTGCTATATACAATTTAATGGTACCTCTATAGAGAAAAAACAATGAACTTATGAAGTTAATATTTTTGACTTTCTAATTACATGTATTTGACTTAGATACAAAAAAGGGTAGCATTCTTTTCCCTAGTTTTATATACCAGTTTTGAGGTGAATATCATATTCTCCAATTTGAAGTTGATAAGAAATATAACATTTCATTTTTTAAAGGTATGTCTATCCAGGTCTAAATTCTTTAAAATGCAACATTATTTTAGTTTGTTACAGAGTTGTGAATTTAACTGTTTCATTTATTGCTTGTTAATAGCATAAAAGTAATATTTTACTATTTTCTCTCCCAGAAACCACATCAGCTGGAAGTGGTAAGCATTTCACTAGTAAAGTCCAGCAGTCTTAATCATCACCAAATAATTGATAACAATATGATGAATTTGGTATTTATGGTGATAAATAATTGAATATATTGTGTTTGTAGATCAGTTTTAACTTTTGTAATGATATTTTGTCATTTCTTTCAGAACAAGTGTATGAACCTTCAGGTAAATTTTCCATCTTCCCAAACCCATTTTCCAAAACCTTTCATGAAAATGTTATTTAAAATTAGTTGTTTCCTTGTATATAGCAGCACATAATAATCCTTATGCTAGTTATAATGGTATGCTTCCACTCTGTACAAAATGATGCCTTGTTCAGTATATCCAAACTATAACATGATGTATGAAACAATACTGATGTTAGAACTTTCCTTTTATACTCGGCCATAACTTTTCTGCTATGAGATTTTTAACATAAATTTGAATATCACAAGATTTTGCAGACATAAAAAAAATAAGATTTACACCACATACATGACATATTTATAAATAATAATAAATCAATAATATGGCAATGTAGGACCATTTGAAAAGCCAGGTACAGTTTTGCAATATGAGTTATTGGTTCTATCAACTCCTAGTATATACTACGAGATAAAATAGCTATGTATGAAATAATGTCTATATATATGGTATTACAATCCTGTGCATGGTACAAGAAAAGATAGCACACCATAGCAATTCTACCACATGGGCAAAATATATTTCAGTTTATTATAACATTTTATTTTGTTTTTACCTAATTTTTACAATAAATATTAAAGTGTTTGCTTTGATCTTTCAAATTAACATCAGATTGCTCAATCTTGTTTTGTATTTTATAATCTTATCTTGCATTTATTAAATTGTAAATGACTATATAGTCCCAAGTAAAATCATCCATTTCCAGAGGGAGGATAGCTTTTGAATAATAATAATAAATGTAGGTTAAAGTCTTTGAATATAAAGTTTCATCTCAATACACATAATGTGAATTAGAAAGACCACCATATGAATTCATAAGTTGCTCTAGAAGTGCTAAAAATGTTTCATGAATTTAAATCTATAATTCATATTAAATTATTACTTTATTGCATGAGAATATACAGTTTAATCATTCCATATTAAAGGTTATCTACCAGAAACTCTCTACAAGAGTTAACAATTTAAGATTACAACTATTTATCAATACTCATACTCAAAAATAAAATAAACAAAAACTTTTCTTAGCAAATTTTCTATAAAATATAATTGGATGTGCTATATACAATTTAATGGTACCTCTATAGAGAAAAAACAATGAACTTATGAAGTTAATATTTTTGACTTTCTAATTACATGTTTTCGACTTAGATACAAAAAAGGGTAGCATTCTTTTCCCTAGTTTTATATACCAGTTTTGAGGTGAATATCATATTCTCCAATTTGAAGTTGATAAGAAATATAACATTTCATTTTTTAAAGGTATGTCTATCCAGGTCTAAATTCTTTAAAATGCAACATTATTTTAGTTTGTTACAGAGTTGTGAATTTAACTGTTTCATTTATTGCTTGTTAATAGCATAAAAGTAATATTTTACTTTTTTCTCTCCCAGAAACCACATCAGCTGGAAGTGGTAAGCATTTCACTAGTAAAGTCCAGCAGTCTTAATCATCACCAAATAATTGATAACAATATGATGAATTTGGTATTTATGGTGATAAATAATTGAATATATTGTGTTTGTAGATCAGTTTTAACTTTTGTAATGATATTTTGTCATTTCTTTCAGAACAAGTGTATGAACCTTCAGGTAAATTTTCCATCTTCCCAAACCCATTTTCCAAAACCTTTCATGAAAATGTTATTTAAAATTAGTTGTTTCCTTGTATATAGCAGCACATAATAATCCTTATGCTAGTTATAATGGTATGCTTCCACTCTGTACAAAATGATGCCTTGTTCAGTATATCCAAACTATAACATGATGTATGAAACAATACTGATGTTAGAACTTTCCTTTTATACTCGGCCATAACTTTTGTGCTATGAGATTTTTAACATAAATTTGAATATCACAAGATTTTGCAGACATAAAAAAATAAGATTTACACCACATACATGACATATTTATAAATAATAATAAATCAATAATATGGCAATGTAGGACCATTTGAAAAGCCAGGTACAGTTTTGCAATATGAGTTATTGGTTCTATCAACCCCTAGTATATACTACAAGATAAAATAGCTAGGTATGAAATAATGTCTATATATATGGTATTACAATCCTGTGCATGGTACAAGAAAAGATAGCACACCATAGCAATTCTACCACATGGGCAAAATATATTTCAGTTTATTATAACATTTTATTTTGTTTTTACCTAATTTTTACAATAAATATTAAAGTGTTTGCTTTGATCTTTCAAATTAACATCAGATTGCTCAATCTTGTTTTGTATTTTATAATCTTATCTTGCATTTATTAAATTGTAAATGACTATATAGTCCCAAGTAAAATCATCCATTTCCAGAGGGAGGATAGCTTTTGAATAATAATAATAAATGTAAGTTAAAGACTTTGAATATAAAGTTTCATCTCAATACACATAATGTGAATTAGAAAGACCACCATATGAATTCATAAGTTGCTCTAGAAGTGCTAAAAATGTTTCATGAATTTAAATCTATAATTCATATTAAATTATTACTTTATTGCATGAGAATATACAGTTTAATCATTCCATATTAAAGGTTATCTACCAGAAACTCTCTACAAGAGTTAACAATTTAAGATTACAACTATTTATCAATACTCATACTCAAAAATAAAATAAACAAAAACTTTTCTTAGCAAATTTTCTATAAAATATAATTGGATGTGCTATATACAATTTAATGGTACCTCTATAGAGAAAAAACAATGAACTTATGAAGTTAATATTTTTGACTTTCTAATTACATGTATTTGACTTAGATACAAAAAAGGGTAGCATTCTTTTCCCTAGTTTTATATACCAGTTTTGAGGTGAATATCATATTCTCCAATTTGAAGTTGATAAGAAATATAACATTTCATTTTTTAAAGGTATGTCTATCCAGGTCTAAATTCTTTAAAATGCAACATTATTTTAGTTTGTTACAGAGTTGTGAATTTAACTGTTTCATTTATTGCTTGTTAATAGCATAAAAGTAATATTTTACTATTTTCTCTCCCAGAAACCACATCAGCTGGAAGTGGTAAGCATTTCACTAGTAAAGTCCAGCAGTCTTAATCATCACCAAATAATTGATAACAATATGATGAATTTGGTATTTATGGTGATAAATAATTGAATATATTGTGTTTGTAGATCAGTTTTAACTTTTGTAATGATATTTTGTCATTTCTTTCAGAACAAGTGTATGAACCTTCAGGTAAATTTTCCATCTTCCCAAACCCATTTTCCAAAACCTTTCATGAAAATGTTATTTAAAATTAGTTGTTTCCTTGTATATAGCAGCACATAATAATCCTTATGCTAGTTATAATGGTATGCTTCCACTCTGTACAAAATGATGCCTTGTTCAGTATATCCAAACTATAACATGATGTATGAAACAATACTGATGTTAGAACTTTCCTTTTATACTCGGCCATAACTTTTCTGCTATGAGATATTTAACATAAATTTGAATATCACAAGATTTTGCAGACAAAAAAAATAAGATTTACACCACATACATGACATATTTATAAATAATAATAAATCAATAATATGGCAATGTAGGACCATTTGAAAAGCCAGGTACAGTTTTGCAATATGAGTTATTGGTTCTATCAACTCCTAGTATATACTACGAGATAAAATAGCTATGTATGAAATAATGTCTATATATATGGTATTACAATCCTGTGCATGGTACAAGAAAAGATAGCACACCATAGCAATTCTACCACATGGGCAAAATATATTTCAGTTTATTATAACATTTTATTTTGTTTTTACCTAATTTTTACAATAAATATTAAAGTGTTTGCTTTGATGTTTCAAATTAACATCAGATTGCTCAATCTTGTTTTGTATTTTATAATCTTATCTTGCATTTATTAAATTGTAAATGACTATATAGTCCCAAGTAAAATCATCCATTTCCAGAGGGAGGATAGCTTTTGAATAATAATAATAAATGTAGGTTAAAGTCTTTGAATATAAAGTTTCATCTCAATACACATAATGTGAATTAGAAAGACCACCATATGAATTCATAAGTTGCTCTAGAAGTGCTAAAAATGTTTCATGAATTTAAATCTATAATTCATATTAAATTATTACTTTATTGCATGAGAATATACAGTTTAATCATTCCATATTAAAGGTTATCTACCAGAAACTCTCTACAAGAGTTAACAATTTAAGATTACAACTATTTATCAATACTCATACTCAAAAATAAAATAAACAAAAACTTTTCTTAGCAAATTTTCTATAAAATATAATTGGATGTGCTATATACAATTTAATGGTACCTCTATAGAGAAAAAACAATGAACTTATGAAGTTAATATTTTTGACTTTCTAATTACATGTATTCGACTTAGATACAAAAAAGGGTAGCATTCTTTTCCCTAGTTTTATATACCAGTTTTGAGGTGAATATCATATTCTCCAATTTGAAGTTGATAAGAAATCTAACATTTCATTTTTTAAAGGTATGTCTATCCAGGTCTAAATTCTTTAAAATGCAACATTATTTTAGTTTGTTACAGAGTTGTGAATTTAACTGTTTCATTTATTGCTTGTTAATAGCATAAAAGTAATATTTTACTTTTTTCTCTCCCAGAAACCACATCAGCTGGAAGTGGTAAGCATTTCACTAGTAAAGTCCAGCAGTCTTAATCATCACCAAATAATTGATAACAATATGATGAATTTGGTATTTATGGTGATAAATAATTGAATATATTGTGTTTGTAGATCAGTTTTAACTTTTGTAATGATATTTTGTCATTTCTTTCAGAACAAGTGTATGAACCTTCAGGTAAATTTTCCATCTTCCCAAACCCATTTTCCAAAACCTTTCATGAAAATGTTATTTAAAATTAGTTGTTTCCTTGTATATAGCAGCACATAATAATCCTTATGCTAGTTATAATGGTATGCTTCCACTCTGTACAAAATGATGCCTTGTTCAGTATATCCAAACTATAACATGATGTATGAAACAATACTGATGTTAGAACTTTCCTTTTATACTCGGCCATAACTTTTGTGCTATGAGATTTTTAACATAAATTTGAATATCACAAGATTTTGCAGACATAAAAAAATAAGATTTACACCACATACATGACATATATATAAATAATAATAAATCAATAATATGGCAATGTAGGACCATTTGAAAAGCCAGGTACAGTTTTGCAATATGAGTTATTGGTTCTATCAACCCCTAGTATATACTACAAGATAAAATAGCTAGGTATGAAATAATGTCTATATATATGGTATTACAATCCTGTGCATGGTACAAGAAAAGATAGCACACCATAGCAATTCTACCACATGGGCAAAATATATTTCAGTTTATTATAACATTTTATTTTGTTTTTACCTAATTTTTACAATAAATATTAAAGTGTTTGCTTTGATGTTTCAAATTAACATCAGATTGCTCAATCTTGTTTTGTATTTTATAATCTTATCTTGCATTTATTAAATTGTAAATGACTATATAGTCCTAAGTAAAATCATCCATTTCCAGAGGGAGGATAGCTTTTGAATAATAATAATAAATGTAGGTTAAAGTCTTTGAATATAAAGTTTCATCTCAATACACATAATGTGAATTAGAAAGACCACCATATGAATTCATAAGTTGCTCTAGAAGTGCTAAAAATGTTTCATGAATTTAAATCTATAATTCATATTAAATTATTACTTTATTGCATGAGAATATACAGTTTAATCATTCCATATTAAAGGTTATCTACCAGAAACTCTCTTCCAGAGTTAACAATTTAAGATTACAACTATTTATCAATACTCATACTCAAAAATAAAATAAACAAAAACTTTTCTTCGCAAATTTTCTATAAAATATAATTGGATGTGCTATATACAATTTAATGGTACCTCTATAGAGAAAAAACAATGAACTTATGAAGTTAATATTTTTGACTTTCTAATTACATGTATTCGACTTAGATACAAAAAAGGGTAGCATTCTTTTCCCTAGTTTTATATACCAGTTTTGAGGTGAATATCATATTCTCCAATTTGAAGTTGATAAGAAATATAACATTTCATTTTTTAAAGGTATGTCTATCCAGGTCTAAATTCTTTAAAATGCAACATTATTTTAGTTTGTTACAGAGTTGTGAATTTAACTGTTTCATTTATTGCTTGTTAATAGCATAAAAGTAATATTTTACTATTTTCTCTCCCAGAAACCACATCAGCTGGAAGTGGTAAGCATTTCACTAGTAAAGTCCAGCAGTCTTAATCATCACCAAATAATTGATAACAATATGATGAATTTGGTATTTATGGTGATAAATAATTGAATATATTGTGTTTGTAGATCAGTTTTAACTTTTGTAATGATATTTTGTCATTTCTTTCAGAACAAGTGTATGAACCTTCAGGTAAATTTTCCATCTTCCCAAACCCATTTTCCAAAACCTTTCATGAAAATGTTATTTAAAATTAGTTGTTTCCTTGTATATAGCAGCACATAATAATCCTTATGCTAGTTATAATGGTATGCTTCCACTCTGTACAAAATGATGCCTTGTTCAGTATATCCAAACTATAACATGATGTATGAAACAATACTGATGTTAGAACTTTCCTTTTATACTCGGCCATAACTTTTCTGCTATGAGATTTTTAACATAAATTTGAATATCACAAGATTTTGCAGACATAAAAAAAATAAGATTTACACCACATACATGACATATTTATAAATAATAATAAATCAATAATATGGCAATGTAGGACCATTTGAAAAGCCAGGTACAGTTTTGCAATATGAGTTATTGGTTCTATCAACCCCTAGTATATACTACGAGATAAAATAGCTATGTATGAAATAATGTCTATATATATGGTATTACAATCCTGTGCATGGTACAAGAAAATATAGCACACCATAGCAATTCTACCACATGGGCAAAATATATTTCAGTTTATTATAACATTTTATTTTGTTTTTACCTAATTTTTACAATAAATATTAAAGTGTTTGCTTTGATGTTTCAATTTAACATCAGATTGCTCAATCTTGTTTTGTATTTTATAATCTTATCTTGCATTTATTAAATTGTAAATGACTATATAGTCCCAAGTAAAATCATCCATTTCCAGAGGGAGGATAGCTTTTGAATAATAATAATAAATGTAGGTTAAAGTCTTTGAATATAAAGTTTCATCTCAATACACATAATGTGAATTAGAAAGACCACCATATGAATTCATAAGTTGCTCTAGAAGTGCTAAAAATGTTTCATGAATTTAAATCTATAATTCATATTAAATTATTACTTTATTGCATGAGAATATACAGTTTAATCATTCCATATTAAAGGTTATCTACCAGAAACTCTCTACAAGAGTTAACAATTTAAGATTACAACTATTTGTCAATACTCATACTCAAAAATAAAACAAACAAAAACTTTTCTTAGCAAGTTTTCTATAAAATATAATTGGATGTGCTATATACAATTTAATGATACCTCTATAGAGAAAAAATAATGAACTTATGAATTTAATATTTTTGACTTTCTATTTACATGTATTTGACTTAGATACAAAAAAGGGTAGCATTCTTTTCCCTAGCTTTATATACCAGTTTTGAGGTGAATATCATATTCTCCAATTTGAAGTTGATAAGAAATATAACATTTCATTTTTTAAAGGTATGTCTATCCAGGTCTAAATTCTTTAAAATGCAACATTATTTTAGTTTGTTACAGAGTTGTGAATTTAACTGTTTCATTTATTGCTTGTTAATAGCATAAAAGTAATATTTTACTATTTTCTCTCCCAGAAACCACATCAGCTGGAAGTGGTAAGCGTTTTACTAGTAAAGTCCAGCAGTCTTAATCATCACCAAATAATTGATAACAATATGATGAATTTGGTATTTATGGTGATAAATAATTGAATATATTGTGTTTGTAGATCAGTTTTAACTTTTGTAATGATATTTTTTCATTTCTTTCAGAACAAGTGTATGAACCT
The DNA here is from genome assembly GCA_031769625.1 of Taudactylus pleione. NCBI lineage: Eukaryota > Metazoa > Chordata > Amphibia > Anura > Myobatrachidae > Taudactylus > Taudactylus pleione. The sequence goes on from JAUIMM010000250.1 coordinate 4,188,674, forward strand.
TCAGGTAAATTTTCCATCTTCCCAAACCCATTTTCCAAAACCTTTCATGAAAATGTTATTTAAAATTAGTTGTTTCCTTGTATATAGTAGCACATAATAATCCTTATGCTAGTTATAATGGTATGCTTCCACTCTGTACAAAATGATGCCTTGTTCAGTATATCCAAACTATAACATGATGTATGAAACAATACTGATGTTAGAACTTTCCTTTTATACTCGGCCATAACTTTTGTGCTATGAGATTTTTAACATAAATTTGAATATCACAAGATTTTGCAGACATAAAAAAAATAAGATTTACACCACATACATGACATATTTATAAATAATAATAAATCAATAATATGGCAATGTAGGACCATTTGAAAAGCCAGGTACAGTTTTGCAATATGAGTTATTGGTTCTATCAACTCCTAGTATATACTACGAGATAAAATAGCTATGTATGAAATAATGTCTATATATATGGTATTACAATCCTGTGCATGGTACAAGAAAAGATAGCACACCATAGCAATTCTACCACATGGGCAAAATATATTTCAGTTTATTATAACATTTTATTTTGTTTTTACCTAATTTTTACAATAAATATTAAAGTGTTTGCTTTGATGTTTCAAATTAACATCAGATTGCTCAATCTTGTTTTGTATTTTATAATCTTATCTTGCATTTATTAAATTGTAAATGACTATATAGTCCCAAGTAAAATCATCCATTTCCAGAGGGAGGATAGCTTCTGAAAAATAATAATAAATGTAGGTTAAAGTCTTTGAATATAAAGTTTCATCTCAATACACATAATGTGAATTAGAAAGACCACCATATGAATTCATAAGTTGCTCTAGAAGTGCTAAAAATGTTTCATGAATTTAAATCTATAATTCATATTAAATTATTACTTTATTGCATGAGAATATACAGTTTAATCATTCCATATTAAAGGTTATCTACCAGAAACTCTCTACAAGAGTTAACAATTTAAGATTACAACTATTTATCAATACTCATACTCAAAAATAAAATAAACAAAAACTTTTCTTAGCAAATTTTCTATAAAATATAATTGGATGTGCTATATACAATTTAATGGTACCTCTATAGAGAAAAAACAATGAACTTATGAAGTTAATATTTTTGACTTTCTAATTACATGTATTCGACTTAGATACAAAAAAGGGTAGCATTCTTTTCCCTAGTTTTATATACCAGTTTTGAGGTGAATATCATATTCTCCAATTTGAAGTTGATAAGAAATATAACATTTCATTTTTTAAAGGTATGTCTATCCAGGTCTAAATTCTTTAAAATGCAACATTATTTTAGTTTGTTACAGAGTTGTGAATTTAACTGTTTCATTTATTGCTTGTTAATAGCATAAAAGTAATATTTTACTATTTTCTCTCCCAGAAACCACATCAGCTGGAAGTGGTAAGCATTTCACTAGTAAAGTCCAGCAGTCTTAATCATCACCAAATAATTGATAACAATATGATGAATTTGGTATTTATGGTGATAAATAATTGAATATATTGTGTTTGTAGATCAGTTTTAACTTTTGTAATGATATTTTGTCATTTCTTTCAGAACAAGTGTATGAACCTTCAGGTAAATTTTCCATCTTCCCAAACCCATTTTCCAAAACCTTTCATGAAAATGTTATTTAAAATTAGTTGTTTCCTTGTATATAGCAGCACATAATAATCCTTATGCTAGTTATAATGGTATGCTTCCACTCTGTACAAAATGATGCCTTGTTCAGTATATCCAAACTATAACATGATGTATGAAACAATACTGATGTTAGAACTTTCCTTTTATACTCGGCCATAACTTTTGTGCTATGAGATTTTTAACATAAATTTGAATATCACAAGATTTTGCAGACATAAAAAAATAAGATTTACACCACATACATGACATATTTATAAATAATAATAAATCAATAATATGGCAATGTAGGACCATTTGAAAAGCCAGGTACAGTTTTGCAATATGAGTTATTGGTTCTATCAACCCCTAGTATATACTACAAGATAAAATAGCTAGGTATGAAATAATGTCTATATATATGGTATTACAATCCTGTGCATGGTACAAGAAAAGATAGCACACCATAGCAATTCTACCACATGGGCAAAATATATTTCAGTTTATTATAACATTTTATTTTGTTTTTACCTAATTTTTACAATAAATATTAAAGTGTTTGCTTTGATCTTTCAAATTAACATCAGATTGCTCAATCTTGTTTTGTATTTTATAATCTTATCTTGCATTTATTAAATTGTAAATGACTATATAGTCCTAAGTAAAATCATCCATTTCCAGAGGGAGGATAGCTTTTGAATAATAATAATAAATGTAGGTTAAAGTCTTTGAATATAAAGTTTCATCTCAATACACATAATGTGAATTAGAAAGACCACCATATGAATTCATAAGTTGCTCTAGAAGTGCTAAAAAGGTTTCATGAATTTAAATCTATAATTCATATTAAATTATTACTTTATTGCATGAGAATATACAGTTTAATCATTCCATATTAAAGGTTATCTACCAGAAACTCTCTTCCAGAGTTAACAATTTAAGATTACAACTATTTATCAATACTCATACTCAAAAATAAAATAAACAAAAACTTTTCTTCGCAAATTTTCTATAAAATATAATTGGATGTGCTATATACAATTTAATGGTACCTCTATAGAGAAAAAACAATGAACTTATGAAGTTAATATTTTTGACTTTCTAATTACATGTATTTGACTTAGATACAAAAAAGGGTAGCATTCTTTTCCCTAGTTTTATATACCAGTTTTGAGGTGAATATCATATTCTCCAATTTGAAGTTGATAAGAAATATAACATTTCATTTTTTAAAGGTATGTCTATCCAGGTCTAAATTCTTTAAAATGCAACATTATTTTAGTTTGTTACAGAGTTGTGAATTTAACTGTTTCATTTATTGCTTGTTAATAGCATAAAAGTAATATTTTACTATTTTCTCTCCCAGAAACCACATCAGCTGGAAGTGGTAAGCATTTCACTAGTAAAGTCCAGCAGTCTTAATCATCACCAAATAATTGATAACAATATGATGAATTTGGTATTTATGGTGATAAATAATTGAATATATTGTGTTTGTAGATCAGTTTTAACTTTTGTAATGATATTTTGTCATTTCTTTCAGAACAAGTGTATGAACCTTCAGGTAAATTTTCCATCTTCCCAAACCCATTTTCCAAAACCTTTCATGAAAATGTTATTTAAAATTAGTTGTTTCCTTGTATATAGCAGCACATAATAATCCTTATGCTAGTTATAATGGTATGCTTCCACTCTGTACAAAATGATGCCTTGTTCAGTATATCCAAACTATAACATGATGTATGAAACAATACTGATGTTAGAACTTTCCTTTTATACTCGGCCATAACTTTTCTGCTATGAGATTTTTAACATAAATTTGAATATCACAAGATTTTGCAGACATAAAAAAAATAAGATTTACACCACATACATGACATATTTATAAATAATAATAAATCAATAATATGGCAATGTAGGACCATTTGAAAAGCCAGGTACAGTTTTGCAATATGAGTTATTGGTTCTATCAACCCCTAGTATATACTACGAGATAAAATAGCTATGTATGAAATAATGTCTATATATATGGTATTACAATCCTGTGCATGGTACAAGAAAATATAGCACACCATAGCAATTCTACCACATGGGCAAAATATATTTCAGTTTATTATAACATTTTATTTTGTTTTTACCTAATTTTTACAATAAATATTAAAGTGTTTGCTTTGATGTTTCAATTTAACATCAGATTGCTCAATCTTGTTTTGTATTTTATAATCTTATCTTGCATTTATTAAATTGTAAATGACTATATAGTCCCAAGTAAAATCATCCATTTCCAGAGGGAGGATAGCTTTTGAATAATAATAATAAATGTAGGTTAAAGTCTTTGAATATAAAGTTTCATCTCAATACACATAATGTGAATTAGAAAGACCACCATATGAATTCATAAGTTGCTCTAGAAGTGCTAAAAATGTTTCATGAATTTAAATCTATAATTCATATTAAATTATTACTTTATTGCATGAGAATATACAGTTTAATCATTCCATATTAAAGGTTATCTACCAGAAACTCTCTACAAGAGTTAACAATTTAAGATTACAACTATTTGTCAATACTCATACTCAAAAATAAAACAAACAAAAACTTTTCTTAGCAAGTTTTCTATAAAATATAATTGGATGTGCTATATACAATTTAATGATACCTCTATAGAGAAAAAATAATGAACTTATGAATTTAATATTTTTGACTTTCTATTTACATGTATTTGACTTAGATACAAAAAAGGGTAGCATTCTTATCCCTAGCTTTATATACCAGTTTTGAGGTGAATATCATATTCTCCAATTTGAAGTTGATAAGAAATATAACATTTCATTTTTTAAAGGTATGTCTATCCAGGTCTAAATTCTTTAAAATGCAACATTATTTTAGTTTGTTACAGAGTTGTGAATTTAACTGTTTCATTTATTGCTTGTTAATAGCATAAAAGTAATATTTTACTATTTTCTCTCCCAGAAACCACATCAGCTGGAAGTGGTAAGCGTTTTACTAGTAAAGTCCAGCAGTCTTAATCATCACCAAATAATTGATAACAATATGATGAATTTGGTATTTATGGTGATAAATAATTGAATATATTGTGTTTGTAGATCAGTTTTAACTTTTGTAATGATATTTTTTCATTTCTTTCAGAACAAGTGTATGAACCTTCAGGTAAATTTTCCATCTTCCCAAACCCATTTTCCAAAACCTTTCATGAAAATGTTATTTAAAATTAGTTGTTTCCTTGTATATAGTAGCACATAATAATCCTTATGCTAGTTATAATGGTATGCTTCCACTCTGTACAAAATGATGCCTTGTTCAGTATATCCAAACTATAACATGATGTATGAAACAATACTGATGTTAGAACTTTCCTTTTATACTCGGCCATAACTTTTGTGCTATGAGATTTTTAACATAAATTTGAATATCACAAGATTTTGCAGACATAAAAAAAATAAGATTTACACCACATACATGACATATTTATAAATAATAATAAATCAATAATATGGCAATGTAGGACCATTTGAAAAGCCAGGTACAGTTTTGCAATATGAGTTATTGGTTCTATCAACTCCTAGTATATACTACGAGATAAAATAGCTATGTATGAAATAATGTCTATATATATGGTATTACAATCCTGTGCATGGTACAAGAAAAGATAGCACACCATAGCAATTCTACCACATGGGCAAAATATATTTCAGTTTATTATAACATTTTATTTTGTTTTTACCTAATTTTTACAATAAATATTAAAGTGTTTGCTTTGATCTTTCAAATTAACATCAGATTGCTCAATCTTGTTTTGTATTTTATAATCTTATCTTGCATTTATTAAATTGTAAATGACTATATAGTCCCAAGTAAAATCATCAATTTCCAGAGGGAGGATAGCTTTTGAATAATAATAATAAATGTAGGTTAAAGTCTTTGAATATAAAGTTTCATCTCAATACACATAATGTGAATTAGAAAGAATACCATATGAATTCATAAGTTGCTCTAGAAGTGCTAAAATGTTTCATGAATTTAAATCTATAATTCATATTACATTATTACTTTATTGCATGAGAATATACAGTTTAATCATTCCATATTAAAGGTTATCTACCAGAAACTCTCTACAAGAGTTAACAATTTAAGATAACAACTATTTATCAATACTCATACTCAAAAAAAAAAAAAAAAAACTTTTCTTAGCAAATTTTCTATAAAATATAATTGGATGTGCTATATACAATTTAATGGTACCTCTATAGAGAAAAATCAATGAACTTATGAAGTTAATATTTTTGACTTTCTAATTACATGTATTCGACTTAGATACAAAAAAGGGTAGCATTCTTTTCCCTAGTTTTATATACCAGTTTTGAGGTGAATATCATATTCTCCAATTTGAAGTTGATAAGAAATATAACATTTCATTTTTTAAAGGTATGTCTATCCAGGTCTAAATTCTTTAAAATGCAACATTATTTTAGTTTGTTACAGAGTTGTGAATTTAACTGTTTCATTTATTGCTTGTTAATAGCATAAAAGTAATATTTTACTTTTTTCTCTCCCAGAAACCACATCAGCTGGAAGTGGTAAGCATTTCACTAGTAAAGTCCAGCAGTCTTAATCATCACCAAATAATTGATAACAATATGATGAATTTGGTATTTATGGTGATAAATAATTGAATATATTGTGTTTGTAGATCAGTTTTAACTTTTGTAATGATATTTTGTCATTTCTTTCAGAACAAGTGTATGAACCTTCAGGTAAATTTTCCATCTTCCCAAACCCATTTTCCAAAACCTTTCATGAAAATGTTATTTAAAATTAGTTGTTTCCTTGTATATAGCAGCACATAATAATCCTTATGCTAGTTATAATGGTATGCTTCCACTCTGTACAAATGATGCCTTGTTCAGTATATCCAAACTATAACATGATGTATGAAACAATACTGATGTTAGAACTTTCCTTTTATACTCGGCCATAACTTTTCTGCTATGAGATTTTTAACATAAATTTGAATATCACAAGATTTTGCAGACATAAAAAAAATAAGATTTACACCACATACATGACATATTTATAAATAATAATAAATCAATAATATGGCAATGTAGGACCATTTGAAAAGCCAGGTACAGTTTTGCAATATGAGTTATTGGTTCTATCAACTCCTAGTATATACTACGAGATAAAATAGCTATGTATGAAATAATGTCTATATATATGGTATTACAATCCTGTGCATGGTACAAGAAAAGATAGCACACCATAGCAATTCTACCACATGGGCAAAATATATTTCAGTTTATTATAACATTTTATTTTGTTTTTACCTAATTTTTACAATAAATATTAAAGTGTTTGCTTTGATGTTTCAAATTAACATCAGATTGCTCAATCTTGTTTTGTATTTTATAATCTTATCTTGCATTTATTAAATTGTAAATGACTATATAGTCCCAAGTAAAATCATCCATTTCCAGAGGGAGGATAGCTTTTGAATAATAATAATAAATGTAGGTTAAAGTCTTTGAATATAAAGTTTCATCTCAATACACATAATGTGAATTAGAAAGACCACCATATGAATTCATAAGTTGCTCTAGAAGTGCTAAAAATGTTTCATGAATTTAAATCTATAATTCATATTAAATTATTACTTTATTGCATGAGAATATACAGTTTAATCATTCCATATTAAAGGTTATCTACCAGAAACTCTCTTCCAGAGTTAACAATTTAAGATTACAACTATTTATCAATACTCATACTCAAAAATAAAATAAACAAAAACTTTTCTTCGCAAATTTTCTATAAAATATAATTGGATGTGCTATATACAATTTAATGGTACCTCTATAGAGAAAAAACAATGAACTTATGAAGTTAATATTTTTGACTTTCTAATTACATGTATTCGACTTAGATACAAAAAAGGGTAGCATTCTTTTCCCTAGTTTTATATACCAGTTTTGAGGTGAATATCATATTCTCCAATTTGAAGTTGATAAGAAATATAACATTTCATTTTTTAAAGGTATGTCTATCCAGGTCTAAATTCTTTAAAATGCAACATTATTTTAGTTTGTTACAGAGTTGTGAATTTAACTGTTTCATTTATTGCTTGTTAATAGCATAAAAGTAATATTTTACTATTTTCTCTCCCAGAAACCACATCAGCTGGAAGTGGTAAGCATTTCACTAGTAAAGTCCAGCAGTCTTAATCATCACCAAATAATTGATAACAATATGATGAATTTGGTATTTATGGTGATAAATAATTGAATATATTGTGTTTGTAGATCAGTTTTAACTTTTGTAATGATATTTTGTCATTTCTTTCAGAACAAGTGTATGAACCTTCAGGTAAATTTTCCATCTTCCCAAACCCATTTTCCAAAACCTTTCATGAAAATGTTATTTAAAATTAGTTGTTTCCTTGTATATAGCAGCACATAATAATCCTTATGCTAGTTATAATGGTATGCTTCCACTCTGTACAAAATGATGCCTTGTTCAGTATATCCAAACTATAACATGATGTATGAAACAATACTGATGTTAGAACTTTCCTTTTATACTCGGCCATAACTTTTCTGCTATGAGATTTTTAACATAAATTTGAATATCACAAGATTTTGCAGACATAAAAAAAATAAGATTTACACCACATACATGACATATTTATAAATAATAATAAATCAATAATATGGCAATGTAGGACCATTTGAAAAGCCAGGTACAGTTTTGCAATATGAGTTATTGGTTCTATCAACCCCTAGTATATACTACGAGATAAAATAGCTATGTATGAAATAATGTCTATATATATGGTATTACAATCCTGTGCATGGTACAAGAAAATATAGCACACCATAGCAATTCTACCACATGGGCAAAATATATTTCAGTTTATTATAACATTTTATTTTGTTTTTACCTAATTTTTACAATAAATATTAAAGTGTTTGCTTTGATGTTTCAATTTAACATCAGATTGCTCAATCTTGTTTTGTATTTTATAATCTTATCTTGCATTTATTAAATTGTAAATGACTATATAGTCCCAAGTAAAATCATCCATTTCCAGAGGGAGGATAGCTTTTGAATAATAATAATAAATGTAGGTTAAAGTCTTTGAATATAAAGTTTCATCTCAATACACATAATGTGAATTAGAAAGACCACCATATGAATTCATAAGTTGCTCTAGAAGTGCTAAAAATGTTTCATGAATTTAAATCTATAATTCATATTAAATTATTACTTTATTGCATGAGAATATACAGTTTAATCATTCCATATTAAAGGTTATCTACCAGAAACTCTCTACAAGAGTTAACAATTTAAGATTACAACTATTTGTCAATACTCATACTCAAAAATAAAACAAACAAAAACTTTTCTTAGCAAGTTTTCTATAAAATATAATTGGATGTGCTATATACAATTTAATGATACCTCTATAGAGAAAAAATAATGAACTTATGAATTTAATATTTTTGACTTTCTATTTACATGTATTTGACTTAGATACAAAAAAGGGTAGCATTCTTTTCCCTAGCTTTATATACCAGTTTTGAGGTGAATATCATATTCTCCAATTTGAAGTTGATAAGAAATATAACATTTCATTTTTTAAAGGTATGTCTATCCAGGTCTAAATTCTTTAAAATGCAACATTATTTTAGTTTGTTACAGAGTTGTGAATTTAACTGTTTCATTTATTGCTTGTTAATAGCATAAAAGTAATATTTTACTATTTTCTCTCCCAGAAACCACATCAGCTGGAAGTGGTAAGCGTTTTACTAGTAAAGTCCAGCAGTCTTAATCATCACCAAATAATTGATAACAATATGATGAATTTGGTATTTATGGTGATAAATAATTGAATATATTGTGTTTGTAGATCAGTTTTAACTTTTGTAATGATATTTTTTCATTTCTTTCAGAACAAGTGTATGAACCTTCAGGTAAATTTTCCATCTTCCCAAACCCATTTTCCAAAACCTTTCATGAAAATGTTATTTAAAATTAGTTGTTTCCTTGTATATAGTAGCACATAATAATCCTTATGCTAGTTATAATGGTATGCTTCCACTCTGTACAAAATGATGCCTTGTTCAGTATATCCAAACTATAACATGATGTATGAAACAATACTGATGTTAGAACTTTCCTTTTATACTCGGCCATAACTTTTGTGCTATGAGATTTTTAACATAAATTTGAATATCACAAGATTTTGCAGACATAAAAAAAATAAGATTTACACCACATACATGACATATTTATAAATAATAATAAATCAATAATATGGCAATGTAGGACCATTTGAAAAGCCAGGTACAGTTTTGCAATATGAGTTATTGGTTCTATCAACTCCTAGTATATACTACGAGATAAAATAGCTATGTATGAAATAATGTCTATATATATGGTATTACAATCCTGTGCATGGTACAAGAAAAGATAGCACACCATAGCAATTCTACCACATGGGCAAAATATATTTCAGTTTATTATAACATTTTATTTTGTTTTTACCTAATTTTTACAATAAATATTAAAGTGTTTGCTTTGATCTTTCAAATTAACATCAGATTGCTCAATCTTGTTTTGTATTTTATAATCTTATCTTGCATTTATTAAATTGTAAATTACTATATAGTCCCAAGTAAAATCATCCATTTCCAGAGGGAGGATAGCTTTTGAATAATAATAATAAATGTAGGTTAAAGTCTTTGAATATAAAGTTTCATCTCAATACACATAATGTGAATTAGAAAGAATACCATATGAATTCATAAGTTGCTCTAGAAGTGCTAAAATGTTTCATGAATTTAAATCTATAATTCATATTACATTATTACTTTATTGCATGAGAATATACAGTTTAATCATTCCATATTAAAGGTTATCTACCAGAAACTCTCTACAAGAGTTAACAATTTAAGATAACAACTATTTATCAATACTCATACTCAAAAAAAAAAAAACTTTTCTTAGCAAATTTTCTATAAAATATAATTGGATGTGCTATATACAATTTAATGGTACCTCTATAGAGAAAAATCAATGAACTTATGAAGTTAATATTTTTGACTTTCTAATTACATGTATTCGACTTAGATACAAAAAAGGGTAGCATTCTTTTCCCTAGTTTTATATACCAGTTTTGAGGTGAATATCATATTCTCCAATTTGAAGTTGATAAGAAATATAACATTTCATTTTTTAAAGGTATGTCTATCCAGGTCTAAATTCTTTAAAATGCAACATTATTTTAGTTTGTTACAGAGTTGTGAATTTAACTGTTTCATTTATTGCTTGTTAATAGCATAAAAGTAATATTTTACTTTTTTCTCTCCCAGAAACCACATCAGCTGGAAGTGGTAAGCATTTCACTAGTAAAGTCCAGCAGTCTTAATCATCACCAAATAATTGATAACAATATGATGAATTTGGTATTTATGGTGATAAATAATTGAATATATTGTGTTTGTAGATCAGTTTTAACTTTTGTAATGATATTTTGTCATTTCTTTCAGAACAAGTGTATGAACCTTCAGGTAAATTTTCCATCTTCCCAAACCCATTTTCCAAAACCTTTCATGAAAATGTTATTTAAAATTAGTTGTTTCCTTGTATATAGCAGCACATAATAATCCTTATGCTAGTTATAATGGTATGCTTCCACTCTGTACAAATGATGCCTTGTTCAGTATATCCAAACTATAACATGATGTATGAAACAATACTGATGTTAGAACTTTCCTTTTATACTCGGCCATAACTTTTCTGCTATGAGATTTTTAACATAAATTTGAATATCACAAGATTTTGCAGACATAAAAAAAATAAGATTTACACCACATACATGACATATTTATAAATAATAATAAATCAATAATATGGCAATGTAGGACCATTTGAAAAGCCAGGTACAGTTTTGCAATATGAGTTATTGGTTCTATCAACTCCTAGTATATACTACGAGATAAAATAGCTATGTATGAAATAATGTCTATATATATGGTATTACAATCCTGTGCATGGTACAAGAAAAGATAGCACACCATAGCAATTCTACCACATGGGCAAAATATATTTCAGTTTATTATAACATTTTATTTTGTTTTTACCTAATTTTTACAATAAATATTAAAGTGTTTGCTTTGATGTTTCAAATTAACATCAGATTGCTCAATCTTGTTTTGTATTTTATAATCTTATCTTGCATTTATTAAATTGTAAATGACTATATAGTCCGAAGTAAAATCATCCATTTCCAGAGGGAGGATAGCTTTTGAATAATAATAATAAATGTAGGTTAAAGTCTTTGAATATAAAGTTTCATCTCAATACACATAATGTGAATTAGAAAGACCACCATATGAATTCATAAGTTGCTCTAGAAGTGCTAAAAATGTTTCATGAATTTAAATCTATAATTCATATTAAATTATTACTTTATTGCATGAGAATATACAGTTTAATCATTCCATATTAAAGGTTATCTACCAGAAACTCTCTACAAGAGTTAACAATTTAAGATTACAACTATTTATCAATACTCATACTCAAAAATAAAATAAACAAAAACTTTTCTTAGCAAATTTTCTATAAAATATAATTGGATGTGCTATATACAATTTAATGGTACCTCTATAGAGAAAAAACAATGAACTTATGAAGTTAATATTTTTGACTTTCTAATTACATGTATTCGACTTAGATACAAAAAAGGGTAGCATTCTTTTCCCTAGTTTTATATACCAGTTTTGAGGTGAATATCATATTCTCCAATTTGAAGTTGATAAGAAATATAACATTTCATTTTTTAAAGGTATGTCTATCCAGGTCTAAATTCTTTAAAATGCAACATTATTTTAGTTTGTTACAGAGTTGTGAATTTAACTGTTTCATTTATTGCTTGTTAATAGCATAAAAGTAATATTTTACTATTTTCTCTCCCAGAAACCACATCAGCTGGAAGTGGTAAGCGTTTTACTAGTAAAGTCCAGCAGTCTTAATCATCACCAAATAATTGATAACAATATGATGAATTTGGTATTTATGGTGATAAATAATTGAATATATTGTGTTTGTAGATCAGTTTTAACTTTTGTAATGATATTTTTTCATTTCTTTCAGAACAAGTGTATGAACCTTCAGGTAAATTTTCCATCTTCCCAAACCCATTTTCCAAAACCTTTCATGAAAATGTTATTTAAAATTAGTTGTTTCCTTGTATATAGTAGCACATAATAATCCTTATGCTAGTTATAATGGTATGCTTCCACTCTGTACAAAATGATGCCTTGTTCAGTATATCCAAACTATAACATGATGTATGAAACAATACTGATGTTAGAACTTTCCTTTTATACTCGGCCATAACTTTTGTGCTATGAGATTTTTAACATAAATTTGAATATCACAAGATTTTGCAGACATAAAAAAAATAAGATTTACACCACATACATGACATATTTATAAATAATAATAAATCAATAATATGGCAATGTAGGACCATTTGAAAAGCCAGGTACAGTTTTGCAATATGAGTTATTGGTTCTATCAACTCCTAGTATATACTACGAGATAAAATAGCTATGTATGAAATAATGTCTATATATATGGTATTACAATCCTGTGCATGGTACAAGAAAAGATAGCACACCATAGCAATTCTACCACATGGGCAAAATATATTTCAGTTTATTATAACATTTTATTTTGTTTTTACCTAATTTTTACAATAAATATTAAAGTGTTTGCTTTGATCTTTCAAATTAACATCAGATTGCTCAATCTTGTTTTGTATTTTATAATCTTATCTTGCATTTATTAAATTGTAAATGACTATATAGTCCCAAGTAAAATCATCAATTTCCAGAGGGAGGATAGCTTTTGAATAATAATAATAAATGTAGGTTAAAGTCTTTGAATATAAAGTTTCATCTCAATACACATAATGTGAATTAGAAAGAATACCATATGAATTCATAAGTTGCTCTAGAAGTGCTAAAATGTTTCATGAATTTAAATCTATAATTCATATTACATTATTACTTTATTGCATGAGAATATACAGTTTAATCATTCCATATTAAAGGTTATCTACCAGAAACTCTCTACAAGAGTTAACAATTTAAGATAACAACTATTTATCAATACTCATACTCAAAAAAAAAAAAAAAACTTTTCTTAGCAAATTTTCTATAAAATATAATTGGATGTGCTATATACAATTTAATGGTACCTCTATAGAGAAAAATCAATGAACTTATGAAGTTAATATTTTTGACTTTCTAATTACATGTATTCGACTTAGATACAAAAAAGGGTAGCATTCTTTTCCCTAGTTTTATATACCAGTTTTGAGGTGAATATCATATTCTCCAATTTGAAGTTGATAAGAAATATAACATTTCATTTTTTAAAGGTATGTCTATCCAGGTCTAAATTCTTTAAAATGCAACATTATTTTAGTTTGTTACAGAGTTGTGAATTTAACTGTTTCATTTATTGCTTGTTAATAGCATAAAAGTAATATTTTACTTTTTTCTCTCCCAGAAACCACATCAGCTGGAAGTGGTAAGCATTTCACTAGTAAAGTCCAGCAGTCTTAATCATCACCAAATAATTGATAACAATATGATGAATTTGGTATTTATGGTGATAAATAATTGAATATATTGTGTTTGTAGATCAGTTTTAACTTTTGTAATGATATTTTGTCATTTCTTTCAGAACAAGTGTATGAACCTTCAGGTAAATTTTCCATCTTCCCAAACCCATTTTCCAAAACCTTTCATGAAAATGTTATTTAAAATTAGTTGTTTCCTTGTATATAGCAGCACATAATAATCCTTATGCTAGTTATAATGGTATGCTTCCACTCTGTACAAATGATGCCTTGTTCAGTATATCCAAACTATAACATGATGTATGAAACAATACTGATGTTAGAACTTTCCTTTTATACTCGGCCATAACTTTTCTGCTATGAGATTTTTAACATAAATTTGAATATCACAAGATTTTGCAGACATAAAAAAAATAAGATTTACACCACATACATGACATATTTATAAATAATAATAAATCAATAATATGGCAATGTAGGACCATTTGAAAAGCCAGGTACAGTTTTGCAATATGAGTTATTGGTTCTATCAACTCCTAGTATATACTACGAGATAAAATAGCTATGTATGAAATAATGTCTATATATATGGTATTACAATCCTGTGCATGGTACAAGAAAAGATAGCACACCATAGCAATTCTACCACATGGGCAAAATATATTTCAGTTTATTATAACATTTTATTTTGTTTTTACCTAATTTTTACAATAAATATTAAAGTGTTTGCTTTGATGTTTCAAATTAACATCAGATTGCTCAATCTTGTTTTGTATTTTATAATCTTATCTTGCATTTATTAAATTGTAAATGACTATATAGTCCGAAGTAAAATCATCCATTTCCAGAGGGAGGATAGCTTTTGAATAATAATAATAAATGTAGGTTAAAGTCTTTGAATATAAAGTTTCATCTCAATACACATAATGTGAATTAGAAAGACCACCATATGAATTCATAAGTTGCTCTAGAAGTGCTAAAAATGTTTCATGAATTTAAATCTATAATTCATATTAAATTATTACTTTATTGCATGAG
The DNA here is from genome assembly GCA_031769625.1 of Taudactylus pleione. Lineage (NCBI taxonomy): Eukaryota > Metazoa > Chordata > Amphibia > Anura > Myobatrachidae > Taudactylus > Taudactylus pleione. The sequence goes on from JAUIMM010000250.1 coordinate 4,204,035, forward strand.
AATATACAGTTTAATCATTCCATATTAAAGGTTATCTACCAGAAACTCTCTTCCAGAGTTAACAATTTAAGATTACAACTATTTATCAATACTCATACTCAAAAATAAAATAAACAAAAACTTTTCTTCGCAAATTTTCTATAAAATATAATTGGATGTGCTATATACAATTTAATGGTACCTCTATAGAGAAAAAACAATGAACTTATGAAGTTAATATTTTTGACTTTCTAATTACATGTATTCGACTTAGATACAAAAAAGGGTAGCATTCTTTTCCCTAGCTTTATATACCAGTTTTGAGGTGAATATCATATTCTCCAATTTGAAGTTGATAAGAAATATAACATTTCATTTTTTAAAGGTATGTCTATCCAGGTCTAAATTCTTTAAAATGCAACATTATTTTAGTTTGTTACAGAGTTGTGAATTTAACTGTTTCATTTATTGCTTGTTAATAGCATAAAAGTAATATTTTACTATTTTCTCTCCCAGAAACCACATCAGCTGGAAGTGGTAAGCATTTCACTAGTAAAGTCCAGCAGTCTTAATCATCACCAAATAATTGATAACAATATGATGAATTTGGTATTTATGGTGATAAATAATTGAATATATTGTGTTTGTAGATCAGTTTTAACTTTTGTAATGATATTTTGTCATTTCTTTCAGAACAAGTGTATGAACCTTCAGGTAAATTTTCCATCTTCCCAAACCCATTTTCCAAAACCTTTCATGAAAATGTTATTTAAAATTAGTTGTTTCCTTGTATATAGCAGCACATAATAATCCTTATGCTAGTTATAATGGTATGCTTCCACTCTGTACAAAATGATGCCTTGTTCAGTATATCCAAACTATAACATGATGTATGAAACAATACTGATGTTAGAACTTTCCTTTTATACTCGGCCATAACTTTTCTGCTATGAGATTTTTAACATAAATTTGAATATCACAAGATTTTGCAGACATAAAAAAAATAAGATTTACACCACATACATGACATATTTATAAATAATAATAAATCAATAATATGGCAATGTAGGACCATTTGAAAAGCCAGGTACAGTTTTGCAATATGAGTTATTGGTTCTATCAACCCCTAGTATATACTACGAGATAAAATAGCTATGTATGAAATAATGTCTATATATATGGTATTACAATCCTGTGCATGGTACAAGAAAATATAGCACACCATAGCAATTCTACCACATGGGCAAAATATATTTCAGTTTATTATAACATTTTATTTTGTTTTTACCTAATTTTTACAATAAATATTAAAGTGTTTGCTTTGATGTTTCAATTTAACATCAGATTGCTCAATCTTGTTTTGTATTTTATAATCTTATCTTGCATTTATTAAATTGTAAATGACTATATAGTCCCAAGTAAAATCATCCATTTCCAGAGGGAGGATAGCTTTTGAATAATAATAATAAATGTAGGTTAAAGTCTTTGAATATAAAGTTTCATCTCAATACACATAATGTGAATTAGAAAGACCACCATATGAATTCATAAGTTGCTCTAGAAGTGCTAAAAATGTTTCATGAATTTAAATCTATAATTCATATTAAATTATTACTTTATTGCATGAGAATATACAGTTTAATCATTCCATATTAAAGGTTATCTACCAGAAACTCTCTACAAGAGTTAACAATTTAAGATTACAACTATTTGTCAATACTCATACTCAAAAATAAAACAAACAAAAACTTTTCTTAGCAAGTTTTCTATAAAATATAATTGGATGTGCTATATACAATTTAATGATACCTCTATAGAGAAAAAATAATGAACTTATGAATTTAATATTTTTGACTTTCTATTTACATGTATTTGACTTAGATACAAAAAAGGGTAGCATTCTTTTCCCTAGCTTTATATACCAGTTTTGAGGTGAATATCATATTCTCCAATTTGAAGTTGATAAGAAATATAACATTTCATTTTTTAAAGGTATGTCTATCCAGGTCTAAATTCTTTAAAATGCAACATTATTTTAGTTTGTTACAGAGTTGTGAATTTAACTGTTTCATTTATTGCTTGTTAATAGCATAAAAGTAATATTTTACTATTTTCTCTCCCAGAAACCACATCAGCTGGAAGTGGTAAGCGTTTTACTAGTAAAGTCCAGCAGTCTTAATCATCACCAAATAATTGATAACAATATGATGAATTTGGTATTTATGGTGATAAATATTTGAATATATTGTGTTTGTAGATCAGTTTTAACTTTTGTAATGATATTTTTTCATTTCTTTCAGAACAAGTGTATGAACCTTCAGGTAAATTTTCCATCTTCCCAAACCCATTTTCCAAAACCTTTCATGAAAATGTTATTTAAAATTAGTTGTTTCCTTGTATATAGTAGCACATAATAATCCTTATGCTAGTTATAATGGTATGCTTCCACTCTGTACAAAATGATGCCTTGTTCAGTATATCCAAACTATAACATGATGTATGAAACAATACTGATGTTAGAACTTTCCTTTTATACTCGGCCATAACTTTTGTGCCATGAGATTTTTAACATAAATTTGAATATCACAAGATTTTGCAGACATAAAAAAAATAAGATTTACACCACATACATGACATATTTATAAATAATAATAAATCAATAATATGGCAATGTAGGACCATTTGAAAAGCCAGGTACAGTTTTGCAATATGAGTTATTGGTTCTATCAACTCCTAGTATATACTACGAGATAAAATAGCTATGTATGAAATAATGTCTATATATATGGTATTACAATCCTGTGCATGGTACAAGAAAAGATAGCACACCATAGCAATTCTACCACATGGGCAAAATATATTTCAGTTTATTATAACATTTTATTTTGTTTTTACCTAATTTTTACAATAAATATTAAAGTGTTTGCTTTGATCTTTCAAATTAACATCAGATTGCTCAATCTTGTTTTGTATTTTATAATCTTATCTTGCATTTATTAAATTGTAAATGACTATATAGTCCCAAGTAAAATCATCAATTTCCAGAGGGAGGATAGCTTTTGAATAATAATAATAAATGTAGGTTAAAGTCTTTGAATATAAAGTTTCATCTCAATACACATAATGTGAATTAGAAAGAATACCATATGAATTCATAAGTTGCTCTAGAAGTGCTAAAATGTTTCATGAATTTAAATCTATAATTCATATTACATTATTACTTTATTGCATGAGAATATACAGTTTAATCATTCCATATTAAAGGTTATCTACCAGAAACTCTCTACAAGAGTTAACAATTTAAGATAACAACTATTTATCAATACTCATACTCAAAAAAAAAAAAAAAAAAACTTTTCTTAGCAAATTTTCTATAAAATATAATTGGATGTGCTATATACAATTTAATGGTACCTCTATAGAGAAAAATCAATGAACTTATGAAGTTAATATTTTTGACTTTCTAATTACATGTATTCGACTTAGATACAAAAAAGGGTAGCATTCTTTTCCCTAGTTTTATATACCAGTTTTGAGGTGAATATCATATTCTCCAATTTGAAGTTGATAAGAAATATAACATTTCATTTTTTAAAGGTATGTCTATCCAGGTCTAAATTCTTTAAAATGCAACATTATTTTAGTTTGTTACAGAGTTGTGAATTTAACTGTTTCATTTATTGCTTGTTAATAGCATAAAAGTAATATTTTACTTTTTTCTCTCCCAGAAACCACATCAGCTGGAAGTGGTAAGCATTTCACTAGTAAAGTCCAGCAGTCTTAATCATCACCAAATAATTGATAACAATATGATGAATTTGGTATTTATGGTGATAAATAATTGAATATATTTTGTTTGTAGATCAGTTTTAACTTTTGTAATGATATTTTGTCATTTCTTTCAGAACAAGTGTATGAACCTTCAGGTAAATTTTCCATCTTCCCAAACCCATTTTCCAAAACCTTTCATGAAAATGTTATTTAAAATTAGTTGTTTCCTTGTATATAGCAGCACATAATAATCCTTATGCTAGTTATAATGGTATGCTTCCACTCTGTACAAATGATGCCTTGTTCAGTATATCCAAACTATAACATGATGTATGAAACAATACTGATGTTAGAACTTTCCTTTTATACTCGGCCATAACTTTTCTGCTATGAGATTTTTAACATAAATTTGAATATCACAAGATTTTGCAGACATAAAAAAAATAAGATTTACACCACATACATGACATATTTATAAATAATAATAAATCAATAATATGGCAATGTAGGACCATTTGAAAAGCCAGGTACAGTTTTGCAATATGAGTTATTGGTTCTATCAACTCCTAGTATATACTACGAGATAAAATAGCTATGTATGAAATAATGTCTATATATATGGTATTACAATCCTGTGCATGGTACAAGAAAAGATAGCACACCATAGCAATTCTACCACATGGGCAAAATATATTTCAGTTTATTATAACATTTTATTTTGTTTTTACCTAATTTTTACAATAAATATTAAAGTGTTTGCTTTGATGTTTCAAATTAACATCAGATTGCTCAATCTTGTTTTGTATTTTATAATCTTATCTTGCATTTATTAAATTGTAAATGACTATATAGTCCGAAGTAAAATCATCCATTTCCAGAGGGAGGATAGCTTTTGAATAATAATAATAAATGTAGGTTAAAGTCTTTGAATATAAAGTTTCATCTCAATACACATAATGTGAATTAGAAAGACCACCATATGAATTCATAAGTTGCTCTAGAAGTGCTAAAAATGTTTCATGAATTTAAATCTATAATTCATATTAAATTATTACTTTATTGCATGAGAATATACAGTTTAATCATTCCATATTAAAGGTTATCTACCAGAAACTCTCTACAAGAGTTAACAATTTAAGATTACAACTATTTATCAATACTCATACTCAAAAATAAAATAAACAAAAACTTTTCTTAGCAAATTTTCTATAAAATATAATTGGATGTGCTATATACAATTTAATGGTACCTCTATAGAGAAAAAACAATGAACTTATGAAGTTAATATTTTTGACTTTCTAATTACATGTATTCGACTTAGATACAAAAAAGGGTAGCATTCTTTTCCCTAGTTTTATATACCAGTTTTGAGGTGAATATCATATTCTCCAATTTGAAGTTGATAAGAAATATAACATTTCATTTTTTAAAGGTATGTCTATCCAGGTCTAAATTCTTTAAAATGCAACATTATTTTAGTTTGTTACAGAGTTGTGAATTTAACTGTTTCATTTATTGCTTGTTAATAGCATAAAAGTAATATTTTACTATTTTCTCTCCCAGAAACCACATCAGCTGGAAGTGGTAAGCATTTCACTAGTAAAGTCCAGCAGTCTTAATCATCACCAAATAATTGATAACAATATGATGAATTTGGTATTTATGGTGATAAATAATTGAATATATTGTGTTTGTAGATCAGTTTTAACTTTTGTAATGATATTTTGTCATTTCTTTCAGAACAAGTGTATGAACCTTCAGGTAAATTTTCCATCTTCCCAAACCCATTTTCCAAAACCTTTCATGAAAATGTTATTTAAAATTAGTTGTTTCCTTGTATATAGCAGCACATAATAATCCTTATGCTAGTTATAATGGTATGCTTCCACTCTGTACAAAATGATGCCTTGTTCAGTATATCCAAACTATAACATGATGTATGAAACAATACTGATGTTAGAACTTTCCTTTTATACTCGGCCATAACTTTTCTGCTATGAGATTTTTAACATAAATTTGAATATCACAAGATTTTGCAGACATAAAAAAAATAAGATTTACACCACATACATGACATATTTATAAATAATAATAAATCAATAATATGGCAATGTAGGACCATTTGAAAAGCCAGGTACAGTTTTGCAATATGAGTTATTGGTTCTATCAACCCCTAGTATATACTACAAGATAAAATAGCTAGGTATGAAATAATGTCTATATATATGGTATTACAATCCTGTGCATGATACAAGAAAAGATAGCACACCATAGCAATTCTACCACATGGGCAAAATATATTTCAGTTTATTATAACATTTTATTTTGTTTTTACCTAATTTTTACAATAAATATTAAAGTGTTTGCTTTGATCTTTCAAATTAACATCAGATTGCTCAATCTTGTTTTGTATTTTATAATCTTATCTTGCATTTATTAAATTGTAAATTACTATATAGTCCCAAGTAAAATCATCCATTTCCAGAGGGAGGATAGCTTTTGAATAATAATAATAAATGTAGGTTAAAGTCTTTGAATATAAAGTTTCATCTCAATACACATAATGTGAATTAGAAAGAATACCATATGAATTCATAAGTTGCTCTAGAAGTGCTAAAATGTTTCATGAATTTAAATCTATAATTCATATTACATTATTACTTTATTGCATGAGAATATACAGTTTAATCATTCCATATTAAAGGTTATCTACCAGAAACTCTCTACAAGAGTTAACAATTTAAGATAACAACTATTTATCAATACTCATACTCAAAAAAAAAAAAAAAAAAACTTTTCTTAGCAAATTTTCTATAAAATATAATTGGATGTGCTATATACAATTTAATGGTACCTCTATAGAGAAAAATCAATGAACTTATGAAGTTAATATTTTTGACTTTCTAATTACATGTATTCGACTTAGATACAAAAAAGGGTAGCATTCTTTTCCCTAGTTTTATATACCAGTTTTGAGGTGAATATCATATTCTCCAATTTGAAGTTGATAAGAAATATAACATTTCATTTTTTAAAGGTATGTCTATCCAGGTCTAAATTCTTTAAAATGCAACATTATTTTAGTTTGTTACAGAGTTGTGAATTTAACTGTTTCATTTATTGCTTGTTAATAGCATAAAAGTAATATTTTACTTTTTTCTCTCCCAGAAACCACATCAGCTGGAAGTGGTAAGCATTTCACTAGTAAAGTCCAGCAGTCTTAATCATCACCAAATAATTGATAACAATATGATGAATTTGGTATTTATGGTGATAAATAATTGAATATATTGTGTTTGTAGATCAGTTTTAACTTTTGTAATGATATTTTGTCATTTCTTTCAGAACAAGTGTATGAACCTTCAGGTAAATTTTCCATCTTCCCAAACCCATTTTCCAAAACCTTTCATGAAAATGTTATTTAAAATTAGTTGTTTCCTTGTATATAGCAGCACATAATAATCCTTATGCTAGTTATAATGGTATGCTTCCACTCTGTACAAATGATGCCTTGTTCAGTATATCCAAACTATAACATGATGTATGAAACAATACTGATGTTAGAACTTTCCTTTTATACTCGGCCATAACTTTTCTGCTATGAGATTTTTAACATAAATTTGAATATCACAAGATTTTGCAGACATAAAAAAAATAAGATTTACACCACATACATGACATATTTATAAATAATAATAAATCAATAATATGGCAATGTAGGACCATTTGAAAAGCCAGGTACAGTTTTGCAATATGAGTTATTGGTTCTATCAACTCCTAGTATATACTACGAGATAAAATAGCTATGTATGAAATAATGTCTATATATATGGTATTACAATCCTGTGCATGGTACAAGAAAAGATAGCACACCATAGCAATTCTACCACATGGGCAAAATATATTTCAGTTTATTATAACATTTTATTTTGTTTTTACCTAATTTTTACAATAAATATTAAAGTGTTTGCTTTGATGTTTCAAATTAACATCAGATTGCTCAATCTTGTTTTGTATTTTATAATCTTATCTTGCATTTATTAAATTGTAAATGACTATATAGTCCGAAGTAAAATCATCCATTTCCAGAGGGAGGATAGCTTTTGAATAATAATAATAAATGTAGGTTAAAGTCTTTGAATATAAAGTTTCATCTCAATACACATAATGTGAATTAGAAAGACCACCATATGAATTCATAAGTTGCTCTAGAAGTGCTAAAAATGTTTCATGAATTTAAATCTATAATTCATATTAAATTATTACTTTATTGCATGAGAATATACAGTTTAATCATTCCATATTAAAGGTTATCTACCAGAAACTCTCTACAAGAGTTAACAATTTAAGATTACAACTATTTATCAATACTCATACTCAAAAATAAAATAAACAAAAACTTTTCTTAGCAAATTTTCTATAAAATATAATTGGATGTGCTATATACAATTTAATGGTACCTCTATAGAGAAAAAACAATGAACTTATGAAGTTAATATTTTTGACTTTCTAATTACATGTATTCGACTTAGATACAAAAAAGGGTAGCATTCTTTTCCCTAGTTTTATATACCAGTTTTGAGGTGAATATCATATTCTCCAATTTGAAGTTGATAAGAAATATAACATTTCATTTTTTAAAGGTATGTCTATCCAGGTCTAAATTCTTTAAAATGCAACATTATTTTAGTTTGTTACAGAGTTGTGAATTTAACTGTTTCATTTATTGCTTGTTAATAGCATAAAAGTAATATTTTACTATTTTCTCTCCCAGAAACCACATCAGCTGGAAGTGGTAAGCATTTCACTAGTAAAGTCCAGCAGTCTTAATCATCACCAAATAATTGATAACAATATGATGAATTTGGTATTTATGGTGATAAATAATTGAATATATTGTGTTTGTAGATCAGTTTTAACTTTTGTAATGATATTTTGTCATTTCTTTCAGAACAAGTGTATGAACCTTCAGGTAAATTTTCCATCTTCCCAAACCCATTTTCCAAAACCTTTCATGAAAATGTTATTTAAAATTAGTTGTTTCCTTGTATATAGCAGCACATAATAATCCTTATGCTAGTTATAATGGTATGCTTCCACTCTGTACAAAATGATGCCTTGTTCAGTATATCCAAACTATAACATGATGTATGAAACAATACTGATGTTAGAACTTTCCTTTTATACTCGGCCATAACTTTTCTGCTATGAGATTTTTAACATAAATTTGAATATCACAAGATTTTGCAGACATAAAAAAAATAAGATTTACACCACATACATGACATATTTATAAATAATAATAAATCAATAATATGGCAATGTAGGACCATTTGAAAAGCCAGGTACAGTTTTGCAATATGAGTTATTGGTTCTATCAACCCCTAGTATATACTACGAGATAAAATAGCTATGTATGAAATAATGTCTATATATATGGTATTACAATCCTGTGCATGGTACAAGAAAATATAGCACACCATAGCAATTCTACCACATGGGCAAAATATATTTCAGTTTATTATAACATTTTATTTTGTTTTTACCTAATTTTTACAATAAATATTAAAGTGTTTGCTTTGATGTTTCAATTTAACATCAGATTGCTCAATCTTGTTTTGTATTTTATAATCTTATCTTGCATTTATTAAATTGTAAATGACTATATAGTCCCAAGTAAAATCATCCATTTCCAGAGGGAGGATAGCTTTTGAATAATAATAATAAATGTAGGTTAAAGTCTTTGAATATAAAGTTTCATCTCAATACACATAATGTGAATTAGAAAGACCACCATATGAATTCATAAGTTGCTCTAGAAGTGCTAAAAATGTTTCATGAATTTAAATCTATAATTCATATTAAATTATTACTTTATTGCATGAGAATATACAGTTTAATCATTCCATATTAAAGGTTATCTACCAGAAACTCTCTACAAGAGTTAACAATTTAAGATTACAACTATTTATCAATACTCATACTCAAAAATAAAATAAACAAAAACTTTTCTTCGCAAATTTTCTATAAAATATAATTGGATGTGCTATATACAATTTAATGGTACCTCTATAGAGAAAAAACAATGAACTTATGAAGTTAATATTTTTGACTTTCTAATTACATGTATTCGACTTAGATACAAAAAAGGGTAGCATTCTTTTCCCTAGTTTTATATACCAGTTTTGAGGTGAATATCATATTCTCCAATTTGAAGTTGATAAGAAATATATCATTTCATTTTTTAAAGGTATGTCTATCCAGGTCTAAATTCTTTAAAATGCAACATTATTTTAGTTTGTTACAGAGTTGTGAATTTAACTGTTTCATTTATTGCTTGTTAATAGCATAAAAGTAATATTTTACTATTTTCTCTCCCAGAAACCACATCAGCTGGAAGTGGTAAGCATTTCACTAGTAAAGTCCAGCAGTCTTAATCATCACCAAATAATTGATAACAATATGATGAATTTGGTATTTATGGTGATAAATAATTGAATATATTGTGTTTGTAGATCAGTTTTAACTTTTGTAATGATATTTTGTCATTTCTTTCAGAACAAGTGTATGAACCTTCAGGTAAATTTTCCATCTTCCCAAACCCATTTTCCAAAACCTTTCATGAAAATGTTATTTAAAATTAGTTGTTTCCTTGTATATAGCAGCACATAATAATCCTTATGCTAGTTATAATGGTATGCTTCCACTCTGTACAAAATGATGCCTTGTTCAGTATATCCAAACTATAACATGATGTATGAAACAATACTGATATTAGAACTTTCCTTTTATACTCGGCCATAACTTTTCTGCTATGAGATTTTTAACATAAATTTGAATATCACAAGATTTTGCAGACATAAAAAAAATAAGATTTACACCACATACATGACATATTTATAAATAATAATAAATCAATAATATGGCAATGTAGGACCATTTGAAAAGCCAGGTACAGTTTTGCAATATGAGTTATTGGTTCTATCAACCCCTAGTATATACTACGAGATAAAATAGCTATGTATGAAATAATGTCTATATATATGGTATTACAATCCTGTGCATGGTACAAGAAAATATAGCACACCATAGCAATTCTACCACATGGGCAAAATATATTTCAGTTTATTATAACATTTTATTTTGTTTTTACCTAATTTTTACAATAAATATTAAAGTGTTTGCTTTGATGTTTCAATTTAACATCAGATTGCTCAATCTTGTTTTGTATTTTATAATCTTATCTTGCATTTATTAAATTGTAAATGACTATATAGTCCCAAGTAAAATCATCCATTTCCAGAGGGAGGATAGCTTTTGAATAATAATAATAAATGTAGGTTAAAGTCTTTGAATATAAAGTTTCATCTCAATACACATAATGTGAATTAGAAAGACCACCATATGAATTCATAAGTTGCTCTAGAAGTGCTAAAAATGTTTCATGAATTTAAATCTATAATTCATATTAAATTATTACTTTATTGCATGAGAATATACAGTTTAATCATTCCATATTAAAGGTTATCTACCAGAAACTCTCTACAAGAGTTAACAATTTAAGATTACAACTATTTGTCAATACTCATACTCAAAAATAAAACAAACAAAAACTTTTCTTAGCAAGTTTTCTATAAAATATAATTGGATGTGCTATATACAATTTAATGATACCTCTATAGAGAAAAAATAATGAACTTATGAATTTTATATTTTTGAGTTTCTATTTACATGTATTTGACTTAGATACAAAAAAGGGTAGCATTCTTTTCCCTAGCTTTATATACCAGTTTTGAGGTGAATATCATATTCTCCAATTTGAAGTTGATAAGAAATATAACATTTCATTTTTTAAAGGTATGTCTATCCAGGTCTAAATTCTTTAAAATGCAACATTATTTTAGTTTGTTACAGAGTTGTGAATTTAACTGTTTCATTTATTGCTTGTTAATAGCATAAAAGTAATATTTTACTATTTTCTCTCCCAGAAACCACATCAGCTGGAAGTGGTAAGCGTTTTACTAGTAAAGTCCAGCAGTCTTAATCATCACCAAATAATTGATAACAATATGATGAATTTGGTATTTATGGTGATAAATAATTGAATATATTGTGTTTGTAGATCAGTTTTAACTTTTGTAATGATATTTTTTCATTTCTTTCAGAACAAGTGTATGAACCTTCAGGTAAATTTTCCATCTTCCCAAACCCATTTTCCAAAACCTTTCATGAAAATGTTATTTAAAATTAGTTGTTTCCTTGTATATAGTAGCACATAATAATCCTTATGCTAGTTATAATGGTATGCTTCCACTCTGTACAAAATGATGCCTTGTTCAGTATATCCAAACTATAACATGATGTATGAAACAATACTGATGTTAGAACTTTCCTTTTATACTCGGCCATAACTTTTGTGCTATGAGATTTTTAACATAAATTTGAATATCACAAGATTTTGCAGACATAAAAAAAATAAGATTTACACCACATACATGACATATTTATAAATAATAATAAATCAATAATATGGCAATGTAGGACCATTTGAAAAGCCAGGTACAGTTTTGCAATATGAGTTATTGGTTCTATCAACTCCTAGTATATACTACGAGATAAAATAGCTATGTATGAAATAATGTCTATATATATGGTATTACAATCCTGTGCATGGTACAAGAAAAGATAGCACACCATAGCAATTCTACCACATGGGCAAAATATATTTCAGTTTATTATAACATTTTATTTTGTTTTTACCTAATTTTTACAATAAATATTAAAGTGTTTGCTTTGATCTTTCAAATTAACATCAGATTGCTCAATCTTGTTTTGTATTTTATAATCTTATCTTGCATTTATTAAATTGTAAATGACTATATAGTCCCAAGTAAAATCATCAATTTCCAGAGGGAGGATAGCTTTTGAATAATAATAATAAATGTAGGTTAAAGTCTTTGAATATAAAGTTTCATCTCAATACACATAATGTGAATTAGAAAGAATACCATATGAATTCATAAGTTGCTCTAGAAGTGCTAAAATGTTTCATGAATTTAAATCTATAATTCATATTACATTATTACTTTATTGCATGAGAATATACAGTTTAATCATTCCATATTAAAGGTTATCTACCAGAAACTCTCTACAAGAGTTAACAATTTAAGATAACAACTATTTATCAATACTCATACTCAAAAAAAAAAAAAAAAAAACTTTTCTTAGCAAATTTTCTATAAAATATAATTGGATGTGCTATATACAATTTAATGGTACCTCTATAGAGAAAAATCAATGAACTTATGAAGTTAATATTTTTGACTTTCTAATTACATGTATTCGACTTAGATACAAAAAAGGGTAGCATTCTTTTCCCTAGTTTTATATACCAGTTTTGAGGTGAATATCATATTCTCCAATTTGAAGTTGATAAGAAATATAACATTTCATTTTTTAAAGGTATGTCTATCCAGGTCTAAATTCTTTAAAATGCAACATTATTTTAGTTTGTTACAGAGTTGTGAATTTAACTGTTTCATTTATTGCTTGTTAATAGCATAAAAGTAATATTTTACTATTTTCTCTCCCAGAAACCACATCAGCTGGAAGTGGTAAGCATTTCACTAGTAAAGTCCAGCAGTCTTAATCATCACCAAATAATTGATAACAATATGATGAATTTGGTATTTATGGTGATAAATAATTGAATATATTGTGTTTGTAGATCAGTTTTAACTTTTGTAATGATATTTTGTCATTTCTTTCAGAACAAGTGTATGAACCTTCAGGTAAATTTTCCATCTTCCCAAACCCATTTTCCAAAACCTTTCATGAAAATGTTATTTAAAATTAGTTGTTTCCTTGTATATAGCAGCACATAATAATCCTTATGCTAGTTATAATGGTATGCTTCCACTCTGTACAAATGATGCCTTGTTCAGTATATCCAAACTATAACATGATGTATGAAACAATACTGATGTTAGAACTTTCCTTTTATACTCGGCCATAACTTTTGTGCTATGAGATTTTTAACATAAATTTGAATATCACAAGATTTTGCAGACATAAAAAAAATAAGATTTACACCACATACATGACATATTTATAAATAATAATAAATCAATAATATGGCAATGTAGGACCATTTGAAAAGCCAGGTACAGTTTTGCAATATGAGTTATTGGTTCTATCAACTCCTAGTATATACTACGAGATAAAATAGCTATGTATGAAATAATGTCTATATATATGGTATTACAATCCTGTGCATGGTACAAGAAAAGATAGCACACCATAGCAATTCTACCACATGGGCAAAATATATTTCAGTTTATTATAACATTTTATTTTGTTTTTACCTAATTTTTACAATAAATATTAAAGTGTTTGCTTTGATGTTTCAAATTAACATCAGATTGCTCAATCTTGTTTTGTATTTTATAATCTTATCTTGCATTTATTAAATTGTAAATGACTATATAGTCCGAAGTAAAATCATCCATTTCCAGAGGGAGGATAGCTTTTGAATAATAATAATAAATGTAGGTTAAAGTCTTTGAATATAAAGTTTCATCTCAATACACATAATGTGAATTAGAAAGACCACCATATGAATTCATAAGTTGCTCTAGAAGTGCTAAAAATGTTTCATGAATTTAAATCTATAATTCATATTAAATTATTACTTTATTGCATGAGAATATACAGTTTAATCATTCCATATTAAAGGTTATCTACCAGAAACTCTCTACAAGAGTTAACAATTTAAGATTACAACTATTTATCAATACTCATACTCAAAAATAAAATAAACAAAAACTTTTCTTAGCAAATTTTCTATAAAATATAATTGGATGTGCTATATACAATTTAATGGTACCTCTATAGAGAAAAAACAATGAACTTATGAAGTTAATATTTTTGACTTTCTAATTACATGTATTCGACTTAGATACAAAAAAGGGTAGCATCCTTTTCTCTAGTTTTATATACCAGTTTTGAGGTGAATATCATATTCTCCAATTTGAAGTTGATAAGAAATATAACATTTCATTTTTTAAAGGTATGTCTATCCAGGTCTAAATTCTTTAAAATGCTACATTATTTTAGTTTGTTACAGAGTTGTGAATTTAACTGTTTCATTTATTGCTTGTTAATAGCATAAAAGTAATATTTTACTATTTTCTCTCCCAGAAACCACATCAGCTGGAAGTGGTAAGCATTTCACTAGTAAAGTCCAGCAGTCTTAATCATCACCAAATAATTGATAACAATATGATGAATTTGGTATTTATGGTGATAAATAATTGAATATATTGTGTTTGTAGATCAGTTTTAACTTTTGTAATGATATTTTGTCATTTCTTTCAGAACAAGTGTATGAACCTTCAGGTAAATTTTCCATCTTCCCAAACCCATTTTCCAAAACCTTTCATGAAAATGTTATTTAAAATTAGTCGTTTCCTTGTATATAGCAGCACATAATAATCCTTATGCTAGTTATAATGGTATGCTTCCACTCTGTACAAAATATGCCTTGTTCAGTATATCCAAACTATAACATGATGTATGAAACAATACTGATGTTAGAACTTTCCTTTTATACTCGGCCATAACTTTTCTGCTATGAGATTTTTAACATAAATTTGAATATCACAAGATTTTGCAGACATAAAAAAATAAGATTTACACCACATACATGACATATTTATAAATAATAATAAATCAATAATATGGCAATGTAGGACCATTTGAAAAGCCAGGTACAGTTTTGCAATATGAGTTATTGGTTCTATCAACTCCTAGTATATACTACGAGATAAAATAGCTATGTATGAAATAATGTCTATATATATGGTATTACAATCCTGTGCATGGTACAAGAAAAGATAGCACACCATAGCAATTCTACCACATGGGCAAAATATATTTCAGTTTATTATAACATTTTATTTTGTTTTTACCTAATTTTTACAATAAATATTAAAGTGTTTGCTTTGATGTTTCAAATTAACATCAGATTGCTCAATCTTGTTTTGTATTTTACAATCTTATCTTGCATTTATTAAATTGTAAATGACTATATAGTCCGAAGTAAAATCATCCATTTCCAGAGGGAGGATAGCTTTTGAATAATAATAATAAATGTAGGTTAAAGTCTTTGAATATAAAGTTTCATCTCAATACACATAATGTGAATTAGAAAGACCACCATATGAATTCATAAGTTGCTCTAGAAGTGCTAAAAATGTTTCATGAATTTAAATCTATAATTCATATTAAATTATTACTTTATTGCATGAGAATATACAGTTTAATCATTCCATATTAAAGGTTATCTACCAGAAACTCTCTACAAGAGTTAACAATTTAAGATTACAACTATTTATCAATACTCATACTCAAAAATAAAATAAACAAAAACTTTTCTTAGCAAATTTTCTATAAAATATAATTGGATGTGCTATATACAATTTAATGGTACCTCTATAGAGAAAAAACAATGAACTTATGAAGTTAATATTTTTGACTTTCTAATTACATGTATTCGACTTAGATACAAAAAAGGGTAGCATTCTTTTCCCTAGTTTTATATACCAGTTTTGAGGTGAATATCATATTCTCCAATTTGAAGTTGATAAGAAATATAACATTTCATTTTTTAAAGGTATGTCTATCCAGGTCTAAATTCTTTAAAATGCAACATTATTTTAGTTTGTTACAGAGTTGTGAATTTAACTGTTTCATTTATTGCTTGTTAATAGCATAAAAGTAATATTTTACTATTTTCTCTCCCAGAAACCACATCAGCTGGAAGTGGTAAGCATTTCACTAGTAAAGTCCAGCAGTCTTAATCATCACCAAATAATTGATAACAATATGATGAATTTGGTATTTATGGTGATAAATAATTGAATATATTGTGTTTGTAGATCAGTTTTAACTTTTGTAATGATATTTTGTCATTTCTTTCAGAACAAGTGTATGAACCTTCAGGTAAATTTTCCATCTTCCCAAACCCATTTTCCAAAACCTTTCATGAAAATGTTATTTAAAATTAGTTGTTTCCTTGTATATAGCAGCACATAATAATCCTTATGCTAGTTATAATGGTATGCTTCCACTCTGTACAAAATGATGCCTTGTTCAGTATATCCATACTATAACATGATGTATGAAACAATACTGATGTTAGAACTTTCCTTTTATACTCGGCCATAACTTTTGTGCTATGAGATTTTTAACATAAATTTGAATATCACAAGATTTTGCAGACATAAAAAAAATAAGATTTACACCACATACATGACATATTTATAAATAATAATAAATCAATAATATGGCAATGTAGGACCATTTGAAAAGCCAGGTACAGTTTTGCAATATGAGTTATTGGTTCTATCAACCCCTAGTATATACTACAAGATAAAATAGCTAGGTATGAAATAATGTCTATATATATGGTATTACAATCCTGTGCATGGTACAAGAAAAGATAGCACACCATAGCAATTCTACCACATGGGCAAAATATATTTCAGTTTATTATAACATTTTATTTTGTTTTTACCTAATTTTTACAATAAATATTAAAGTGTTTGCTTTGATCTTTCAAATTAACATCAGATTGCTCAATCTTGTTTTGTATTTTATAATCTTATCTTGCATTTATTAAATTGTAAATTACTATATAGTCCCAAGTAAAATCATCCATTTCCAGAGGGAGGATAGCTTTTGAATAATAATAATAAATGTAGGTTAAAGTCTTTGAATATAAAGTTTCATCTCAATACACATAATGTGAATTAGAAAGACCACCATATGAATTCATAAGTTGCTCTAGAAGTGCTAAAAATGTTTCATGAATTTAAATCTATAATTCATATTAAATTATTACTTTATTGCATGAGAATATACAGTTTAATCATTCCATATTAAAGGTTATCTTCCAGAAACTCTCTACAAGAGTTAACAATTTAAGATTACAACTATTTATCAATACTCATACTCAAAAAAAAAAAAAAAACTTTTCTTAGCAAATTTTCTATAAAATATAATTGGTTGTGCTATATACAATTTAATGGTACCTCTATAGAGAAAAAACAATGAACTTATGAAGTTAATATTTTTGACTTTCTAATTACATGTATTCGACTTAGATACAAAAAAGGGTAGCATTCTTTTCCCTAGTTTTATATACCAGTTTTGAGGTGAATATCATATTCTCCAATTTGAAGTTGATAAGAAATATAACATTTCATTTTTTAAAGGTATGTCTATCCAGGTCTAAATTCTTTAAAATGCAACATTATTTTAGTTTGTTACAGAGTTGTGAATTTAACTGTTTCATTTATTGCTTGTTAATAGCATAAAAGTAATATTTTACTTTTTTCTCTCCCAGAAACCACATCAGCTGGAAGTGGTAAGCATTTCACTAGTAAAGTCCAGCAGTCTTAATCATCACCAAATAATTGATAACAATATGATGAATTTGGTATTTATGGTGATAAATAATTGAATATATTGTGTTTGTAGATCAGTTTTAACTTTTGTAATGATATTTTGTCATTTCTTTCAGAACAAGTGTATGAACCTTCAGGTAAATTTTCCATCTTCCCAAACCCATTTTCCAAAACCTTTCATGAAAATGTTATTTAAAATTAGTTGTTTCCTTGTATATAGCAGCACATAATAATCCTTATGCTAGTTATAATGGTATGCTTCCACTCTGTACAAAATGATGCCTTGTTCAGTATATCCAAACTATAACATGATGTATGAAACAATACTGATGTTAGAACTTTCCTTTTATACTCGGCCATAACTTTTGTGCTATGAGATTTTTAACATAAATTTGAATATCACAAGATTTTGCAGACATAAAAAAAATAAGATTTACACCACATACATGACATATTTATAAATAATAATAAATCAATAATATGGCAATGTAGGACCATTTGAAAAGCCAGGTACAGTTTTGCAATATGAGTTATTGGTTCTATCAACTCCTAGTATATACTACGAGATAAAATAGCTATGTATGAAATAATGTCTATATATATGGTATTACAATCCTGTGCATGGTACAAGAAAAGATAGCACACCATAGCAATTCTACCACATGGGCAAAATATATTTCAGTTTATTATAACATTTTATTTTGTTTTTACCTAATTTTTACAATAAATATTAAAGTGTTTGCTTTGATGTTTCAAATTAACATCAGATTGCTCAATCTTGTTTTGTATTTTATAATCTTATCTTGCATTTATTAAATTGTAAATGACTATATAGTCCCAAGTAAAATCATCCATTTCCAGAGGGAGGATAGCTTTTGAATAATAATAATAAATGTAGGTTAAAGTCTTTGAATATAAAGTTTCATCTCAATACACATAATGTAAATTAGAAAGACCACCATATGAATTCATAAGTTGCTCTAGAAGTGCTAAAAATGTTTCATGAATTTAAATCTATAATTCATATTAAATTATTACTTTATTGCATGAGAATATACAGTTTAATCATTCCATATTAAAGGTTATCTTCCAGAAACTCTCTACAAGAGTTAACAATTTAAGATTACAACTATTTATCAATACTCATACTCAAAAATAAAATAAACAAAAACTTTTCTTAGCAAATTTTCTATAAAATATAATTGGATGTGCTATATACAATTTAATGGTACCTCTATAGAGAAAAAACAATGAACTTATGAAGTTAATATTTTTGACTTTCTAATTACATGTATTCGACTTAGATACATAAAAGGGTAGCATCCTTTTCCCTAGTTTTATATACCAGTTTTGAGGTGAATATCATATTCTCCAATTTGAAGTTGATAAGAAATATAACATTTCATTTTTTAAAGGTATGTCTATCCAGGTCTAAATTCTTTAAAATGCAACATTATTTTAGTTTGTTACAGAGTTGTGAATTTAACTGTTTCATTTATTGCTTGTTAATAGCATAAAAGTAATATTTTACTATTTTCTCTCCCAGAAACCACATCAGCTGGAAGTGGTAAGCATTTCACTAGTAAAGTCCAGCAGTCTTAATCATCACCAAATAATTGATAACAATATGATGAATTTGGTATTTATGGTGATAAATAATTGAATATATTGTGTTTGTAGATCAGTTTTAACTTTTGTAATGATATTTTGTCATTTCTTTCAGAACAAGTGTATGAACCTTCAGGTAAATTTTCCATCTTCCCAAACCCATTTTCCAAAACCTTTCATGAAAATGTTATTTAAAATTAGTTGTTTCCTTGAATATAGCAGCACATAATAATCCTTATGCTAGTTATAATGGTATGCTTCCACTCTGTACAAAATATGCCTTGTTCAGTATATCCAAACTATAACATGATGTATGAAACAATACTGATGTTAGAACTTTCCTTTTATACTCGGCCATAACTTTTCTGCTGAGATTTTTAACATAAATTTGAATATCACAAGATTTTGCAGACATAAAAAAAATAAGATTTACACCACATACATGACATATTTATAAATAATAATAAATCAATAATATGGCAATGTAGGACCATTTGAAAAGCCAGGTACAGTTTTGCAATATGAGTTATTGGTTCTATCAACCCCTAGTATATACTACAAGATAAAATAGCTAGGTATGAAATAATGTCTATATATATGGTATTACAATCCTGTGCATGGTACAAGAAAATATAGCACACCATAGCAATTCTACCACATGGGCAAAATATATTTCAGTTTATTATAACATTTTATTTTGTTTTTACCTAATTTTTACAATAAATATTAAAGTGTTTGCTTTGATCTTTCAAATTAACATCAGATTGCTCAATCTTGTTTTGTATTTTATAATCTTATCTTGCATTTATTAAATTGTAAATTACTATATAGTCCCAAGTAAAATCATCCATTTCCAGAGGGAGGATAGCTTTTGAATAATAATAATAAATGTAGGTTAAAGTCTTTGAATATAAAGTTTCATCTCAATACACATAATGTGAATTAGAAAGACCACCATATGAATTCATAAGTTGCTCTAGAAGTGCTAAAAATGTTTCATGAATTTAAATCTATAATTCATATTAAATTATTACTTTATTGCATGAGAATATACAGTTTAATCATTCCATATTAAAGGTTATCTTCCAGAAACTCTCTACAAGAGTTAACAATTTAAGATTACAACTATTTATCAATACTCATACTCAAAAAAAAAAAAAAAAAAAAAACTTTTCTTAGCAAATTTTCTATAAAATATAATTGGTTGTGCTATATACAATTTAATGGTACCTCTATAGAGAAAAAACAATGAACTTATGAAGTTAATATTTTTGACTTTCTAATTACATGTATTCGACTTAGATACAAAAAAGGGTAGCATTCTTTTCCCTAGTTTTATATACCAGTTTTGAGGTGAATATCATATTCTCCAATTTGAAGTTGATAAGAAATATAACATTTCATTTTTTAAAGGTATGTCTATCCAGGTCTAAATTCTTTAAAATGCAACATTATTTTAGTTTGTTACAGAGTTGTGAATTTAACTGTTTCATTTATTGCTTGTTAATAGCATAAAAGTAATATTTTACTTTTTTCTCTCCCAGAAACCACATCAGCTGGAAGTGGTAAGCATTTCACTAGTAAAGTCCAGCAGTCTTAATCATCACCAAATAATTGATAACAATATGATGAATTTGGTATTTATGGTGATAAATAATTGAATATATTGTGTTTGTAGATCAGTTTTAACTTTTGTAATGATATTTTGTCATTTCTTTCAGAACAAGTGTATGAACCTTCAGGTAAATTTTCCATCTTCCCAAACCCATTTTCCAAAACCTTTCATGAAAATGTTATTTAAAATTAGTTGTTTCCTTGTATATAGCAGCACATAATAATCCTTATGCTAGTTATAATGGTATGCTTCCACTCTGTACAAAATGATGCCTTGTTCAGTATATCCAAACTATAACATGATGTATGAAACAATACTGATGTTAGAACTTTCCTTTTATACTCGGCCATAACTTTTCTGCTATGAGATTTTTAACATAAATTTGAATATCACAAGATTTTGCAGACATAAAAAAAATAAGATTTACACCACATACATGACATATTTATAAATAATAATAAATCAATAATATGGCAATGTAGGACCATTTGAAAAGCCAGGTACAGTTTTGCAATATGAGTTATTGGTTCTATCAACTCCTAGTATATACTACGAGATAAAATAGCTATGTATGAAATAATGTCTATATATATGGTATTACAATCCTGTGCATGGTACAAGAAAAGATAGCACACCATAGCAATTCTACCACATGGGCAAAATATATTTCAGTTTATTATAACATTTTATTTTGTTTTTACCTAATTTTTACAATAAATATTAAAGTGTTTGCTTTGATGTTTCAAATTAACATCAGATTGCTCAATCTTGTTTTGTATTTTATAATCTTATCTTGCATTTATTAAATTGTAAATGACTATATAGTCCCAAGTAAAATCATCCATTTCCAGAGGGAGGATAGCTTTTGAATAATAATAATAAATGTAGGTTAAAGTCTTTGAATATAAAGTTTCATCTCAATACACATAATGTAAATTAGAAAGACCACCATATGAATTCATAAGTTGCTCTAGAAGTGCTAAAAATGTTTCATGAATTTAAATCTATAATTCATATTAAATTATTACTTTATTGCATGAGAATATACAGTTTAATCATTCCATATTAAAGGTTATCTTCCAGAAACTCTCTACAAGAGTTAACAATTTAAGATTACAACTATTTATCAATACTCATACTCAAAAATAAAATAAACAAAAACTTTTCTTAGCAAATTTTCTATAAAATATAATTGGATGTGCTATATACAATTTAATGGTACCTCTATAGAGAAAAAACAATGAACTTATGAAGTTAATATTTTTGACTTTCTAATTACATGTATTCGACTTAGATACATAAAAGGGTAGCATCCTTTTCCCTAGTTTTATATACCAGTTTTGAGGTGAATATCATATTCTCCAATTTGAAGTTGATAAGAAATATAACATTTCATTTTTTAAAGGTATGTCTATCCAGGTCTAAATTCTTTAAAATGCAACATTATTTTAGTTTGTTACAGAGTTGTGAATTTAACTGTTTCATTTATTGCTTGTTAATAGCATAAAAGTAATATTTTACTATTTTCTCTCCCAGAAACCACATCAGCTGGAAGTGGTAAGCATTTCACTAGTAAAGTCCAGCAGTCTTAATCATCACCAAATAATTGATAACAATATGATGAATTTGGTATTTATGGTGATAAATAATTGAATATATTGTGTTTGTAGATCAGTTTTAACTTTTGTAATGATATTTTGTCATTTCTTTCAGAACAAGTGTATGAACCTTCAGGTAAATTTTCCATCTTCCCAAACCCATTTTCCAAAACCTTTCATGAAAATGTTATTTAAAATTAGTTGTTTCCTTGAATATAGCAGCACATAATAATCCTTATGCTAGTTATAATGGTATGCTTCCACTCTGTACAAAATATGCCTTGTTCAGTATATCCAAACTATAACATGATGTATGAAACAATACTGATGTTAGAACTTTCCTTTTATACTCGGCCATAACTTTTCTGCTGAGATTTTTAACATAAATTTGAATATCACAAGATTTTGCAGACATAAAAAAAATAAGATTTACACCACATACATGACATATTTATAAATAATAATAAATCAATAATATGGCAATGTAGGACCATTTGAAAAGCCAGGTACAGTTTTGCAATATGAGTTATTGGTTCTATCAACCCCTAGTATATACTACAAGATAAAATAGCTAGGTATGAAATAATGTCTATATATATGGTATTACAATCCTGTGCATGGTACAAGAAAATATAGCACACCATAGCAATTCTACCACATGGGCAAAATATATTTCAGTTTATTATAACATTTTATTTTGTTTTTACCTAATTTTTACAATAAATATTAAAGTGTTTGCTTTGATCTTTCAAATTAACATCAGATTGCTCAATCTTGTTTTGTATTTTATAATCTTATCTTGCATTTATTAAATTGTAAATTACTATATAGTCCCAAGTAAAATCATCCATTTCCAGAGGGAGGATAGCTTTTGAATAATAATAATAAATGTAGGTTAAAGTCTTTGAATATAAAGTTTCATCTCAATACACATAATGTGAATTAGAAAGACCACCATATGAATTCATAAGTTGCTCTAGAAGTGCTAAAAATGTTTCATGAATTTAAATCTATAATTCATATTAAATTATTACTTTATTGCATGAGAATATACAGTTTAATCATTCCATATTAAAGGTTATCTTCCAGAAACTCTCTACAAGAGTTAACAATTTAAGATTACAACTATTTATCAATACTCATACTCAAAAAAAAAAATAAAAAAAAAACTTTTCTTAGCAAATTTTCTATAAAATATAATTGGTTGTGCTATATACAATTTAATGGTACCTCTATAGAGAAAAAACAATGAACTTATGAAGTTAATATTTTTGACTTTCTAATTACATGTATTCGACTTAGATACAAAAAAGGGTAGCATTCTTTTCCCTAGTTTTATATACCAGTTTTGAGGTGAATATCATATTCTCCAATTTGAAGTTGATAAGAAATATAACATTTCATTTTTTAAAGGTATGTCTATCCAGGTCTAAATTCTTTAAAATGCAACATTATTTTAGTTTGTTACAGAGTTGTGAATTTAACTGTTTCATTTATTGCTTGTTAATAGCATAAAAGTAATATTTTACTTTTTTCTCTCCCAGAAACCACATCAGCTGGAAGTGGTAAGCATTTCACTAGTAAAGTCCAGCAGTCTTAATCATCACCAAATAATTGATAACAATATGATGAATTTGGTATTTATGGTGATAAATAATTGAATATATTGTGTTTGTAGATCAGTTTTAACTTTTGTAATGATATTTTGTCATTTCTTTCAGAACAAGTGTATGAACCTTCAGGTAAATTTTCCATCTTCCCAAACCCATTTTCCAAAACCTTTCATGAAAATGTTATTTAAAATTAGTTGTTTCCTTGTATATAGCAGCACATAATAATCCTTATGCTAGTTATAATGGTATGCTTCCACTCTGTACAAAATGATGCCTTGTTCAGTATATCCAAACTATAACATGATGTATGAAACAATACTGATGTTAGAACTTTCCTTTTATACTCGGCCATAACTTTTCTGCTATGAGATTTTTAACATAAATTTGAATATCACAAGATTTTGCAGACATAAAAAAAATAAGATTTACACCACATACATGACATATTTATAAATAATAATAAATCAATAATATGGCAATGTAGGACCATTTGAAAAGCCAGGTACAGTTTTGCAATATGAGTTATTGGTTCTATCAACTCCTAGTATATACTACGAGATAAAATAGCTATGTATGAAATAATGTCTATATATATGGTATTACAATCCTGTGCATGGTACAAGAAAAGATAGCACACCATAGCAATTCTACCACATGGGCAAAATATATTTCAGTTTATTATAACATTTTATTTTGTTTTTACCTAATTTTTACAATAAATATTAAAGTGTTTGCTTTGATGTTTCAAATTAACATCAGATTGCTCAATCTTGTTTTGTATTTTATAATCTTATCTTGCATTTATTAAATTGTAAATGACTATATAGTCCCAAGTAAAATCATCCATTTCCAGAGGGAGGATAGCTTTTGAATAATAATAATAAATGTAGGTTAAAGTCTTTGAATATAAAGTTTCATCTCAATACACATAATGTAAATTAGAAAGACCACCATATGAATTCATAAGTTGCTCTAGAAGTGCTAAAAATGTTTCATGAATTTAAATCTATAATTCATATTAAATTATTACTTTATTGCATGAGAATATACAGTTTAATCATTCCATATTAAAGGTTATCTTCCAGAAACTATCTACAAGAGTTAACAATTTAAGATTACAACTATTTATCAATACTCATACTCAAAAATAAAATAAACAAAAACTTTTCTTAGCAAATTTTCTATAAAATATAATTGGATGTGCTATATACAATTTAATGGTACCTCTATAGAGAAAAAACAATGAACTTATGAAGTTAATATTTTTGACTTTCTAATTACATGTATTCGACTTAGATACATAAAAGGGTAGCATCCTTTTCCCTAGTTTTATATACCAGTTTTGAGGTGAATATCATATTCTCCAATTTGAAGTTGATAAGAAATATAACATTTCATTTTTTAAAGGTATGTCTATCCAGGTCTAAATTCTTTAAAATGCAACATTATTTTAGTTTGTTACAGAGTTGTGAATTTAACTGTTTCATTTATTGCTTGTTAATAGCATAAAAGTAATATTTTACTATTTTCTCTCCCAGAAACCACATCAGCTGGAAGTGGTAAGCATTTCACTAGTAAAGTCCAGCAGTCTTAATCATCACCAAATAATTGATAACAATATGATGAATTTGGTATTTATGGTGATAAATAATTGAATATATTGTGTTTGTAGATCAGTTTTAACTTTTGTAATGATATTTTGTCATTTCTTTCAGAACAAGTGTATGAACCTTCAGGTAAATTTTCCATCTTCCCAAACCCATTTTCCAAAACCTTTCATGAAAATGTTATTTAAAATTAGTTGTTTCCTTGAATATAGCAGCACATAATAATCCTTATGCTAGTTATAATGGTATGCTTCCACTCTGTACAAAATATGCCTTGTTCAGTATATCCAAACTATAACATGATGTATGAAACAATACTGATGTTAGAACTTTCCTTTTATACTCGGCCATAACTTTTCTGCTGAGATTTTTAACATAAATTTGAATATCACAAGATTTTGCAGACATAAAAAAAATAAGATTTACACCACATACATGACATATTTATAAATAATAATAAATCAATAATATGGCAATGTAGGACCATTTGAAAAGCCAGGTACAGTTTTGCAATATGAGTTATTGGTTCTATCAACCCCTAGTATATACTACAAGATAAAATAGCTAGGTATGAAATAATGTCTATATATATGGTATTACAATCCTGTGCATGGTACAAGAAAAGATAGCACACCATAGCAATTCTACCACATAGGCAAAATATATTTCAGTTTATTATAACATTTTATTTTGTTTTTACCTAATTTTTACAATAAATATTAAAGTGTTTGCTTTGATCTTTCAAATTAACATCAGATTGCTCAATCTTGTTTTGTATTTTATAATCTTATCTTGCATTTATTAAATTGTAAATTACTATCTAGTCCCAAGTAAAAATGTCCTTTTCCAGAGGGAGGATAGCTTTTGAATAATAATAATAAATGTAGGTTAAAGTCTTTGAATATAAAGTTTCATCTCAATACACATAATGTGAATTAGAAAGAATACCATATGAATTCATAAGTTGCTCTAGAAGTGCTAAAATGTTTCATGAATTTAAATCTATAATTCATATTACATTATTACTTTATTGCATGAGAATATACAGTTTAATCATTCCATATTAAAGGTTATCTACCAGAAACTCTCTACAAGAGTTAACAATTTAAGATAACAACTATTTATCAATACTCATACTCAAAAAAAAAAAAACTTTTCTTAGCAAATTTTCTATAAAATATAATTGGATGTGCTATATACAATTTAATGGTACCTCTATAGAGAAAAAACAATGAACTTATGAAGTTAATATTTTTGACTTTCTAATTACATGTATTCGACTTAGATACATAAAAGGGTAGCATCCTTTTCCCTAGTTTTATATACCAGTTTTGAGGTGAATATCATATTCTCCAATTTGAAGTTGATAAGAAATATAACATTTCATTTTTTAAAGGTATGTCTATCCAGGTCTAAATTCTTTAAAATGCAACATTATTTTAGTTTGTTACAGAGTTGTGAATTTAACTGTTTCATTTATTGCTTGTTAATAGCATAAAAGTAATATTTTACTATTTTCTCTCCCAGAAACCACATCAGCTGGAAGTGGTAAGCATTTCACTAGTAAAGTCCAGCAGTCTTAATCATCACCAAATAATTGATAACAATATGATGAATTTGGTATTTATGGTGATAAATAATTGAATATATTGTGTTTGTAGATCAGTTTTAACTTTTGTAATGATATTTTGTCATTTCTTTCAGAACAAGTGTATGAACCTTCAGGTAAATTTTCCATCTTCCCAAACCCATTTTCCAAAACCTTTCATGAAAATGTTATTTAAAATTAGTTGTTTCCTTGTATATAGCAGCACATAATAATCCTTATGCTAGTTATAATGGTATGCTTCCACTCTGTACAAAATATGCCTTGTTCAGTATATCCAAACTATAACATGATGTATGAAACAATACTGATGTTAGAACTTTCCTTTTATACTCGGCCATAACTTTTCTGCTATGAGATTTTTAACATAAATTTGAATATCACAAGATTTTGCAGACATAAAAAAAATAAGATTTACACCACATACATGACATATTTATAAATAATAATAAATCAATAATATGGCAATGTAGGACCATTTGAAAAGCCAGGTACAGTTTTGCAATATGAGTTATTGGTTCTATCAACCCCTAGTATATACTACAAGATAAAATAGCTAGGTATGAAATAATGTCTATATATATGGTATTACAATCCTGTGCATGGTACAAGAAAAGATAGCACACCATAGCAATTCTACCACATGGGCAAAATATATTTCAGTTTATTATAACATTTTATTTTGTTTTTACCTAATTTTTACAATAAATATTAAAGTGTTTGCTTTGATCTTTCAAATTAACATCAGATTGCTCAATCTTGTTTTGTATTTTATAATCTTATCTTGCATTTATTAAATTGTAAATGACTATATAGTCCGAAGTAAAATCATCCATTTCCAGAGGGAGGATAGCTTTTGAATAATAATAATAAATGTAGGTTAAAGTCTTTGAATATAAAGTTTCATCTCAATACACATAATGTGAATTAGAAAGACCACCATATGAATTCATAAGTTGCTCTAGAAGTGCTAAAAATGTTTCATGAATTTAAATCTATAATTCATATTAAATTATTACTTTATTGCATGAGAATATACAGTTTAATCATTCCATATTAAAGGTTATCTACCAGAAACTCTCTACAAGAGTTAACAATTTAAGATTACAACTATTTATCAATACTCATACTCAAAAATAAAATAAACAAAAACTTTTCTTAGCAAATTTTCTATAAAATATAATTGGATGTGCTATATACAATTTAATGGTACCTCTATAGAGAAAAAACAATGAACTTATGAAGTTAATATTTTTGACTTTCTAATTACATGTATTCGACTTAGATACATAAAAGGGTAGCATCCTTTTCCCTAGTTTTATATACCAGTTTTGAGGTGAATATCATATTCTCCAATTTGAAGTTGATAAGAAATATAACATTTCATTTTTTAAAGGTATGTCTATCCAGGTCTAAATTCTTTAAAATGCAACATTATTTTAGTTTGTTACAGAGTTGTGAATTTAACTGTTTCATTTATTGCTTGTTAATAGCATAAAAGTAATATTTTACTATTTTCTCTCCCAGAAACCACATCAGCTGGAAGTGGTAAGCATTTCACTAGTAAAGTCCAGCAGTCTTAATCATCACCAAATAATTGATAACAATATGATGAATTTGGTATTTATGGTGATAAATAATTGAATATATTGTGTTTGTAGATCAGTTTTAACTTTTGTAATGATATTTTGTCATTTCTTTCAGAACAAGTGTATGAACCTTCAGGTAAATTTTCCATCTTCCCAAACCCATTTTCCAAAACCTTTCATGAAAATGTTATTTAAAATTAGTTGTTTCCTTGTATATAGCAGCACATAATAATCCTTATGCTAGTTATAATGGTATGCTTCCACTCTGTACAAAATATGCCTTGTTCAGTATATCCAAACTATAACATGATGTATGAAACAATACTGATGTTAGAACTTTCCTTTTATACTCGGCCATAACTTTTCTGCTATGAGATTTTTAACATAAATTTGAATATCACAAGATTTTGCAGACATAAAAAAAATAAGATTTACACCACATACATGACATATTTATAAATAATAATAAATCAATAATATGGCAATGTAGGACCATTTGAAAAGCCAGGTACAGTTTTGCAATATGAGTTATTGGTTCTATCAACCCCTAGTATATACTACAAGATAAAATAGCTAGGTATGAAATAATGTCTATATATATGGTATTACAATCCTGTGCATGGTACAAGAAAAGATAGCACACCATAGCAATTCTACCACATGGGCAAAATATATTTCAGTTTATTATAACATTTTATTTTGTTTTTACCTAATTTTTACAATAAATATTAAAGTGTTTGCTTTGATCTTTCAAATTAACATCAGATTGCTCAATCTTGTTTTGTATTTTATAATCTTATCTTGCATTTATTAAATTGTAAATGACTATATAGTCCGAAGTAAAATCATCCATTTCCAGAGGGAGGATAGCTTTTGAATAATAATAATAAATGTAGGTTAAAGTCTTTGAATATAAAGTTTCATCTCAATACACATAATGTGAATTAGAAAGACCACCATATGAATTCATAAGTTGCTCTAGAAGTGCTAAAAATGTTTCATGAATTTAAATCTATAATTCATATTAAATTATTACTTTATTGCATGAGAATATACAGTTTAATCATTCCATATTAAAGGTTATCTACCAGAAACTCTCTACAAGAGTTAACAATTTAAGATTACAACTATTTATCAATACTCATACTCAAAAATAAAATAAACAAAAACTTTTCTTAGCAAATTTTCTATAAAATATAATTGGATGTGCTATATACAATTTAATGGTACCTCTATAGAGAAAAAACAATGAACTTATGAAGTTAATATTTTTGACTTTCTAATTACATGTATTTGACTTAGATACAAAAAAGGGTAGCATCCTTTTCCCTAGTTTTATATACCAGTTTTGAGGTGAATATCATATTCTCCAATTTGAAGTTGATAAGAAATATAACATTTCATTTTTTAAAGGTATGTCTATCCAGGTCTAAATTCTTTAAAATGCAACATTATTTTAGTTTGTTACAGAGTTGTGAATTTAACTGTTTCATTTATTGCTTGTTAATAGCATAAAAGTAATATTTTACTATTTTCTCTCCCAGAAACCACATCAGCTGGAAGTGGTAAGCATTTCACTAGTAAAGTCCAGCAGTCTTAATCATCACCAAATAATTGATAACAATATGATGAATTTGGTATTTATGGTGATAAATAATTGAATATATTGTGTTTGTAGATCAGTTTTAACTTTTGTAATGATATTTTGTCATTTCTTTCAGAACAAGTGTATGAACCTTCAGGTAAATTTTCCATCTTCCCAAACCCATTTTCCAAAACCTTTCATGAAAATGTTATTTAAAATTAGTTGTTTCCTTGTATATAGCAGCACATAATAATCCTTATGCTAGTTATAATGGTATGCTTCCACTCTGTACAAAATGATGCCTTGTTCAGTATATCCAAACTATAACATGATGTATGAAACAATACTGATGTTAGAACTTTCCTTTTATACTCGGCCATAACTTTTCTGCTATGAGATTTTTAACATAAATTTGAATATCACAAGATTTTGCAGACATAAAAAAATAAGATTTACACCACATACATGACATATTTATAAATAACAATAAATCAATAATATGGCAATGTAGGACCATTTGAAAAGCCAGGTACAGTTTTGCAATATGAGTTATTGGTTCTATCAACCCCTAGTATATACTACAAGATAAAATAGCTAGGTATGAAATAATGTCTATATATATGGTATTACAATCCTGTGCATGGTACAAGAAAAGATAGCACACCATAGCAATTCTACCACATGGGCAAAATATATTTCAGTTTATTATAACATTTTATTTTGTTTTTACCTAATTTTTACAATAAATATTATAGTGTTTGCTTTGATGTTTCAAATTAACATCAGATTGCTCAATCTTGTTTTGTATTTTATAATCTTATCTTGCATTTATTAAATTGTAAATTACTATCTAGTCCCAAGTAAAAATGTCCTTTTCCAGAGGGAGGATAGCTTTTGAATAATAATAATAAATGTAGGTTAAAGTCTTTGAATATAAAGTTTCATCTCAATACACATAATGTGAATTAGAAAGAATACCATATGAATTCATAAGTTGCTCTAGAAGTGCTAAAATGTTTCATGAATTTAAATCTATAATTCATATTACATTATTACTTTATTGCATGAGAATATACAGTTTAATCATTCCATATTAAAGGTTATCTACCAGAAACTCTCTACAAGAGTTAACAATTTAAGATAACAACTATTTATCAATACTCATACTCAAAAAAAACCAAAAACTTTTCTTAGCAAATTTTCTATAAAATATAATTGGATGTGCTATATACAATTTAATGGTACCTCTATAGAGAAAAAACAATGAACTTATGAAGTTAATATTTTTGACTTTCTAAATACATGTATTCGACTTAGATACAAAAAAGGGTAGCATTCTTTTCCCTAGTTTTATATACCAGTTTTGAGGTGAATATCATATTCTCCAATTTGAAGTTGATAAGAAATATAACATTTCATTTTTTAAAGGTATGTCTATCCAGGTCTAAATTCTTTAAAATGCAACATTATTTTAGTTTGTTACAGAGTTGTGAATTTAACTGTTTCATTTATTGCTTGTTAATAGCATAAAAGTAATATTTTACTATTTTCTCTCCCAGAAACCACATCAGCTGGAAGTGGTAAGCATTTCACTAGTAAAGTCCAGCAGTCTTAATCATCACCAAATAATTGATAACAATATGATGAATTTGGTATTTATGGTGATAAATAATTGAATATATTGTGTTTGTAGATCAGTTTTAACTTTTGTAATGATATTTTGTCATTTCTTTCAGAACAAGTGTATGAACCTTCAGGTAAAGTTTCTATCTTCCCAAACCCATTTTCCAAAACCTTTCATGAAAATGTTATTTAAAATTAGTTGTTTCCTTGTATATAGCAGCACATAATAATCCTTATGCTAGTTATAATGGTATGCTTCCACTCTGTACAAAATGATGCCTTGTTCAGTATATCCAAACTATAACATGATGTATGAAACAATACTGATGTTAGAACTTTACTTTTATACTCGGCCATAACTTTTCTGCTATGAGATTTTTAACATAAATTTGAATATCACAAGATTTTGCAGACATAAAAAAAATAAGATTTACACCACATACATGACATATTTATAAATAATAATAAATCAATAATATGGCAATGTAGGACCATTTGAAAAGCCAGGTACAGTTTTGCAATATGAGTTATTGGTTCTATCAACCCCTAGTATATACTACAAGATAAAATAGCTAGGTATGAAATAATGTCTATATATATGGTATTACAATCCTGTGCATGGTACAAGAAAAGATAGCACACCATAGCAATTCTACCACATGGGCAAAATATATTTCAGTTTATTATAACATTTTATTTTGTTTTTACCTAATTTTTACAATAAATATTAAAGTGTTTGCTTTGATCTTTCAAATTAACATCAGATTGCTCAATCTTGTTTTGTATTTTATAATCTTATCTTGCATTTATTAAATTGTAAATTACTATCTAGTCCCAAGTAAAAATCATCCATTTCCAGAGGGAGGATAGCTTTTGAATAATAATAATAAATGTAGGTTAAAGTCTTTGAATATAAAGTTTCATCTCAATACACATAATGTGAATTAGAAAGACCACCATATGAATTCATAAGTTGCTCTAGAAGTGCTAAAAATGTTTCATGAATTTAAATCTATAATTCATATTAAATTATTACTTTATTGCATGAGAATATACAGTTTAATCATTCCATATTAAAGGTTATCTTCCAGAAACTCTCTACAAGAGTTAACAATTTAAGATTACAACAATTTATCAATACTCATACTCAAAAAAAAAAAAAAAAAAAAAACTTTTCTTAGCAAATTTTCTATAAAATATAATTGGTTGTGCTATATACAATTTAATGGTACCTCTATAGAGAAAAAACAATGAACTTATGAAGTTAATATTTTTGACTTTCTAATTACATGTATTCGACTTAGATACAAAAAAGGGTAGCATTCTTTTCCCTAGTTTTATATACCAGTTTTGAGGTGAATATCATATTCTCCAATTTGAAGTTGATAAGAAATATAACATTTCATTTTTTAAAGGTATGTCTATCCAGGTCTAAATTCTTTAAAATGCAACATTATTTTAGTTTGTTACAGAGTTGTGAATTTAACTGTTTCATTTATTGCTTGTTAATAGCATAAAAGTAATATTTTACTTTTTTCTCTCCCAGAAACCACATCAGCTGGAAGTGGTAAGCATTTCACTAGTAAAGTCCAGCAGTCTTAATCATCACCAAATAATTGATAACAATATGATGAATTTGGTATTTATGGTGATAAATAATTGAATATATTGTGTTTGTAGATCAGTTTTAACTTTTGTAATGATATTTTGTCATTTCTTTCAGAACAAGTGTATGAACCTTCAGGTAAATTTTCCATCTTCCCAAACCCATTTTCCAAAACCTTTCATGAAAATGTTATTTAAAATTAGTTGTTTCCTTGTATATAGCAGCACATAATAATCCTTATGCTAGTTATAATGGTATGCTTCCACTCTGTACAAAATGATGCCTTGTTCAGTATATCCAAACTATAACATGATGTATGAAACAATACTGATGTTAGAACTTTCCTTTTATACTCGGCCATAACTTTTCTGCTATGAGATTTTTAACATAAATTTGAATATCACAAGATTTTGCAGACATAAAAAAAATAAGATTTACACCACATACATGACATATTTATAAATAATAATAAATCAATAATATGGCAATGTAGGACCATTTGAAAAGCCAGGTACAGTTTTGCAATATGAGTTATTGGTTCTATCAACTCCTAGTATATACTACGAGATAAAATAGCTATGTATGAAATAATGTCTATATATATGGTATTACAATCCTGTGCATGGTACAAGAAAAGATAGCACACCATAGCAATTCTACCACATGGGCAAAATATATTTCAGTTTATTATAACATTTTATTTTGTTTTTACCTAATTTTTACAATAAATATTAAAGTGTTTGCTTTGATGTTTCAAATTAACATCAGATTGCTCAATCTTGTTTTGTATTTTATAATCTTATCTTGCATTTATTAAATTGTAAATGACTATATAGTCCCAAGTAAAATCATCCATTTCCAGAGGGAGGATAGCTTTTGAATAATAATAATAAATGTAGGTTAAAGTCTTTGAATATAAAGTTTCATCTCAATACACATAATGTAAATTAGAAAGACCACCATATGAATTCATAAGTTGCTCTAGAAGTGCTAAAAATGTTTCATGAATTTAAATCTATAATTCATATTAAATTATTACTTTATTGCATGAGAATATACAGTTTAATCATTCCATATTAAAGGTTATCTACCAGAAACTCTCTACAAGAGTTAACAATTTAAGATTACAACTATTTATCAATACTCATACTCAAAAATAAAATAAACAAAAACTTTTCTTAGCAAATTTTCTATAAAATATAATTGGATGTGCTATATACAATTTAATGGTACCTCTATAGAGAAAAAACAATGAACTTATGAAGTTAATATTTTTGACTTTCTAATTACATGTATTTGACTTAGATACAAAAAAGGGTAGCATCCTTTTCCCTAGTTTTATATACCAGTTTTGAGGTGAATATCATATTCTCCAATTTGAAGTTGATAAGAAATATAACATTTCATTTTTTAAAGGTATGTCTATCCAGGTCTAAATTCTTTAAAATGCAACATTATTTTAGTTTGTTACAGAGTTGTGAATTTAACTGTTTCATTTATTGCTTGTTAATAGCATAAAAGTAATATTTTACTATTTTCTCTCCCAGAAACCACATCAGCTGGAAGTGGTAAGCATTTCACTAGTAAAGTCCAGCAGTCTTAATCATCACCAAATAATTGATAACAATATGATGAATTTGGTATTTATGGTGATAAATAATTGAATATATTGTGTTTGTAGATCAGTTTTAACTTTTGTAATGATATTTTGTCATTTCTTTCAGAACAAGTGTATGAACCTTCAGGTAAATTTTCCATCTTCCCAAACCCATTTTCCAAAACCTTTCATGAAAATGTTATTTAAAATTAGTTGTTTCCTTGTATATAGCAGCACATAATAATCCTTATGCTAGTTATAATGGTATGCTTCCACTCTGTACAAAATGATGCCTTGTTCAGTATATCCAAACTATAACATGATGTATGAAACAATACTGATGTTAGAACTTTCCTTTTATACTCGGCCATAACTTTTCTGCTATGAGATTTTTAACATAAATTTGAATATCACAAGATTTTGCAGACATAAAAAAATAAGATTTACACCACATACATGACATATTTATAAATAACAATAAATCAATAATATGGCAATGTAGGACCATTTGAAAAGCCAGGTACAGTTTTGCAATATGAGTTATTGGTTCTATCAACCCCTAGTATATACTACAAGATAAAATAGCTAGGTATGAAATAATGTCTATATATATGGTATTACAATCCTGTGCATGGTACAAGAAAAGATAGCACACCATAGCAATTCTACCACATGGGCAAAATATATTTCAGTTTATTATAACATTTTATTTTGTTTTTACCTAATTTTTACAATAAATATTATAGTGTTTGCTTTGATGTTTCAAATTAACATCAGATTGCTCAATCTTGTTTTGTATTTTATAATCTTATCTTGCATTTATTAAATTGTAAATTACTATCTAGTCCCAAGTAAAAATGTCCTTTTCCAGAGGGAGGATAGCTTTTGAATAATAATAATAAATGTAGGTTAAAGTCTTTGAATATAAAGTTTCATCTCAATACACATAATGTGAATTAGAAAGAATACCATATGAATTCATAAGTTGCTCTAGAAGTGCTAAAATGTTTCATGAATTTAAATCTATAATTCATATTACATTATTACTTTATTGCATGAGAATATACAGTTTAATCATTCCATATTAAAGGTTATCTACCAGAAACTCTCTACAAGAGTTAACAATTTAAGATAACAACTATTTATCAATACTCATACTCAAAAAAAACCAAAAACTTTTCTTAGCAAATTTTCTATAAAATATAATTGGATGTGCTATATACAATTTAATGGTACCTCTATAGAGAAAAAACAATGAACTTATGAAGTTAATATTTTTGACTTTCTAAATACATGTATTCGACTTAGATACAAAAAAGGGTAGCATTCTTTTCCCTAGTTTTATATACCAGTTTTGAGGTGAATATCATATTCTCCAATTTGAAGTTGATAAGAAATATAACATTTCATTTTTTAAAGGTATGTCTATCCAGGTCTAAATTCTTTAAAATGCAACATTATTTTAGTTTGTTACAGAGTTGTGAATTTAACTGTTTCATTTATTGCTTGTTAATAGCATAAAAGTAATATTTTACTTTTTTCTCTCCCAGAAACCACATCAGCTGGAAGTGGTAAGCATTTCACTAGTAAAGTCCAGCAGTCTTAATCATCACCAAATAATTGATAACAATATGATGAATTTGGTATTTATGGTGATAAATAATTGAATATATTGTGTTTGTAGATCAGTTTTAACTTTTGTAATGATATTTTGTCATTTCTTTCAGAACAAGTGTATGAACCTTCAGGTAAATTTTCCATCTTCCCAAACCCATTTTCCAAAACCTTTCATGAAAATGTTATTTAAAATTAGTTGTTTCCTTGTATATAGCAGCACATAATAATCCTTATGCTAGTTATAATGGTATGCTTCCACTCTGTACAAAATGATGCCTTGTTCAGTATATCCAAACTATAACATGATGTATGAAACAATACTGATGTTAGAACTTTCCTTTTATACTCGGCCATAACTTTTCTGCTATGAGATTTTTAACATAAATTTGAATATCACAAGATTTTGCAGACATAAAAAAAATAAGATTTACACCACATACATGACATATTTATAAATAATAATAAATCAATAATATGGCAATGTAGGACCATTTGAAAAGCCAGGTACAGTTTTGCAATATGAGTTATTGGTTCTATCAACTCCTAGTATATACTACGAGATAAAATAGCTATGTATGAAATAATGTCTATATATATGGTATTACAATCCTGTGCATGGTACAAGAAAAGATAGCACACCATAGCAATTCTACCACATGGGCAAAATATATTTCAGTTTATTATAACATTTTATTTTGTTTTTACCTAATTTTTACAATAAATATTAAAGTGTTTGCTTTGATGTTTCAAATTAACATCAGATTGCTCAATCTTGTTTTGTATTTTATAATCTTATCTTGCATTTATTAAATTGTAAATGACTATATAGTCCCAAGTAAAATCATCCATTTCCAGAGGGAGGATAGCTTTTGAATAATAATAATAAATGTAGGTTAAAGTCTTTGAATATAAAGTTTCATCTCAATACACATAATGTAAATTAGAAAGACCACCATATGAATTCATAAGTTGCTCTAGAAGTGCTAAAAATGTTTCATGAATTTAAATCTATAATTCATATTAAATTATTACTTTATTGCATGAGAATATACAGTTTAATCATTCCATATTAAAGGTTATCTTCCAGAAACTATCTACAAGAGTTAACAATTTAAGATTACAACTATTTATCAATACTCATACTCAAAAATAAAATAAACAAAAACTTTTCTTAGCAAATTTTCTATAAAATATAATTGGATGTGCTATATACAATTTAATGGTACCTCTATAGAGAAAAAACAATGAACTTATGAAGTTAATATTTTTGACTTTCTAATTACATGTATTCGACTTAGATACATAAAAGGGTAGCATCCTTTTCCCTAGTTTTATATACCAGTTTTGAGGTGAATATCATATTCTCCAATTTGAAGTTGATAAGAAATATAACATTTCATTTTTTAAAGGTATGTCTATCCAGGTCTAAATTCTTTAAAATGCAACATTATTTTAGTTTGTTACAGAGTTGTGAATTTAACTGTTTCATTTATTGCTTGTTAATAGCATAAAAGTAATATTTTACTATTTTCTCTCCCAGAAACCACATCAGCTGGAAGTGGTAAGCATTTCACTAGTAAAGTCCAGCAGTCTTAATCATCACCAAATAATTGATAACAATATGATGAATTTGGTATTTATGGTGATAAATAATTGAATATATTGTGTTTGTAGATCAGTTTTAACTTTTGTAATGATATTTTGTCATTTCTTTCAGAACAAGTGTATGAACCTTCAGGTAAATTTTCCATCTTCCCAAACCCATTTTCCAAAACCTTTCATGAAAATGTTATTTAAAATTAGTTGTTTCCTTGAATATAGCAGCACATAATAATCCTTATGCTAGTTATAATGGTATGCTTCCACTCTGTACAAAATATGCCTTGTTCAGTATATCCAAACTATAACATGATGTATGAAACAATACTGATGTTAGAACTTTCCTTTTATACTCGGCCATAACTTTTCTGCTGAGATTTTTAACATAAATTTGAATATCACAAGATTTTGCAGACATAAAAAAAATAAGATTTACACCACATACATGACATATTTATAAATAATAATAAATCAATAATATGGCAATGTAGGACCATTTGAAAAGCCAGGTACAGTTTTGCAATATGAGTTATTGGTTCTATCAACCCCTAGTATATACTACAAGATAAAATAGCTAGGTATGAAATAATGTCTATATATATGGTATTACAATCCTGTGCATGGTACAAGAAAAGATAGCACACCATAGCAATTCTACCACATGGGCAAAATATATTTCAGTTTATTATAACATTTTATTTTGTTTTTACCTAATTTTTACAATAAATATTAAAGTGTTTGCTTTGATCTTTCAAATTAACATCAGATTGCTCAATCTTGTTTTGTATTTTATAATCTTATCTTGCATTTATTAAATTGTAAATTACTATCTAGTCCCAAGTAAAAATGTCCTTTTCCAGAGGGAGGATAGCTTTTGAATAATAATAATAAATGTAGGTTAAAGTCTTTGAATATAAAGTTTCATCTCAATACACATAATGTGAATTAGAAAGAATACCATATGAATTCATAAGTTGCTCTAGAAGTGCTAAAATGTTTCATGAATTTAAATCTATAATTCATATTACATTATTACTTTATTGCATGAGAATATACAGTTTAATCATTCCATATTAAAGGTTATCTACCAGAAACTCTCTACAAGAGTTAACAATTTAAGATAACAACTATTTATCAATACTCATACTCAAAAAAAAAAAAACTTTTCTTAGCAAATTTTCTATAAAATATAATTGGATGTGCTATATACAATTTAATGGTACCTCTATAGAGAAAAAACAATGAACTTATGAAGTTAATATTTTTGACTTTCTAATTACATGTATTCGACTTAGATACATAAAAGGGTAGCATCCTTTTCCCTAGTTTTATATACCAGTTTTGAGGTGAATATCATATTCTCCAATTTGAAGTTGATAAGAAATATAACATTTCATTTTTTAAAGGTATGTCTATCCAGGTCTAAATTCTTTAAAATGCAACATTATTTTAGTTTGTTACAGAGTTGTGAATTTAACTGTTTCATTTATTGCTTGTTAATAGCATAAAAGTAATATTTTACTATTTTCTCTCCCAGAAACCACATCAGCTGGAAGTGGTAAGCATTTCACTAGTAAAGTCCAGCAGTCTTAATCATCACCAAATAATTGATAACAATATGATGAATTTGGTATTTATGGTGATAAATAATTGAATATATTGTGTTTGTAGATCAGTTTTAACTTTTGTAATGATATTTTGTCATTTCTTTCAGAACAAGTGTATGAACCTTCAGGTAAATTTTCCATCTTCCCAAACCCATTTTCCAAAACCTTTCATGAAAATGTTATTTAAAATTAGTTGTTTCCTTGTATATAGCAGCACATAATAATCCTTATGCTAGTTATAATGGTATGCTTCCACTCTGTACAAAATATGCCTTGTTCAGTATATCCAAACTATAACATGATGTATGAAACAATACTGATGTTAGAACTTTCCTTTTATACTCGGCCATAACTTTTCTGCTATGAGATTTTTAACATAAATTTGAAT
This sequence comes from Taudactylus pleione, assembly GCA_031769625.1. Classification (NCBI taxonomy): domain Eukaryota; kingdom Metazoa; phylum Chordata; class Amphibia; order Anura; family Myobatrachidae; genus Taudactylus; species Taudactylus pleione. The sequence continues at coordinate 4,245,111 of JAUIMM010000250.1, forward strand.
ATCACAAGATTTTGCAGACATAAAAAAAATAAGATTTACACCACATACATGACATATTTATAAATAATAATAAATCAATAATATGGCAATGTAGGACCATTTGAAAAGCCAGGTACAGTTTTGCAATATGAGTTATTGGTTCTATCAACCCCTAGTATATACTACAAGATAAAATAGCTAGGTATGAAATAATGTCTATATATATGGTATTACAATCCTGTGCATGGTACAAGAAAAGATAGCACACCATAGCAATTCTACCACATGGGCAAAATATATTTCAGTTTATTATAACATTTTATTTTGTTTTTACCTAATTTTTACAATAAATATTAAAGTGTTTGCTTTGATCTTTCAAATTAACATCAGATTGCTCAATCTTGTTTTGTATTTTATAATCTTATCTTGCATTTATTAAATTGTAAATGACTATATAGTCCGAAGTAAAATCATCCATTTCCAGAGGGAGGATAGCTTTTGAATAATAATAATAAATGTAGGTTAAAGTCTTTGAATATAAAGTTTCATCTCAATACACATAATGTGAATTAGAAAGACCACCATATGAATTCATAAGTTGCTCTAGAAGTGCTAAAAATGTTTCATGAATTTAAATCTATAATTCATATTAAATTATTACTTTATTGCATGAGAATATACAGTTTAATCATTCCATATTAAAGGTTATCTACCAGAAACTCTCTACAAGAGTTAACAATTTAAGATTACAACTATTTATCAATACTCATACTCAAAAATAAAATAAACAAAAACTTTTCTTAGCAAATTTTCTATAAAATATAATTGGATGTGCTATATACAATTTAATGGTACCTCTATAGAGAAAAAACAATGAACTTATGAAGTTAATATTTTTGACTTTCTAATTACATGTATTTGACTTAGATACAAAAAAGGGTAGCATCCTTTTCCCTAGTTTTATATACCAGTTTTGAGGTGAATATCATATTCTCCAATTTGAAGTTGATAAGAAATATAACATTTCATTTTTTAAAGGTATGTCTATCCAGGTCTAAATTCTTTAAAATGCAACATTATTTTAGTTTGTTACAGAGTTGTGAATTTAACTGTTTCATTTATTGCTTGTTAATAGCATAAAAGTAATATTTTACTATTTTCTCTCCCAGAAACCACATCAGCTGGAAGTGGTAAGCATTTCACTAGTAAAGTCCAGCAGTCTTAATCATCACCAAATAATTGATAACAATATGATGAATTTGGTATTTATGGTGATAAATAATTGAATATATTGTGTTTGTAGATCAGTTTTAACTTTTGTAATGATATTTTGTCATTTCTTTCAGAACAAGTGTATGAACCTTCAGGTAAATTTTCCATCTTCCCAAACCCATTTTCCAAAACCTTTCATGAAAATGTTATTTAAAATTAGTTGTTTCCTTGTATATAGCAGCACATAATAATCCTTATGCTAGTTATAATGGTATGCTTCCACTCTGTACAAAATGATGCCTTGTTCAGTATATCCAAACTATAACATGATGTATGAAACAATACTGATGTTAGAACTTTCCTTTTATACTCGGCCATAACTTTTCTGCTATGAGATTTTTAACATAAATTTGAATATCACAAGATTTTGCAGACATAAAAAAATAAGATTTACACCACATACATGACATATTTATAAATAACAATAAATCAATAATATGGCAATGTAGGACCATTTGAAAAGCCAGGTACAGTTTTGCAATATGAGTTATTGGTTCTATCAACCCCTAGTATATACTACAAGATAAAATAGCTAGGTATGAAATAATGTCTATATATATGGTATTACAATCCTGTGCATGGTACAAGAAAAGATAGCACACCATAGCAATTCTACCACATGGGCAAAATATATTTCAGTTTATTATAACATTTTATTTTGTTTTTACCTAATTTTTACAATAAATATTATAGTGTTTGCTTTGATGTTTCAAATTAACATCAGATTGCTCAATCTTGTTTTGTATTTTATAATCTTATCTTGCATTTATTAAATTGTAAATTACTATCTAGTCCCAAGTAAAAATGTCCTTTTCCAGAGGGAGGATAGCTTTTGAATAATAATAATAAATGTAGGTTAAAGTCTTTGAATATAAAGTTTCATCTCAATACACATAATGTGAATTAGAAAGAATACCATATGAATTCATAAGTTGCTCTAGAAGTGCTAAAATGTTTCATGAATTTAAATCTATAATTCATATTACATTATTACTTTATTGCATGAGAATATACAGTTTAATCATTCCATATTAAAGGTTATCTACCAGAAACTCTCTACAAGAGTTAACAATTTAAGATAACAACTATTTATCAATACTCATACTCAAAAAAAACCAAAAACTTTTCTTAGCAAATTTTCTATAAAATATAATTGGATGTGCTATATACAATTTAATGGTACCTCTATAGAGAAAAAACAATGAACTTATGAAGTTAATATTTTTGACTTTCTAATTACATGTATTCGACTTAGATACATAAAAGGGTAGCATCCTTTTCCCTAGTTTTATATACCAGTTTTGAGGTGAATATCATATTCTCCAATTTGAAGTTGATAAGAAATATAACATTTCATTTTTTAAAGGTATGTCTATCCAGGTCTAAATTCTTTAAAATGCAACATTATTTTAGTTTGTTACAGAGTTGTGAATTTAACTGTTTCATTTATTGCTTGTTAATAGCATAAAAGTAATATTTTACTATTTTCTCTCCCAGAAACCACATCAGCTGGAAGTGGTAAGCATTTCACTAGTAAAGTCCAGCAGTCTTAATCATCACCAAATAATTGATAACAATATGATGAATTTGGTATTTATGGTGATAAATAATTGAATATATTGTGTTTGTAGATCAGTTTTAACTTTTGTAATGATATTTTGTCATTTCTTTCAGAACAAGTGTATGAACCTTCAGGTAAATTTTCCATCTTCCCAAACCCATTTTCCAAAACCTTTCATGAAAATGTTATTTAAAATTAGTTGTTTCCTTGAATATAGCAGCACATAATAATCCTTATGCTAGTTATAATGGTATGCTTCCACTCTGTACAAAATATGCCTTGTTCAGTATATCCAAACTATAACATGATGTATGAAACAATACTGATGTTAGAACTTTCCTTTTATACTCGGCCATAACTTTTCTGCTGAGATTTTTAACATAAATTTGAATATCACAAGATTTTGCAGACATAAAAAAAATAAGATTTACACCACATACATGACATATTTATAAATAATAATAAATCAATAATATGGCAATGTAGGACCATTTGAAAAGCCAGGTACAGTTTTGCAATATGAGTTATTGGTTCTATCAACCCCTAGTATATACTACAAGATAAAATAGCTAGGTATGAAATAATGTCTATATATATGGTATTACAATCCTGTGCATGGTACAAGAAAAGATAGCACACCATAGCAATTCTACCACATGGGCAAAATATATTTCAGTTTATTATAACATTTTATTTTGTTTTTACCTAATTTTTACAATAAATATTAAAGTGTTTGCTTTGATCTTTCAAATTAACATCAGATTGCTCAATCTTGTTTTGTATTTTATAATCTTATCTTGCATTTATTAAATTGTAAATGACTATATAGTCCGAAGTAAAATCATCCATTTCCAGAGGGAGGATAGCTTTTGAATAATAATAATAAATGTAGGTTAAAGTCTTTGAATATAAAGTTTCATCTCAATACACATAATGTGAATTAGAAAGACCACCATATGAATTCATAAGTTGCTCTAGAAGTGCTAAAAATGTTTCATGAATTTAAATCTATAATTCATATTAAATTATTACTTTATTGCATGAGAATATACAGTTTAATCATTCCATATTAAAGGTTATCTACCAGAAACTCTCTACAAGAGTTAACAATTTAAGATTACAACTATTTATCAATACTCATACTCAAAAATAAAATAAACAAAAACTTTTCTTAGCAAATTTTCTATAAAATATAATTGGATGTGCTATATACAATTTAATGGTACCTCTATAGAGAAAAAACAATGAACTTATGAAGTTAATATTTTTGACTTTCTAATTACATGTATTTGACTTAGATACAAAAAAGGGTAGCATCCTTTTCCCTAGTTTTATATACCAGTTTTGAGGTGAATATCATATTCTCCAATTTGAAGTTGATAAGAAATATAACATTTCATTTTTTAAAGGTATGTCTATCCAGGTCTAAATTCTTTAAAATGCAACATTATTTTAGTTTGTTACAGAGTTGTGAATTTAACTGTTTCATTTATTGCTTGTTAATAGCATAAAAGTAATATTTTACTATTTTCTCTCCCAGAAACCACATCAGCTGGAAGTGGTAAGCATTTCACTAGTAAAGTCCAGCAGTCTTAATCATCACCAAATAATTGATAACAATATGATGAATTTGGTATTTATGGTGATAAATAATTGAATATATTGTGTTTGTAGATCAGTTTTAACTTTTGTAATGATATTTTGTCATTTCTTTCAGAACAAGTGTATGAACCTTCAGGTAAATTTTCCATCTTCCCAAACCCATTTTCCAAAACCTTTCATGAAAATGTTATTTAAAATTAGTTGTTTCCTTGTATATAGCAGCACATAATAATCCTTATGCTAGTTACAATGGTATGCTTCCACTCTGTACAAAATGATGCCTTGTTCAGTATATCCAAACTATAACATGATGTATGAAACAATACTGATGTTAGAACTTTCCTTTTATACTCGGCCATAACTTTTCTGCTATGAGATTTTTAACATAAATTTGAATATCACAAGATTTTGCAGACATAAAAAAATAAGATTTACACCACATACATGACATATTTATAAATAACAATAAATCAATAATATGGCAATGTAGGACCATTTGAAAAGCCAGGTACAGTTTTGCAATATGAGTTATTGGTTCTATCAACCCCTAGTATATACTACAAGATAAAATAGCTAGGTATGAAATAATGTCTATATATATGGTATTACAATCCTGTGCATGGTACAAGAAAAGATAGCACACCATAGCAATTCTACCACATGGGCAAAATATATTTCAGTTTATTATAACATTTTATTTTGTTTTTACCTAATTTTTACAATAAATATTATAGTGTTTGCTTTGATGTTTCAAATTAACATCAGATTGCTCAATCTTGTTTTGTATTTTATAATCTTATCTTGCATTTATTAAATTGTAAATTACTATCTAGTCCCAAGTAAAAATGTCCTTTTCCAGAGGGAGGATAGCTTTTGAATAATAATAATAAATGTAGGTTAAAGTCTTTGAATATAAAGTTTCATCTCAATACACATAATGTGAATTAGAAAGAATACCATATGAATTCATAAGTTGCTCTAGAAGTGCTAAAATGTTTCATGAATTTAAATCTATAATTCATATTACATTATTACTTTATTGCATGAGAATATACAGTTTAATCATTCCATATTAAAGGTTATCTACCAGAAACTCTCTACAAGAGTTAACAATTTAAGATAACAACTATTTATCAATACTCATACTCAAAAAAAACCAAAAACTTTTCTTAGCAAATTTTCTATAAAATATAATTGGATGTGCTATATACAATTTAATGGTACCTCTATAGAGAAAAAACAATGAACTTATGAAGTTAATATTTTTGACTTTCTAATTACATGTATTCGACTTAGATACAAAAAAGGGTAGCATTCTTTTCCCTAGTTTTATATACCAGTTTTGAGGTGAATATCATATTCTCCAATTTGAAGTTGATAAGAAATATAACATTTCATTTTTTAAAGGTATGTCTATCCAGGTCTAAATTCTTTAAAATGCAACATTATTTTAGTTTGTTACAGAGTTGTGAATTTAACTGTTTCATTTATTGCTTGTTAATAGCATAAAAGTAATATTTTACTTTTTTCTCTCCCAGAAACCACATCAGCTGGAAGTGGTAAGCATTTCACTAGTAAAGTCCAGCAGTCTTAATCATCACCAAATAATTGATAACAATATGATGAATTTGGTATTTATGGTGATAAATAATTGAATATATTGTGTTTGTAGATCAGTTTTAACTTTTGTAATGATATTTTGTCATTTCTTTCAGAACAAGTGTATGAACCTTCAGGTAAATTTTCCATCTTCCCAAACCCATTTTCCAAAACCTTTCATGAAAATGTTATTTAAAATTAGTTGTTTCCTTGTATATAGCAGCACATAATAATCCTTATGCTAGTTACAATGGTATGCTTCCACTCTGTACAAAATGATGCCTTGTTCAGTATATCCAAACTATAACATGATGTATGAAACAATACTGATGTTAGAACTTTCCTTTTATACTCGGCCATAACTTTTCTGCTATGAGATTTTTAACATAAATTTGAATATCACAAGATTTTGTAGACATAAAAAAAATAAGATTTACACCACATACATGACATATTTATAAATAATAATAAATCAATAATATGGCAATGTAGGACCATTTGAAAAGCCAGGTACAGTTTTGCAATATGAGTTATTGGTTCTATCAACTCCTAGTATATACTACGAGATAAAATAGCTATGTATGAAATAATGTCTATATATATGGTATTACAATCCTGTGCATGGTACAAGAAAAGATAGCACACCATAGCAATTCTACCACATGGGCAAAATATATTTCAGTTTATTATAACATTTTATTTTGTTTTTACCTAATTTTTACAATAAATATTAAAGTGTTTGCTTTGATGTTTCAAATTAACATCAGATTGCTCAATCTTGTTTTGTATTTTATAATCTTATCTTGCATTTATTAAATTGTAAATGACTATATAGTCCCAAGTAAAATCATCCATTTCCAGAGGGAGGATAGCTTTTGAATAATAATAATAAATGTAGGTTAAAGTCTTTGAATATAAAGTTTCATCTCAATACACATAATGTGAATTAGAAAGACCACCATATGAATTCATAAGTTGCTCTAGAAGTGCTAAAAATGTTTCATGAATTTAAATCTATAATTCATATTAAATTATTACTTTATTGCATGAGAATATACAGTTTAATCATTCCATATTAAAGGTTATCTACCAGAAACTCTCTACAAGAGTTAACAATTTAAGATTACAACTATTTATCAATACTCATACTCAAAAATAAAATAAACAAAAACTTTTCTTAGCAAATTTTCTATAAAATATAATTGGATGTGCTATATACAATTTAATGGTACCTCTATAGAGAAAAAACAATGAACTTATGAAGTTAATATTTTTGACTTTCTAATTACATGTATTCGACTTAGATACAAAAAAGGGTAGCATTCTTTTCCCTAGTTTTATATACCAGTTTTGAGGTGAATATCATATTCTCCAATTTGAAGTTGATAAGAAATATAACATTTCATTTTTTAAAGGTATGTCTATCCAGGTCTAAATTCTTTAAAATGCAACATTATTTTAGTTTGTTACAGAGTTGTGAATTTAACTGTTTCATTTATTGCTTGTTAATAGCATAAAAGTAATATTTTACTTTTTTCTCTCCCAGAAACCACATCAGCTGGAAGTGGTAAGCATTTCACTAGTAAAGTCCAGCAGTCTTAATCATCACCAAATAATTGATAACAATATGATGAATTTGGTATTTATGGTGATAAATAATTGAATATATTGTGTTTGTAGATCAGTTTTAACTTTTGTAATGATATTTTGTCATTTCTTTCAGAACAAGTGTATGAACCTTCAGGTAAATTTTCCATCTTCCCAAACCCATTTTCCAAAACCTTTCATGAAAATGTTATTTAAAATTAGTTGTTTCCTTGTATATAGCAGCACATAATAATCCTTATGCTAGTTATAATGGTATGCTTCCACTCTGTACAAAATGATGCCTTGTTCAGTATATCCAAACTATAACATGATGTATGAAACAATACTGATGTTAGAACTTTCCTTTTATACTCGGCCATAACTTTTCTGCTATGAGATTTTTAACATAAATTTGAATATCACAAGATTTTGCAGACATAAAAAAAATAAGATTTACACCACATACATGACACATTTATAAATAATAATAAATCAATAATATGGCAATGTAGGACCATTTGAAAAGCCAGGTACAGTTTTGCAATATGAGTTATTGGTTCTATCAACCCCTAGTATATACTACAAGATAAAATAGCTAGGTATGAAATAATGTCTATATATATGGTATTACAATCCTGTGCATGGTACAAGAAAAGATAGCACACCATAGCAATTCTACCACATGGGCAAAATATATTTCAGTTTATTATAACATTTTATTTTGTTTTTACCTAATTTTTACAATAAATATTAAAGTGTTTGCTTTGATCTTTCAAATTAACATCAGATTGCTCAATCTTGTTTTGTATTTTATAATCTTATCTTGCATTTATTAAATTGTAAATTACTATCTAGTCCCAAGTAAAAATGTCCTTTTCCAGAGGGAGGATAGCTTTTGAATAATAATAATAAATGTAGGTTAAAGTCTTTGAATATAAAGTTTCATCTCAATACACATAATGTGAATTAGAAAGAATACCATATGAATTCATAAGTTGCTCTAGAAGTGCTAAAATGTTTCATGAATTTAAATCTATAATTCATATTACATTATTACTTTATTGCATGAGAATATACAGTTTAATCATTCCATATTAAAGGTTATCTACCAGAAACTCTCTACAAGAGTTAACAATTTAAGATAACAACTATTTATCAATACTCATACTCAAAAAAAAAAAAACTTTTCTTAGCAAATTTTCTATAAAATATAATTGGATGTGCTATATACAATTTAATGGTACCTCTATAGAGAAAAAACAATGAACTTATGAAGTTAATATTTTTGACTTTCTAATTACATGTATTCGACTTAGATACAAAAAAGGGTAGCATCCTTTTCCCTAGTTTTATATACCAGTTTTGAGGTGAATATCATATTCTCCAATTTGAAGTTGATAAGAAATATAACATTTCATTTTTTAAAGGTATGTCTATCCAGGTCTAAATTCTTTAAAATGCAACATTATTTTAGTTTGTTACAGAGTTGTGAATTTAACTGTTTCATTTATTGCTTGTTAATAGCATAAAAGTAATATTTTACTATTTTCTCTCCCAGAAACCACATCAGCTGGAAGTGGTAAGCATTTCACTAGTAAAGTCCAGCAGTCTTAATCATCACCAAATAATTGATAACAATATGATGAATTTGGTATTTATGGTGATAAATAATTGAATATATTGTGTTTGTAGATCAGTTTTAACTTTTGTAATGATATTTTGTCATTTCTTTCAGAACAAGTGTATGAACCTTCAGGTAAATTTTCCATCTTCCCAAACCCATTTTCCAAAACCTTTCATGAAAATGTTATTTAAAATTAGTTGTTTCCTTGTATATAGCAGCACATAATAATCCTTATGCTAGTTATAATGGTATGCTTCCACTCTGTACAAAATGATGCCTTGTTCAGTATATCCAAACTATAACATGATGTATGAAACAATACTGATGTTAGAACTTTCCTTTTATACTCGGCCATAACTTTTGTGCTATGAGATTTTTAACATAAATTTGAATATCACAAGATTTTGCAGACATAAAAAAAATAAGATTTACACCACATACATGACATATTTATAAATAATAATAAATCAATAATATGGCAATGTAGGACCATTTGAAAAGCCAGGTACAGTTTTGCAATATGAGTTATTGGTTCTATCAACTCCTAGTATATACTACGAGATAAAATAGCTATGTATGAAATAATGTCTATATATATGGTATTACAATCCTGTGCATGGTACAAGAAAAGATAGCACACCATAGCAATTCTACCACATGGGCAAAATATATTTCAGTTTATTATAACATTTTATTTTGTTTTTACCTAATTTTTACAATAAATATTAAAGTGTTTGCTTTGATCTTTCAAATTAACATCAGATTGCTCAATCTTGTTTTGTATTTTATAATCTTATCTTGCATTTATTAAATTGTAAATTACTATCTAGTCCCAAGTAAAAATGTCCTTTTCCAGAGGGAGGATAGCTTTTGAATAATAATAATAAATGTAGGTTAAAGTCTTTGAATATAAAGTTTCATCTCAATACACATAATGTGAATTAGAAAGAATACCATATGAATTCATAAGTTGCTCTAGAAGTGCTAAAATGTTTCATGAATTTAAATCTATAATTCATATTACATTATTACTTTATTGCATGAGAATATACAGTTTAATCATTCCATATTAAAGGTTATCTACCAGAAACTCTCTACAAGAGTTAACAATTTAAGATAACAACTATTTATCAATACTCATACTCAAAAAAAAATAAAATAAAACTTTTCTTAGCAAATTTTCTATAAAATATAATTGGATGTGCTATATACAATTTAATGGTACCTCTATAGAGAAAAAACAATGAACTTATGAAGTTAATATTTTTGACTTTCTAATTACATGTATTCGACTTAGATACAAAAAAGGGTAGCATTCTTTTCCCTAGTTTTATATACCAGTTTTGAGGTGAATATCATATTCTCCAATTTGAAGTTGATAAGAAATATAACATTTCATTTTTTAAAGGTATGTCTATCCAGGTCTAAATTCTTTAAAATGCAACATTATTTTAGTTTGTTACAGAGTTGTGAATTTAACTGTTTCATTTATTGCTTGTTAATAGCATAAAAGTAATATTTTACTTTTTTCTCTCCCAGAAACCACATCAGCTGGAAGTGGTAAGCATTTCACTAGTAAAGTCCAGCAGTCTTAATCATCACCAAATAATTGATAACAATATGATGAATTTGGTATTTATGGTGATAAATAATTGAATATATTGTGTTTGTAGATCAGTTTTAACTTTTGTAATGATATTTTGTCATTTCTTTCAGAACAAGTGTATGAACCTTCAGGTAAATTTTCCATCTTCCCAAACCCATTTTCCTAAACCTTTCATGAAAATGTTATTTAAAATTAGTTGTTTCCTTGTATATAGCAGCACATAATAATCCTTATGCTAGTTACAATGGTATGCTTCCACTCTGTACAAAATGATGCCTTGTTCAGTATATCCAAACTATAACATGATGTATGAAACAATACTGATGTTAGAACTTTCCTTTTATACTCGGCCATAACTTTTCTGCTATGAGATTTTTAACATAAATTTGAATATCACAAGATTTTGCAGACATAAAAAAAATAAGATTTACACCACATACATGACATATTTATAAATAATAATAAATCAATAATATGGCAATGTAGGACCATTTGAAAAGCCAGGTACAGTTTTGCAATATGAGTTATTGGTTCTATCAACTCCTAGTATATACTACGAGATAAAATAGCTATGTATGAAATAATGTCTATATATATGGTATTACAATCCTGTGCATGGTACAAGAAAAGATAGCACACCATAGCAATTCTACCACATGGGCAAAATATATTTCAGTTTATTATAACATTTTATTTTGTTTTTACCTAATTTTTACAATAAATATTAAAGTGTTTGCTTTGATGTTTCAAATTAACATCAGATTGCTCAATCTTGTTTTGTATTTTATAATCTTATCTTGCATTTATTAAATTGTAAATGACTATATAGTCCCAAGTAAAATCATCCATTTCCAGAGGGAGGATAGCTTTTGAATAATAATAATAAATGTAGGTTAAAGTCTTTGAATATAAAGTTTCATCTCAATACACATAATGTGAATTAGAAAGACCACCATATGAATTCATAAGTTGCTCTAGAAGTGCTAAAAATGTTTCATGAATTTAAATCTATAATTCATATTAAATTATTACTTTATTGCATGAGAATATACAGTTTAATCATTCCATATTAAAGGTTATCTACCAAAAACTCTCTACAAGAGTTAACAATTTAAGATTACAACTATTTATCACTACTCATACTCAAAAATAAAATAAACAAAAACTTTTCTTAGCAAATTTTCTATAAAATATAATTGGATGTGCTATATACAATTTAATGGTACCTCTATAGAGAAAAAACAATGAACTTATGAAGTTAATATTTTTGACTTTCTAATTACATGTATTCGACTTAGATACAAAAAAGGGTAGCATTCTTTTCCCTAGTTTTATATACCAGTTTTGAGGTGAATATCATATTCTCCAATTTGAAGTTGATAAGAAATATAACATTTCATTTTTTAAAGGTATGTCTATCCAGGTCTAAATTCTTTAAAATGCAACATTATTTTAGTTTGTTACAGAGTTGTGAATTTAACTGTTTCATTTATTGCTTGTTAATAGCATAAAAGTAATATTTTACTATTTTCTCTCCCAGAAACCACATCAGCTGGAAGTGGTAAGCATTTCACTAGTAAAGTCCAGCAGTCTTAATCATCACCAAATAATTGATAACAATATGATGAATTTGGTATTTATGGTGATAAATAATTGAATATATTGTGTTTGTAGATCAGTTTTAACTTTTGTAATGATATTTTGTCATTTCTTTCAGAACAAGTGTATGAACCTTCAGGTAAATTTTCCATCTTCCCAAACCCATTTTCCAAAACCTTTCATGAAAATGTTATTTAAAATTAGTTGTTTCCTTGTATATAGCAGCACATAATAATCCTTATGCTAGTTATAATGGTATGCTTCCACTCTGTACAAAATGATGCCTTGTTCAGTATATCCAAACTATAACATGATGTATGAAACAATACTGATGTTAGAACTTTCCTTTTATACTCGGCCATAACTTTTCTGCTATGAGATTTTTAACATAAATTTGAATATCACAAGATTTTGCAGACATAAAAAAAATAAGATTTACACCACATACATGACATATTTATAAATAATAATAAATCAATAATATGGCAATGTAGGACCATTTGAAAAGCCAGGTACAGTTTTGCAATATGAGTTATTGGTTCTATCAACCCCTAGTATATACTACAAGATAAAATAGCTAGGTATGAAATAATGTCTATATATATGGTATTACAATCCTGTGCATGGTACAAGAAAAGATAGCACACCATAGCAATTCTACCACATGGGCAAAATATATTTCAGTTTATTATAACATTTTATTTTGTTTTTACCTAATTTTTACAATAAATATTAAAGTGTTTGCTTTGATCTTTCAAATTAACATCAGATTGCTCAATCTTGTTTTGTATTTTATAATCTTATCTTGCATTTATTAAATTGTAAATTACTATCTAGTCCCAAGTAAAAATGTCCTTTTCCAGAGGGAGGATAGCTTTTGAATAATAATAATAAATGTAGGTTAAAGTCTTTGAATATAAAGTTTCATCTCAATACACATAATGTGAATTAGAAAGAATACCATATGAATTCATAAGTTGCTCTAGAAGTGCTAAAATGTTTCATGAATTTAAATCTATAATTCATATTAAATTATTACTTTATTGCATGAGAATATACAGTTTAATCATTCCATATTAAAGGTTATCTACCAGAAACTCTCTACAAGAGTTAACAATTTAAGATAACAACTATTTATCAATACTCATACTCAAAAAAAAAAAAAACTTTTCTTAGCAAATTTTCTATAAAATATAATTGGATGTGCTATATACAATTTAATGGTACCTCTATAGAGAAAAAACAATGAACTTATGAAGTTAATATTTTTGACTTTCTAATTACATGTATTCGACTTAGATACAAAAAAGGGTAGCATTCTTTTCCCTAGTTTTATATACCAGTTTTGAGGTGAATATCATATTCTCCAATTTGAAGTTGATAAGAAATATAACATTTCATTTTTTAAAGGTATGTCTATCCAGGTCTAAATTCTTTAAAATGCAACATTATTTTAGTTTGTTACAGAGTTGTGAATTTAACTGTTTCATTTATTGCTTGTTAATAGCATAAAAGTAATATTTTACTATTTTCTCTCCCAGAAACCACATCAGCTGGAAGTGGTAAGCATTTCACTAGTAAAGTCCAGCAGTCTTAATCATCACCAAATAATTGATAACAATATGATGAATTTGGTATTTATGGTGATAAATAATTGAATATATTGTGTTTGTAGATCAGTTTTAACTTTTGTAATGATATTTTGTCATTTCTTTCAGAACAAGTGTATGAACCTTCAGGTAAATTTTCCATCTTCCCAAACCCATTTTCCTAAACCTTTCATGAAAATGTTATTTAAAATTAGTTGTTTCCTTGTATATAGCAGCACATAATAATCCTTATGCTAGTTACAATGGTATGCTTCCACTCTGTACAAAATGATGCCTTGTTCAGTATATCCAAACTATAACATGATGTATGAAACAATACTGATGTTAGAACTTTCCTTTTATACTCGGCCATAACTTTTCTGCTATGAGATTTTTAACATAAATTTGAATATCACAAGATTTTGCAGACATAAAAAAAATAAGATTTACACCACATACATGACATATTTATAAATAATAATAAATCAATAATATGGCAATGTAGGACCATTTGAAAAGCCAGGTACAGTTTTGCAATATGAGTTATTGGTTCTATCAACTCCTAGTATATACTACGAGATAAAATAGCTATGTATGAAATAATGTCTATATATATGGTATTACAATCCTGTGCATGGTACAAGAAAAGATAGCACACCATAGCAATTCTACCACATGGGCAAAATATATTTCAGTTTATTATAACATTTTATTTTGTTTTTACCTAATTTTTACAATAAATATTAAAGTGTTTGCTTTGATGTTTCAAATTAACATCAGATTGCTCAATCTTGTTTTGTATTTTATAATCTTATCTTGCATTTATTAAATTGTAAATGACTATCTAGTCCCAAGTAAAATCATCCATTTCCAGAGGGAGGATAGCTTTTGAATAATAATAATAAATGTAGGTTAAAGTCTTTGAATATAAAGTTTCATCTCAATACACATAATGTGAATTAGAAAGACCACCATATGAATTCATAAGTTGCTCTAGAAGTGCTAAAAATGTTTCATGAATTTAAATCTATAATTCATATTAAATTATTACTTTATTGCATGAGAATATACAGTTTAATCATTCCATATTAAAGGTTATCTACCAAAAACTCTCTACAAGAGTTAACAATTTAAGATTACAACTATTTATCACTACTCATACTCAAAAATAAAATAAACAAAAACTTTTCTTAGCAAATTTTCTATAAAATATAATTGGATGTGCTATATACAATTTAATGGTACCTCTATAGAGAAAAAACAATGAACTTATGAAGTTAATATTTTTGACTTTCTAATTACATGTATTCGACTTAGATACAAAAAAGGGTAGCATTCTTTTCCCTAGTTTTATATACCAGTTTTGAGGTGAATATCATATTCTCCAATTTGAAGTTGATAAGAAATATAACATTTCATTTTTTAAAGGTATGTCTATCCAGGTCTAAATTCTTTAAAATGCAACATTATTTTAGTTTGTTACAGAGTTGTGAATTTAACTGTTTCATTTATTGCTTGTTAATAGCATAAAAGTAATATTTTACTATTTTCTCTCCCAGAAACCACATCAGCTGGAAGTGGTAAGCATTTCACTAGTAAAGTCCAGCAGTCTTAATCATCACCAAATAATTGATAACAATATGATGAATTTGGTATTTATGGTGATAAATAATTGAATATATTGTGTTTGTAGATCAGTTTTAACTTTTGTAATGATATTTTGTCATTTCTTTCAGAACAAGTGTATGAACCTTCAGGTAAATTTTCCATCTTCCCAAACCCATTTTCCAAAACCTTTCATGAAAATGTTATTTAAAATTAGTTGTTTCCTTGTATATAGCAGCACATAATAATCCTTATGCTAGTTATAATGGTATGCTTCCACTCTGTACAAAATGATGCCTTGTTCAGTATATCCAAACTATAACATGATGTATGAAACAATACTGATGTTAGAACTTTCCTTTTATACTCGGCCATAACTTTTCTGCTATGAGATTTTTAACATAAATTTGAATATCACAAGATTTTGCAGACATAAAAAAAATAAGATTTACACCACATACATGACATATTTATAAATAATAATAAATCAATAATATGGCAATGTAGGACCATTTGAAAAGCCAGGTACAGTTTTGCAATATGAGTTATTGGTTCTATCAACCCCTAGTATATACTACAAGATAAAATAGCTAGGTATGAAATAATGTCTATATATATGGTATTACAATCCTGTGCATGGTACAAGAAAAGATAGCACACCATAGCAATTCTACCACATGGGCAAAATATATTTCAGTTTATTATAACATTTTATTTTGTTTTTACCTAATTTTTACAATAAATATTAAAGTGTTTGCTTTGATCTTTCAAATTAACATCAGATTGCTCAATCTTGTTTTGTATTTTATAATCTTATCTTGCATTTATTAAATTGTAAATTACTATCTAGTCCCAAGTAAAAATGTCCTTTTCCAGAGGGAGGATAGCTTTTGAATAATAATAATAAATGTAGGTTAAAGTCTTTGAATATAAAGTTTCATCTCAATACACATAATGTGAATTAGAAAGAATACCATATGAATTCATAAGTTGCTCTAGAAGTGCTAAAATGTTTCATGAATTTAAATCTATAATTCATATTAAATTATTACTTTATTGCATGAGAATATACAGTTTAATCATTCCATATTAAAGGTTATCTACCAGAAACTCTCTACAAGAGTTAACAATTTAAGATAACAACTATTTATCAATACTCATACTCAAAAAAAAAAAAAACTTTTCTTAGCAAATTTTCTATAAAATATAATTGGATGTGCTATATACAATTTAATGGTACCTCTATAGAGAAAAAACAATGAACTTATGAAGTTAATATTTTTGACTTTCTAATTACATGTATTCGACTTAGATACAAAAAAGGGTAGCATTCTTTCCCCTAGTTTTATATACCAGTTTTGAGGTGAATATCATATTCTCCAATTTGAAGTTGATAAGAAATATAACATTTCATTTTTTAAAGGTATGTCTATCCAGGTCTAAATTCTTTAAAATGCAACATTATTTTAGTTTGTTACAGAGTTGTGAATTTAACTGTTTCATTTATTGCTTGTTAATAGCATAAAAGTAATATTTTACTATTTTCTCTCCCAGAAACCACATCAGCTGGAAGTGGTAAGCATTTCACTAGTAAAGTCCAGCAGTCTTAATCATCACCAAATAATTGATAACAATATGATGAATTTGGTATTTATGGTGATAAATAATTGAATATATTGTGTTTGTAGATCAGTTTTAACTTTTGTAATGATATTTTGTCATTTCTTTCAGAACAAGTGTATGAACCTTCAGGTAAATTTTCCATCTTCCCAAACCCATTTTCCAAAACCTTTCATGAAAATGTTATTTAAAATTAGTTGTTTCCTTGTATATAGCAGCACATAATAATCCTTATGCTAGTTATAATGGTATGCTTCCACTCTGTACAAAATGATGCCTTGTTCAGTATATCCAAACTATAACATGATGTATGAAACAATACTGATGTTAGAACTTTCCTTTTATACTCGGCCATAACTTTTGTGCTATGAGATTTTTAACATAAATTTGAATATCACAAGATTTTGCAGACATAAAAAAAATAAGATTTACACCACATACATGACATATTTATAAATAATAATAAATCAATAATATGGCAATGTAGGACCATTTGAAAAGCCAGGTACAGTTTTGCAATATGAGTTATTGGTTCTATCAACTCCTAGTATATACTACGAGATAAAATAGCTATGTATGAAATAATGTCTATATATATGGTATTACAATCCTGTGCATGGTACAAGAAAAGATAGCACACCATAGCAATTCTACCACATGGGCAAAATATATTTCAGTTTATTATAACATTTTATTTTGTTTTTACCTAATTTTTACAATAAATATTAAAGTGTTTGCTTTGATCTTTCAAATTAACATCAGATTGCTCAATCTTGTTTTGTATTTTATAATCTTATCTTGCATTTATTAAATTGTAAATTACTATCTAGTCCCAAGTAAAAATGTCCTTTTCCAGAGGGAGGATAGCTTTTGAATAATAATAATAAATGTAGGTTAAAGTCTTTGAATATAAAGTTTCATCTCAATACACATAATGTGAATTAGAAAGAATACCATATGAATTCATAAGTTGCTCTAGAAGTGCTAAAATGTTTCATGAATTTAAATCTATAATTCATATTACATTATTACTTTATTGCATGAGAATATACAGTTTAATCATTCCATATTAAAGGTTATCTACCAGAAACTCTCTACAAGAGTTAACAATTTAAGATAACAACTATTTATCAATACTCATACTCAAAAAAAAATAAAATAAAACTTTTCTTAGCAAATTTTCTATAAAATATAATTGGATGTGCTATATACAATTTAATGGTACCTCTATAGAGAAAAAACAATGAACTTATGAAGTTAATATTTTTGACTTTCTAATTACATGTATTCGACTTAGATACAAAAAAGGGTAGCATTCTTTTCCCTAGTTTTATATACCAGTTTTGAGGTGAATATCATATTCTCCAATTTGAAGTTGATAAGAAATATAACATTTCATTTTTTAAAGGTATGTCTATCCAGGTCTAAATTCTTTAAAATGCAACATTATTTTAGTTTGTTACAGAGTTGTGAATTTAACTGTTTCATTTATTGCTTGTTAATAGCATAAAAGTAATATTTTACTTTTTTCTCTCCCAGAAACCACATCAGCTGGAAGTGGTAAGCATTTCACTAGTAAAGTCCAGCAGTCTTAATCATCACCAAATAATTGATAACAATATGATGAATTTGGTATTTATGGTGATAAATAATTGAATATATTGTGTTTGTAGATCAGTTTTAACTTTTGTAATGATATTTTGTCATTTCTTTCAGAACAAGTGTATGAACCTTCAGGTAAATTTTCCATCTTCCCAAACCCATTTTCCTAAACCTTTCATGAAAATGTTATTTAAAATTAGTTGTTTCCTTGTATATAGCAGCACATAATAATCCTTATGCTAGTTACAATGGTATGCTTCCACTCTGTACAAAATGATGCCTTGTTCAGTATATCCAAACTATAACATGATGTATGAAACAATACTGATGTTAGAACTTTCCTTTTATACTCGGCCATAACTTTTCTGCTATGAGATTTTTAACATAAATTTGAATATCACAAGATTTTGCAGACATAAAAAAAATAAGATTTACACCACATACATGACATATTTATAAATAATAATAAATCAATAATATGGCAATGTAGGACCATTTGAAAAGCCAGGTACAGTTTTGCAATATGAGTTATTGGTTCTATCAACTCCTAGTATATACTACGAGATAAAATAGCTATGTATGAAATAATGTCTATATATATGGTATTACAATCCTGTGCATGGTACAAGAAAAGATAGCACACCATAGCAATTCTACCACATGGGCAAAATATATTTCAGTTTATTATAACATTTTATTTTGTTTTTACCTAATTTTTACAATAAATATTAAAGTGTTTGCTTTGATGTTTCAAATTAACATCAGATTGCTCAATCTTGTTTTGTATTTTATAATCTTATCTTGCATTTATTAAATTGTAAATGACTATATAGTCCCAAGTAAAATCATCCATTTCCAGAGGGAGGATAGCTTTTGAATAATAATAATAAATGTAGGTTAAAGTCTTTGAATATAAAGTTTCATCTCAATACACATAATGTGAATTAGAAAGACCACCATATGAATTCATAAGTTGCTCTAGAAGTGCTAAAAATGTTTCATGAATTTAAATCTATAATTCATATTAAATTATTACTTTATTGCATGAGAATATACAGTTTAATCATTCCATATTAAAGGTTATCTACCAAAAACTCTCTACAAGAGTTAACAATTTAAGATTACAACTATTTATCAATACTCATACTCAAAAATAAAATAAACAAAAACTTTTCTTAGCAAATTTTCTATAAAATATAATTGGATGTGCTATATACAATTTAATGGTACCTCTATAGAGAAAAAACAATGAACTTATGAAGTTAATATTTTTGACTTTCTAATTACATGTATTCGACTTAGATACAAAAAAGGGTAGCATTCTTTTCCCTAGTTTTATATACCAGTTTTGAGGTGAATATCATATTCTCCAATTTGAAGTTGATAAGAAATATAACATTTCATTTTTTAAAGGTATGTCTATCCAGGTCTAAATTCTTTAAAATGCAACATTATTTTAGTTTGTTACAGAGTTGTGAATTTAACTGTTTCATTTATTGCTTGTTAATAGCATAAAAGTAATATTTTACTATTTTCTCTCCCAGAAACCACATCAGCTGGAAGTGGTAAGCATTTCACTAGTAAAGTCCAGCAGTCTTAATCATCACCAAATAATTGATAACAATATGATGAATTTGGTATTTATGGTGATAAATAATTGAATATATTGTGTTTGTAGATCAGTTTTAACTTTTGTAATGATATTTTGTCATTTCTTTCAGAACAAGTGTATGAACCTTCAGGTAAATTTTCCATCTTCCCAAACCCATTTTCCAAAACCTTTCATGAAAATGTTATTTAAAATTAGTTGTTTCCTTGTATATAGCAGCACATAATAATCCTTATGCTAGTTATAATGGTATGCTTCCACTCTGTACAAAATGATGCCTTGTTCAGTATATCCAAACTATAACATGATGTATGAAACAATACTGATGTTAGAACTTTCCTTTTATACTCGGCCATAACTTTTCTGCTATGAGATTTTTAACATAAATTTGAATATCACAAGATTTTGCAGACATAAAAAAAATAAGATTTACACCACATACATGACATATTTATAAATAATAATAAATCAATAATATGGCAATGTAGGACCATTTGAAAAGCCAGGTACAGTTTTGCAATATGAGTTATTGGTTCTATCAACCCCTAGTATATACTACAAGATAAAATAGCTAGGTATGAAATAATGTCTATATATATGGTATTACAATCCTGTGCATGGTACAAGAAAAGATAGCACACCATAGCAATTCTACCACATGGGCAAAATATATTTCAGTTTATTATAACATTTTATTTTGTTTTTACCTAATTTTTACAATAAATATTAAAGTGTTTGCTTTGATCTTTCAAATTAACATCAGATTGCTCAATCTTGTTTTGTATTTTATAATCTTATCTTGCATTTATTAAATTGTAAATTACTATCTAGTCCCAAGTAAAAATGTCCTTTTCCAGAGGGAGGATAGCTTTTGAATAATAATAATAAATGTAGGTTAAAGTCTTTGAATATAAAGTTTCATCTCAATACACATAATGTGAATTAGAAAGAATACCATATGAATTCATAAGTTGCTCTAGAAGTGCTAAAATGTTTCATGAATTTAAATCTATAATTCATATTAAATTATTACTTTATTGCATGAGAATATACAGTTTAATCATTCCATATTAAAGGTTATCTACCAGAAACTCTCTACAAGAGTTAACAATTTAAGATAACAACTATTTATCAATACTCATACTCAAAAAAAAAAAAAACTTTTCTTAGCAAATTTTCTATAAAATATAATTGGATGTGCTATATACAATTTAATGGTACCTCTATAGAGAAAAAACAATGAACTTATGAAGTTAATATTTTTGACTTTCTAATTACATGTATTCGACTTAGATACAAAAAAGGGTAGCATTCTTTTCCCTAGTTTTATATACCAGTTTTGAGGTGAATATCATATTCTCCAATTTGAAGTTGATAAGAAATATAACATTTCATTTTTTAAAGGTATGTCTATCCAGGTCTAAATTCTTTAAAATGCAACATTATTTTAGTTTGTTACAGAGTTGTGAATTTAACTGTTTCATTTATTGCTTGTTAATAGCATAAAAGTAATATTTTACTATTTTCTCTCCCAGAAACCACATCAGCTGGAAGTGGTAAGCATTTCACTAGTAAAGTCCAGCAGTCTTAATCATCACCAAATAATTGATAACAATATGATGAATTTGGTATTTATGGTGATAAATAATTGAATATATTGTGTTTGTAGATCAGTTTTAACTTTTGTAATGATATTTTGTCATTTCTTTCAGAACAAGTGTATGAACCTTCAGGTAAATTTTCCATCTTCCCAAACCCATTTTCCAAAACCTTTCATGAAAATGTTATTTAAAATTAGTTGTTTCCTTGTATATAGCAGCACATAATAATCCTTATGCTAGTTATAATGGTATGCTTCCACTCTGTACAAAATGATGCCTTGTTCAGTATATCCAAACTATAACATGATGTATGAAACAATACTGATGTTAGAACTTTCCTTTTATACTCGGCCATAACTTTTCTGCTATGAGATTTTTAACATAAATTTGAATATCACAAGATTTTGCAGACATAAAAAAAATAAGATTTACACCACATACATGACATATTTATAAATAATAATAAATCAATAATATGGCAATGTAGGACCATTTGAAAAGCCAGGTACAGTTTTGCAATATGAGTTATTGGTTCTATCAACCCCTAGTATATACTACAAGATAAAATAGCTAGGTATGAAATAATGTCTATATATATGGTATTACAATCCTGTGCATGGTACAAGAAAAGATAGCACACCATAGCAATTCTACCACATGGGCAAAATATATTTCAGTTTATTATAACATTTTATTTTGTTTTTACCTAATTTTTACAATAAATATTAAAGTGTTTGCTTTGATCTTTCAAATTAACATCAGATTGCTCAATCTTGTTTTGTATTTTATAATCTTATCTTGCATTTATTAAATTGTAAATTACTATCTAGTCCCAAGTAAAAATGTCCTTTTCCAGAGGGAGGATAGCTTTTGAATAATAATAATAAATGTAGGTTAAAGTCTTTGAATATAAAGTTTCATCTCAATACACATAATGTGAATTAGAAAGAATACCATATGAATTCATAAGTTGCTCTAGAAGTGCTAAAATGTTTCATGAATTTAAATCTATAATTCATATTAAATTATTACTTTATTGCATGAGAATATACAGTTTAATCATTCCATATTAAAGGTTATCTACCAGAAACTCTCTACAAGAGTTAACAATTTAAGATAACAACTATTTATCAATACTCATACTAAAAAAAAAAAAAAACTTTTCTTAGCAAATTTTCTATAAAATATAATTGGATGTGCTATATACAATTTAATGGTACCTCTATAGAGAAAAAACAATGAACTTATGAAGTTAATATTTTTGACTTTCTAATTACATGTATTCGACTTAGATACAAAAAAGGGTAGCATTCTTTTCCCTAGTTTTATATACCAGTTTTGAGGTGAATATCATATTCTCCAATTTGAAGTTGATAAGAAATATAACATTTCATTTTTTAAAGGTATGTCTATCCAGGTCTAAATTCTTTAAAATGCAACATTATTTTAGTTTGTTACAGAGTTGTGAATTTAACTGTTTCATTTATTGCTTGTTAATAGCATAAAAGTAATATTTTACTATTTTCTCTCCCAGAAACCACATCAGCTGGAAGTGGTAAGCATTTCACTAGTAAAGTCCAGCAGTCTTAATCATCACCAAATAATTGATAACAATATGATGAATTTGGTATTTATGGTGATAAATAATTGAATATATTGTGTTTGTAGATCAGTTTTAACTTTTGTAATGATATTTTGTCATTTCTTTCAGAACAAGTGTATGAACCTTCAGGTAAATTTTCCATCTTCCCAAACCCATTTTCCAAAACCTTTCATGAAAATGTTATTTAAAATTAGTTGTTTCCTTGTATATAGCAGCACATAATAATCCTTATGCTAGTTATAATGGTATGCTTCCACTCTGTACAAAATGATGCCTTGTTCAGTATATCCAAACTATAACATGATGTATGAAACAATACTGATGTTAGAACTTTCCTTTTATACTCGGCCATAACTTTTGTGCTATGAGATTTTTAACATAAATTTGAATATCACAAGATTTTGCAGACATAAAAAAAATAAGATTTACACCACATACATGACATATTTATAAATAATAATAAATCAATAATATGGCAATGTAGGACCATTTGAAAAGCCAGGTACAGTTTTGCAATATGAGTTATTGGTTCTATCAACTCCTAGTATATACTACGAGATAAAATAGCTATGTATGAAATAATGTCTATATATATGGTATTACAATCCTGTGCATGGTACAAGAAAAGATAGCACACCATAGCAATTCTACCACATGGGCAAAATATATTTCAGTTTATTATAACATTTTATTTTGTTTTTACCTAATTTTTACAATAAATATTAAAGTGTTTGCTTTGATCTTTCAAATTAACATCAGATTGCTCAATCTTGTTTTGTATTTTATAATCTTATCTTGCATTTATTAAATTGTAAATGACTATATAGTCCCAAGTAAAATCATCCATTTCCAGAGGGAGGATAGCTTTTGAATAATAATAATAAATGTAGGTTAAAGTCTTTGAAAATAAAGTTTCATCTCAATACACATAATGTGAATTAGAAAGACCACCATATGAATTCATAAGATGCTCTAGAAGTGCTAAAAATGTTTCATGAATTTAAATCTATAATTCATATTAAATTATTACTTTATTGCATGAGAATATACAGTTTAATCATTCCATATTAAAGGTTATCTTCCAGAAACTCTCTACAAGAGTTAACAATTTAAGATTACAACTATTTATCAATACTCATACTCAAAAATAAAATAAACAAAAACTTTTCTTAGCAAATTTTCTATAAAATATAATTGGATGTGCTATATATAATTTAATGGTACCTCTATAGAGAAAAAACAATGAACTTATGAAGTTAATATTTTTGACTTTCTAATTACATGTATTCGACTTAGATACAAAAAAGGGTAGCATCCTTTTCCCTAGTTTTATATACCAGTTTTGAGGTGAATATCATATTCTCCAATTTGAAGTTGATAAGAAATATAACATTTCATTTTTTAAAGGTATGTCTATCCAGGTCTAAATTCTTTAAAATGCAACATTATTTTAGTTTGTTACAGAGTTGTGAATTTAACTGTTTCATTTATTGCTTGTTAATAGCATAAAAGTAATATTTTACTATTTTCTCTCCCAGAAACCACATCAGCTGGAAGTGGTAAGCATTTCACTAGTAAAGTCCAGTAGTCTTAATCATCACCAAATAATTGATAACAATATGATGAATTTGGTATTTATGGTGATAAATAATTGAATATATTGTGTTTGTAGATCAGTTTTAACTTTTGTAATGATATTTTGTCATTTCTTTCAGAACAAGTGTATGAACCTTCAGGTAAATTTTCCATCTTCCCAAACCCATTTTCCAAAACCTTTCATGAAAATGTTATTTAAAATTAGTTGTTTCCTTGTATATAGCAGCACATAATAATCCTTATGCTAGTTATAATGGTATGCTTCCACTCTGTACAAAATGATGCCTTGTTCAGTATATCCAAACTATAACATGATGTATGAAACAATACTGATGTTAGAACTTTCCTTTTATACTCGGCCATAACTTTTCTGCTATGAGATTTTTAACATAAATTTGAATATCACAAGATTTTGCAGACATAAAAAAAATAAGATTTACACCACATACATGACATATTTATAAATAATAATAAATCAATAATATGGCAATGTAGGACCATTTGAAAAGCCAGGTACAGTTTTGCAATATGAGTTATTGGTTCTATCAACTCCTAGTATATACTACGAGATAAAATAGCTATGTATGAAATAATGTCTATATATATGGTATTACAATCCTGTGCATGGTACAAGAAAAGATAGCACACCATAGCAATTCTACCACATGGGCAAAATATATTTCAGTTTATTATAACATTTTATTTTGTTTTTACCTAATTTTTACAATAAATATTAAAGTGTTTGCTTTGATCTTTCAAATTAACATCAGATTGCTCAATCTTGTTTTGTATTTTATAATCTTATCTTGCATTTATTAAATTGTAAATGACTATATAGTCCCAAGTAAAATCATCCATTTCCAGAGGGAGGATAGCTTTTGAATAATAATAATAAATGTAGGTTAAAGTCTTTGAATATAAAGTTTCATCTCAATACACATAATGTGAATTAGAAAGACCACCATATGAATTCATAAGTTGCTCTAGAAGTGCTAAAAATGTTTCATGAATTTAAATCTATAATTCATATTAAATTATTACTTTATTGCATGAGAATATACAGTTTAATCATTCCATATTAAAGGTTATCTTCCAGAAACTCTCTACAAGAGTTAACAATTTAAGATTACAACTATTTATCAATACTCATACTCAAAAATAAAATAAACAAAAACTTTTCTTAGCAAATTTTCTATAAAATATAATTGGATGTGCTATATACAATTTAATGGTACCTCTATAGAGAAAAAACAATGAACTTATGAAGTTAATATTTTTGACTTTCTAATTACATGTATTCGACTTAGATACAAAAAAGGGTAGCATCCTTTTCCCTAGTTTTATATACCAGTTTTGAGGTGAATATCATATTCTCCAATTTGAAGTTGATAAGAAATATAACATTTCATTTTTTAAAGGTATGTCTATCCAGGTCTAAATTCTTTAAAATGCAACATTATTTTAGTTTGTTACAGAGTTGTGAATTTAACTGTTTCATTTATTGCTTGTTAATAGCATAAAAGTAATATTTTACTATTTTCTCTCCCAGAAACCACATCAGCTGGAAGTGGTAAGCATTTCACTAGTAAAGTCCAGCAGTCTTAATCATCACCAAATAATTGATAACAATATGATGAATTTGGTATTTATGGTGATAAATAATTGAATATATTGTGTTTGTAGATCAGTTTTAACTTTTGTAATGATATTTTGTCATTTCTTTCAGAACAAGTGTATGAACCTTCAGGTAAATTTTCCATCTTCCCAAACCCATTTTCCAAAACCTTTCATGAAAATGTTATTTAAAATTAGTTGTTTCCTTGTATATAGCAGCACATAATAATCCTTATGCTAGTTATAATGGTATGCTTCCACTCTGTACAAAATGATGCCTTGTTCAGTATATCCAAACTATAACATGATGTATGAAACAATACTGATGTTAGAACTTTCCTTTTATACTCGCCCATAACTTTTCTGCTATGAGATTTTTAACATAAATTTGAATATCACAAGATTTTGCAGACATAAAAAAAATAAGATTTACACCACATACATGACATATTTATAAATAATAATAAATCAATAATATGGCAATGTAGGACCATTTGAAAAGCCAGGTACAGTTTTGCAATATGAGTTATTGGTTCTATCAACCCCTAGTATATACTACAAGATAAAATAGCTAGGTATGAAATAATGTCTATATATATGGTATTACAATCCTGTGCATGGTACAAGAATAGATAGCACACCATAGCAATTCTACCACATGGGCAAAATATATTTCAGTTTATTATAACATTTTATTTTGTTTTTACCTAATTTTTACAATAAATATTAAAGTGTTTGCTTTGATCTTTCAAATTAACATCAGATTGCTCAATCTTGTTTTGTATTTTATAATCTTATCTTGCATTTATTAAATTGTAAATTACTATCTAGTCCCAAGTAAAAATGTCCTTTTCCAGAGGGAGGATAGCTTTTGAATAATAATAATAAATGTAGGTTAAAGTCTTTGAATATAAAGTTTCATCTCAATACACATAATGTGAATTAGAAAGAATACCATATGAATTCATAAGTTGCTCTAGAAGTGCTAAAATGTTTCATGAATTTAAATCTATAATTCATATTACATTATTACTTTATTGCATGAGAATATACAGTTTAATCATTCCATATTAAAGGTTATCTACCAGAAACTCTCTACAAGAGTTAACAATTTAAGATAACAACTATTTATCAATACTCATACTCAAAAAAAAAAAAAAAAAAACTTTTCTTAGCAAATTTTCTATAAAATATAATTGGATGTGCTATATACAATTTAATGGTACCTCTATAGAGAAAAAACAATGAACTTATGAAGTTAATATTTTTGACTTTCTAATTACATGTATTCGACTTAGATACAAAAAAGGGTAGCATTCTTTTTCCTAGTTTTATATACCAGTTTTGAGGTGAATATCATATTCTCCAATTTGAAGTTGATAAGAAATATAACATTTCATTTTTTAAAGGTATGTCTATCCAGGTCTAAATTCTTTAAAATGCAACATTATTTTAGTTTGTTACAGAGTTGTGAATTTAACTGTTTCATTTATTGCTTGTTAATAGCATAAAAGTAATATTTTACTATTTTCTCTCCCAGAAACCACATCAGCTGGAAGTGGTAAGCATTTCACTAGTAAAGTCCAGCAGTCTTAATCATCACCAAATAATTGATAACAATATGATGAATTTGGTATTTATGGTGATAAATAATTGAATATATTGTGTTTGTAGATCAGTTTTAACTTTTGTAATGATATTTTGTCATTTCTTTCAGAACAAGTGTATGAACCTTCAGGTAAATTTTCCATCTTCCCAAACCCATTTTCCAAAACCTTTCATGAAAATGTTATTTAAAATTAGTTGTTTCCTTGTATATAGCAGCACATAATAATCCTTATGCTAGTTATAATGGTATGCTTCCACTCTGTACAAAATGATGCCTTGTTCAGTATATCCAAACTATAACATGATGTATGAAACAATACTGATGTTAGAACTTTCCTTTTATACTCGGCCATAACTTTTCTGCTATGAGATTTTTAACATAAATTTGAATATCACAAGATTTTGCAGACATAAAAAAAATAAGATTTACACCACATACATGACATATTTATAAATAATAATAAATCAATAATATGGCAATGTAGGACCATTTGAAAAGCCAGGTACAGTTTTGCAATATGAGTTATTGGTTCTATCAACTCCTAGTATATACTACGAGATAAAATAGCTATGCATGAAATAATGTCTATATATATGGTATTACAATCCTATGCATGGTACAAGAAAAGATAGCACACCATAGCAATTCTACCACATGGGCAAAATATATTTCAGTTTATTATAACATTTTATTTTGTTTTTACCTAATTTTTACAATAAATATTAAAGTGTTTGCTTTGATGTTTCAAATTAACATCAGATTGCTCAATCTTGTTTTGTATTTTATAATCTTATCTTGCATTTATTAAATTGTAAATTACTATCTAGTCCCAAGTAAAATTGTCCTTTTCCAGAGGGAGGATAGCTTTTGAATAATAATAATAAATGTAGGTTAAAGTCTTTGAATATAAAGTTTCATCTCAATACACATAATGTGAATTAGAAAGAATACCATATGAATTCATAAGTTGCTCTAGAAGTGCTAAAATGTTTCATGAATTTAAATCTATAATTCATATTACATTATTACTTTATTGCATGCGAATATACAGTTTAATCATTCCATATTAAAGGTTATCTACCAGAAACTCTCTACAAGAGTTAACAATTTAAGATTACAACTATTTATCAATACTCATACTCAAAAATAAAATAAAAAAAAACCTTTCTTAGCAAATTTTCTATAAAATATAATTGGATGTGCTATATACAATTTAATGGTACCTCTATAGAGAAAAAACAATGAACTTATGAAGTTAATATTTTTGACTTTCTAATTACATGTATTCGACTTAGATACAAAAAAGGGTAGCATTCTTTTCCCTAGTTTTATATACCAGTTTTGAGGTGAATATCATATTCTCCAATTTGAAGTTGATAAGAAATATAACATTTCATTTTTTAAAGGTATGTCTATCCAGGTCTAAATTCTTTAAAATGCAACATTATTTTAGTTTGTTACAGAGTTGTGAATTTAACTGTTTCATTTATTGCTTGTTAATAGCATAAAAGTAATATTTTACTATTTTCTCTCCCAGAAACCACATCAGCTGGAAGTGGTAAGCATTTCACTAGTAAAGTCCAGCAGTCTTAATCATCACCAAATAATTGATAACAATATGATGAATTTGGTATTTATGGTGATAAATAATTGAATATATTGTGTTTGTAGATCAGTTTTAACTTTTGTAATGATATTTTGTCATTTCTTTCAGAACAAGTGTATGAACCTTCAGGTAAATTTTCCATCTTCCCAAACCCATTTTCCAAAACCTTTCATGAAAATGTTATTTAAAATTAGTTGTTTCCTTGTATATAGCAGCACATAATAATCCTTATGCTAGTTATAATGGTATGCTTCCACTCTGTACAAAATGATGCCTTGTTCAGTATATCCAAACTATAACATGATGTATGAAACAATACTGATGTTAGAACTTTCCTTTTATACTCGGCCATAACTTTTCTGCTATGAGATTTTTAACATAAATTTGAATATCACAAGATTTTGCAGACATAAAAAAAATAAGATTTACACCACATACATGACATATTTATAAATAATAATAAATCAATAATATGGCAATGTAGGACCATTTGAAAAGCCAGGTACAGTTTTGCAATATGAGTTATTGGTTCTATCAACTCCTAGTATATACTACGAGATAAAATAGCTATGTATGAAATAATGTCTATATATATGGTATTACAATCCTGTGCATGGTACAAGAAAAGATAGCACACCATAGCAATTCTACCACATGGGCAAAATATATTTCAGTTTATTATAACATTTTATTTTGTTTTTACCTAATTTTTACAATAAATATTAAAGTGTTTGCTTTGATGTTTCAAATTAACATCAGATTGCTCAATCTTGTTTTGTATTTTATAATCTTATCTTGCATTTATTAAATTTTAAATGACTATATAGTCCTAAGTAAAATCATCCATTTCCAGAGGGAGGATAGCTTTTGAATAATAATAATAAATGTAGGTTAAAGTCTTTGAATATAAAGTTTCATCTCAATACACATAATGTGAATTAGAAAGACCACCATATGAATTCATAAGTTGCTCTAGAAGTGCTAAAAATGTTTCATGAATTTAAATCTATAATTCATATTAAATTATTACTTTATTGCATGAGAATATACAGTTTAATCATTCCATATTAAAGGTTATCTACCAGAAACTCTCTACAAGAGTTAACAATTTAAGATTACAACTATTTATCAATACTCATACTCAAAAATAAAATAAAAAAAAACCTTTCTTAGCAAATTTTCTATAAAATATAATTGGATGTGCTATATACAATTTAATGGTACCTCTATAGAGAAAAAACAATGAACTTATGAAGTTAATATTTTTGACTTTCTAATTACATGTATTCGACTTAGATACAAAAAAGGGTAGCATTCTTTTCCCTAGTTTTATATACCAGTTTTGAGGTGAATATCATATTCTCCAATTTGAAGTTGATAAGAAATATAACATTTCATTTTTTAAAGGTATGTCTATCCAGGTCTAAATTCTTTAAAATGCAACATTATTTTAGTTTGTTACAGAGTTGTGAATTTAACTGTTTCATTTATTGCTTGTTAATAGCATAAAAGTAATATTTTACTATTTTCTCTCCCAGAAACCACATCAGCTGGAAGTGGTAAGCATTTCACTAGTAAAGTCCAGCAGTCTTAATCATCACCAAATAATTGATAACAATATGATGAATTTGGTATTTATGGTGATAAATAATTGAATATATTGTGTTTGTAGATCAGTTTTAACTTTTGTAAAGATATTTTGTCATTTCTTTCAGAACAAGTGTATGAACCTTCAGGTAAATTTTCCATCTTCCCAAACCCATTTTCCAAAACCTTTCATGAAAATGTTATTTAAAATTAGTTGTTTCCTTGTATATAGCAGCACATAATAATCCTTATGCTAGTTATAATGGTATGCTTCCACTCTGTACAAAATGATTCCTTGTTCAGTATATCCAAACTATAACATGATGTATGAAACAATACTGATGTTAGAACTTTCCTTTTATACTCGCCCATAACTTATCGGCTATGAGATTTTTAACATAAATTTGAATATCACAAGATTTTGCAGACATAAAAAAAATAAGATTTACACCACATACATGACATATTTATAAATAATAATAAATCAATAATATGGCAATGTAGGACCATTTGAAAAGCCAGGTACAGTTTTGCAATATGAGTTATTGGTTCTATCAACTCCTAGTATATACTACGAGATAAAATAGCTATGTATGAAATAATGTCTATATATATGGTATTACAATCCTGTGCATGGTACAAGAAAAGATAGCACACCATAGCAATTCTACCACATGGGCAAAATATATTTCAGTTTATTATAACATTTTATTTTGTTTTTACCTAATTTTTACAATAAATATTAAAGTGTTTGCTTTGATGTTTCAAATTAACATCAGATTGCTCAATCTTGTTTTGTATTTTATAATCTTATCTTGCATTTATTAAATTTTAAATGACTATATAGTCCTAAGTAAAATCATCCATTTCCAGAGGGAGGATAGCTTTTGAATAATAATAATAAATGTAGGTTAAAGTCTTTGAATATAAAGTTTCATCTCAATACACATAATGTGAATTAGAAAGACCACCATATGAATTCATAAGTTGCTCTAGAAGTGCTAAAAATGTTTCATGAATTTAAATCTATAATTCATATTAAATTATTACTTTATTGCATGAGAATATACAGTTTAATCATTCCATATTAAAGGTTATCTACCAGAAACTCTCTACAAGAGTTAACAATTTAAGATTACAACTATTTATCAATACTCATACTCAAAAATAAAATAAAAAAAAACCTTTCTTAGCAAATTTTCTATAAAATATAATTGGATGTGCTATATACAATTTAATGGTACCTCTATAGAGAAAAAACAATGAACTTATGAAGTTAATATTTTTGACTTTCTAATTACATGTATTCGACTTAGATACAAAAAAGGGTAGCATTCTTTTCCCTAGTTTTATATACCAGTTTTGAGGTGAATATCATATTCTCCAATTTGAAGTTGATAAGAAATATAACATTTCATTTTTTAAAGGTATGTCTATCCAGGTCTAAATTCTTTAAAATGCAACATTATTTTAGTTTGTTACAGAGTTGTGAATTTAACTGTTTCATTTATTGCTTGTTAATAGCATAAAAGTAATATTTTACTATTTTCTCTCCCAGAAACCACATCAGCTGGAAGTGGTAAGCATTTCACTAGTAAAGTCCAGCAGTCTTAATCATCACCAAATAATTGATAACAATATGATGAATTTGGTATTTATGGTGATAAATAATTGAATATATTGTGTTTGTAGATCAGTTTTAACTTTTGTAATGATATTTTGTCATTTCTTTCAGAACAAGTGTATGAACCTTCAGGTAAATTTTCCATCTTCCCAAACCCATTTTCCAAAACCTTTCATGAAAATGTTATTTAAAATTAGTTGTTTCCTTGTATATAGCAGCACATAATAATCCTTATGCTAGTTATAATGGTATGCTTCCACTCTGTACAAAATGATGCCTTGTTCAGTATATCCAAACTATAACATGATGTATGAAACAATACTGATGTTAGAACTTTCCTTTTATACTCGGCCATAACTTTTGTGCTATGAGATTTTTAACATAAATTTGAATATGACAAGATTTTGCAGACATAAAAAAAATAAGATTTACATCACATACATGACATATTTATAAATAATAATAAATCAATAATATGGCAATGTAGGACCATTTGAAAAGCCAGGTACAGTTTTGCAATATGAGTTATTGGTTCTATCAACTCCTAGTATATACTACGAGATAAAATAGCTAGGTATGAAATAATGTCTATATATATGGTATTACAATCCTGTGCATGGTACAAGAAAAGATAGCACACCATAGCAATTCTACCACATGGGCAAAATATATTTCAGTTTATTATAACATTTTATTTTGTTTTTACCTAATTTTTACAATAAATATTAAAGTGTTTGCTTTGATCTTTCAAATTAACATCAGATTGCTCAATCTTGTTTTGTATTTTATAATCTTATCTTGCATTTATTAAATTGTAAATGACTATATAGTCCCAAGTAAAATCATCCATTTCCAGAGGGAGGATAGCTTTTGAATAATAATAATAAATGTAGGTTAAAGTCTTTGAATATAAAGTTTCATCTCAATACACATAATGTGAATTAGAAAGACCACCATATGAATTCATAAGTTGCTCTAGAAGTGCTAAAAATGTTTCATGAATTTAAATCTATAATTCATATTAAATTATTACTTTATTGCATGAGAATATACAGTTTAATCATTCCATATTAAAGGTTATCTTCCAGAAACTCTCTACAAGAGTTAACAATTTAAGATTACAACTATTTATCAATACTCATACTCAAAAATAAAATAAACAAAAACTTTTCTTAGCAAATTTTCTATAAAATATAATTGGATGTGCTATATACAATTTAATGGTACCTCTATAGAGAAAAAACAATGAACTTATGAAGTTAATATTTTTGACTTTCTAATTACATGTATTCGACTTAGATACAAAAAAGGGTAGCATCCTATTCCCTAGTTTTATATACCAGTTTTGAGGTGAATATCATATTCTCCAATTTGAAGTTGATAAGAAATATAACATTTCATTTTTTAAAGGTATGTCTATCCAGGTCTAAATTCTTTAAAATGCAACATTATTTTAGTTTGTTACAGAGTTGTGAATTTAACTGTTTCATTTATTGCTTGTTAATAGCATAAAAGTAATATTTTACTATTTTCTCTCCCAGAAACCACATCAGCTGGAAGTGGTAAGCATTTCACTAGTAAAGTCCAGCAGTCTTAATCATCACCAAATAATTGATAACAATATGATGAATTTGGTATTTATGGTGATAAATAATTGAATATATTGTGTTTGTAGATCAGTTTTAACTTTTGTAATGATATTTTGTCATTTCTTTCAGAACAAGTGTATGAACCTTCAGGTAAATTTTCCATCTTCCCAAACCCATTTTCCAAAACCTTTCATGAAAAAGTTATTTAAAATTAGTTGTTTCCTTGTATATAGCAGCACATAATAATCCTTATGCTAGTTATAATGGTATGCTTCCACTCTGTACAAAATGATGCCTTGTTCAGTATATCCAAACTATAACATGATGTATGAAACAATACTGATGTTAGAACTTTCCTTTTATACTCGGCCATAACTTTTCTGCTATGAGATTTTTAACATAAATTTGAATATGACAAGATTTTGCAGACATAAAAAAAATAAGATTTACACCACATACATGACATATTTATAAATAATAATAAATCAATAATATGGCAATGTAGGACCATTTGAAAAGCCAGGTACAGTTTTGCAATATGAGTTATTGGTTCTATCAACTCCTAGCATATACTACGAGATAAAATAGCTATGTATGAAATAATGTCTATATATATGGTATTACAATCCTGTGCATGGTACAAGAAAAGATAGCACACCATAGCAATTCTACCACATGGGCAAAATATATTTCAGTTTATTATAACATTTTATTTTGTTTTTACCTAATTTTTACAATAAATATTAAAGTGTTTGCTTTGATGTTTCAAATTAACATCAGATTGCTCAATCTTGTTTTGTATTTTATAATCTTATCTTGCATTTATTAAATTGTAAATTACTATCTAGTCCCAAGTAAAAATGTCCTTTTCCAGAGGGAGGATAGCTTTTGAATAATAATAATAAATGTAGGTTAAAGTCTTTGAATATAAAGTTTCATCTCAATACACATAATGTGAATTAGAAAGAATACCATATGAATTCATAAGTTGCTCTAGAAGTGCTAAAATGTTTCATGAATTTAAATCTATAATTCATATTACATTATTACTTTATTGCATGAGAATATACAGTTTAATCATTCCATATTAAAGGTTATCTACCAGAAACTCTCTACAAGAGTTAACAATTTAAGATTACAACTATTTATCAATACTCATACTCAAAAATAAAATAAAAAAAAACCTTTCTTAGCAAATTTTCTATAAAATATAATTGGATGTGCTATATACAATTTAATGGTACCTCTATAGAGAAAAAACAATGAACTTATGAAGTTAATATTTTTGACTTTCTAATTACATGTATTCGACTTAGATACAAAAAAGGGTAGCATTCTTTTCCCTAGTTTTATATACCAGTTTTGAGGTGAATATCATATTCTCCAATTTGAAGTTGATAAGAAATATAACATTTCATTTTTTAAAGGTATGTCTATCCAGGTCTAAATTCTTTAAAATGCAACATTATTTTAGTTTGTTACAGAGTTGTGAATTTAACTGTTTCATTTATTGCTTGTTAATAGCATAAAAGTAATATTTTACTATTTTCTCTCCCAGAAACCACATCAGCTGGAAGTGGTAAGCATTTCACTAGTAAAGTCCAGCAGTCTTAATCATCACCAAATAATTGATAACAATATGATGAATTTGGTATTTATGGTGATAAATAATTGAATATATTGTGTTTGTAGATCAGTTTTAACTTTTGTAATGATATTTTGTCATTTCTTTCAGAACAAGTGTATGAACCTTCAGGTAAATTTTCCATCTTCCCAAACCCATTTTCCAAAACCTTTCATGAAAATGTTATTTAAAATTAGTTGTTTCCTTGTATATAGCAGCACATAATAATCCTTATGCTAGTTATAATGGTATGCTTCCACTCTGTACAAAATGATGCCTTGTTCAGTATATCCAAACTATAACATGATGTATGAAACAATACTGATGTTAGAACTTTCCTTTTATACTCGGCCATAACTTTTGTGCTATGAGATTTTTAACATAAATTTGAATATGACAAGATTTTGCAGACATAAAAAAAATAAGATTTACATCACATACATGACATATTTATAAATAATAATAAATCAATAATATGGCAATGTAGGACCATTTGAAAAGCCA
Source organism: Taudactylus pleione (assembly GCA_031769625.1). Classification (NCBI taxonomy): domain Eukaryota; kingdom Metazoa; phylum Chordata; class Amphibia; order Anura; family Myobatrachidae; genus Taudactylus; species Taudactylus pleione. Next base: position 4,282,122 of record JAUIMM010000250.1, read on the forward strand.
GGTACAGTTTTGCAATATGAGTTATTGGTTCTATCAACTCCTAGTATATACTACGAGATAAAATAGCTAGGTATGAAATAATGTCTATATATATGGTATTACAATCCTGTGCATGGTACAAGAAAAGATAGCACACCATAGCAATTCTACCACATGGGCAAAATATATTTCAGTTTATTATAACATTTTATTTTGTTTTTACCTAATTTTTACAATAAATATTAAAGTGTTTGCTTTGATCTTTCAAATTAACATCAGATTGCTCAATCTTGTTTTGTATTTTATAATCTTATCTTGCATTTATTAAATTGTAAATGACTATATAGTCCCAAGTAAAATCATCCATTTCCAGAGGGAGGATAGCTTTTGAATAATAATAATAAATGTAGGTTAAAGTCTTTGAATATAAAGTTTCATCTCAATACACATAATGTGAATTAGAAAGACCACCATATGAATTCATAAGTTGCTCTAGAAGTGCTAAAAATGTTTCATGAATTTAAATCTATAATTCATATTAAATTATTACTTTATTGCATGAGAATATACAGTTTAATCATTCCATATTAAAGGTTATCTTCCAGAAACTCTCTACAAGAGTTAACAATTTAAGATTACAACTATTTATCAATACTCATACTCAAAAATAAAATAAACAAAAACTTTTCTTAGCAAATTTTCTATAAAATATAATTGGATGTGCTATATACAATTTAATGGTACCTCTATAGAGAAAAAACAATAAACTTATGAAGTTAATATTTTTGACTTTCTAATTACATGTATTCGACTTAGATACAAAAAAGGGTAGCATCCTATTCCCTAGTTTTATATACCAGTTTTGAGGTGAATATCATATTCTCCAATTTGAAGTTGATAAGAAATATAACATTTCATTTTTTAAAGGTATGTCTATCCAGGTCTAAATTCTTTAAAATGCAACATTATTTTAGTTTGTTACAGAGTTGTGAATTTAACTGTTTCATTTATTGCTTGTTAATAGCATAAAAGTAATATTTTACTATTTTCTCTCCCAGAAACCACATCAGCTGGAAGTGGTAAGCATTTCACTAGTAAAGTCCAGCAGTCTTAATCATCACCAAATAATTGATAACAATATGATGAATTTGGTATTTATGGTGATAAATAATTGAATATATTGTGTTTGTAGATCAGTTTTAACTTTTGTAATGATATTTTGTCATTTCTTTCAGAACAAGTGTATGAACCTTCAGGTAAATTTTCCATCTTCCCAAACCCATTTTCCAAAACCTTTCATGAAAAAGTTATTTAAAATTAGTTGTTTCCTTGTATATAGCAGCACATAATAATCCTTATGCTAGTTATAATGGTATGCTTCCACTCTGTACAAAATGATGCCTTGTTCAGTATATCCAAACTATAACATGATGTATGAAACAATACTGATGTTAGAACTTTCCTTTTATACTCGGCCATAACTTTTCTGCTATGAGATTTTTAACATAAATTTGAATATGACAAGATTTTGCAGACATAAAAAAAATAAGATTTACACCACATACATGACATATTTATAAATAATAATAAATCAATAATATGGCAATGTAGGACCATTTGAAAAGCCAGGTACAGTTTTGCAATATGAGTTATTGGTTCTATCAACTCCTAGCATATACTACGAGATAAAATAGCTATGTATGAAATAATGTCTATATATATGGTATTACAATCCTGTGCATGGTACAAGAAAAGATAGCACACCATAGCAATTCTACCACATGGGCAAAATATATTTCAGTTTATTATAACATTTTATTTTGTTTTTACCTAATTTTTACAATAAATATTAAAGTGTTTGCTTTGATGTTTCAAATTAACATCAGATTGCTCAATCTTGTTTTGTATTTTATAATCTTATCTTGCATTTATTAAATTGTAAATTACTATCTAGTCCCAAGTAAAAATGTCCTTTTCCAGAGGGAGGATAGCTTTTGAATAATAATAATAAATGTAGGTTAAAGTCTTTGAATATAAAGTTTCATCTCAATACACATAATGTGAATTAGAAAGAATACCATATGAATTCATAAGTTGCTCTAGAAGTGCTAAAATGTTTCATGAATTTAAATCTATAATTCATATTACATTATTACTTTATTGCATGAGAATATACAGTTTAATCATTCCATATTAAAGGTTATCTACCAGAAACTCTCTACAAGAGTTAACAATTTAAGATAACAACTATTTATCAATACTCATACTCAAAAAAAAAAAAACTTTTCTTAGCAAATTTTCTATAAAATATAATTGGATGTGCTATATACAATTTAATGGTACCTCTATAGAGAAAAAACAATGAACTTATGAAGTTAATATTTTTGACTTTCTAATTACATGTATTCGACTTAGATACAAAAAAGGGTAGCATTCTTTTCCCTAGTTTTATATACCAGTTTTGAGGTGAATATCATATTCTCCAATTTGAAGTTGATAAGAAATATAACATTTCATTTTTTAAAGGTATGTCTATCCATGTCTAAATTCTTTAAAATGTAACATTATTTTAGTTTGTTACAGAGTTGTGAATTTAACTGTTTCATTTATTGCTTGTTAATAGCATAAAAGTAATATTTTACTTTTTTCTCTCCCAGAAACCACATCAGCTGGAAGTGGTAAGCATTTCACTAGTAAAGTCCAGCAGTCTTAATCATCACCAAATAATTGATAACAATATGATGAATTTGGTATTTATGGTGATAAATAATTGAATTTATTGTGTTTGTAGATCAGTTTTAACTTTTGTAATGATATTTTGTCATTTCTTTCAGAACAAGTGTATGAACCTTCAGGTAAATTTTCCATCTTCCCAAACCCATTTTCCAAAACCTTTCATGAAAATGTTATTTAAAATTAGTTGTTTCCTTGTATATAGCAGCACATAATAATCCTTATGCTAGTTATAATGGTATGCTTCCACTCTGTACAAAATGATGCCTTGTTCAGTATATCCAAACTATAACATGATGTATGAAACAATACTGATGTTAGAACTTTCCTTTTATACTCGGCCATAACTTTTGTGCTATGAGATTTTTAACATAAATTTGAATATCACAAGATTTTGCAGACATAAAAAAAATAAGATTTACACCACATACATGACATATTTATAAATAATAATAAATCAATAATATGGCAATGTAGGACCATTTGAAAAGCCAGGTACAGTTTTGCAATATGAGTTATTGGTTCTATCAACTCCTAGTATATACTACGAGATAAAATAGCTATGTATGAAATAATGTCTATATATATGGTATTACAATCCTGTGCATGGTACAAGAAAAGATAGCACACCATAGCAATTCTACCACATGGGCAAAATATATTTCAGTTTATTATAACATTTTATTTTGTTTTTACCTAATTTTTACAATAAATATTAAAGTGTTTGCTTTGATGTTTCAAATTAACATCAGATTGCTCAATCTTGTTTTGTATTTTATAATCTTATCTTGCATTTATTAAATTGTAAATGACTATATAGTCCCAAGTAAAATCATCCATTTCCACAGGGAGGATAGCTTTTGAATAATAATAATAAATGTAGGTTAAAGTCTTTGAATATAAAGTTTCATCTCAATACACATAATGTGAATTAGAAAGACCACCATATGAATTCATAAGTTGCTCTAGAAGTGCTAAAAATGTTTCATGAATTTAAATCTATAATTCATATTAAATTATTACTTTATTGCATGAGAATATACAGTTTAATCATTCCATATTAAAGGTTATCTTCCAGAAACTCTCTACAAGAGTTAACAATTTAAGATTACAACTATTTATCAATACTCATACTCAAAAATAAAATAAACAAAAACTTTTCTTAGCAAATTTTCTATAAAATATAATTGGATGTGCTATATACAATTTAATGGTACCTCTATAGAGAAAAAACAATGAACTTATGAAGTTAATATTTTTGACTTTCTAATTACATGTATTCGACTTAGATACAAAAAAGGGTAGCATCCTCTTCCCTAGTTTTATATACCAGTTTTGAGGTGAATATCATATTCTCCAATTTGAAGTTGATAAGAAATATAACATTTCATTTTTTAAAGGTATGTCTATCCAGGTCTAAATTCTTTAAAATGCAACATTATTTTAGTTTGTTACAGAGTTGTGAATTTAACTGTTTCATTTATTGCTTGTTAATAGCATAAAAGTAATATTTTACTATTTTCTCTCCCAGAAACCACATCAGCTGGAAGTGGTAAGCATTTCACTAGTAAAGTCCAGCAGTCTTAATCATCACCAAATAATTGATAACAATATGATGAATTTGGTATTTATGGTGATAAATAATTGAATATATTGTGTTTGTAGATCAGTTTTAACTTTTGTAATGATATTTTGTCATTTCTTTCAGAACAAGTGTATGAACCTTCAGGTAAATTTTCCATCTTCCCAAACCCATTTTCCAAAACCTTTCATGAAAATGTTATTTAAAATTAGTTGTTTCCTTGTATATAGCAGCACATAATAATCCTTATGCTAGTTATAATGGTATGCTTCCACTCTGTACAAAATGATGCCTTGTTCAGTATATCCAAACTATAACATGATGTATGAAACAATACTGATGTTAGAACTTTCCTTTTATACTCGGCCATAACTTTTCTGCTATGAGATTTTTAACATAAATTTGAATATGACAAGATTTTGCAGACATAAAAAAAATAAGATTTACACCACATACATGACATATTTATAAATAATAATAAATCAATAATATGGCAATGTAGGACCATTTGAAAAGCCAGGTACAGTTTTGCAATATGAGTTATTGGTTCTATCAACTCCTAGTATATACTACGAGATAAAATAGCTATGCATGAAATAATGTCTATATATATGGTATTACAATCCTGTGCATGGTACAAGAAAAGATAGCACACCATAGCAATTCTACCACATGGGCAAAATATATTTCAGTTTATTATAACATTTTATTTTGTTTTTACCTAATTTTTACAATAAATATTAAAGTGTTTGCTTTGATGTTTCAAATTAACATCAGATTGCTCAATCTTGTTTTGTATTTTATAATCTTATCTTGCATTTATTAAATTGTAAATTACTATCTAGTCCCAAGTAAAAATGTCCTTTTCCAGAGGGAGGATAGCTTTTGAATAATAATAATAAATGTAGGTTAAAGTCTTTGAATATAAAGTTTCATCTCAATACACATAATGTGAATTAGAAAGAATACCATATGAATTCATAAGTTGCTCTAGAAGTGCTAAAATGTTTCATGAATTTAAATCTATAATTCATATTACATTATTACTTTATTGCATGAGAATATACAGTTTAATCATTCCATATTAAAGGTTATCTACCAGAAAGTCTCTACAAGAGTTAACAATTTAAGATAACAACTATTTATCAATACTCATACTCAAAAAAAAAAAACTTTTCTTAGCAAATTTTCTATAAAATATAATTGGATGTGCTATATACAATTTAATGGTACCTCTATAGAGAAAAAACAATGAACTTATGAAGTTAATATTTTTGACTTTCTAATTACATGTATTCGACTTAGATACAAAAAAGGGTAGCATTCTTTTTCCTAGTTTTATATACCAGTTTTGAGGTGAATATCATATTCTCCAATTTGAAGTTGATAAGAAATATAACATTTCATTTTTTAAAGGTATGTCTATCCAGGTCTAAATTCTTTAAAATGTAACATTATTTTAGTTTGTTACAGAGTTGTGAATTTAACTGTTTCATTTATTGCTTGTTAATAGCATAAAAGTAATATTTTACTTTTTTCTCTCCCAGAAACCACATCAGCTGGAAGTGGTAAGCATTTCACTAGTAAAGTCCAGCAGTCTTAATCATCACCAAATAATTGATAACAATATGATGAATTTGGTATTTATGGTGATAAATAATTGAATATATTGTGTTTGTAGATCAGTTTTAACTTTTGTAAAGATATTTTGTCATTTCTTTCAGAACAAGTGTATGAACCTTCAGGTAAATTTTCCATCTTCCCAAACCCATTTTCCAAAACCTTTCATGAAAATGTTATTTAAAATTAGTTGTTTCCTTGTATATAGCAGCACATAATAATCCTTATGCTAGTTATAATGGTATGCTTCCACTCTGTACAAAATGATGCCTTGTTCAGTATATCCAAACTATAACATGATGTATGAAACAATACTGATGTTAGAACTTTCCTTTTATACTCGCCCATAATTTTTCGGCTATGAGATTTTTAACATAAATTTGAATATCACAAGATTTTGCAGACATAAAAAAAATAAGATTTACACCACATACATGACATATTTATAAATAATAATAAATCAATAATATGGCAATGTAGGACCATTTGAAAAGCCAGGTACAGTTTTGCAATATGAGTTATTGGTTCTATCAACTACTAGTATATACTATGAGATAAAATAGCTATGTATGAAATAATGTCTATATATATGGTATTACAATCCTGTGCATGGTACAAGAAAAGATAGCACACCATAGCAATTCTACCACATGGGCAAAATATATTTCAGTTTATTATAACATTTTATTTTGTTTTTACCTAATTTTTACAATAAATATTAAAGTGTTTGCTTTGATGTTTCAAATTAACATCAGATTGCTCAATCTTGTTTTGTATTTTATAATCTCATCTTGCATTTATTAAATTTTAAATGACTATATAGTCCCAAGTAAAATCATCCATTTCCAGAGGGAGGATAGCTTTTGAATAATAATAATAAATGTAGGTTAAAGTCTTTGAATATAAAGTTTCATCTCAATACACATAATGTGAATTAGAAAGACCACCATATGAATTCATAAGTTGCTCTAGAAGTGCTAAAAATGTTTCATGAATTTAAATCTATAATTCATATTAAATTATTACTTTATTGCATGAGAATATACAGTTTAATCATTCCATATTAAAGGTTATCTACCAGAAACTCTCTACAAGAGTTAACAATTTAAGATTACAACTATTTATCAATACTCATACTCAAAAATAAAATAAACAAAAACTTTTCTTAGCAAATTTTCTATAAAATATAATTGGATGTGCTATATACAATTTAATGGTACCTCTATAGAGGAAAAACAATGAACTTATGAAGTTAATATTTTTGACTTTCTAATTACATGTATTCGACTTAGATACAAAAAGGGTAGCATTCTTTTTCCTAGTTTTATATACCAGTTTTGAGGTGAATATCATATTCTCCAATTTGAAGTTGATAAGAAATATAACATTTCATTTTTTAAAGGTATGTCTATCCAGGTCTAAATTCTTTAAAATGTAACATTATTTTAGTTTGTTACAGAGTTGTGAATTTAACTGTTTCATTTATTGCTTGTTAATAGCATAAAAGTAATATTTTACTTTTTTCTCTCCCAGAAACCACATCAGCTGGAAGTGGTAAGCATTTCACTAGTAAAGTCCAGCAGTCTTAATCATCACCAAATAATTGATAACAATATGATGAATTTGGTATTTATGGTGATAAATAATTGAATATATTGTGTTTGTAGATCAGTTTTAACTTTTGTAAAGATATTTTGTCATTTCTTTCAGAACAAGTGTATGAACCTTCAGGTAAATTTTCCATCTTCCCAAACCCATTTTCCAAAACCTTTCATGAAAATGTTATTTAAAATTAGTTGTTTCCTTGTATATAGCAGCACATAATAATCCTTATGCTAGTTATAATGGTATGCTTCCACTCTGTACAAAATGATGCCTTGTTCAGTATATCCAAACTATAACATGATGTATGAAACAATACTGATGTTAGAACTTTCCTTTTATACTCGCCCATAATTTTTCGGCTATGAGATTTTTAACATAAATTTGAATATCACAAGATTTTGCAGACATAAAAAAAATAAGATTTACACCACATACATGACATATTTATAAATAATAATAAATCAATAATATGGCAATGTAGGACCATTTGAAAAGCCAGGTACAGTTTTGCAATATGAGTTATTGGTTCTATCAACTCCTAGTATATACTACGAGATAAAATAGCTATGTATGAAATAATGTCTATATATATGGTATTACAATCCTGTGCATGGTACAAGAAAAGATAGCACACCATAGCAATTCTACCACATGGGCAAAATATATTTCAGTTTATTATAACATTTTATTTTGTTTTTACCTAATTTTTACAATAAATATTAAAGTGTTTGCTTTGATGTTTCAAGTTAACATCAGATTGCTCAATCTTGTTTTGTATTTTATAATCTTATCTTGCATTTATTAAATTTTAAATGACTATATAGTCCCAAGTAAAATCATCCATTTCCAGAGGGAGGATAGCTTTTGAATAATAATAATAAATGTAGGTTAAAGTCTTTGAATATAAAGTTTCATCTCAATACACATAATGTGAATTAGAAAGACCACCATATGAATTCATAAGTTGCTCTAGAAGTGCTAAAAATGTTTTATGAATTTAAAGCTATAATTCATATTAAATTATTACTTTATTGCATGAGAATATACAGTTTAATCATTCCATATTAAAGGTTATCTACCAGAAACTCTCTACAAGAGTTAACAATTTAAGATTACAACTATTTATCAATACTCATACTCAAAAATAAAATAAACAAAAACTTTTCTTAGCAAATTTTCTATAAAATATAATTGGATGTGCTATATACAATTTAATGGTACCTCTATAGAGAAAAAACAATGAATTTATGAAGTTAATATTTTTGACTTTCTAATTACATGTATTCGACTTAGATACAAAAAAGGGTAGCATTCTTTTCCCTAGTTTTATATACCAGTTTTGAGGTGAATATCATATTCTCCAATTTGAAGTTGATAAGAAATATAACATTTCATTTTTTAAAGGTATGTCTATCCAGGTCTAAATTCTTTAAAATGCAACATTATTTTAGTTTGTTACAGAGTTGTGAATTTAACTGTTTCATTTATTGCTTGTTAATAGCATAAAAGTAATATTTTACTATTTCCTCTCCCAGAAACCACATCAGCTGGAAGTGGTAAGCATTTCACTAGTAAAGTCCAGCAGTCTTAATCATCACCAAATAATTGATAACAATATGATGAATTTGGTATTTATGGTGATAAATAATTGAATATATTGTGTTTGTAGATCAGTTTTAACTTTTGTAATGATATTTTGTCATTTCTTTCAGAACAAGTGTATGAACCTTCAGGTAAATTTTCCATCTTCCCAAACCCATTTTCCAAAACCTTTCATGAAAATGTTATTTAAAATTAGTTGTTTCCTTGTATATAGCAGCACATAATAATCCTTATGCTAGTTATAATGGTATGCTTCCACTCTGTACAAAATGATGCCTTGTTCAGTATATCCAAACTATAACATGATGTATGAAACAATACTGATGTTAGAACTTTCCTTTTATACTCGGCCATAACTTTTCTGCTATGAGATTTTTAACATAAATTTGAATATCACAAGATTTTGCAGACATAAAAAAAATAAGATTTACACCACATACATGACATATTTATAAATAATAATAAATCAATAATATGGCAATGTAGGACCATTTGAAAAGCCAGGTACAGTTTTGCAATATGAGTTATTGGTTCTATCAACTCCTAGTATATACTACGAGATAAAATAGCTATGTATGAAATAATGTCTATATATATGGTATTACAATCCTGTGCATGGTACAAGAAAAGATAGCACACCATAGCAATTCTACCACATGGGCAAAATATATTTCAGTTTATTATAACATTTTATTTTGTTTTTACCTAATTTTTACAATAAATATTAAAGTGTTTGCTTTGATGTTTCAAATTAACATCAGATTGCTCAATCTTGTTTTGTATTTTATAATCTTATCTTGTATTTATTAAATTGTATATAATCCCAAGTAAAATCATCCATTTCCAGAGGGAGGATAGCTTTTGAATAATAATAATAAATGTAGGTTAAAGTCTTTGAATATAAAGTTTCATCTCAATACACATAATGTGAATTAGAAAGACCACCATATGAATTCATAAGTTGCTCTAGAAGTGCTAAAAATGTTTCATGAATTTAAATCTATAATTCATATTAAATTATTACTTTATTGCATGAGAATATACAGTTTAATCATTCCATATTAAAGGTTATCTACCAGAAACTCTCTACAAGAGTTAACAATTTAAGATTACAACTATTTATCAATACTCATACTCAAAAATAAAATAAACAAAAACTTTTCTTAGCAAATTTTCTATAAAATATAATTGGATGTGCTATATACAATTTAATGGTACCTCTATAGAGAAAAAACAATGAACTTATGAAGTTAATATTTTTGACTTTCTAATTACATGTATTCGACTTAGATACAAAAAAGGGTAGCATCCTATTCCCTAGTTTTATATACCAGTTTTGAGGTGAATATCATATTCTCCAATTTGAAGTTGATAAGAAATATAACATTTCATTTTTTAAAGGTATGTCTATCCAGGTCTAAATTCTTTAAAATGCAACATTATTTTAGTTTGTTACAGAGTTGTGAATTTAACTGTTTCATTTATTGCTTGTTAATAGCATAAAAGTAATATTTTACTATTTTCTCTCCCAGAAACCACATCAGCTGGAAGTGGTAAGCATTTCACTAGTAAAGTCCAGCAGTCTTAATCATCACCAAATAATTGATAACAATATGATGAATTTGGTATTTATGGTGATAAATAATTGAATATATTGTGTTTGTAGATCAGTTTTAACTTTTGTAATGATATTTTGTCATTTCTTTCAGAACAAGTGTATGAACCTTCAGGTAAATTTTCCATCTTCCCAAACCCATTTTCCAAAACCTTTCATGAAAATGTTATTTAAAATTAGTTGTTTCCTTGTATATAGCAGCACATAATAATCCTTATGCTAGTTATAATGGTATGCTTCCACTCTGTACAAAATGATGCCTTGTTCAGTATATCCAAACTATAACATGATGTATGAAACAATACTGATGTTAGAACTTTCCTTTTATACTCGGCCATAACTTTTCTGCTATGAGATTTTTAACATAAATTTGAATATGACAAGATTTTGCAGACATAAAAAAAATAAGATTTACACCACATACATGACATATTTATAAATAATAATAAATCAATAATATGGCAATGTAGGACCATTTGAAAAGCCAGGTACAGTTTTGCAATATGAGTTATTGGTTCTATCAACTCCTAGTATATACTACGAGATAAAATAGCTATGCATGAAATAATGTCTATATATATGGTATTACAATCCTGTGCATGGTACAAGAAAAGATAGCACACCATAGCAATTCTACCACATGGGCAAAATATATTTCAGTTTATTATAACATTTTATTTTGTTTTTACCTAATTTTTACAATAAATATTAAAGTGTTTGCTTTGATGTTTCAAATTAACATCAGATTGCTCAATCTTGTTTTGTATTTTATAATCTTATCTTGCATTTATTAAATTGTAAATTACTATCTAGTCCCAAGTAAAAATGTCCTTTTCCAGAGGGAGGATAGCTTTTGAATAATAATAATAAATGTAGGTTAAAGTCTTTGAATATAAAGTTTCATCTCAATACACATAATGTGAATTAGAAAGAATACCATATGAATTCATAAGTTGCTCTAGAAGTGCTAAAATGTTTCATGAATTTAAATCTATAATTCATATTACATTATTACTTTATTGCATGAGAATATACAGTTTAATCATTCCATATTAAAGGTTATCTACCAGAAAGTCTCTACAAGAGTTAACAATTTAAGATAACAACTATTTATCAATACTCATACTCAAAAAAAAAAAACTTTTCTTAGCAAATTTTCTATAAAATATAATTGGATGTGCTATATACAATTTAATGGTACCTCTATAGAGAAAAAACAATGAACTTATGAAGTTAATATTTTTGACTTTCTAATTACATGTATTCGACTTAGATACAAAAAAGGGTAGCATTCTTTTTCCTAGTTTTATATACCAGTTTTGAGGTGAATATCATATTCTCCAATTTGAAGTTGATAAGAAATATAACATTTCATTTTTTAAAGGTATGTCTATCCAGGTCTAAATTCTTTAAAATGTAACATTATTTTAGTTTGTTACAGAGTTGTGAATTTAACTGTTTCATTTATTGCTTGTTAATAGCATAAAAGTAATATTTTACTTTTTTCTCTCCCAGAAACCACATCAGCAGGAAGTGGTAAGCATTTCACTAGTAAAGTCCAGCAGTCTTAATCATCACCAAATAATTGATAACAATATGATGAATTTGGTATTTATGGTGATAAATAATTGAATATATTGTGTTTGTAGATCAGTTTTAACTTTTGTAAAGATATTTTGTCATTTCTTTCAGAACAAGTGTATGAACCTTCAGGTAAATTTTCCATCTTCCCAAACCCATTTTCCAAAACCTTTCATGAAAATGTTATTTAAAATTAGTTGTTTCCTTGTATATAGCAGCACATAATAATCCTTATGCTAGTTATAATGGTATGCTTCCACTCTGTACAAAATGATGCCTTGTTCAGTATATCCAAACTATAACATGATGTATGAAACAATACTGATGTTAGAACTTTCCTTTTATACTCGCCCATAACTTTTCTGCTATGAGATTTTTAACATAAATTTGAATATGACAAGATTTTGCAGACATAAAAAAAATAAGATTTACACCACATACATGACATATTTATAAATAATAATAAATCAATAATATGGCAATGTAGGACCATTTGAAAAGCCAGGTACAGTTTTGCAATATGAGTTATTGGTTCTATCAACTCCTAGTATATACTACGAGATAAAATAGCTATGTATGAAATAATGTCTATATATATGGTATTACAATCCTGTGCATGGTACAAGAAAAGATAGCACACCATAGCAATTCTACCACATGGGCAAAATATATTTCAGTTTATGTAACATTTTATTTTGTTTTTACCTAATTTTTACAATAAATATTAAAGTGTTTGCTTTGATGTTTCAAATTAACATCAGATTGCTCAATCTTGTTTTGTATTTTATAATCTTATCTTGCATTTATTAAATTTTAAATGACTATATAGTCCCAAGTAAAATCATCCATTTCCAGAGGGAGGATAGCTTTTGAATAATAATAATAAATGTAGGTTAAAGTCTTTGAATATAAAGTTTCATCTCAATACACATAATGTGAATTAGAAAGACCACCATATGAATTCATAAGTTGCTCTAGAAGTGCTAAAAATGTTTCATGAATTTAAATCTATAATTCATATTAAATTATTACTTTATTGCATGAGAATATACAGTTTAATCATTCCATATTAAAGGTTATCTACCAGAAACTCTCTACAAGAGTTAACAATTTAAGATTACAACTATTTATCAATACTCATACTCAAAAATAAAATAAACAAAAACTTTTCTTAGCAAATTTTCTATAAAATATAATTGGATGTGCTATATACAATTTAATGGTACCTCTATAGAGAAAAAACAATGAACTTATGAAGTTAATATTTTTGACTTTCTAATTACATGTATTCGACTTAGATACAAAAAAGGGTAGCATCCTATTCCCTAGTTTTATATACCAGTTTTGAGGTGAATATCATATTCTCCAATTTGAAGTTGATAAGAAATATAACATTTCATTTTTTAAAGGTATGTCTATCCAGGTCTAAATTCTTTAAAATGCAACATTATTTTAGTTTGTTACAGAGTTGTGAATTTAACTGTTTCATTTATTGCTTGTTAATAGCATAAAAGTAATATTTTACTATTTTCTCTCCCAGAAACCACATCAGCTGGAAGTGGTAAGCATTTCACTAGTAAAGTCCAGCAGTCTTAATCATCACCAAATAATTGATAACAATATGATGAATTTGGTATTTATGGTGATAAATAATTGAATATATTGTGTTTGTAGATCAGTTTTAACTTTTGTAATGATATTTTGTCATTTCTTTCAGAACAAGTGTATGAACCTTCAGGTAAATTTTCCATCTTCCCAAACCCATTTTCCAAAACCTTTCATGAAAATGTTATTTAAAATTAGTTGTTTCCTTGTATATAGCAGCACATAATAATCCTTATGCTAGTTATAATGGTATGCTTCCACTCTGTACAAAATGATGCCTTGTTCAGTATATCCAAACTATAACATGATGTATGAAACAATACTGATGTTAGAACTTTCCTTTTATACTCGGCCATAACTTTTCTGCTATGAGATTTTTAACATAAATTTGAATATGACAAGATTTTGCAGACATAAAAAAAATAAGATTTACACCACATACATGACATATTTATAAATAATAATAAATCAATAATATGGCAATGTAGGACCATTTGAAAAGCCAGGTACAGTTTTGCAATATGAGTTATTGGTTCTATCAACTCCTAGTATATACTACGAGATAAAATAGCTATGCATGAAATAATGTCTATATATATGGTATTACAATCCTGTGCATGGTACAAGAAAAGATAGCACACCATAGCAATTCTACCACATGGGCAAAATATATTTCAGTTTATTATAACATTTTATTTTGTTTTTACCTAATTTTTACAATAAATATTAAAGTGTTTGCTTTGATGTTTCAAATTAACATCAGATTGCTCAATCTTGTTTTGTATTTTATAATCTTATCTTGCATTTATTAAATTGTAAATTACTATCTAGTCCCAAGTAAAAATGTCCTTTTCCAGAGGGAGGATAGCTTTTGAATAATAATAATAAATGTAGGTTAAAGTCTTTGAATATAAAGTTTCATCTCAATACACATAATGTGAATTAGAAAGAATACCATATGAATTCATAAGTTGCTCTAGAAGTGCTAAAATGTTTCATGAATTTAAATCTATAATTCATATTACATTATTACTTTATTGCATGAGAATATACAGTTTAATCATTCCATATTAAAGGTTATCTACCAGAAAGTCTCTACAAGAGTTAACAATTTAAGATAACAACTATTTATCAATACTCATACTCAAAAAAAAAAAACTTTTCTTAGCAAATTTTCTATAAAATATAATTGGATGTGCTATATACAATTTAATGGTACCTCTATAGAGAAAAAACAATGAACTTATGAAGTTAATATTTTTGACTTTCTAATTACATGTATTCGACTTAGATACAAAAAAGGGTAGCATTCTTTTTCCTAGTTTTATATACCAGTTTTGAGGTGAATATCATATTCTCCAATTTGAAGTTGATAAGAAATATAACATTTCATTTTTTAAAGGTATGTCTTTCCAGGTCTAAATTCTTTAAAATGTAACATTATTTTAGTTTGTTACAGAGTTGTGAATTTAACTGTTTCATTTATTGCTTGTTAATAGCATAAAAGTAATATTTTACTATTTTCTCTCCCAGAAACCACATCAGCAGGAAGTGGTAAGCATTTCACTAGTAAAGTCCAGCAGTCTTAATCATCACCAAATAATTGATAACAATATGATGAATTTGGTATTTATGGTGATAAATAATTGAATATATTGTGTTTGTAGATCAGTTTTAACTTTTGTAAAGATATTTTGTCATTTCTTTCAGAACAAGTGTATGAACCTTCAGGTAAATTTTCCATCTTCCCAAACCCATTTTCCAAAACCTTTCATGAAAATGTTATTTAAAATTAGTTGTTTCCTTGTATATAGCAGCACATAATAATCCTTATGCTAGTTATAATGGTATGCTTCCACTCTGTACAAAATGATGCCTTGTTCAGTATATCCAAACTATAACATGATGTATGAAACAATACTGATGTTAGAACTTTCCTTTTATACTCGCCCATAACTTTTCTGCTATGAGATTTTTAACATAAATTTGAATATGACAAGATTTTGCAGACATAAAAAAAATAAGATTTACACCACATACATGACATATTTATAAATAATAATAAATCAATAATATGGCAATGTAGGACCATTTGAAAAGCCAGGTACAGTTTTGCAATATGAGTTATTGGTTCTATCAACTCCTAGTATATACTACGAGATAAAATAGCTATGTATGAAATAATGTCTATATATATGGTATTACAATCCTGTGCATGGTACAAGAAAAGATAGCACACCATAGCAATTCTACCACATGGGCAAAATATATTTCAGTTTATTATAACATTTTATTTTGTTTTTACCTAATTTTTACAATAAATATTAAAGTGTTTGCTTTGATGTTTCAAATTAACATCAGATTGCTCAATCTTGTTTTGTATTTTATAATCTTATCTTGCATTTATTAAATTTTAAATGACTATATAGTCCCAAGTAAAATCATCCATTTCCAGAGGGAGGATAGCTTTTGAATAATAATAATAAATGTAGGTTAAAGTCTTTGAATATAAAGTTTCATCTCAATACACATAATGTGAATTAGAAAGACCACCATATGAATTCATAAGTTGCTCTAGAAGTGCTAAAAATGTTTCATGAATTTAAATCTATAATTCATATTAAATTATTACTTTATTGCATGAGAATATACAGTTTAATCATTCCATATTAAAGGTTATCTACCAGAAACTCTCTACAAGAGTTAACAATTTAAGATTACAACTATTTATCAATACTCATACTCAAAAATAAAATAAACAAAAACTTTTCTTAGCAAATTTTCTATAAAATATAATTGGATGTGCTATATACAATTTAATGGTACCTCTATAGAGAAAAAACAATGAACTTATGAAGTTAATATTTTTGACTTTCTAATTACATGTATTCGACTTAGATACAAAAAAGGGTAGCATTCTTTTCCCTAGTTTTATATACCAGTTTTGAGGTGAATATCATATTCTCCAATTTGAAGTTGATAAGAAATATAACATTTCATTTTTTAAAGGTATGTCTATCCAGGTCTAAATTCTTTAAAATGCAACATTATTTTAGTTTGTTACAGAGTTGTGAATTTAACTGTTTCATTTATTGCTTGTTAATAGCATAAAAGTAATATTTTACTTTTTTCTCTCCCAGAAACCACATCAGCTGGAAGTGGTAAGCATTTCACTAGTAAAGTCCAGCAGTCTTAATCATCACCAAATAATTGATAACAATATGATGAATTTGGTATTTATGGTGATAAATAATTGAATATATTGTGTTTGTAGATCAGTTTTAACTTTTGTAATGATATTTTGTCATTTCTTTCAGAACAAGTGTATGAACCTTCAGGTAAATTTTCCATCTTCCCAAACCCATTTTCCAAAACCTTTCATGAAAATGTTATTTAAAATTAGTTGTTTCCTTGTATATAGCAGCACATAATAATCCTTATGCTAGTTATAATGGTATGCTTCCACTCTGTACAAAATGATGCCTTGTTCAGTATATCCAAACTATAACATGATGTATGAAACAATACTGATGTTAGAACTTTCCTTTTATACTCGGCCATAACTTTTGTGCTATGAGATTTTTAACATAAATTTGAATATCACAAGATTTTGCAGACATAAAAAAAATAAGATTTACACCACATACATGACATATTTATAAATAATAATAAATCAATAATATGGCAATGTAGGACCATTTGAAAAGCCAGGTACAGTTTTGCAATATGAGTTATTGGTTCTATCAACTCCTAGTATATACTACGAGATAAAATAGCTATGTATGAAATAATGTCTATATATATGGTATTACAATCCTGTGCATGGTACAAGAAAAGATAGCACACCATAGCAATTCTACCACATGGGCAAAATATATTTCAGTTTATTATAACATTTTATTTTGTTTTTACCTAAATTTTACAATAAATATTAAAGTGTTTGCTTTGATGTTTCAAATTAACATCAGATTGCTCAATCTTGTTTTGTATTTTATAATCTTATCTTGCATTTATTAAATTGTAAATTACTATCTAGTCCCAAGTAAAAATGTCCTTTTCCAGAGGGAGGATAGCTTTTGAATAATAATAATAAATGTAGGTTAAAGTCTTTGAATATAAAGTTTCATCTCAATACACATAATGTGAATTAGAAAGAATACCATATGAATTCATAAGTTGCTCTAGAAGTGCTAAAATGTTTCATGAATTTAAATCTATAATTCATATTACATTATTACTTTATTGCATGAGAATATACAGTTTAATCATTCCATATTAAAGGTTATCTACCAGAAACTCTCTACAAGAGTTAACAATTTAAGATAACAACTATTTATCAATACTCATACTCAAAAAAAAAAAAAACTTTTCTTAGCAAATTTTCTATAAAATATAATTGGATGTGCTATATACAATTTAATGGTACCTCTATAGAGAAAAAACAATGAACTTATGAAGTTAATATTTTTGACTTTCTAATTACATGTATTCGACTTAGATACAAAAAAGGGTAGCATTCTTTTCCCTAGTTTTATATACCAGTTTTGAGGTGAATATCATATTCTCCAATTTGAAGTTGATAAGAAATATAACATTTCATTTTTTAAAGGTATGTCTATCCATGTCTAAATTCTTTAAAATGTAACATTATTTTAGTTTTGTTACAGAGTTGTGAATTTAACTGTTTCATTTATTGCTTGTTAATAGCATAAAAGTAATATTTTACTTTTTTCTCTCCCAGAAACCACATCAGCTGGAAGTGGTAAGCATTTCACTAGTAAAGTCCAGCAGTCTTAATCATCACCAAATAATTGATAACAATATGATGAATTTGGTATTTATGGTGATAAATAATTGAATATATTGTGTTTGTAGATCAGTTTTAACTTTTGTAATGATATTTTGTCATTTCTTTCAGAACAAGTGTATGAACCTTCAGGTAAATTTTCCATCTTCCCAAACCCATTTTCCAAAACCTTTCATGAAAATGTTATTTAAAATTAGTTGTTTCCTTGTATATAGCAGCACATAATAATCCTTATGCTAGTTATAATGGTATGCTTCCACTCTGTACAAAATGATGCCTTGTTCAGTATATCCAAACTATAACATGATGTATGAAACAATACTGATGTTAGAACTTTCCTTTTATACTCGGCCATAACTTTTGTGCTATGAGATTTTTAACATAAATTTGAATATCACAAGATTTTGCAGACATAAAAAAAATAAGATTTACACCACATACATGACATATTTATAAATAATAATAAATCAATAATATGGCAATGTAGGACCATTTGAAAAGCCAGGTACAGTTTTGCAATATGAGTTATTGGTTCTATCAACTCCTAGTATATACTACGAGATAAAATAGCTATGTATGAAATAATGTCTATATATATGGTATTACAATCCTGTGCATGGTACAAGAAAAGATAGCACACCATAGCAATTCTACCACATGGGCAAAATATATTTCAGTTTATTATAACATTTTATTTTGTTTTTACCTAATTTTTACAATAAATATTAAAGTGTTTGCTTTGATGTTTCAAATTAACATCAGATTGCTCAATCTTGTTTTGTATTTTATAATCTTATCTTGCATTTATTAAATTTTAAATGACTATATAGTCCCAAGTAAAATCATCCATTTCCAGAGGGAGGATAGCTTTTGAATAATAATAATAAATGTAGGTTAAAGTCTTTGAATATAAAGTTTCATCTCAATACACATAATGTGAATTAGAAAGACCACCATATGAATTCATAAGTTGCTCTAGAAGTGCTAAAAATGTTTCATGAATTTAAATCTATAATTCATATTACATTATTACTTTATTGCATGAGAATATACAGTTTAATCATTCCATATTAAAGGTTATCTACCAGAAACTCTCTACAAGAGTTAACAATTTAAGATAACAACTATTTATCAATACTCATACTCAAAAAAAAAAAAAAACTTTTCTTAGCAAATTTTCTATAAAATATAATTGGATGTGCTATATACAATTTAATGGTACCTCTATAGAGAAAAAACAATGAACTTATGAAGTTAATATTTTTGACTTTCTAATTACATGTATTCGACTTAGATACAAAAAAGGGTAGCATTCTTTTCCCTAGTTTTATATACCAGTTTTGAGGTGAATATCATATTCTCCAATTTGAAGTTGATAAGAAATATAACATTTCATTTTTTAAAGGTATGTCTATCCAGGTCTAAATTCTTTAAAATGTAACATTATTTTAGTTTGTTACAGAGTTGTGAATTTAACTGTTTCATTTATTGCTTGTTAATAGCATAAAAGTAATATTTTACTTTTTTCTCTCCCAGAAACCACATCAGCTGGAAGTGGTAAGCATTTCACTAGTAAAGTCCAGCAGTCTTAATCATCACCAAATAATTGATAACAATATGATGAATTTGGTATTTATGGTGATAAATAATTGAATATATTGTGTTTGTAGATCAGTTTTAACTTTTGTAATGATATTTTGTCATTTCTTTCAGAACAAGTGTATGAACCTTCAGGTAAATTTTCCATCTTCCCAAACCCATTTTCCAAAACCTTTCATGAAAATGTTATTTAAAATTAGTTGTTTCCTTGTATATAGCAGCACATAATAATCCTTATGCTAGTTATAATGGTATGCTTCCACTCTGTACAAAATGATGCCTTGTTCAGTATATCCAAACTATAACATGATGTATGAAACAATACTGATGTTAGAACTTTCCTTTTATACTCGCCCATAACTTTTCTGCTATGAGATTTTTAACATTAATTTGAATATCACAAGATTTTGCAGACATAAAAAAAATAAGATTTACACCACATACATGACATATTTATAAATAATAATAAATCAATAATATGGCAATGTAGGACCATTTGAAAAGCCAGGTACAGTTTTGCAATATGAGTTATTGGTTCTATCAACTCCTAGTATATACTACCAGATAAAATAGCTATGTATGAAATAATGTCTATATATATGGTATTACAATCCTGTGCATGGTACAAGAAAAGATAGCACACCATAGCAATTCTACCACATGGGCAAAATATATTTCAGTTTATTATAACATTTTATTTTGTTTTTACCTAATTTTTACAATAAATATTAAAGTGTTTGCTTTGATGTTTCAAATTAACATCAGATTGGTCAATCTTGTTTTGTATTTTATAATCTTATCTTGCATTTATTAAATTGTAAATTACTATCTAGTCCCAAGTAAAAATGTCCTTTTCCAGAGGGAGGATAGCTTTTGAATAATAATAATAAATGTAGGTTAAAGTCTTTGAATATAAAGTTTCATCTCAATACACATAATGTGAATTAGAAAGACCACCATATGAATTCATAAGTTGCTCTAGAAGTGCTAAAAATGTTTCATAAATTTAAATCTTTAATTCATATTAAATTATTACTTTATTGCATGAGAATATACAGTTTAATCATTCCATATTAAAGGTTATCTACCAGAAACTCTCTACAAGAGTTAACAATTTAAGATAACAACTATTTATCAATACTCATACTCAAAAAAAAAAAAAAAACTTTTCTTAGCAAATTTTATATAAAATATAATTGGATGTGCTATATACAATTTAATGGTACCTCTATAGAGAAAAAACAATGAACTTATGAAGTTAATATTTTTGACTTTCTAATTACATGTATTTGACTTAGATACAAAAAAGGGTAGCATTCTTTTCCCTAGTTTTATATACCAGTTTTGAGGTGAATATCATATTCTCCAATTTGAAGTTGATAAGAAATATAACATTTCATTTTTTAAAGGTATGTCTATCCAGGTCTAAATTCTTTAAAATGTAACATTATTTTAGTTTGTTACAGAGTTGTGAATTTAACTGTTTCATTTATTGCTTGTTAATAGCATAAAAGTAATATTTTACTTTTTTCTCTCCCAGAAACCACATCAGCTGGAAGTGGTAAGCATTTCACTAGTAAAGTCCAGCAGTCTTAATCATCACCAAATAATTGATAACAATATGATGAATTTGGTATTTATGGTGATAAATAATTGAATATATTGTGTTTGTAGATCAGTTTTAACTTTTGTAATGATATTTTGTCATTTCTTTCAGAACAAGTGTATGAACCTTCAGGTAAATTTTCCATCTTCCCAAACCCATTTTCCAAAACCTTTCATGAAAATGTTATTTAAAATTAGTTGTTTCCTTGTATATAGCAGCACATAATAATCCTTATGCTAGTTATAATGGTATGCTTCCACTCTGTACAAAATGATGCCTTGTTCAGTATATCCAAACTATAACATGATGTATGAAACAATACTGATGTTAGAACTTTCCTTTTATACTCGCCCATAACTTTTCTGCTATGAGATTTTTAACATTAATTTGAATATCACAAGATTTTGCAGACATAAAAAAAATAAGATTTACACCACATACATGACATATTTATAAATAATAATAAATCAATAATATGGCAATGTAGGACCATTTGAAAAGCCAGGTACAGTTTTGCAATATGAGTTATTGGTTCTATCAACTCCTAGTATATACTACGAGATAAAATAGCTATGTATGAAATAATGTCTATATATATGGTATTACAATCCTGTGCATGGTAAAAGAAAAGATAGCACACCATAGCAATTCTTCCACATGGGCAAAATATATTTCAGTTTATTATAACATTTTATTTTGTTTTTACCTAATTTTTACAATAAATATTAAAGTGTTTGCTTTGATGTTTCAAATTAACATCAGATTGCTCAATCTTGTTTTGTATTTTATAATCTTATCTTGCATTTATTAAATTGTAAATGACTATATAGTCCCAAGTAAAAACATCCATATCCAGAGGGAGGATAGCTTTTGAATAATAATAATAAATGTAGGTTAAAGTCTTTGAATATAAAGTTTCATCTCAATACACATAATGTGAATTAGAAAGACCACCATATGAATTCATAAGTTGCTCTAGAAGTGCTAAAAATGTTTCATGAATTTAAATCTATAATTCATATTAAATTATTACTTTATTGCATGAGAATATACAGTTTAATCATTCCATATTAAAGGTTATCTACCAGAAACTCTCTACAAGAGTTAACAATTTAAGATTACAACTATTTATCAATACTCATACTCAAAAATAAAATAAACAAAAACTTTTCTTAGCAAATTTTCTATAAAATATAATTGGATGTGCTATATACAATTTAATGGTACCTCTATGGAGAAAAAATAATGAACTTATGAAGTTAATATTTTAGACTTTCTCATTACATGTATTCGACTTAGATACAAAAAAGGGTAGCATTCTTTTCCCTAGCTTTATATACCAGTTTTGAGGTGAATATCATATTCTCCAATTTGAAGTTGATAAGAAATATAACATTTCATTTTTTAAAGGTATGTCTATCCAGGTCTAAATTCTTTAAAATGCAGCATTATTTTAGTTTGTTACAGAGTTTTGATTTTAACTGTTTCATTTATTGCTTGTTAATAGCATAAAAGTAATATTTTACTATTTTCTCTCCCAGAAACCACATCAGCTGGAAGTGGTAAGCATTTCACTAGTAAAGTCCAGCAGTCTTAATCATCACCAAATAATTGATAACAATATGATGAATTTGGTATTTATGGTGATAAATAATTGAATATATTGTGTTTGTAGATCAGTTTTAACTTTTGTAATGATATTTTGTCATTTCTTTCAGAACAAGTGTATGAACCTTCAGGTAAATTTTCCATCTTCCCCATACCCATTTTCCAAAACCTTTCATGAAAATGTTATTTAAAATTAGTTGTTTCCTTGTATATAGCAGCACATAATAATCCTTATGCTAGTTATAATGGTATGCTTCCACTCTGTACAAAATGATGCCTTGTTCAGTATATCCAAACTATAACATGATGTATGAAACAATACTGATGTTAGAACTTTCCTTTTATACTCGCCCATAACTTTTCTGCTATGAGATTTTTAACATAAATTTGAATATGACAAGATTTTGCAGACATAAAAAAAATAAGATTTACACCACATAAATGACATATTTATAAATAATAATAAATCAATAATATGGCAATGTAGGACCATTTGAAAAGCCAGGTACAGTTTTGCAATATGAGTTATTGGTTCTATCAACTCCTAGTATATACTACGAGATAAAATAGCTATGCATGAAATAATGTCTATATATATGGTATTACAATCCTGTGCATGGTACAAGAAAAGATAGCACACCATAGCAATTCTACCACATGGGCAAAATATATTTCAGTTTATTATAACATTTTATTTTGTTTTTACCTAATTTTTACAATAAATATTAAAGTGTTTGCTTTGATGTTTCAAATTAACATCAGATTGGTCAATCTTGTTTTGTATTTTATAATCTTATCTTGTATTTATTAAATTGTAAATTACTTTCTAGTCCCAAGTAAAAATGTCCTTTTCCAGAGGGAGGATAGCTTTTGAATAATAATAATAAATGTAGGTTAAAGTCTTTGAATATAAAGTTTCATCTCAATACACATAATGTGAATTAGAAAGAATACCATATGAATTCATAAGTTGCTCTAGAAGTGCTAAAATGTTTCATGAATTTAAATCTATAATTCATATTACATTATTACTTTATTGCATGAGAATATACAGTTTAATCATTCCATATTAAAGGTTATCTACCAGAAACTCTCTACAAGAGTTAACAATTTAAGATAACAACTATTTATCAATACTCATACTCAAAAAAAAAAAAAAAAACTTTCTTAGCAAATTTTCTATAAAATATAATTGGATGTGCTATATACAATTTAATGGTACCTCTATAGAGAAAAAACAATGAACTTATGAAGTTAATATTTTTGACTTTCTAATTACATGTATTCGACTTAGATACAAAAAAGGGTAGCATTCTTTTTCCTAGTTTTATATACCAGTTTTGAGGTGAATATCATATTCTCCAATTTGAAGTTGATAAGAAATATAACATTTCATTTTTTAAAGGTATGTCTATCCAGGTCTAAATTCTTTAAAATGTAACATTATTTTAGTTTGTTACAGAGTTGTGAATTTAACTGTTTCATTTATTGCTTGTTAATAGCATAAAAGTAATATTTTACTTTTTTCTCTCCCAGAAACCACATCAGCTGGAAGTGGTAAGCATTTCACTAGTAAAGTCCAGCAGTCTTAATCATCACCAAATAATTGATAACAATATGATGAATTTGGTATTTATGGTGATAAATAATTGAATATATTGTGTTTGTAGATCAGTTTTAACTTTTGTAATGATATTTTGTCATTTCTTTCAGAACAAGTGTATGAACCTTCAGGTAAATTTTCCATCTTCCCAAACCCATTTTCCAAAACCTTTCATGAAAATGTTATTTAAAATTAGTTGTTTCCTTGTATATAGCAGCACATAATAATCCTTATGCTAGTTATAATGGTATGCTTCCACTCTGTACAAAATGATGCCTTGTTCAGTATATCCAAACTATAACATGATGTATGAAACAATACTGATGTTAGAACTTTCCTTTTATACTCGCCCATAACTTTTCTGCTATGAGATTTTTAACATTAATTTGAATATCACAAGATTTTGCAGACATAAAAAAAATAAGATTTACACCACATACATGACATATTTATAAATAATAATAAATCAATAATATGGCAATGTAGGACCATTTGAAAAGCCAGGTACAGTTTTGCAATATGAGTTATTGGTTCTATCAACCCCTAGTATATACTACGAGATAAAATAGCTATGTATGAAATAATGTCTATATATATGGTATTACAATCCTGTGCATGGTACAAGAAAATATAGCACACCATAGCAATTCTACCACATGGGCAAAATATATTTCAGTTTATTATAACATTTTATTTTATTTTTACCTAATTTTTACAATAAATATTAAAGTGTTTGCTTTGATGTTTCAATTTAACATCAGATTGCTCAATCTTGTTTTGTATTTTATAATCTTATCTTGCATTTATTAAATTGTAAATGACTATATAGTCCCAAGTAAAATCATCCATTTCCAGAGGGAGGATAGCTTTTGAATAATAATAATAAATGTAGGTTAAAGTCTTTGAATATAAAGTTTCATCTCAATACACATAATGTGAATTAGAAAGACCACCATATGAATTCATAAGTTGCTCTAGAAGTGCTAAAAATGTTTCATGAATTTAAATCTATAATTCATATTAAATTATTACTTTATTGCATGAGAATATACAGTTTAATCATTCCATATTAAAGGTTATCTACCAGAAACTCTCTACAAGAGTTAACAATTTAAGATTACAACTATTTGTCAATACTCATACTCAAAAATAAAACAAACAAAAACTTTTCTTAGCAAGTTTTCTATAAAATATAATTGGATGTGCTATATACAATTTAATGATACCTCTATAGAGAAAAAATAATGAACTTATGAATTTAATATTTTTGACTTTCTATTTACATGTATTTGACTTAGATACAAAAAAGGGTTGCATTCTTTTCCCTAGCTTTATATACCAGTTTTGAGGTGAATATCATATTCTCCAATTTGAAGTTGATAAGAAATATAACATTTCATTTTTTAAAGGTATGTCTATCCAGGTCTAAATTCTTTAAAATGCAACATTATTTTAGTTTGTTACAGAGTTGTGAATTTAACTGTTTCATTTATTGCTTGTTAATAGCATAAAAGTAATATTTTACTATTTTCTCTCCCAGAAACCACATCAGCTGGAAGTGGTAAGCGTTTTACTAGTAAAGTCCAGCAGTCTTAATCATCACCAAATAATTGATAACAATATGATGAATTTGGTATTTGTGGTGATAAATAATTGAATATATTGTGTTTGTAGATCAGTTTTAACTTTTGTAATGATATTTTGTCATTTCTTTCAGAACAAGTGTATGAACCTTCAGGTAAATTTTCCATCTTCCCAAACCCATTTTCCAAAACCTTTCATGAAAATGTTATTTAAAATTAGTTGTTTCCTTGTATATAGTAGCACATAATAATCCTTATGCTAGTTATAATGGTATGCTTCCACTCTGTACAAAATGATGCCTTGTTCAGTATATCCAAACTATAACATGATGTATGAAACAATACTGATGTTAGAACTTTCCTTTTATACTCAGCCATAACTTTTGTGCTATGAGATTTTTAACATAAATTTGAATATCACAAGATTTTGCAGACATAAAAAAAATAAGATTTACACCACATACATGACATATTTATAAATAATAATAAATCAATAATATGGCAATGTAGGACCATTTGAAAAGCAAGGTACAGTTTTGCAATATGAGTTATTGGTTCTATCAACTCCTAGTATATACTACGAGATAAAATAGCTATGTATGAAATAATGTCTATATATATGGTATTACAATCCTGTGCATGGTACAAGAAAAGATAGCACACCATAGCAATTCTACCACATGGGCAAAATATATTTCAGTTTATTATAACATTTTATTTTGTTTTTACCTAATTTTTACAATAAATATTAAAGTGTTTGCTTTGATGTTTCAAATTAACATCAGATTGCTCAATCTTGTTTTGTATTTTATAATCTTATCTTGCATTTATTAAATTGTAAATTACTATCTAGTCCCAAGTAAAAATGTCCTTTTCCAGAGGGAGGATAGCTTTTGAATAATAATAATAAATGTAGGTTAAAGTCTTTGAATATAAAGTTTCATCTCAATACACATAATGTGAATTAGAAAGAATACCATATGAATTCATAAGTTGCTCTAGAAGTGCTAAAATGTTTCATGAATTTAAATCTATAATTCATATTACATTATTACTTTATTGCATGAGAATATACAGTTTAATCATTCCATATTAAAGGTTATCTACCAGAAACTCTCTACAAGAGTTAACAATTTAAGATAACAACTATTTATCAATACTCATACTCAAAAAAAAAAAAAAACTTTTCTTAGCAAATTTTCTATAAAATATAATTGGATGTGCTATATACAATTTAATGGTACCTCTATAGAGAAAAAACAATGAACTTATGAAGTTAATATTTTTGACTTTCTAATTACATGTATTCGACTTAGATACAAAAAAGGGTAGCATTCTTTTCCCTAGTTTTATATACCAGTTTTGAGGTGAATATCATATTCTCCAATTTGAAGTTGATAGGAAATATAACATTTCATTTTTTAAAGGTATGTCTATCCAGGTCTAAATTCTTTAAAATGCAACATTATTTTAGTTTGTTACAGAGTTGTGAATTTAACTGTTTCATTTATTGCTTGTTAATAGCATAAAAGTAATATTTTACTATTTTCTCTCCCAGAAACCACATCAGCTGGAAGTGGTAAGCATTTCACTAGTAAAGTCCAGCAGTCTTAATCATCACCAAATAATTGATAACAATATGATGAATTTGGTATTTATGGTGATAAATAATTGAATATATTGTGTTTGTAGATCAGTTTTAACTTTTGTAATGATATTTTGTCATTTCTTTCAGAACAAGTGTATGAACCTTCAGGTAAATTTTCCATCTTCCCAAACCCATTTTCCAAAACCTTTCATGAAAATGTTATTTAAAATTAGTTGTTTCCTTGTATATAGCAGCACATAATAATCCTTATGCTAGTTATAATGGTATGCTTCCACTCTGTACAAAATGATGCCTTGTTCAGTATATCCAAACTTTAACATGATGTATGAAACAATACTGATGTTAGAACTTTCCTTTTATACTCGGCCATAACTTTTGTGCTATGAGATTTTTAACATAAATTTGAATATCACAAGATTTTGCAGACATAAAAAAAATAAGATTTACACCACATACATGACATATTTATAAATAATAATAAATCAATAATATGGCAATGTAGGACCATTTGAAAAGCCAGGTACAGTTTTGCAATATGAGTTATTGGTTCTATCAACTCCTAGTATATACTACGAGATAAAATAGCTATGTATGAAATAATGTCTATATATATGGTATTACAATCCTGTGCATGGTACAAGAAAAGATAGCACACCATAGCAATTCTACCACATGGGCAAAATATATTTCAGTTTATTATAACATTTTATTTTGTTTTTACCTAATTTTTACAATAAATATTAAAGTGTTTGCTTTGATGTTTCAAATTAACATCAGATTGCTCAATCTTGTTTTGTATTTTATAATCTTATCTTGCATTTATTAAATTGTAAATTACTATCTAGTCCCAAGTAAAAATGTCCTTTTCCAGAGGGAGGATAGCTTTTGAATAATAATAATAAATGTAGGTTAAAGTCTTTGAATATAAAGTTTCATCTCAATACACATAATGTGAATTAGAAAGAATACCATATGAATTCATAA
This sequence comes from Taudactylus pleione, assembly GCA_031769625.1. NCBI lineage: Eukaryota > Metazoa > Chordata > Amphibia > Anura > Myobatrachidae > Taudactylus > Taudactylus pleione. The sequence continues at coordinate 4,311,443 of JAUIMM010000250.1, forward strand.
GTTGCTCTAGAAGTGCTAAAATGTTTCATGAATTTAAATCTATAATTCATATTACATTATTACTTTATTGCATGAGAATATACAGTTTAATCATTCCATATTAAAGGTTATCTACCAGAAACTCTCTACAAGAGTTAACAATTTAAGATAACAACTATTTATCAATACTCATACTCAAAAAAAAAAAAAAAAACTTTTCTTAGCAAATTTTCTATAAAATATAATTGGATGTGCTATATACAATTTAATGATACCTCTATAGAGAAAAAATAATGAACTTATGAATTTAATATTTTTGACTTTCTATTTACATGTATTTGACTTAGATACAAAAAAGGGTAGCATTCTTTTCCCTAGCTTTATATACCAGTTTTGAGGTGAATATCATATTCTCCAATTTGAAGTTGATAAGAAATATAACATTTCATTTTTTAAAGGTATGTCTATCCAGGTCTAAATTCTTTAAAATGCAACATTATTTTAGTTTGTTACAGAGTTGTGAATTTAACTGTTTCATTTATTGCTTGTTAATAGCATAAAAGTAATATTTTACTATTTTCTCTCCCAGAAATCACATCAGCTGGAAGTGGTAAGCGTTTTACTAGTAAAGTCCCGCAGTCTTAATCATCACCAAATAATTGATAACAATATGATGAATTTGGTATTTGTGGTGATAAATAATTGAATATATTGTGTTTGTAGATCAGTTTTAACTTTTGTAATGATATTTTTTCATTTCTTTCAGAACAAGTGTATGAACCTTCAGGTAAATTTTCCATCTTCCCAAACCCATTTTCCAAAACCTTTCATGAAAATGTTATTTAAAATTAGTTGTTTCCTTGTATATAGTGCACATAATAATCCTTATGCTAGTTATAATGGTATGCTTCCACTCTGTACAAAATGATGCCTTGTTCAGTATATCCAAACTATAACATGATGTATGAAACAATACTGATGTTAGAACTTTCCTTTTATACTCGGCCATAACTTTTGTGCTATGAGATTTTTAACATAAATTTGAATATCACAAGATTTTGCAGACATAAAAAAAATAAGATTTACACCACATACATGACATATTTATAAATAATAATAAATCAATAATATGGCAATGTAGGACCATTTGAAAAGCCAGGTACAGTTTTGCAATATGAGTTATTGGTTCTATCAACTCCTAGTATATACTACGAGATAAAATAGCTATGTATGAAATAATGTCTATATATATGGTATTACAATCCTGTGCATGATACAAGAAAAGATAGCACACCATAGCAATTCTACCACATGGGCAAAATATATTTCAGTTTATTATAACATTTTATTTTGTTTTTACCTAATTTTTACAATAAATATTAAAGTGTTTGCTTTGATGTTTCAAATTAACATCAGATAGCTCAATCTTGTTTTGTATTTTATAATCTTATCTTGCATTTATTAAATTGTAAATGACTATATAGTCCTAAGTAAAATCATCCATTTCCAGAGGGAGGATAGCTTTTGAATAATAATAATAAATGTAGGTTAAAGTCTTTGAATATAAAGTTTCATCTCAATACACATAATGTGAATTAGAAAGACCACCATATGAATTCATAAGTTGCTCTAGAAGTGCTAAAAATGTTTCATGAATTTAAATCTATAATTCATATTAAATTATTACTTTATTGCATGAGAATATACAGTTTAATCATTCCATATTAAAGGTTATCTACCAGAAACTCTCTTCCAGAGTTAACAATTTAAGATTACAACTATTTATCAATACTCATACTCAAAAATAAAATAAACAAAAACTTTTCTTCGCAAATTTTCTATAAAATATAATTGGATGTGCTATATACAATTTAATGGTACCTCTATAGAGAAAAAACAATGAACTTATGAAGTTAATATTTTTGACTTTCTAATTACATGTATTCGACTTAGATACAAAAAAGGGTAGCATTCTTTTCCCTAGTTTTATATACCAGTTTTGAGGTGAATATCATATTCTCCAATTTGAAGTTGATAAGAAATATAACATTTCATTTTTTAAAGGTATGTCTATCCAGGTCTAAATTCTTTAAAATGCAACATTATTTTAGTTTGTTACAGAGTTGTGAATTTAACTGTTTCATTTATTGCTTGTTAATAGCATAAAAGTAATATTTTACTATTTTCTCTCCCAGAAACCACATCAGCTGGAAGTGGTAAGCATTTCACTAGTAAAGTCCAGCAGTCTTAATCATCACCAAATAATTGATAACAATATGATGAATTTGGTATTTATGGTGATAAATAATTGAATATATTGTGTTTGTAGATCAGTTTTAACTTTTGTAATGATATTTTGTCATTTCTTTCAGAACAAGTGTATGAACCTTCAGGTAAATTTTCCATCTTCCCAAACCCATTTTCCAAAACCTTTCATGAAAATGTTATTTAAAATTAGTTGTTTCCTTGTATATAGCAGCACATAATAATCCTTATGCTAGTTATAATGGTATGCTTCCACTCTGTACAAAATGATGCCTTGTTCAGTATATCCAAACTATAACATGATGTATGAAACAATACTGATGTTAGAACTTTCCTTTTATACTCGGCCATAACTTTTGTGCTATGAGATTTTTAACATAAATTTGAATATCACAAGATTTTGCAGACATAAAAAAAATAAGATTTACACCACATACATGACATATTTATAAATAATAATAAATCAATAATATGGCAATGTAGGACCATTTGAAAAGCCAGGTACAGTTTTGCAATATGAGTTATTGGTTCTATCAACCCCTAGTATATACTACAAGATAAAATAGCTAGGTATGAAATAATGTCTATATATATGGTATTACAATCCTGTGCATGGTACAAGAAAAGATAGCACACCATAGCAATTCTACCACATGGGCAAAATATATTTCAGTTTATTATAACATTTTATTTTGTTTTTACCTAATTTTTACAATAAATATTAAAGTGTTTGCTTTGATCTTTTAAATTAACATCAGATTGCTCAATCTTGTTTTGTATTTTATAATCTTATCTTGCATTTATTAAATTGTAAATTACTATCTAGTCCCAAGTAAAAATGTCCTTTTCCAGAGGGAGGATAGCTTTTGAATAATAATAATTAATGTAGGTTAAAGTGTTTGAATATAAAGTTTCATCTCAATACACATAATGTGAATTAGAAAGACCACCATATGAATTCATAAGTTGCTCTAGAAGTGCTAAAAATGTTTCATGAATTTAAATCTTTAATTCATATTAAATTATTACTTTATTGCATGAGAATATACAGTTCAATCATTCCATATTAAAGGTTATCTACCAGAAACTCTCTACAAGAGTTAACAATTTAAGATTACAACTATTTGTCAATACTCATACTCAAAAATAAAATAAACAAAAACTTTTCTTCGCAAATTTTCTATAAAATATAATTGGATGTGCTATATACAATTTAATGATACCTCTATAGAGAAAAAATAATGAACTTATGAATTTAATATTTTTGACTTTCTAATTACATGTATTCGACTTAGATACAAAAAAGGGTAGCATTCTTTTCCCTAGCTTTATATACCAGTTTTGAGGTGAATATCATATTCTCCAATTTGAAGTTGATAAGAAATATAACATTTCATTTTTTAAAGGTATGTCTATCCAGGTCTAAATTCTTTAAAATGCAACATTATTTTAGTTTGTTACAGAGTTGTGAATTTAACTGTTTCATTTATTGCTTGTTAATAGCATAAAAGTAATATTTTACTATTTTCTCTCCCAGAAACCACATCAGCTGGAAGTGGTAAGCATTTCACTAGTAAAGTCCAGCAGTCTTAATCATCACCAAATAATTGATAACAATATGATGAATTTGGTATTTATGGTGATAAATAATTGAATATATTGTGTTTGTAGATCAGTTTTAACTTTTGTAATGATATTTTGTCATTTCTTTCAGAACAAGTGTATGAACCTTCAGGTAAATTTTCCATCTTCCCAAACCCATTTTCCAAAACCTTTCATGAAAATGTTATTTAAAATTAGTTGTTTCCTTGTATATAGCAGCACATAATAATCCTTATGCTAGTTATAATAGTATGCTTCCACTCTGTACAAAATGATGCCTTGTTCAGTATATCCAAACTATAACATGATGTATGAAACAATACTGATGTTAGAACTTTCCTTTTATACTCGCCCATAACTTTTCTGCTATGAGATTTTTAACATAAATTTGAATATCACAAGATTTTGCAGACATAAAAAAAATAAGATTTACACCACATTGATGACATATTTATAAATAATAATAAATCAATAATATGGCAATGTAGGACCATTTGAAAAGCCAGGTACAGTTTTGCAATATGAGTTATTGGTTCTATCAACCCCTAGTATATACTACGAGATAAAATAGCTATGTATGAAATAATGTCTATATATATGGTATTACAATCCTGTGCATGGTAGAAGAAAATATAGCACACCATAGCAATTCTACCACATGGGCAAAATATATTTCAGTTTAGTATAACATTTTATTTTGTTTTTACCTAATTTTTACAATAAATATTAAAGTGTTTGCTTTGATGTTTCAATTTAACATCAGATTGCTCAATCTTGTTTTGTATTTTATAATCTTATCTTGCATTTATTAAATTGTAAATGACTATATAGTCCCAAGTAAAATCATCCATTTCCAGAGGGAGGATAGCTTTTGAATAATAATAATAAATGTAGGTTAAAGTCTTTGAATATAAAGTTTCATCTCAATACACATAATGTGAATTAGAAAGACCACCATATGAATTCATAAGTTGCTCTAGAAGTGCTAAAAATGTTTCATGAATTTAAATCTATAATTCATATTAAATTATTACTTTATTGCATGAGAATATACAGTTTAATCATTCCATATTAAAGGTTATCTACCAGAAACTCTCTACAAGAGTTAACAATTTAAGATTACAACTATTTGTCAATACTCATACTCAAAAATAAAATAAACAAAAACTTTTCTTAGCAAGTTTTCTATAAAATATAATTGGATGTGCTATATACAATTTAATGATACCTCTATAGAGAAAAAATAATGAACTTATGAATTTAATATTTTTGACTTTCTATTTACATGTATTTGACTTAGATACAAAAAAGGGTAGCATTCTTTTCCCTAGCTTTATATACCAGTTTTGAGGTGAATATCATATTCTCCAATTTGAAGTTGATAAGAAATATAACATTTCATTTTTTAAAGGTATGTCTATCCAGGTCTAAATTCTTTAAAATGCAACATTATTTTAGTTTGTTACAGAGTTGTGAATTTAACTGTTTCATTTATTGCTTGTTAATAGCATAAAAGTAATATTTTACTATTTTCTCTCCCAGAAACCACATCAGCTGGAAGTGGTAAGCGTTTTAGTAGTAAAGTCCAGCAGTCTTAATCATCACCAAATAATTGATAACAATATGATGAATTTGGTATTTGTGGTGATAAATAATTGAATATATTGTGTTTGTAGATCAGTTTTAACTTTTGTAATGATATTTTTTCATTTCTTTCAGAACAAGTGTATGAACCTTCAGGTAAATTTTCCATCTTCCCAAACCCATTTTCCAAAACCTTTCATGAAAATGTTATTTAAAATTAGTTGTTTCCTTGTATATAGTAGCACATAATAATCCTTATGCTAGTTATAATGGTATGCTTCCACTCTGTACAAATGATGCCTTGTTCAGTATATCCAAACTATAACATGATGTATGAAACAATACTGATGTTAGAACTTTCCTTTTATACTCGACCATAACATTTGTGCTATGAGATTTTTAACATAAATTTGAATATCACAAGATTTTGCAGACATAAAAAAAATAAGATTTACACCACATACATGACATATTTACAAATAATAATAAATCAATAATATGGCAATGTAGGACCATTTGAAAAGCCAGGTACAGTTTTGCAATATGAGTTATTGGTTCTATCAACTCCTAGTATATACTACGAGATAAAATAGCAATGCATGAAATAATGTCTATATATATGGTATTACAATCCTGTGCATGGTACAAGAAAAGATAGCACACCATAGCAATTCTACCACATGGGCAAAATATATTTCAGTTTATTATAACATTTTATTTTGTTTTTACCTAATTTTTACAATAAATATTAAAGTGTTTGCTTTGATGTTTCAAATTAACATCAGATTGCTCAATCTTGTTTTGTAGTTTATAATCTTATCTTGCATTTATTAAATTGTAAATGACTATATAGTCCCAAGTTAAAACATCCATTTCCAGAGGGAGGATAGCTTTTGAATAATAATAATAAATGTAGGTTAAAGTCTTTGAATATAAAGTTTTATCTCAATACACATAATGTGAATTAGAAAGACCACCATATGAATTCATAAGTTGCTCTAGAAGTGCTAAAAATGTTTCATGAATTTAAATCTATAATTCATATTAAATTATTACTTTATTGCATGAGAATATACAGTTTAATCATTCCATATTAAAGGTTATCTATCAGAAACTCTCTACAAGAGTTAACAATTTATGATTACAACTATTTATCAATTCTCATACACAAAAATAAAATAAACAAAAACTTTTCTTAGCAAATTTTCTATAAAATATAATTGGATGTGCTATATACAATTTAATGGTACCTCTATAGAGAAAAAACAATGAACTTATGAATTTAATATTTTAGACTTTCTCATTACATGTATTTGACTTAGATACAAAAAAGGGTAGCATCTTTTCCCTAGCTTTATATATCAGTTTTGAGGTGAATATCATATTCTCCAATTTGAAGTTGATAAGAAATATAACATTTCATTTTTTAAAGGTATGTCTATCCAGGTCTAAATTCTTTAAAATGCAACATTATTTTAGTTTGTTACAGAGTTGTGAATTTAACTGTTTCATTTATTGCTTGTTAATAGCATAAAAGTAATATTTTACTATTTTCTCTCCCAGAAACCACATCAGCTGGAAGTGGTAAGCATTTCACTAGTAAAGTCCAGCAGTCTTAATCATCACCAAATAATTGATAACAATATGATGAATTTGGTATTTGTGGTGATAAATAATTGAATATATTGTGTTTGTAGATCAGTTTTAACTTTTGTAATGATATTTTGTCATTTCTTTCAGAACAAGTGTATGAACCTTCAGGTAAATTTTCCATCTTCCCAAACCCATTTTCCAAAACCTTTCATGAAAATGTTATTTAAAATTAGTTGTTTCCTTGTATATAGCAGCACATAATAATCCTTATGCTAGTTATAATGGTATGCTTCCACTCTGTACAAATGATGCCTTGTTCAGTATATCCAAACTATAACATGATGTATGAAACAATACTGATGTTAGAACTTTCCTTTTATACTCGGCCATAACTTTTGTGCTATGAGATTTTTTATATAAATTTGATTATCACAAGATTTTGCAGACATAAAAAAAATAAGATTTACACCACATACATGACATATTTATAAATAATAATAAATCAATAATATGGCAATGTAGGACCATTTGAAAAGCCAGGTACAGTTTTGCAATGCGAGTTATTGGTTCTATCAACTCCTAGTATATACTACGAGATAAAATAGCTATGTATGAAATAATGTCTATATATATGGTATTACAATCCTGTGCATGGTACAAGAAAAGATAGCACACCATAGCAATTCTACCACATGGGCAAAATATATTTCAGTTTATTATAACATTTTATTTTGTTTTTACCTAATTTTTACAATAAATATTAAAGTGTTTGCTTTGATATTTCAAATTAACATCAGATTGCTCAATCTTGTTTTGTATTTTATAATCTTATCTTGCATTTATTAAATTGTAAATGACTATATAGTCCCAAGTAAAAACATCCATATCCAGAGGGAGGATAGCTTTTGAATAATAATAATAAATGTAGGTTAAAGTCTTTGAATATAAAGTTTCATCTCAATACACATAATGTGAATTAGAAAGACCACCATATGAATTCATAAGTTGCTCTAGAAATGCTAAAAATGTTTCATGAATTTAAATCTATTATTCATATTAAATTATTACTTTATTGCATGAGAATATACAGTTTAATCATTCCATATTAAAGGTTATCTACCAGAAACTCTCTACAAGAGTTAACAATTTAAGATTACAACTATTTGTCAATACTCATACTCAAAAATAAAATAAACAAAAACTATTCTTAGCAAATTTTCTATAAAATATAATTGGATGTGCTATATACAATTTAATGATACCTCTATAGAGAAAAAATAATGAACTTATGAATTTAATATTTTGACTTTCTAATTACATGTATTCGACTTAGATACAAAAAAGGGTAGCATTCTTTTCCCTAGCTTTATATACCAGTTTTGAGGTGAATATCATATTCTCCAATTTGAAGTTGATAAGAAATATAACATTTCATTTTTTAAAGGTATGTCTATCCAGGTCTAAATTCTTTAAAATGCAATATTATTTTAGTTTGTTACCGAGTTGTGAATTTAACTGTTTCATTTATTGCTTGCTAATATCATAAAAGTAATATTTTACTATTTTCTCTCCCAGAAACCACATCAGCTGGAAGTGGTAAGCATTTCACTAGTAAAGTCCAGCAGTCTTAATCATCACCAAATAATTGATAACAATATGATGAATTTGGTATTTATGGTGATAAATAATTGAATATATTGTGTTTGTAGATCAGTTTTAACTTTTGTAATGATATTTTGTCATTTCTTTCAGAACAAGTTTATGAACCTTCAGGTAAATTTTCCATCTTCCCAAACCCATTTTCCAAAACCTTTCATGAAAATGTTATTTAAAATTAGTTGTTTCCTTGTATATAGCAGCACATAATAATCCTTATGCTAGTTATAATGGTATGCTTCCACTCTGTACAAATGATGCCTTGTTCAGTATATCCAAACTATAACATGATGTATGAAACAATACTGATGTTAGAACTTTCCTTTTATACTCGGCCATAACTTTTCTGCTGTGAGATTTTTAACATAAATTTGAATATCACAAGATTTTGCAGATATAAAAAAGATAAGATTTACACCACATACATGACATATTTATAAATAATAATAAATCAATAATATGGCAATGTAGGACCATTTGAAAAGCCAGGTACAGTTTTGCAATACGAGTTATTGGTTCTATCAACCCCTAGTATATACTACGAGATAAAATAGCTATGTATGAAATAATGTCTATATATATATGGTATTACAATCCTGTGCATGGTTCAAGAAAAGATAGCACACCATAGCAATTCTTCCACATGGGCAAAATATATTTCAGTTTATTATAACATTTTATTTTGTTTTTACCTAATTTTAACAATAAATATTAAAGTGTTTGCTTTGATGTTTCAAATTAACATCAGATTGCTCAATCTTGTTTTGTATTTTATAATCTTATCTTGCATTTATTAAATTGTAAATGACTATATAGTCCCAAGTAAAAACATCCATATCCAGAGGGAGGATAGCTTTTGAATAATAATAATAAATGTAGGTTAAAGTCTTTGAATATAAAGTTTCATCTCAATACACATAATGTGAATTAGAAAGACCACCATATGAATTCATAAGTTGCTCTAGAAGTGCTAAAAATGTTTCATGAATTTAAATCTATAATTCATATTAAATTATTACTTTATTGCATGAGAATATACAGTTTAATCATTCCATATTAAAGGTTATCTACCAGAAACTCTCTACAAGAGTTAACAATTTAAGATTACAACTATTTGTCAATACTCATACTCAAAAATAAAATAAACAAAAACTTTTCTTCGCAAATTTTCTATAAAATATAATTGGATGTGCTATATACAATTTAATGATACCTCTATAGAGAAAAAATAATGAACTTATGAATTTAATATTTTTGACTTTCTAATTACATGTATTCGACTTAGATACAAAAAAGGGTAGCATTCTTTTCCCTAGCTTTATATACCAGTTTTGAGGTGAATATCATATTCTCCAATTTGAAGTTGATAAGAAATATAACATTTCATTTTTTAAAGGTATGTCTATCCAGGTCTAAATTCTTTAAAATGCAACATTATTTTAGTTTGTTACAGAGTTGTGAATTTAACTGTTTCATTTATTGCTTGTTAATAGCATAAAAGTAATATTTTACTATTTTCTCTCCCAGAAACCACATCAGCTGGAAGTGGTAAGCATTTCACTAGTAAAGTCCAGCAGTCTTAATCATCACCAAATAATTGATAACAATATGATGAATTTGGTATTTATGGTGATAAATAATTGAATATATTGTGTTTGTAGATCAGTTTTAACTTTTGTAATGATATTTTGTCATTTCTTTCAGAACAAGTGTATGAACCTTCAGGTAAATTTTCCATCTTCCCAAACCCATTTTCCAAAACCTTTCATGAAAATGTTATTTAAAATTAGTTGTTTCCTTGTATATAGCAGCACATAATAATCCTTATGCTAGTTATAATGGTATGCTTCCACTCTGTACAAAATGATGCCTTGTTCAGTATATCCAAACTATAACATGATGTATGAAACAATACTGATGTTAGAACTTTCCTTTTATACTCGCCCATAACTTTTCTGCTATGAGATTTTTAACATAAATTTGAATATCACAAGATTTTGCAGACATAAAAAAAATAAGATTTACACCACATTGATGACATATTTATAAATAATAATAAATCAATAATATGGCAATGTAGGACCATTTGAAAAGCCAGGTACAGTTTTGCAATATGAGTTATTGGTTCTATCAACCCCTAGTATATACTACGAGATAAAATAGCTATGTATGAAATAATGTCTATATATATGGTATTACAATCCTGTGCATGGTACAAGAAAATATAGCACACCATAGCAATTCTACCACATGGGCAAAATATATTTCAGTTTAGTATAACATTTTATTTTGTTTTTACCTAATTTTTACAATAAATATTAAAGTGTTTGCTTTGATGTTTCAATTTAACATCAGATTGCTCAATCTTGTTTTGTATTTTATAATCTTATCTTGCATTTATTAAATTGTAAATGACTATATAGTCCCAAGTAAAATCATCCATTTCCAGAGGGAGGATAGCTTTTGAATAATAATAATAAATGTAGGTTAAAGTCTTTGAATATAAAGTTTCATCTCAATACACATAATGTGAATTAGAAAGACCACCATATGAATTCATAAGTTGCTCTAGAAGTGCTAAAAATGTTTCATGAATTTAAATCTATAATTCATATTAAATTATTACTTTATTGCATGAGAATATACAGTTTAATCATTCCATATTAAAGGTTATCTACCAGAAACTCTCTACAAGAGTTAACAATTTAAGATTACAACTATTTGTCAATACTCATACTCAAAAATAAAATAAACAAAAACTTTTCTTAGCAAGTTTTCTATAAAATATAATTGGATGTGCTATATACAATTTAATGATACCTCTATAGAGAAAAAATAATGAACTTATGAATTTAATATTTTTTACTTTCTATTTACATGTATTTGACTTAGATACAAAAAAGGGTAGCATTCTTTTCCCTAGCTTTATATACCAGTTTTGAGGTGAATATCATATTCTCCAATTTGAAGTTGATAAGAAATATAACATTTCATTTTTTAAAGGTATGTCTATCCAGGTCTAAATTCTTTAAAATGCAACATTATTTTAGTTTGTTACAGAGTTGTGAATTTAACTGTTTCATTTATTGCTTGTTAATAGCATAAAAGTAATATTTTACTATTTTCTCTCCCAGAAACCACATCAGCTGGAAGTGGTAAGCGTTTTAGTAGTAAAGTCCAGCAGTCTTAATCATCACCAAATAATTGATAACAATATGATGAATTTGGTATTTGTGGTGATAAATAATTGAATATATTGTGTTTGTAGATCAGTTTTAACTTTTGTAATGATATTTTGTCATTTCTTTCAGAACAAGTGTATGAACCTTCAGGTAAATTTTCCATCTTCCCAAACCCATTTTCCAAAACCTTTCATGAAAATGTTATTTAAAATTAGTTGTTTCCTTGTATATAGCAGCACATAATAATCCTTATGCTAGTTATAATGGTATGCTTCCACTCTGTACAAATGATGCCTTGTTCAGTATATCCAAACTATAACATGATGTATGAAACAATACTGATGTTAGAACTTTCCTTTTATACTCGGCCATAACTTTTGTGCTATGAGATTTTTTATATAAATTTGATTATCACAAGATTTTGCAGACATAAAAAAAATAAGATTTACACCACATACATGACATATTTATAAATAATAATAAATCAATAATATGGCAATGTAGGACCATTTGAAAAGCCAGGTACAGTTTTGCAATGCGAGTTATTGGTTCTATCAACTCCTAGTATATACTACGAGATAAAATAGCTATGTATGAAATAATGTCTATATATATGGTATTACAATCCTGTGCATGGTACAAGAAAAGATAGCACACCATAGCAATTCTACCACATGGGCAAAATATATTTCAGTTTATTATAACATTTTATTTTGTTTTTACCTAATTTTTACAATAAATATTAAAGTGTTTGCTTTGATATTTCAAATTAACATCAGATTGCTCAATCTTGTTTTGTATTTTATAATCTTATCTTGCATTTATTAAATTGTAAATGACTATATAGTCCCAAGTAAAAACATCCATATCCAGAGGGAGGATAGCTTTTGAATAATAATAATAAATGTAGGTTAAAGTCTTTGAATATAAAGTTTCATCTCAATACACATAATGTGAATTAGAAAGACCACCATATGAATTCATAAGTTGCTCTAGAAATGCTAAAAATGTTTCATGAATTTAAATCTATTATTCATATTAAATTATTACTTTATTGCATGAGAATATACAGTTTAATCATTCCATATTAAAGGTTATCTACCAGAAACTCTCTACAAGAGTTAACAATTTAAGATTACAACTATTTGTCAATACTCATACTCAAAAATAAAATAAACAAAAACTATTCTTAGCAAATTTTCTATAAAATATAATTGGATGTGCTATATACAATTTAATGATACCTCTATAGAGAAAAAATAATGAACTTATGAATTTAATATTTTGACTTTCTAATTACATGTATTCGACTTAGATACAAAAAAGGGTAGCATTCTTTTCCCTAGCTTTATATACCAGTTTTGAGGTGAATATCATATTCTCCAATTTGAAGTTGATAAGAAATATAACATTTCATTTTTTAAAGGTATGTCTATCCAGGTCTAAATTCTTTAAAATGCAATATTATTTTAGTTTGTTACCGAGTTGTGAATTTAACTGTTTCATTTATTGCTTGCTAATATCATAAAAGTAATATTTTACTATTTTCTCTCCCAGAAACCACATCAGCTGGAAGTGGTAAGCATTTCACTAGTAAAGTCCAGCAGTCTTAATCATCACCAAATAATTGATAACAATATGATGAATTTGGTATTTATGGTGATAAATAATTGAATATATTGTGTTTGTAGATCAGTTTTAACTTTTGTAATGATATTTTGTCATTTCTTTCAGAACAAGTTTATGAACCTTCAGGTAAATTTTCCATCTTCCCAAACCCATTTTCCAAAACCTTTCATGAAAATGTTATTTAAAATTAGTTGTTTCCTTGTATATAGCAGCACATAATAATCCTTATGCTAGTTATAATGGTATGCTTCCACTCTGTACAAATGATGCCTTGTTCAGTATATCCAAACTATAACATGATGTATGAAACAATACTGATGTTAGAACTTTCCTTTTATACTCGGCCATAACTTTTCTGCTGTGAGATTTTTAACATAAATTTGAATATCACAAGATTTTGCAGATATAAAAAAGATAAGATTTACACCACATACATGACATATTTATAAATAATAATAAATCAATAATATGGCAATGTAGGACCATTTGAAAAGCCAGGTACAGTTTTGCAATACGAGTTATTGGTTCTATCAACCCCTAGTATATACTACGAGATAAAATAGCTATGTATGAAATAATGTCTATATATATATGGTATTACAATCCTGTGCATGGTTCAAGAAAAGATAGCACACCATAGAAATTCTTCCACATGGGCAAAATATATTTCAGTTTATTATAACATTTTATTTTGTTTTTACCTAATTTTAACAATAAATATTAAAGTGTTTGCTTTGATGTTTCAAATTAACATCAGATTGCTCAATCTTGTTTTGTATTTTATAATCTTATCTTGCATTTATTAAATTGTAAATGACTATATAGTCCCAAGTAAAAACATCCATATCCAGAGGGAGGATAGCTTTTGAATAATAATAATAAATGTAGGCTAAAGTCTTTGAATATAAAGTTTCATCTCAATACACATAATGTGAATTAGAAAGACCACCATATGAATTCATAAGTTGCTCTAGAAGTGCTAAAAATGTTTCATGAATTTAAATCTATTATTCATATTAAATTATTACTTTATTGCATGAGAATATACAGTTTAATCATTCCATATTAAAGGTTATCTACCAGAAACTCTCTACAAGAGTTAACAATTTAAGATTACAACTATTTATCAATACTCATACTCAAAAATAAAATAAACAAAAACTTTTCTTAGCAAATTTTCTATAAAATATAATTGGATGTGCTATATACAATTTAATGGTACCTCTATAGAGAAAAAACAATGAACTTATGAAGTTAATATTTTTGACTTTCTAATTACATGTATTCGACTTAGATACAAAAAAGGGTAGCATTCTTTTCCCTAGCTTTATATACCAGTTTTGAGGTGAATATCATATTCTCCAATTTGAAGTTGATAAGAAATATAACTTCATTTTTTAAAGGTATGTCTATCCAGGTCTAAATTCTTTCAAATGCAACATTATTTTAGTTTGTTACAGAGTTGTGAATTTAACTGTTTCATTTATTGCTTGTTAATAGCATAAAAGTAATATTTTACTATTTTCTCTCTCAGAAACCACATCAGCTGGAAGTGGTAAGTATTTCACTAGTAAAGTCCAGCAGTCTTAATCATCACCAAATAATTGATAACAATATGATGAATTTGGTATTTGTGGTGATAAATAATTGAATATATTGTGTTTGTAGATCAGTTTTAACTTTTGTAATGATATTTTGTCATTTCTTTCAGAACAAGTGTATGAACCTTCAGGTAAATTTTCCATCTTCCCAAACCCATTTTCCAAAACCTTTCATGAAAATGTTATTTAAAATTAGTTGTTTCCTTGTATATAGCAGCACATAATAATCCTTATGCTAGCTATAATGGTATGCTTCCACTCTGTACAAATGATGCCTTGTTCAGTTTATCCAAACTATAACATGATGTATGAAACAATACTGATGTTAGAACTTTCCTTTTATACTCGCCCATAACTTTTGTGCTATGAGATTTTTAACATAAATTTGAATATCACAAGATTTTGCAGACATAAAAAAAATAAGATTTACACCACATACATGACATATTTATAAATAATAATAAATCAATAATATGGCAATGTAGGACCATTTGAAAAGCCAGGTACAGTTTTGCAATATGAGTTATTGGTTCTATCAACTCCTAGTATATACTACGAGATAAAATAGCTATGTATGAAATAATGTCTATATATATGGTATTACAATCCTGTGCATGGTACAAGAAAAGATAGCACACCATAGCAATTCTCCCACATGGGCAAAATATATTTCAGTTTATTATAACATTTTATTTTGTTTTTACCTAATTTTTACAATAAATATTAAAGTGTTTGCTTTGATGTTTCAAATTAACATCAGATTGCTCAATCTTGTTTTGTATTTTATAATCTTATCTTGCATTTATTAAATTGTAAATTACTATCTACTCCCAAGTAAAAATTACCTTTTCCAGGGGGAGGATAGCTTTTGAATAATAATAATAAATGTAAGTTAAAGTCTTTAAATATAAAGTTTCATCTCAATACGCATAATGTGAATTAGAAAGACCACCATATGAATTCATAAGTTGCTCTAGAAGTGCTAAAAATGTTTCATGAATTTAAATCTATAATTCATATTAAATTTTTACTTTATTGCATGAGAATATACAGTTTAATCATTCCATATTAAAGGTTATCTACCAGAAACTCAATACAAGAGTTAACAATTTAAGATTACAACTATTTATCAATACTCATACTCAAAAATAAAATAAACAAAAACTTTTCTTAGCAAAATTTCTATAAAATATAATTGGATGTGCTATATACAATTTAATGGTACCTCTATAGAGAAAAAACAATGAACTTATGAAGTTAATATTTTTGACTTTCTAATTACATGTATTCGACTTAGATACAAAAAAGGGTAACATTCTTTTCCCTAGCTTTATATACCAGTTTTGAGGTGAATATCATATTCTCCAATTTGAAGTTGATAAGAAATATAACATTTCATTTTTTAAAGGTATGTCTATCCAGGTCTAAATTCTTTCAAATGCAACATTATTTTAGTTTGTTACAGAGTTGTGAATTTAACTGTTTCATTTATTGCTTGTTAATAGCATAAAAGTAATATTTTACTATTTTCTCTCTCAGAAGCCACATCAGCTGGAAGTGGTAAGTATTTCACTAGTAAAGTCCAGCAGTCTTAATCATCACCAAATAATTGATAACAATATGATGAATTTGGTATTTGTGGTGATAAATAATTGAATATATTGTGTTTGTAGATCAGTTTTAACTTTTGTAATGATATTTTGTCATTTCTTTCAGAACAAGTGTATGAACCTTCAGGTAAATTTTCCATCTTCCCAAACCCATTTCCAAAACCTTTCATGACAATGTTATTTAAAATTAGTTGTTTCCTTGTATATAGCAGCACATAATAATCCTTATGCTAGTTATAATGGTATGCTTCCACTCTGTACAAATGATGCCTTGTTCAGTATATCCAAACTATAACATGATGTATGAAACAATACTGATGTTAGAACTTTCCTTTTATACTCGGCCATAACTTTTGTGCTATGAGATTTTTAACATAAATTTGAATATCACAAGATTTTGCAGACATAAAAAAAATAAGATTTACACCACATACATGACATATTTATAAATAATAATAAATCAATAATATGGCAATGTAGGACCATTTGAAAAGCCAGGTACAGTTTTGCAATATGAGTTATTGGTTCTATCAACTCCTAGTATATACTACGAGATAAAATAGCTATGTATGAAATAATGTCTATATATATGGTATTACAATCCTGTGCATGGTACAAGAAAAGATAGCACACCATAGCAATTCTGCCACATGGGCAAAATATATTTCAGTTTATTATAACATTTTATTTTGTTTTTACCTAATTTTTACAATAAATATTAAAGTGTTTGCTTTGATGTTTCAAATTAACATCAGATTGCTCAATCTTGTTTTGTATTTTATAATCTTATCTTGCATTTATTAAATTGTAAATTACTATCTACTCCCAAGTAAAAATGTCCTTTTCCAGGGGGAGGATAGCTTTTGAATAATAATAATAAATGAAGGCTAAAGTCTTTGAATATAAAGTTTCATCTAAATACACATAATGTGAATTAGAAAGACCACCATATGAATTCATAAGTTGCTCTAGAAGTGCTAAAAATGTTTCATGAATTTAAATCTATTATTCATATTAAATTATTACTTTATTGCATGAGAATATACAGTTTAATCATTCCATATTAAAGGTTATCTACCAGAAACTCTCTACAAGAGTTAACAATTTAAGATTACAACTATTTATCAATACTCATACTCAAAAATAAAATAAACAAAAACTTTTCTTAGCAAATTTTCTATAAAATATAATTGGATGTGCTATATACAATTTAATGGTACCTCTATAGAGAAAAAACAATGAACTTATGAAGTTAATATTTTTGACTTTCTAATTACATGTATTCGACTTAGATACAAAAAAGGGTAGCATTCTGTTCCCTAGCTTTATATACCAGTTTTGAGGTGAATATCATATTCTCCAATTTGAAGTTGATAAGAAATATAACATTTCATTTTTTAAAGGTATGTCTATCCAGGTCTAAATTCTTTCAAATGCAACATTATTTTAGTTTGTTACAGAGTTGTGAATTTACCTGTTTCATGTATTGCTTGTTAATAGCAAAAAATTAATATTTTACTATTTTCTCTCCCAGAAACCACATCAGCTGGAAGTGGTAAGCATTTCACTAGTAAAGTCCAGCAGTCTTAATCATCACCAAATAATTGATAACAATATGATGAATTTGGTATTTGTGGTGATAAATAATTGAATATATTGTGTTTGTAGATCAGTTTTAACTTTTGTAATGATACTTTGTCATTTCTTTCAGAACAAGTGTATGAACCTTCATGTAAATTTTCCATCTTCCCAAACCCATTTTCCAAAACCTTTCATGAAAACGTTATTTAAAATTAGTTGTTTCCTTGTATATAGCAGCACATAATAATCCTTATGCTAGCTATAATGGTATGCATCCACTCTGTACAAATGATGCCTTGTTCAGTTTATCCAAACTATAACATGATGTATGAAACAATACTGATGTTAGAACTTTCCTTTTATACTCGCCCATAACTTTTGTGCTATGAGATTTTTAACATAAATTTGAATATCACAAGATTTTGCAGACATAAAAAAAATAAGATTTACACCACATACATGACATATTTATAAATAATAATAAATCAATAATATGGCAATGTAGGACCATTTGAAAAGCCAGGTACAGTTTTGCAATATGAGTTATTGGTTCTATCAACTCCTAGTATATACTACGAGATAAAATAGCTATGTATGAAATAATGTCTATATATATGGTATTACAATCCTGTGCATGGTACAAGAAAAGATAGCACACCATAGCAATTCTCCCACATGGGCAAAATATATTTCAGTTTATTATAACATTTTATTTTGTTTTTACCTAATTTTTACAATAAATATTAAAGTGTTTGCTTTGATGTTTCAAATTAACATCAGATTGCTCAATCTTGTTTTGTATTTTATAATCTTATCTTGCATTTATTAAATTGTAAATTACTATCTACTCCCAAGTAAAAATTACCTTTTCCAGGGGGAGGATAGCTTTTGAATAATAATAATAAATGTAGGTTAAAGTCTTTGAATATAAAGTTTCATCTCAATACACATAATGTGAATTAGAAAGACCACCATATGAATTCATAAGTTGCTCTAGAAGTGCTAAAAATGTTTCATGAATTTAAAGCTATAATTCATATTAAATTATTACTTTATTGCATGAGAATATACAGTTTAATCATTCCATATTAAAGGTTATCTACCAGAAACTCTCTACAAGAGTTAACAATTTAAGATTACAACTATTTATCAATACTCATACTCAAAAATAAAATAAACAAAAACTTTTCTTAGCAAATTTTCTATAAAATATAATTGGATGTGCTATATACAATTTAATTGTACCTCTATAGAGAAAAAACAATGAACTTATGAAGTTAATATTTTTGATTTTCTAATTACATGTATTCGACTTAGATACAAAAAAGGGTAGCATTCTTTTCCCTAGCTTTATATACCAGTTTTGAGGTGAATATCATATTCTCCAATTTGAAGTTGATAAGAAATATAACATTTCATTTTTTAAAGGTATGTCTATCCAGGTCTAAATTCTTTCAAATGCAACATTATTTTAGTTTGTTACAGAGTTGTGAATTTAACTGTTTCATTTATTGCTTGTTAATAGCATAAAAGTAATATTTTACTATTTTCTCTCTCAGAAACCACATCAGCTGGAAGTGGTAAGTATTTCACTAGTAAAGTCCAGCAGTCTTAATCATCACCAAATAATTGATAACAATATGATGAATTTGGTAATTGTGGTGATAAATAATTGAATATATTGTGTTTGTAGATCAGTTTTAACTTTTGTAATGATATTTTGTCATTTCTTTCAGAACAAGTGTATGAACCTTCAGGTAAATTTTCCATCTTCCCAAACCCATTTTCCAAAACCTTTCATGAAAATGTTATTTAAAATTAGTTGTTTCCTTGTATATAGCAGCACATAATAATCCTTATGCTAGTTATAATGGTATGCTTCCACTCTGTACAAATGATGCCTTGTTCAGTATATCCAAACTATAACATGATGTATGAAACAATACTGATGTTAGAACTCTCCTTTTATACTCGGCCATAACTTTTGTGCTATGAGATTTTTAACATAAATTTGAATATCACAAGATTTTGCAGACATAAAAAAAATAAGATTTACACCACATACATGACATATTTATAAATAATAATAAATCAATAATATGGCAATGTAGGACCATTTGAAAAGCCAGGTACAGTTTTGCAATATGAGTTATTGGTTCTATCAACTCCTAGTATATACTACGAGATAAAATAGCTATGTATGAAATAATGTCTATATATATGGTATTACAATCCTGTGCATGGTACAAGAAAAGATAGCACACCATAGCAATTCTCCCACATGGGCAAAATATATTTCAGTTTATTATAACATTTTATTTTGTTTTTACCTAATTTTTACAATAATTATTAAAGTGTTTGCTTTGATGTTTCAAATTAACATCAGATTGCTCAATCTTGTTTTGTATTTTATAATCTTATCTTGCATTTATTAAATTGTAAATTACTATCTACTCCCAAGTAAAAATTACCTTTTCCAGGGGGAGGATAGCTTTTGAATAATAATAATAAATGTAGGTTAAAGTCTTTGAATATAAAGTTTCATCTCAATACACATAATGTGAATTAGAGAGACCACCATATGAATTCATAAGTTGCTCTAGAAGTGCTAAAAATGTTTCATGAATTTAAAGCTATAATTCATATTAAATTATTACTTTATTGCATGAGAATATACAGTTTAATCATTCCATATTAAAGGTTATCTACCAGAAACTCTCTACAAGAGTTAACAATTTAAGATTACAACTATTTATCAATACTCATACTCAAAATATAAAATAAACAAAAACTTTTCTTAGCAAATTTTCTATAAAATATAATTGGATGTGCTATATACAATTTAATGGTACCTCTATAGAGAAAAAACAATGAACTTATGAAGTTAATATTTTTGACTTTCTAATTACATGTATTCGACTTAGATACAAAAAAGGGTAGCATTCTTTTCCCTAGCTTTATATACCAGTTTTGAGGTGAATATCATATTCTCCAATTTGAAGTTGATAAGAAATATAACATTTCATTTTTTAAAGGTATGTCTATCCAGATCTAAATTCTTTCAAATGCAACATTATTTTAGTTTGTTACAGAGTTGTGAATTTAACTGTTTCATTTATTGCTTGTTAATAGCATAAAAGTAATATTTTACTATTTTCTCTCCCAGAAACCACATCAGCTGGAAGTGGTAAGCATTTCACTAGTAAAGTCCAGCAGTCTTAATCATCACCAAATAATTGATAACAATATGATGAATTTGGTATTTGTGGTGATAAATAATTGAATATATTGTGTTTGTAGATCAGTTTTAACTTTTGTAATGATATTTTGTCATTTCTTTCAGAACAAGTGTATGAACCTTCAGGTAAATTTTCCATCTTCCCAAACCCATTTTCCAAAACCTTTCATGAAAATGTTATTTAATATTAGTTGTTTCCTTGTATATAGCAGCACATAATAATCCTTATGCTAGTTATAATGGTATGCTTCCACTCTGTACAAATGATGCCTTGTTCAGTATATCCAAACTATAACATGATGTATGAAACAATACTGATGTTAGAACTTTCCTTTTATACTCGGCCATAACTTTTGTGCTATGAGATTTTTAACATAAATTTGAATATCACAAGATTTTGCAGACATAAAAAAAATACGATTTACACCACATACATGACATATTTATAAATAATAATAAATCAATAATATGGCAATGTAGGACCATTTGAAAAGCCAGGTACAGTTTTGCAATATGAGTTATTGGTTCTATCAACTCCTAGTATATACTACGAGATAAAATAGCTATGTATGAAATAATGTCTATATATATGGTATTACAATCCTGTGCATGGTACAAGAAAAGTTAGCACACCATAGCAATTCTCCCACATGGGCAAAATATATTTCAGTTTATTATAACATTTTATTTAGTTTTTACCTAATTTTTACAATAAATATTAAAGTGTTTGCTTTGATGTTTCAAATTAACATCAGATTGATCAATCTTGTTTTGTATTTTATAATCTTATCTTGCATTTATTAAATTGTAAATTACTATGTAGTCCCAAGTAAAAACATCCATTTCCAGAGGGAGGATAGCTTTTGAATAATAATAATAAATGTAAGTTAAAGTCTTTAAATATAAAGTTTCATCTCAATACGCATAATGTGAATTAGAAAGACCACCATATGAATTCATAAGTTGCTCTAGAAGTGCTAAAAATGTTTCATGAATTTAAATCTATAATTCATATTAAATTTTTACTTTATTGCATGAGAATATACAGTTTAATCATTCCATATTAAAGGTTATCTACCAGAAACTCTCTACAAGAGTTAACAATTTAAGATTACAACTATTTATCAATACTCATACTCAAAAATAAAATAAACAAAAACTTTTCTTAGCAAATTTTCTATAAAATATAATTGGATGTGCTATATACAATTTAATGGTACCTCTATAGAGAAAAAACAATGAACTTATGAAGTTAATATTTTTGACTTTCTAATTACATGTATTCGACTTAGATACATAAAAGGGTAGCATTCTTTTCCATAGCTTTACATACCAGTTTTGAGGTGAATATCATATTCTCCAATTTGAAGTTGATAAGAAATATAACATTTCATTTTTTAAAGGTATGTCTATCCAGGTCTAAATTCTTTCAAATGCAACATTATTTTAGTTTGTTACAGAGTTGTGAATTTAACTGTTTCATTTATTGCTTGTTAATAGCATAAAAGTAATATTTTACTATTTTCTCTCCCAGAAACCACATCAGCTGGAAGTGGTAAGCATTTCACTAGTAAAGTCCAGCAGTCGTAATCATCACCAAATAATTGATAACAATATGATGAATTTGGTATTTGTGGTGATAAATAATTGAATATATTGTGTTTGTAGATCAGTTTTAACTTTTGTAATGATATTTTGTCATTTCTTTCAGAACAAGTGTATGAACCTTCAGGTAAATTTTCCATCTTCCCAAACCCATTTTCCAAAACCTTTCATGAAAATGTTATTTAAAATTAGTTGTTTCCTTGTATATAGCAGCACATAATAATCCTTATGCTAGTTATAATGGTATGCTTCCACTCTGTACAAATGATGCCTTGTTCAGTATATCCAAACTATAACATGATGTATGAAACAATACTGATGTTAGAACTTTCCTTTTATACTCGCCCATAACTTTTGTGCTATGAGATTTTTAACATAAATTTGAATATAACAAGATTTTGCAGACATAAAAAAAATAAGATTTATACCACATACATGACATATTTATAAATAATAATAAATCAATAATATGGCAATGTAGGACCATTTGAAAAGCCAGGTACAGTTTTGCAATATGAGTTATTGGTTCTATCAACTCCTAGTATATACTACGAGATAAAATAGCTATGTATGAAATAATGTCTATAAATATGGTATTACAATCCTGTGCATGGTACAAGAAAAGATAGCACACCATAGCAATTCTACCACATGGGCAAAATATATTTCAGTTTATTATAACATTTTATTTTGTTTTTACCTAATTTTTACAATAAATATTAAAGTGTTTGCTTTGATGTTTCAAATTAACATCAGATTGCTCAATCTTGTTTTGTATTTTATAATCTTATCTTGCATTTATTAAATTGTAAATTACTATCTACTCCCAAGTAAAAATTACCTTTTCCAGAGGGAGGATAGCTTTTGAATAATAATAATAAATGTAGGTTAAAGTCTTTGAATATAAAGTTTCATCTCAATACACATAATGTGAATTAGAAAGACCACCATATGAATTCATAAGTTGCTCTAGAAGTGCTAAAAATGTTTCATGAATTTATAGCTATAATTCATATTAAATTATTACTTTATTGCATGAGAATATACAGTTTAATCATTCCATATTAAAGGTTATCTACCAGAAACTCTCTACAAGAGTTAACAATTTAAGATTACAACTATTTATCAATACTCATACTCAAAAATAAAATAAACAAAAACTTTTCTTAGCAAATTTTCTATAAAATATAATTGGATGTGCTATATACAATTTAATGGTACCTCTATAGAGAAAAAACAATGAACTTATGAATTTAATATTTTTGACTTTCTAATTACATGTATTCGACTTAGATACAAAAAAGGGTAGCATTCTTTTCCCTAGCTTTATATACCAGTTTTGAGGTGAATATCATATTCTCCAATTTGAAGTTGATAAGAAATATAACATTTCATTTTTTAAAGGTATGTCTATCCAGGTCTAAATTCTTTAAAATGCAACATTATTTTAGTTTGTTACAGAGTTGTGAATTTAACTATTTCATTTATTGCTTGTTAATAGCATAAAAGTAATATTTTACTATTTTCTCTCCCAGAAACCACATCAGCTGGAAGTGGTAAGCATTTCACTAGTAAAGTCAAGCAGTCTTAATCACCACCAAATAATTGATAACAATATGATGAATTTGGTATTTATGGTGATAAATAATTGAATATATTGTGTTTGTAGATCAGTTTTAACTTTTGTAATGATATTTTGTCATTTCTTTCAGAACAAGTGTATGAACCTTCAGGTAAATTTTCCATCTTCCCAAACCCATTTTCCAAAACCTTTCATGACAATGTTATTTAAAATTAGTTGTTTCCTTGTATATAGCAGCACATAATAATCCTTATGCTAGTTATAATGGTATGCTTCCACTCTGTACAAATGATGCCTTGTTCAGTATATCCAAACTATAACATGATGTATGAAACAATACTGATGTTAGAACTTTCCTTTTATACTCGGCCATAACTTTTGTGCTATGAGATTTTTAACATAAATTTGAATTTCACACGATTTTGCAGACATAAAAAAATAAGATTTACACCCCATACATGACATATTTATAAATAATAATAAATCAATAATATGGCAATGTAGGACCATTTGAAAAGCCAGGTACAGTTTTGCAATATGAGTTATTGGTTCTATCAACTCCTAGTATATACTACGAGATAAAATAGCTATGTATTAAATAATGTCTATATATATGGTATTACAATCCTGTGCATGGTACAAGAAAAGATAGCACACCATAGCAATTCTACCACATGGGCAAAATATATTTCAGTTTATTATAACATTTTATTTTGTTTTTACCTAATTTTTACAATAAATATTAAAGTGTTTGCTTTGATGTTTCAAATTAACATCAGATTGCTCAATCTTGTTTTGTATTTTATAATCTTATCTTGCATTTATTAAATTGTAAATTACTATCTAGTCCCAAGTAAAAATGTCCTTTTCCAGATGGAGGATAGCTTTTGAATAATAATAATAAATGTAGGTTAAAGTCTTTGAATATAAAGTTTCATCTCAATACACATAATGTGAATTAGAAAGACCACCATATGAATTCATAAGTTGCTCTAGAAGTGCTAAAAATGTTTCATGAATTTAAAGCTATAATTCATATTAAATTATTACTTTATTGCATGAGAATATACAGTTTAATCATTCCATATTAAAGGTTATCTACCAGAAACTCTCTACAAGAGTTAACAATTTAAGATTACAACTATTTATCAATACTCATACTCAAAAATAAAATAAACAAAAACTTTTCTTAGCAAATTTTCTATAAAATATAATTGGATGTGCTATATACAATTTAATGGTACCTCTATAGAGAAAAAACAACGAACTTATGAAGTTAATATTTTTGACTTTCTAATTACATGTATTCGACTTAGATACAAAAAAGGGTAGCATTCTTTTCCCTAGCTTTATATACCAGTTTTGAGGTGAATATCATATTCTCCAATTTGAAGTTGATAAGAAATATAACATTTCATTTTTTAAAGGTATGTCTATCCAGGTCTAAATTCTTTCAAATGCAACATTATTTTAGTTTGTTACAGAGTTGTGAATTTAACTGTTTCATTTATTGCTTGTTAATAGCATAAAAGTAATATTTTACTATTTTCTCTCCCAGAAACCACATCAGCTGGAAGTGGTAAGCATTTCACTAGTAAAGTCCAGCAGTCTTAATCATCACCAAATAATTGATAACAATATGATGAATTTGGTATTTGTGGTGATAAATAATTGAATATATTGTGTTTGTAGATCAGTTTTAACTTTTGTAATGATATTTTGTCATTTCTTTCAGAACAAGTGTATGAACCTTCAGGTAAATTTTCCATCTTCCCAAACCCATTTTCCAAAACCTTTCATGAAAATGTTATTTAAAATTAGTTGTTTCCTTGTATATAGCAGCACATAATAATCCTTATGCTAGTTATAATGGTATGCTTCCACTCTGTACAAATGATGCCTTGTTCAGTATATCCAAACTATAACATGATGTATGAAACAATACTGATGTTAGAACTTTCCTTTTATACTCGCCCATAACTTTTGTGCTATGAGATTTTTAACATAAATTTGAATATAACAAGATTTTGCAGACATAAAAAAAATAAGATTTACACCACATACATGACATATTTATAAATAATAATAAATCAATAATATGGCAATGTAGGACCATTTGAAAAGCCAGGTACAGTTTTGCAATATGAGTTATTGGTTCTATCAACTCCTAGTATATACTACGAGATAAAATAGCTATGTATGAAATAATGTCTATATATATGGTATTACAATCCTGTGCATGGTACAAGAAAAGATAGCACACCATAGCAATTCTACCACATGGGCAAAATATATTTCAGTTTATTATAACATTTTATTTTGTTTTTACCTAATTTTTACAATAAATATTAAAGTGTTTGCTTTGATGTTTCAAATTAACATCAGATTGCTCAATCTTGTTTGTATTTTATAATCTTATCTTGCATTTATTAAATTGTAAATTACTATCTACTCCCAAGTAAAAATGTCCTTTTCCAGGGGGAGGATAGCTTTTGAATAATAATAATAAATGTAGGCTAAAGTCTTTGAATATAAAGTTTCATCTCAATACACATACTGTGAATTAGAAAGACCACCATATGAATTCATAAGTTGCTCTAGAAGTGCTAAAAATGTTTCATGAATTTAAATCTATAATTCATATTAAATTTTTACTTTATTGCATGAGAATATACAGTTTAATCATTCCATATTAAAGGTTATCTACCAGAAACTCTCTACAAGAATTAACAATTTAAGATTACAACTATTTATCAATACTCATACTCAAAAATAAAATAAACAAAAACTTTTCTTAGCAAATTTTCTATAAAATATAATTGGATGTGCTATATACAATTTAATGGTACCTCTATAGAGAAAAAACAATGAACTTATGAAGTTAATATTTTTGACTTTCTAATTACATGTATTCGACTTAGATACAAAAAAGGGTAGCATTCTTTTCCCTAGCTTTATATACCAGTTTTGAGGTGAATATCATATTCTCCAATTTGAAGTTGATAAGAAATATAACATTTCATTTTTTAAAGGTATGTCTATCCAGGTCTAAATTCTTTCAAATGCATCATTATTTTAGTTTGTTACAGAGTTGTGAATTTAACTGTTTCATTTATTGCTTGTTAATAGCATAAAAGTAATATTTTACTATTTTCTCTCCCAGAAACCACATCAGCTGGAAGTGGTAAGCATTTCACTAGTAAAGTCCAGCAGTCGTAATCATCACCAAATAATTGATAACAATATGATGAATTTGGTATTTGTGGTGATAAATAATTGAATATATTGTGTTTGTAGATCAGTTTTAACTTTTGTAATGATATTTTGTCATTTCTTTCAGAACAAGTGTATGAACCTTCAGGTAAATTTTCCATCTTCCCAAACCCATTTTCCAAAACCTTTCATGAAAATGTTATTTAAAATTAGTTGTTTCCTTGTATATAGCAGCACATAATAATCCTTATGCTAGTTATAATGGTATGCTTCCACTCTGTACAAATGATGCCTTGTTCAGTATATCCAAACTATAACATGATGTATGAAACAATACTGATGTTAGAACTTTCCTTTTATACTTGGCCATAACTTTTGTGCTATGAGATTTTTAACATAAATTTGAATTTCACACGATTTTGCAGACATAAAAAAATAAGATTTACACCACATACATGACATATTTATAAATAATAATAAATCAATAATATGGCAATGTAGGACCATTTGAAAAGCCAGGTACAGTTTTGCAATATGAGTTATTGGTTCTATCAACTCCTAGTATATACTATGAGATAAAATAGCTATGTATGAAATAATGTCTATATATATGGTATTACAATCCTGTGCATGGTACAAGAAAAGATAGCACACCATAGCAATTCTACCACATGGGCAAAATATATTTCAGTTTATTATAACATTTTATTTTGTTTTTACCTAATTTTTACAATAAATATTAAAGTGTTTGCTTTGATGTTTCAAATTAACATCAGATTGCTCAATCTTGTTTTGTATTTTATAATCTTATCTTGCATTTATTAAATTGTAAATTACTGTCTACTCCAAAGTAAAAATGTCCTTTTCCAGGGGGAGGATAGCTTTTGAATAATAATAATAAATGTAGGTTAAAGTCTTTGAATATAAAGTTTCATCTCAATACACATAATGTGAATTAGAAAGACCACCATATGAATTCATAAGTTGCTCTAGAAGTGCTAAAAATGTTTCATGAATTTAAAGCTATAATTCATATTAAATTATTACTTTATTGCATGAGAATATACAGTTTAATCATTCCATATTAAAGGTTATCTACCAGAAACTCTCTACAAGAGTTAACAATTTAAGATTACAACTATTTATCAATACACATACTCAAAAATAAAATAAACAAAAACTTTTCTTAGCAAATTTTCTATAAAATATAATTGGGTGTGCTATATACAATTTAATGGTACCTCTATAGAGAAAAAACAATGAACTTATGAAGTTAATATTTTTGACTTTCTAATTACATGTATTCGACTTAAATACAAAAAAAGGGTAGCATTCTTTTCCCTAGCTTTATATACCAGTTTTGAGGTGAATATCATATTCTCCAATTTGAAGTTGATAAGAAATATAACATTTCATTTTTTAAAGGTATGTCTATCCAGGTCTAAATTCTTTCAAATGCATCATTATTTTAGTTTGTTACAGAGTTGTGAATTTAACTATTTCATTTATTGCTTGTTAATAGCATAAAAGTAATATTTTACTATTTTCTCTCCCAGAAACCACATCAGCTGGAAGTGGTAAGCATTTCACTAGTAAAGTCCAGCAGTCATAATCATCACCAAATAATTGATAACAATATGATGAATTTGGTATTTGTGGTGATAAATAATTGAATATATTGTGTTTGTAGATCAGTTTTAACTTTTGTAATGATATTTTGTCATTTCTTTCAGAACAAGTGTATGAACCTTCAGGTAAATTTTCCATCTTCCCAAACCCATTTTCCAAAACCTTTCATGAAAATGTTATTTAAAATTAGTTGTTTCCTTGTATATAGCAGCACATAATAATCCTTATGCTAGTTATAATGGTATGCTTCCACTCTGTACAAATGATGCCTTGTTCAGTATATCCAAACTATAACATGATGTATGAAACAATACTGATGTTAGAACTTTCCTTTTATACTCGGCCATAACTTTTGTGCTATGAGATTTTTAACATAAATTTGAATTTCACAAGATTTTGCAGACATAAAAAAATAAGATTTACACCCCATACATGACATATTTATAAATAATAATAAATCAATAATATGGCAATGTAGGACCATTTGAAAAGCCAGGTACAGTTTTGCAATATGAGTTATTGGTTCTATCAACTCCTAGTATATACTATGAGATAAAATAGCTATGTATGAAATAATGTCTATATATATGGTATTACAATCCTGTGCATGGTACAAGAAAAGATAGCACACCATAGCAATTCTACCACATGGGCAAAATATATTTCAGTTTATTATAACATTTTATTTTGTTTTTACCTAATTTTTACAATAAATATTAAAGTGTTTGCTTTGATGTTTCAAATTAACATCAGATTGCTCAATCTTGTTTTGTATTTTATAATCTTATCTTGCATTTATTAAATTGTAAATTACTATCTAGTCCCAAGTAAAAATGTCCTTTTCCAGAGGGAGGATAGCTTTTGAATAATAATAATAAATGTAGGTTAAAGTCTTTGAATATAAAGTTTCATCTCAATACACATAATGTGAATTAGAAAGACCACCATATGAATTCATAAGTTGCTCTAGAAGTGCTAAAAATGTTTCATGAATTTAAAGCTATAATTCATATTAAATTATTACTTTATTGCATGAGAATATACAGTTTAATCATTCCATATTAAAGGTTATCTACCAGAAACTCTCTACAAGAGTTAACAATTTAAGATTACAACTATTTATCAATACTCATACTCAAAAATAAAATAAACAAAAACTTTTCTTAGCAAATTTTCTATAAAATATAATTGGATGTGCTATATACAATTTAATGGTACCTCTATAGAGAAAAAACAATGAACTTATGAAGTTAATATTTTTGACTTTCTAATTACATGTATTCGACTTAGATACAAAAAAAGGGTAGCATTCTTTTCCCTAGCTTTATATACCAGTTTTGAGGTGAATATCATATTCTCCAATTTGAAGTTGATAAGAAATATAACATTTCATTTTTTAAAGGTATGTCTATCCAGGTCTAAATTCTTTCAAATGCATCATTATTTTAGTTTGTTACAGAGTTGTGAATTTAACTGTTTCATTTATTGCTTGTTAATAGCATAAAAGTAATATTTTACTATTTTCTCTCCCAGAAACCACATCAGCTGGAAGTGGTAAGCATTTCACTAGTAAAGTCCAGCAGTCGTAATCATCACCAAATAATTGATAACAGTATGATGAATTTGGTATTTGTGGTGATAAATAATTGAATATATTGTGTTTGTAGATCAGTTTTAACTTTTGTAATGATATTTTGTCATTTCTTTCAGAACAAGTGTATGAACCTTCAGGTAAATTTTCCATCTTCCCAAACCCATTTTCCAAAACCTTTCATGAAAATGTTATTTAAAATTAGTTGTTTCCTTGTATATAGCAGCACATAATAATCCTTATGCTAGTTATAATGGTATGCTTCCACTCTGTACAAATGATGCCTTGTTCAGTATATCCAAACTATAACATGATGTATGAAACAATACTGATGTTAGAACTTTCCTTTTATACTTGGCCATAACTTTTGTGCTATGAGATTTTTAACATAAATTTGAATATCACAAGATTTTTTGCAGACATAAAAAAATAAGATTTACACCACATACATGACATATTTATAAATAATAATAAATCAATAATATGGCAATGTAGGACCATTTGAAAAGCCAGGTACAGTTTTGCAATATGAGTTATTGGTTCTATCAACTCCTAGTATATACTACGAGATAAAATAGCTATGTATGAAATAATGTCTATATATATGGTATTACAATCCTGTGCATGGTACAAGAAAAGATAGCACACCATAGCAATTCTACAACATGGGCAAAATATATTTCAGTTTATTATAACATTTTATTTTGTTTTTACCTAATTTTTACAATAAATATTAAAGTGTTTGCTTTGATGTTTCAAATTAACATCAGATTGCTCAATCTTGTTTTGTATTTTATAATCTTATCTTGCATTTATTAAATTGTAAATTACTATCTACTCCCAAGTAAAAATGTCCTTTTCAAGGGGGAGGATAGCTTTTGAATAATAATAATAATAAATGTAGGTTAAAGTCTTTGAATATAAAGTTTCATCTCAATACACATAATGTGAATTAGAAAGACCACCATATGAATTCATAAGTTGCTCTAGAAGTGCTAAAAATGTTTCATGAATTTAAAGCTATAATTCATATTAAATTATTACTTTATTGCATGAGAATATACAGTTTAATCATTCCATATTAAAGGTTATCTACCAGAAACTCTCTACAAGAGTTAACAATTTAAGATTACAACTATTTATCAATACTCATACTCAAAAATAAAATAAACAAAAGCTTTTCTTAGCAAATTTTCTATAAAATATAATTGGATGTGCTATATACAATTTAATGGTACCTCTATAGAGAAAAAACAATGAACTTATGAAGTTAATATTTTTGACTTTCTAATTACATGTATTCGACTTAGATACAAAAAAGGGTAGCATTCTTTTCCCTAGCTTTATATACCAGTTTTGAGGTGAATATCATATTCTCCAATTTGAAGTTGATAAGAAATATAACATTTCATTTTTTAAAGGTATGCCTATCAAGGTCTAAATTCTTTAAAATGCAACATTATTTTAGTTTGTTACAGAGTTGTGAATTTAACTGTTTCATTTATTGCTTGTTAATAGCATAAAAGTAATATTTTACTATTTTCTCTCCCAGAAACCACATACGCTGGAAGTGGTAAGCATTTCACTAGTAAAGTCCAGCAGTCGTAATCATCACCAAATAATTGATAACAATATGATGAATTTGGTATTTGTGGTGATAAATAATTGAATATATTGTGTTTGTAGATCAGTTTTAACTTTTGTAATGATATTTTGTCATTTCTTTCAGAACAAGTGTATGAACCTTCAGGTAAATTTTCCATCTTCCCAAACCCATTTTCCAAAACCTTTCATGAAAATGTTATTTAAAATTAGTTGTTTCCTTGTATATAGCAGCACATAATAATCCTTATGCTAGTTATAATGGTATGCTTCCACTCTGTACAAATGATGCCTTGTTCAGTATATCCAAACTATAACATGATGTATGAAACAATACTGATGTTAGAACTTTCCTTTTATACTTGGCCATAACTTTTGTGCTATGAGATTTTTAACATAAATTTGAATATCACAAGATTTTGCAGACATAAAAAAATAAGATTTACACCACATACATGACATATTTATAAATAATAATAAATCAATAATATGGCAATGTAGGACCATTTGAAAAGCCAGGTACAGTTTTGCAATATGAGTTATTGGTTCTATCAACTCCTAGTATATACTATGAGATAAAATAGCTATGTATGAAATAATGTCTATATATATGGTATTACAATCCTGTGCATGGTACAAGAAAAGATAGCACACCATAGCAATTCTACCACATGGGCAAAATATATTTCAGTTTATTATAACATTTTATTTTGTTTTTACCTAATTTTTACAATAAATATTAAAGTGTTTGCTTTGATGTTTCAAATTAACATCAGATTGCTCAATCTTGTTTTGTATTTTATAATCTTATCTTGCATTTATTAAATTGTAAATTACTATCTAGTCCCAAGTAAAAATGTCCTTTTCCAGAGGGAGGATAGCTTTTGAATAATAATAATAAATGTAGGTTAAAGTCTTTGAATATAAAGTTTCATCTCAATACACATAATGTGAATTAGAAAGACCACCATATGAATTCATAAGTTGCTCTAGAAGTGCTAAAAATGTTTCATGAATTTAAAGCTATAATTCATATTAAATTATTACTTTATTGCATGAGAATATACAGTTTAATCATTCCATATTAAAGGTTATCTACCAGAAACTCTCTACAAGAGTTAACAATTTAAGATTACAACTATTTATCAATACTCATACTCAAAAATAAAATAAACAAAAGCTTTTCTTAGCAAATTTTCTATAAAATATAATTGGATGTGCTATATACAATTTAATGGTACCTCTATAGAGAAAAAACAATGAACTTATGAAGTTAATATTTTTGACTTTCTAATTACATGTATTCGACTTAGATACAAAAAAGGGTAGCATTCTTTTCCCTAGCTTTATATACCAGTTTTGAGGTGAATATCATATTCTCCAATTTGAAGTTGATAAGAAATATAACATTTCATTTTTTAAAGGTATGCCTATCAAGGTCTAAATTCTTTAAAATGCAACATTATTTTAGTTTGTTACAGAGTTGTGAATTTAACTGTTTCATTTATTGCTTGTTAATAGCATAAAAGTAATATTTTACTATTTTCTCTCCCAGAAACCACATCAGCTGGAAGTGGTAAGCATTTCACTAGTAAAGTCCAGCAGTCGTAATCATCACCAAATAATTGATAACAATATGATGAATTTGGTATTTGTGGTGATAAATAATTGAATATATTGTGTTTGTAGATCAGTTTTAACTTTTGTAATGATATTTTGTCATTTCTTTCAGAACAAGTGTATGAACCTTCAGGTAAATTTTCCATCTTCCCAAACCCATTTTCCAAAACCTTTCATGAAAATGTTATTTAAAATTAGTTGTTTCCTTGTATATAGCAGCACATAATAATCCTTATGCTAGTTATAATGGTATGCTTCCACTCTGTACAAATGATGCCTTGTTCAGTATATCCAAACTATAACATGATGTATGAAACAATACTGATGTTAGAACTTTCCTTTTATACTTGGCCATAACTTTTGTGCTATGAGATTTTTAACATAAATTTGAATATCACAAGATTTTGCAGACATAAAAAAATAAGATTTACACCACATACATGACATATTTATAAATAATAATAAATCAATAATATGGCAATGTAGGACCATTTGAAAAGCCAGGTACAGTTTTGCAATATGAGTTATTGGTTCTATCAACTCCTAGTATATACTATGAGATAAAATAGCTATGTATGAAATAATGTCTATATATATGGTATTACAATCCTGTGCATGGTACAAGAAAAGATAGCACACCATAGCAATTCTACCACATGGGCAAAATATATTTCAGTTTATTATAACATTTTATTTTGTTTTTACCTAATTTTTACAATAAATATTAAAGTGTTTGCTTTGATGTTTCAAATTAACATCAGATTGCTCAATTTTGTTTTGTATTTTATAATCTTATCTTGCATTTATTAAATTGTAAATTACTATCTACTCCCAAGTAAAAATGTCCTTTTCCAGGGGGAGGATAGCTTTTGAATAATAATAATAAATGTAGGTTAAAGTCTTTGAATATAAAGTTTCATCTCAATACACATAATGTAAATTAGAAAGACCACCATATGAATTCATAAGTTGCTCTAGAAGTGCTAAAAATGTTTCATGAATTTAAAGCTATAATTCATATTAAATTATTACTTTTTTGCATGAGAATATACAGTTTAATCATTCCATATTAAAGGTTATCTACCAGAAACTCTCTACAAGAGTTAACAATTTAAGATTACAACTATTTATCAATACTCATACTCAAAAATAAAATAAACAAAAACTTTTCTTAGCAAATTTTCTATAAAATATAATTGGATGTGCTATATACAATTTAATGGTACCTCTATAGAGAAAAAACAATGAACTTATGAAGTTAATATTTTTGACTTTCTAATTACATGTATTCGACTTAGATACAAAAAAGGGTAGCATTCTTTTCCCTAGCTTTATATACCAGTTTTGAGGTGAATATCATATTCTCCAATTTGAAGTTGATAAGAAATATAACATTTCATTTTTTAAAGGTATGTCTATCCAGGTCTAAATTCTTTCAAATGCAACATTATTTTAGTTTGTTACAGAGTTGTGAATTTAACTGTTTCATTTATTGCTTGTTAATAGCATAAAAGTAATATTTTACTATTTTCTCTCCCAGAAACCACATCAGCTGGAAGTGGTAAGCATTTCACTAGTAAAGTCCAGCAGTCGTAATCATCACCAAATAATTGATAACAATATGATGAATTTGGTATTTGTGGTGATAAATAATTGAATATATTGTGTTTGTAGATCAGTTTTAACTTTTGTAATGATATTTTGTCATTTCTTTCAGAACAAGTGTATGAACCTTCAGGTAAATTTTCCATCTTCCCAAACCCATTTTCCAAAACCTTTCATGAAAATGTTATTTAAAATTAGTTGTTTCCTTGTATATAGCAGCACATAATAATCCTTATGCTAGTTATAATGGTATGCTTCCACTCTGTACAAATGATGCCTTGTTCAGTATATCCAAACTATAACATGATGTATGAAACAATACTGATGTTAGAACTTTCCTTTTATACTCGGCCATAACTTTTGTGCTATGAGTTTTTTAACATAAATTTGAATTTCACAAGATTTTGCAGACATAAAAAAATAAGATTTACACCACATACATGACATATTTATAAATAATAATAAATCAATAATATGGCAATGTAGGACCATTTGAAAAGCCAGGTACAGTTTTGCAATATGAGTTATTGGTTCTATCAACTCCTAGTATATACTATGAGATAAAATAGCTATGTATGAAATAATGTCTATATATATGGTATTACAATCCTGTGCATGGTACAAGAAAAGATAGCACACCATAGCAATTCTACCACATGGGCAAAATATATTTCAGTTTATTATAACATTTTATTTTGTTTTTACCTAATTTTTACAATAAATATTAAAGTGTTTGCTTTGATGTTTCAAATTAACATCAGATTGCTCAATTTTGTTTTGTATTTTATAATCTTATCTTGCATTTATTAAATTGTAAATTACTATCTACTCCCAAGTAAAAATGTCCTTTTCCAGGGGGAGGATAGCTTTTGAATAATAATAATAAATGTAGGTTAAAGTCTTTGAATATAAAGTTTCATCTCAATACACATAATGTAAATTAGAAAGACCACCATATGAATTCATAAGTTGCTCTAGAAGTGCTAAAAATGTTTCATGAATTTAAAGCTATAATTCATATTAAATTATTACTTTTTTGCATGAGAATATACAGTTTAATCATTCCATATTAAAGGTTATCTACCAGAAACTCTCTACAAGAGTTAACAATTTAAGATTACAACTATTTATCAATACTCATACTCAAAAATAAAATAAACAAAAACTTTTCTTAGCAAATTTTCTATAAAATATAATTGGATGTGCTATATACAATTTAATGGTACCTCTATAGAGAAAAAACAATGAACTTATGAAGTTAATATTTTTGACTTTCTAATTACATGTATTCGACTTAGATACAAAAAAGGGTAGCATTCTTTTCCCTAGCTTTATATACCAGTTTTGAGGTGAATATCATATTCTCCAATTTGAAGTTGATAAGAAATATAACATTTCATTTTTTAAAGGTATGTCTATCCAGGTCTAAATTCTTTCAAATGCAACATTATTTTAGTTTGTTACAGAGTTGTGAATTTAACTGTTTCATTTATTGCTTGTTAATAGCATAAAAGTAATATTTTACTATTTTCTCTCCCAGAAACCACATCAGCTGGAAGTGGTAAGCATTTCACTAGTAAAGTCCAGCAGTCGTAATCATCACCAAATAATTGATAACAATATGATGAATTTGGTATTTGTGGTGATAAATAATTGAATATATTGTGTTTGTAGATCAGTTTTAACTTTTGTAATGATATTTTGTCATTTCTTTCAGAACAAGTGTATGAACCTTCAGGTAAATTTTCCATCTTCCCAAACCCATTTTCCAAAACCTTTCATGAAAATGTTATTTAAAATTAGTTGTTTCCTTGTATATAGCAGCACATAATAATCCTTATGCTAGTTATAATGGTATGCTTCCACTCTGTACAAATGATGCCTTGTTCAGTATATCCAAACTATAACATGATGTATGAAACAATACTGATGTTAGAACTTTCCTTTTATACTCGGCCATAACTTTTGTGCTATGAGTTTTTTAACATAAATTTGAATTTCACAAGATTTTGCAGACATAAAAAAATAAGATTTACACCCCATACATGACATATTTATAAATAATAATAAATCAATAATATGGCAATGTAGGACCATTTGAAAAGCCAGGTACAGTTTTGCAATATGAGTTATTGGTTCTATCAACTCCTAATATATACTACGAGATAAAATAGCTATGTATGAAATAATGTCTATATATATGGTATTACAATCCTGTGCATGGTACAAGAAAAGATAGCACACCATAGCAATTCTACAACATGGGCAAAATATATTTCAGTTTATTATAACATTTTATTTTGTTTTTACCTAATTTTTACAATAAATATTAAAGTGTTTGCTTTGATGTTTCAAATTAACATCAGATTGCTCAATCTTGTTTTGTATTTTATAATCTTATCTTGCATTTATTAAATTGTAAATTACTATCTAGTCCCAAGTAAAAATGTCCTTTTCCAGAGGGAGGATAGCTTTTGAATAATAATAATAAATGTAGGTTAAAGTCTTTGAATATAAAGTTTCATCTCAATACACATAATGTGAATTAGAAAGACCACCATATGAATTCATAAGTTGCTCTAGAAGTGCTAAAAATGTTTCATGAATTTAAAGCTATAATTCATATTAAATTATTACTTTATTGCATGAGAATATACAGTTTAATCATTCCATATTAAAGGTTATCTACCAGAAACTCTCTACAAGAGTTAACAATTTAAGATTACAACTATTTATCAATACTCATACTCAAAAATAAAATAAACAAAAACTTTTCTTAGCAAATTTTCTATAAAATATAATTGGATGTGCTATATACAATTTAATGGTACCTCTATAGAGAAAAAACAATGAACTTATGAAGTTAATATTTTTGACTTTCTAATTACATGTATTCGACTTAGATACAAAAAAGGGTAGCATTCTTTTCCCTAGCTTTATATACCAGTTTTGAGGTGAATATCATATTCTCCAATTTGAAGTTGATAAGAAATATAACATTTCATTTTTTAAAGGTATGTCTATCCAGGTCTAAATTCTTTCAAATGCAACATTATTTTAGTTTGTTACAGAGTTGTGAATTTAACTGTTTCATTTATTGCTTGTTAATAGCATAAAAGTAATATTTTACTATTTTCTCTCCCAGAAACCACATCAGCTGGAAGTGGTAAGCATTTCACTAGTAAAGTCCAGCAGTCTTAATCATCACCAAATAATTGATAACAATATGATGAATTTGGTATTTATGGTGATAAATAATTGAATATATTGTGTTTGTAGATCAGTTTTAACTTTTGTAATGATATTTTGTCATTTCTTTCAGAACAAGTGTATGAACCTTCAGGTAAATTTTCCATCTTCCCAAACCCATTTTCCAAAACCTTTCATGAAAATGTTATTTAAAATTAGTTGTTTCCTTGTATATAGCAGCACATAATAATCCTTATGCTAGTTATAAAGGTATGCTTCCACTCTGTACAAATGATGGCTTGTTCAGTTTATCCAAACTATAACATGATGTATGAAACAATACTGATGTTAGAACTTTCCTTTTATACTCGCCCATAACTTTTGTGCTATGAGATTTTTAACATAAATTTGAATATAACAAGATTTTGCAGACATAAAAAAAATAAGATTTACACCACATACATGACCTATTTATAAATAATAATAAATCAATAATATGGCAATGTAGGACCATTTGAAAAGCCAGGTACAGTTTTGCAATATGAGTTATTGGTTCTATCAACTCCTAGTATATACTACGAGATAAAATAGCTATGTATGAAATAATGTCTATATATATGGTATTACAATCCTGTGCATGGTACAAGAAAAGATAGCACACCATAGCAATTCTACCACATGGGCAAAATATATTTCAGTTTATTATAACATTTTATTTTGTTTTTACCTAATTTTTACAATAAATATTAAAGTGTTTGCTATGATGTTTCAAATTAACATCAGATTGCTCAATCTTGTTTTGTATTTTATAATCTTATCTTGCATTTATTAAATTGTAAATTACTGTCTACTCCAAAGTAAAAATGTCCTTTTCCAGGGGGAGTATAGCTTTTGAATAATAATAATAAATGTAGGTTAAAGTCTTTGAATATAAAGTTTCATCTCAATACACATAATGTGAATTAGAAAGACCACCATATGAATTCATAAGTTGCTCTAGAAGTGCTAAAAATGTTTCATGAATTTAAAGCTATAATTCATATTAAATTATTACTTTATTGCATGAGAATATACAGTTTAATCATTCCATATTAAAGGTTATCTACCAGAAACTCTCTACAAGAGTTAACAATTTAAGATTACAACTATTTATCAATACACATACTCAAAAATAAAATAAACAAAAACTTTTCTTAGCAAATTTTCTATAAAATATAATTGGGTGTGCTATATACAATTTAATGGTACCTCTATAGAGAATAAACAATGAATTTATGAAGTTAATATTTTTGACTTTCTAATTACATGTATTCGACTTAAATACAAAAAAAGGGTAGCATTCTTTTCCCTAGCTTTATATACCAGTTTTGAGGTGAATATCATATTCTCCAATTTGAAGTTGATAAGAAATATAACATTTCATTTTTTAAAGGTATGTCTATCCAGGTCTAAATTCTTTCAAATGCATCATTATTTTAGTTTGTTACAGAGTTGTGAATTTAACTGTTTCATTTATTGCTTGTTAATAGCATAAAAGTAATATTTTACTATTTTCTCTCCCAGAAACCACATCAGCTGGAAGTGGTAAGCATTTCACTAGTAAAGTCCAGCAGTCGTAATCATCACCAAATAATTGATAACAATATGATGAATTTGGTATTTGTGGTGATAAATAATTGAATATATTGTGTTTGTAGATCAGTTTTAACTTTTGTAATGATATTTTGTCATTTCTTTCAGAACAAGTGTATGAACCTTCAGGTAAATTTTCCATCTTCCCAAACCCATTTTCCAAAACCTTTCATGAAAATGTTATTTAAAATTAGTTGTTTCCTTGTATATAGCAGCACATAATAATCCTTATGCTAGTTATAATGGTATGCTTCCACTCTGTACAAATGATGCCTTGTTCAGTATATCCAAACTATAACATGATGTATGAAACAATACTGATGTTAGAACTTTCCTTTTATACTCGGCCATAACTTTTGTGCTATGAGATTTTTAACATAAATTTGAATTTCACAAGATTTTGCAGACATAAAAAAATAAGATTTACACCCCATACATGACATATTTATAAATAATAATAAATCAATAATATGGCAATGTAGGACCATTTGAAAAGCCAGGTACAGTTTTGCAATATGAGTTATTGGTTCTATCAACTCCTAGTATATACTACGAGATAAAATAGCTATGTATGAAATAATGTCTATATATATGGTATTACAATCCTGTGCATGGTACAAGAAAAGATAGCACACCATAGCAATTCTACAACATGGGCAAAATATATTTCAGTTTATTATAACATTTTATTTTGTTTTTACCTAATTTTTACAATAAATATTAAAGTGTTTGCTTTGATGTTTCAAATTAACATCAGATTGCTCAATCTTGTTTTGTATTTTATAATCTTATCTTGCATTTATTAAATTGTAAATTACTATCTAGTCCCAAGTAAAAATGTCCTTTTCCAGAGGGAGGATAGCTTTTGAATAATAATAATAAATGTAGGTTAAAGTCTTTGAATATAAAGTTTCATCTCAATACACATAATGTGAATTAGAAAGACCACCATATGAATTCATAAGTTGCTCTAGAAGTGCTAAAAATGTTTCATGAATTTAAAGCTATGATTCATATTAAATTATTACTTTATTGCATGAGAATATACAGTTTAATCATTCCATATTAAAGGTTATCTACCAGAAACTCTCTACAAGAGTTAACAATTTAAGATTACAACTATTTATCAATACTCATACTCAAAAATAAAATAAACAAAAACTTTTCTTAGCAAATTTTCTATAAAATATAATTGGATGTGCTATATACAATTTAATGGTACCTCTATAGAGAAAAAACAATGAACTTATGAAGTTAATATTTTTGACTTTCTAATTACATGTATTCGACTTAGATACAAAAAAGGGTAGCATTCTTTTCCCTAGCTTTATATACCAGTTTTGAGGTGAATATCATATTCTCCAATTTGAAGTTGATAAGAAATATAACATTTCATTTTTTAAAGGTATGTCTATCCAGGTCTAAATTCTTTCAAATGCAACATTATTTTAGTTTGTTACAGAGTTGTGAATTTAACTGTTTCATTTATTGCTTGTTAATAGCATAAAAGTAATATTTTACTATTTTCTCTCCCAGAAACCACATCAGCTGGAAGTGGTAAGCATTTCACTAGTAAAGTCCAGCAGTCTTAATCATCACCAAATAATTGATAACAATATGATGAATTTGGTATTTATGGTGATAAATAATTGAATATATTGTGTTTGTAGATCAGTTTTAACTTTTGTAATGATATTTTGTCATTTCTTTCAGAACAAGTGTATGAACCTTCAGGTAAATTTTCCATCTTCCCAAACCCATTTTCCAAAACCTTTCATGAAAATGTTATTTAAAATTAGTTGTTTCCTTGTATATAGCAGCACATAATAATCCTTATGCTAGTTATAAAGGTATGCTTCCACTCTGTACAAATGATGGCTTGTTCAGTTTATCCAAACTATAACATGATGTATGAAACAATACTGATGTTAGAACTTTCCTTTTATACTCGCCCATAACTTTTGTGCTATGAGATTTTTAACATAAATTTGAATATAACAAGATTTTGCAGACATAA
The DNA here is from genome assembly GCA_031769625.1 of Taudactylus pleione. Taxonomy (NCBI): domain Eukaryota; kingdom Metazoa; phylum Chordata; class Amphibia; order Anura; family Myobatrachidae; genus Taudactylus; species Taudactylus pleione. The sequence continues at coordinate 4,354,248 of JAUIMM010000250.1, forward strand.
AAAAAATAAGATTTACACCACATACATGACCTATTTATAAATAATAATAAATCAATAATATGGCAATGTAGGACCATTTGAAAAGCCAGGTACAGTTTTGCAATATGAGTTATTGGTTCTATCAACTCCTAGTATATACTACGAGATAAAATAGCTATGTATGAAATAATGTCTATATATATGGTATTACAATCCTGTGCATGGTACAAGAAAAGATAGCACACCATAGCAATTCTACCACATGGGCAAAATATATTTCAGTTTATTATAACATTTTATTTTGTTTTTACCTAATTTTTACAATAAATATTAAAGTGTTTGCTTTGATGTTTCAAATTAACATCAGATTGCTCAATCTTGTTTTGTATTTTATAATCTTATCTTGCATTTATTAAATTGTAAATTACTGTCTACTCCAAAGTAAAAATGTCCTTTTCCAGGGGGAGGATAGCTTTTGAATAATAATAATAAATGTAGGTTAAAGTCTTTGAATATAAAGTTTCATCTCAATACACATAATGTGAATTAGAAAGACCACCATATGAATTCATAAGTTGCTCTAGAAGTGCTAAAAATGTTTCATGAATTTAAAGCTATAATTCATATTAAATTATTACTTTATTGCATGAGAATATACAGTTTAATCATTCCATATTAAAGGTTATCTACCAGAAACTCTCTACAAGAGTTAACAATTTAAGATTACAACTATTTATCAATACACATACTCAAAAATAAAATAAACAAAAACTTTTCTTAGCAAATTTTCTATAAAATATAATTGGGTGTGCTATATACAATTTAATGGTACCTCTATAGAGAATAAACAATGAACTTATGAAGTTAATATTTTTGACTTTCTAATTACATGTATTCGACTTAAATACAAAAAAAGGGTAGCATTCTTTTCCCTAGCTTTATATACCAGTTTTGAGGTGAATATCATATTCTCCAATTTGAAGTTGATAAGAAATATAACATTTCATTTTTTAAAGGTATGTCTATCCAGGTCTAAATTCTTTCAAATGCATCATTATTTTAGTTTGTTACAGAGTTGTGAATTTAACTGTTTCATTTATTGCTTGTTAATAGCATAAAAGTAATATTTTACTATTTTCTCTCCCAGAAACCACATCAGCTGGAAGTGGTAAGCATTTCACTAGTAAAGTCCAGCAGTCGTAATCATCACCAAATAATTGATAACAATATGATGAATTTGGTATTTGTGGTGATAAATAATTGAATATATTGTGTTTGTAGATCAGTTTTAACTTTTGTAATGATATTTTGTCATTTCTTTCAGAACAAGTGTATGAACCTTCAGGTAAATTTTCCATCTTCCCAAACCCATTTTCCAAAACCTTTCATGAAAATGTTATTTAAAATTAGTTGTTTCCTTGTATATAGCAGCACATAATAATCCTTATGCTAGTTATAATGGTATGCTTCCACTCTGTACAAATGATGCCTTGTTCAGTATATCCAAACTATAACATGATGTATGAAACAATACTGATGTTAGAACTTTCCTTTTATACTCGGCCATAACTTTTGTGCTATGAGATTTTTAACATAAATTTGAATTTCACAAGATTTTGCAGACATAAAAAAATAAGATTTACACCCCATACATGACATATTTATAAATAATAATAAATCAATAATATGGCAATGTAGGACCATTTGAAAAGCCAGGTACAGTTTTGCAATATGAGTTATTGGTTCTATCAACTCCTAGTATATACTACGAGATAAAATAGCTATGTATGAAATAATGTCTATATATATGGTATTACAATCCTGTGCATGGTACAAGAAAAGATAGCACACCATAGCAATTCTACAACATGGGCAAAATATATTTCAGTTTATTATAACATTTTATTTTGTTTTTACCTAATTTTTACAATAAATATTAAAGTGTTTGCTTTGATGTTTCAAATTAACATCAGATTGCTCAATCTTGTTTTGTATTTTATAATCTTATCTTGCATTTATTAAATTGTAAATTACTATCTAGTCCCAAGTAAAAATGTCCTTTTCCAGAGGGAGGATAGCTTTTGAATAATAATAATAAATGTAGGTTAAAGTCTTTGAATATAAAGTTTCATCTCAATACACATAATGTGAATTAGAAAGACCACCATATGAATTCATAAGTTGCTCTAGAAGTGCTAAAAATGTTTCATGAATTTAAAGCTATAATTCATATTAAATTATTACTTTATTGCATGAGAATATACAGTTTAATCATTCCATATTAAAGGTTATCTACCAGAAACTCTCTACAAGAGTTAACAATTTAAGATTACAACTATTTATCAATACTCATACTCAAAAATAAAATAAACAAAAACTTTTCTTAGCAAATTTTCTATAAAATATAATTGGATGTGCTATATACAATTTAATGGTACCTCTATAGAGAAAAAACAATGAACTTATGAAGTTAATATTTTTGACTTTCTAATTACATGTATTCGACTTAGATACAAAAAAGGGTAGCATTCTTTTCCCTAGCTTTATATACCAGTTTTGAGGTGAATATCATATTCTCCAATTTGAAGTTGATAAGAAATATAACATTTCATTTTTTAAAGGTATGCCTATCAAGGTCTAAATTCTTTAAAATGCAACATTATTTTAGTTTGTTACAGAGTTGTGAATTTAACTGTTTCATTTATTGCTTGTTAATAGCATAAAAGTAATATTTTACTATTTTCTCTCCCAGAAACCACATCAGCTGGAAGTGGTAAGCATTTCACTAGTAAAGTCCAGCAGTCGTAATCATCACCAAATAATTGATAACAATATGATGAATTTGGTATTTGTGGTGATAAATAATTGAATATATTGTGTTTGTAGATCAGTTTTAACTTTTGTAATGATATTTTGTCATTTCTTTCAGAACAAGTGTATGAACCTTCAGGTAAATTTTCCATCTTCCCAAACCCATTTTCCAAAACCTTTCATGAAAATGTTATTTAAAATTAGTTGTTTCCTTGTATATAGCAGCACATAATAATCCTTATGCTAGTTATAATGGTATGCTTCCACTCTGTACAAATGATGCCTTGTTCAGTATATCCAAACTATAACATGATGTATGAAACAATACTGATGTTAGAACTTTCCTTTTATACTCGGCCATAACTTTTGTGCTATGAGATTTTTAACATAAATTTGAATATAACAAGATTTTGCAGACATAAAAAAAATAAGATTTACACCCCATACATGACATATTTATAAATAATAATAAATCAATAATATGGCAATGTAGGACCATTTGAAAAGCCAGGTACAGTTTTGCAATATGAGTTATTGGTTCTATCAACTCCTAGTATATACTACGAGATAAAATAGCTATGCATGAAATAATGTCTATATATATGGTATTACAATCCTGTGCATGGTACAAGAAAAGATAGCACACCATAGCAATTCTACCACATGGGTAAAATATATTTCAGTTTATTATAACATTTAATTTTGTTTTTACCTCATTTTTACAGTAAATATTAAAGTGTTTGCTTTGATGTTTCAAATTAACATCAGATTGCTCAATCTTGTTTTGTATTTTATAATCTTATCTTGTATTTATTAAATTGTAAATGACTATGTAGTCCCAAGTAAAAATTTCCTTTTCCAGGGGGAGGATAGCTTTTAAATAATAATAATAAATGTAGGTTAAAGTCTTTGAATATAAAGTTTCATCTCAATACACATAATGTGAATTAGAAAGACCACCATATGCATTCATAAGTTGCTCTAGAAGTGCTAAAAATGTTTCATGAATATAAAGCTATAATTCATATTAAATTATTACTTTATTGCATGAGAATATACAGTTTAATCATTCCATATTAAAGGTTATCTACCAGAAACTCTCTACAAGAGTTAACAATTTAAGATTACAACTATTTATCAATACTCATACTCAAAAATAAAATAAACAAAAACTTTTCTTAGCAAATTTTCTATAAAATATAATTGGATGTGCTATATACAATTTAATGGTACCTCTATAGAGAAAAAACAATGAACTTATGAAGTTAATATTTTTGACTTTCTAATTACATGTATTCGACTTAGATACAAAAAACAGTAGCATTCATTTCCCTAGCTTTATATACCAGTTTTGAGGTGAATATCATATTCTCCAATTTGAAGTTGATAAGAAATATAACATTTCATTTTTTAAAGGTATGTCTATCCAGGTCTAAATTCTTTAAAATGCAACATTATTTTAGTTTGTTACAGAGTTGTGAATTTAACTATTTCATTTATTGCTTGTTAATAGCATAAAAGTAATATTTTACTATTTTCTCTCCCAGAAACCACATCAGCTGGAAGTGGTAAGCATTTCACTAGTAAAGTCAAGCAGTCTTAATCATCACCAAATAATTGATAACAATATGATGAATTTGGTATTTATGGTGATAAATAATTCAATATATTGTGTTTGTAGATCAGTTTTAACTTTTGTAATGATATTTTGTCATTTCTTTCAGAACAAGTGTATGAACCTTCAGGTAAATTTTCCATCTTCCCAAACCCATTTTCCAAAACCTTTCATGACAATGTTATTTAAAATTAGTTGTTTCCTTGTATATAGCAGCACATAATAATCCTTATGCTAGCTATAATGGTATGCTTCCACTCTGTACAAATGATGCCTTGTTCAGTATATCCAAACTATAACATGATGTATGAAACAATACTGATGTTAGAACTTCCCTTTTATACTCGGCCATAACTTTTGTGCTATGAGATTTTTAACATAAATTTGAATTTCACAAGATTTTGCAGACATAAAAAAATAAGATTTACACCCCATACATGACATATTTATAAATAATAATAAATCAATAATATGGCAATGTAGGACCATTTGAAAAGCCAGGTACAGTTTTGCAATATGAGTTATTGGTTCTATAAACTCCTAGTATATACTACGAGATAAAATAACTATGTATGAAATAATGTCTATATATATGGTATTACAATCCTGTGCATGGTACAAGAAAAGATAGCACACCATAGCAATTCTACCACATGGGCAAAATATATTTCAGTTTATTATAACATTTTATTTTGTTTTTACCTAATTTTTACAATAAATATTAAAGTGTTTGCTTTGATGTTTCAAATTAACATCAGAGTGCTCAATCTTGTTTTGTATTTTATAATCTTATCTTACATTTATTAAATTGTAAATTACTATCTACTCCCAAGTAAAAACATCAATTTCCAGAGGGAGGATAGCTTTTGAATAATAATAATAAATGTAGGTTAAAGTCTTTGAATATAAAGTTTCATCTCAATACACATAATGTGAATTAGAAAGTCCACCATATGCATTCATAAGTTGCTCTAGAAGTGCTAAAAATGTTTCATGAATTTAAAGCTATGATTCATATTAAATTATTACTTTATTGCATGAGAATATACAGTTTAATCATTCCATATTAAAGGTTATCTACCAGAAACTCTCTACAAGAGTTAACAATTTAAGATTACAACTATTTATCAATACTCATACTCAAAAATAAAATAAACAAAAACTTTTCTTAGCAAATTTTCTATAAAATATAATTGGATGTGCTATATACAATTTAATGGTACCTCTATAGAGAAAAAACAATGAACTTATGAAGTTAATATTTTTGACTTTCTAATTACATGTATTCGACTTAGATACAAAAAACGGTAGCATTCTTTTCCCTAGCTTTATATACCAGTTTTGAGGTGAATATCATATTCTCCAATTTGAAGTTGATAAGAAATATAACATTTCATTTTTTAAAGGTATGTCTATCCAGGTCTAAATTCTTTAAAATGCAACATTATTTTAGTTTGTTACAGAGTTGTGAATTTAACTATTTCATTTATTGCTTGTTAATAGCATAAAAGTAATATTTTACTATTTTCTCTCCCAGAAACCACATCAGCTGGAAGTGGTAAGCATTTCACTAGTAAAGTCCAGCAGTCTTAATCATCACCAAATAATTGATAACAATATGATGAATTTGGTATTTATGGTGATAAATAATTGAATATATTGTGTTTGTAGATCAGTTTTAACTTTTGTAATGATATTTTGTCATTTCTTTCAGAACAAGTGTATGAACCTTCAGGTAAATTTTCCATCTTCCCAAACCCATTTTCCAAAACCTTTCATGACAATGTTATTTAAAATTAGTTGTTTCCTTGTATATAGCAGCACATAATAATCCTTATGCTAGCTATAATGGTATGCTTCCACTCTGTACAAATGATGCCTTGTTCAGTATATCCAAACTATAACATGATGTATGAAACAATACTGATGTTAGAACTTCCCTTTTATACTCGGCCATAACTTTTGTACTATGAGATTTTTAACATAAATTTGAATATCACAAGATTTTGCAGACATAAAAAAAATAAAATTTACACCACATACATGACATATTTATAAATAATAATAAATCAATAATATGGCAATGTAGGACCATTTGAAAAGCCAGGTACAGTTTTGCAATATGAGTTATTGGTTCTATCAACTCCTAGTATATACTACGAGATAAAATAGCTATGTATGAAATAATGTCTATATATATGGTATTACAATCCTGTGCATGGTACAAGAAAAGATAGCACACCATAGCAATTCTACCACATGGGCAAAATATATTTCAGTTTATTATAACATTTTATTTTGTTTTTACCTAATTTTTACAATAAATATTAAAGTGTTTGCTTTGATGTTTCAAATTAACATCAGATTGCTCAATCTTGTTTTGTATTTTATAATCTTATCTTGCATTTATTAAATTGTAAATTACTATCTAGTCCCAAGTAAAAATGTCCTTTTCCAGAGGGAGGATAGCTTTTGAATAATAATAATAAATGTAGGTTAAAGTTTTTGAATATAAAGTTTCATCTCAATACACATAATGTGAATTAGAAAGACCACCATATGAATTCATAAGTTGCTCTAGAAGTGCTAAAAATGTTTCATGAATTTAAAGCTATAATTCATATTAAATTATTACTTTATTGCATGAGAATATACAGTTTAATCATTCCATATTAAAGGTTTTCTACCAGAAACTCTCTACAAGAGTTAACAATTTAAGATTACAACTATTTATCAATACTCATACTCAAAAATAAAATAAACAAAAACTTTTCTTAGCAAATTTTCTATAAAATATAATTGGATGTGCTATATACAATTTAATGGTACCTCTATAGAGAAAAAACAATGATCTTATGAAGTTAATATTTTTGACTTTCTAATTACATGTATTCGACTTAGATACAAAAAAGGGTAGCATTCTTTTCCCTAGCTTTATATACCAGTTCTGAGGTGAATATCATATTCTCCAATTTGAAGTTGATAAGAAATATAACATTTCATTTTTTAAATGTATGTCTATCCAGGTCTAAATTCTTTAAAATGCAACATTATTTTAGTTTGTTACAGAGTTGTGAATTTAACTATTTCATTTATTGCTTGTTAATAGCATAAAAGTAATATTTTACTATTTTCTCTCCCAGAAACCACATCAGCTGGAAGTGGTAAGCATTTCACTAGTAAAGTCAAGCAGTCTTAATCATCACCAAATAATTGATAACAATATGATGAATTTGGTATTTATGGTGATAAATAATTGAATATATTGTGTTTGTAGATCAGTTTTAACTTTTGTAATGATATTTTGTCATTTCTTTCAGAACAAGTGTATGAACCTTCAGGTAAATTTTCCATCTTCCCAAACCCATTTTCCAAAACCTTTCATGACAATGTTATTTAAAATTAGTTGTTTCCTTGTATATAGCAGCACATAATAATCCTTATGCTAGCTATAATGGTATGCTTCCACTCTGTACAAATGATGCCTTGTTCAGTATATCCAAACTATAACATGATGTATGAAACAATACTGATGTTAGAACCTTCCTTTTATACTCGGCCATAACTTTTGTGCTATGAGATTTTTAACATAAATTTGAATATCACAAGATTTTGCAGACATAAAAAAAATAAGATTTACACCACATACATGACATATTTATAAATAATAATAAATCAATAATATGGCAATGTAGGACCATTTGAAAAGCCAGGTACAGTTTTGCAATATGAGTTATTGGTTCTATCAACTCCTAGTATATACTACCAGATAAAATAGCTATGTATGAAATAATGTCTATATATATGGTATTACAATCCTGTGCATGGTACAAGAAAAGATAGCACACCATAGCAATTCTACCACATGGGCATGATATATTTCAGTTTATTATAACATTTTATTTTGTTTTTACCTAATTTTTACAATAAATATTAAAGTGTTTGCTTTGATGTTTCAAATTAACATCAGATTGCTCAATCTTGTTTTGTATTTTATAATCTTATCTTGCATTTATTAAATTGTAAATTACTATCTACTCCCAAGTAATAATGTCCTTTTCCAGAGGGAGGATAGCTTTTGAATAATAATAATAAATGTAGGTTAAAGTCTTTGAATATAAAGTTTCATCTCAATACACATAATGTGAATTAGAAAGACCACCATATGAATTCATAAGTTGCTCTAGAAGTGCTAAAAATGTTTCATGAATTCAAAGCTATAATTCATATTAAATTATTACTTTATTGCATGAGAATATACAGTTTAATCATTCCATATTAAAGGTTATCTACCAGAAACTCTCTACAAGAGTTAACAATTTAAGATTACAACTATTTATTAATACTCATACTCAAAAATAAAATAAACAAAAACTTTTCTTAGCAAATTTTCTATAAAATATAATTGGATGTGCTATATACAATTTAATGGGACCTCTATAGAGAAAAAACAATGAACTTATGAACTTAATATTTTTGACTTTCTAATTACATGTATTCGACTTAGATACAAATAAGGGTAGCATTCTTTTCCCTAGCTTTATATACCAGTTTTGAGGTGAATATCATATTCTCCAATTTGAAGTTGATTAGAAATATAGCATTTCATTTTTTAAAGGTATGTCTATCCAGGTCTAAATTCTTTAAAATGCAACATTATTTTAGTTTGTTACAGAGTTGTGAATTTAACTGTTTCATTTATTGCTTGTTAATAGCATAAAAGTAATATTTTACTATTTTCTCTACCAGAAACCACATCAGCTGGAAGTGGTAAGCATTTTACTAGTAAAGTCCAGCAGTCTTAATCATCACCAAATAATTGATAACAATATGATGAATTTGGTATTTGTGGTGATAAATAATTGAATATATTGTGTTTGTAGATCAGTTTTAACTTTTGTAATGATATTTTGTCATTTCTTTCAGAACAAGTGTATGAACCTTCAGGTAAATTTTCCATCTTCCCAAACCCATTTTCCAAAACCTTTCATGAAAATGTTATTTAAAATTAGTTGTTTCCTTGTATATAGCAGCACATAATAATCCTTATGCTAGTTATAATGGTATGCTTCCACTCTGTACAAATGATGCCTTGTTCAGTATATCCAAACTATAACATGATGTATGAAACAATACTGATGTTAGAACTTTCCTTTTATACTCGGCCATAACTTTTGTGCTATGAGATTTTTAACATAAATTTGAATTTCACAAGATTTTGCAGACATAAAAAAATAAGATTTACACCCCATACATTACATATTTATAAATAATAATAAATCAATAATATGGCAATGTAGGACCATTTGAAAAGCCAGGTACAGTTTTGCAATATGAGTTATTGGTTCTATCAACTCCTAGTATGTACTACGAGATAAAATAGCTATGTATGAAATAATGTCTATATATATGGTATTACAATCCTGTGCATGGTACAAGAAAAGATAGCACACCATAGCAATTCTACCACATGGACAAAATATATTTCAGTTTATTATAACATTTTATTTTGTTTTTACCTAATTTTTACAATAAATATTAAAGTGTTTGCTTTGATGTTTCAAATTAACATCAGAGTGCTCAATCTTGTTTTGTATTTTATAATCTTATCTTACATTTATTAAATTGTAAATTACTATCTACTCCCAAGTAAAAATGTCCTTTTCCAGGGGGAGGATAGCTTTTGAATATAAATAATAAATGTAGGTTAAAGTCTTTGAATATAAAGTTTCATCTCAATACACATAATGTGACATAGAAAGACCACCATATGAATTCATAAGTTCCTCTAGAAGTGCTAAAAATGTTTCATGAATTTAAATCTATAATTCATATTAAATTATTACTTTATTGCATGAAAATATACAGTTTAATCATTCCATATTAAAGGTTATCTACCAGAAACTCTCTACAAGAGTTAACAATTTAAGATTACAACTATTTATCAATACTCATACTCAAAAATAAAATAAACAAAAACGTTTCCTAGCAAAATTTCTATAAAATATAATTGGATGTGCTATATACAATTTAATGGTACCTCTATAGAGAAAAAACAATGAACTTATGAAGTTAATATTTTTGACTTTCTAATTACATGTATTCGACTTAGATACAAAAAAGGGTAGCATTCTTTTCCCTAGCTTTATATACCAGTTTTGAGGTGAATATCATATTCTCCAATTTGAAGTTGATAAGAAATATAACATTTCATTTTTTAAAGGTATGTCCATCCAGGTCTAAATTCTTTCAAATGCATCATTATTTTAGTTTGTTACAGAGTTGTGAATTTAACTGTTTCATTTATTGCTTGTTAATAGCATAAAAGTAATATTTTACTATTTTCTCTCCCAGAAACCACATCAGCTGGAAGTGGTAAGCATTTCACTAGTAAAGTCCAGCAGTCTTAATCATCACCAAATAATTGATAACAATATGATGAATTTGGTATTTATGGTGATAAATAATTGAATATATTGTGTTTGTAGATCAGTTTTAACTTTTGTAATGATATTTTGTCATTTCTTTCAGAACAAGTGTATGAACCTTCAGGTAAATTTTCCATCTTCCCAAACCCATTTTCCAAAACCTTTCAAAAAAATGTTATTTAAAATTAGTTGTTTCCTTGTATATAGCAGCACATAATAATCCTTATGCTAGTTATAATGGTATGCTTCCACTCTGTACAAATGATGCCTTGTTCAGTATATCCAAACTATAACATGATGTATGAAACAATACTGATGTTAGAACTTTCCTTTTATACTCGGCCATAACTTTTGTACTATGAGATTTTTAACATAAATTTGAATATCACAAGATTTTGCAGACATAAAAAAATAAGATTTACACCACATACATGACATATTTATAAATAATAATAAATCAATAAGATGGCAATGTAGGACCATTTGAAAAGCCAGGTACAGTTTTGCAATATGAGTTATTGGTTCTATCAACTCCTAGTATATACTACGAGATTAAATAGCTATGTATGAAATAATGTCTATATATATGGTATTACAATCCTGTGCATGGTACAAGAAAATATAGCACACCATAGCAATTCTACCACATGGGCAAAATATATTTCAGTTTATTATAACATTTTATTTTGTTTTTACCTAATATTTACAATAAATATTAAAGTGTTTGCTTTGATGTTTCAAATTAACATCAGATTGCTCAATCTTGTTTTGTATTTTATAATCTTATCTTGCATTTATTAAATTGTAAATTACTATCTACTCCCAAGTAATAATGTCCTTTTCCAGAGGGAGGATAGCTTTTGAATAATAATAATAAATGTAGGTTAAAGTCTTTGAATATAAAGTTTCATCTCAATACACATAATGTGAATTAGAAAGACCACCATATGAATTCATAAGTTGCGCTAGAAGTGCTAAAAATGTTTCATGAATTCAAAGCTATAATTCATATTAAATTATTACTTTATTGCATGAGAATATACAGTTTAATCATTCCATATTAAAGGTTATCTACCAGAAACTCTCTACAAGAGTTAACAATTTAAGATTACAACTATTTATCAATACTCATACTCAAAAATAAAATAAACAAAAACTTTTCTTAGCAAATTTTCTATAAAATATAATTGGATGTGCTATATACAATTTAATGGTACCTCTATAGAGAAAAAACGATGAACTTATGAAGTTAAAATTTTTGACTTTCTAATTACATGTATTCGACTTAGATACAAAAAAGGGTAGCATTCTTTTCCATAGCTTTATATACCAGTTTTGAGGTGAATATCATATTCTCCAATTTGAAGATGATAAGAAATATAACATTTCATTTTTTAAAGGTATGTCTATCCAGGTCTAAATTCTTTAAAATGCAACATTATTTTAGTTTGTTTCAGAGTTGTGAATTTAACTGTTTCATTTATTGCTTGTTAATAGCATAAAAGTAATATTTGACTATTTTCTCTCCCAGAAACCACATCAGCTGGAAGTGGTAAGCATTTCACTAGTAAAGTCCAGCAGTCTTAATCATCACCAAATAATTGATAACAATATGATGAATTTGGTATTTGTGGTGATAAATAATTGAATATATTGTGTTTGTAGATCAGTTTTAACTTTTGTAATGATATTTTGTCATTTCTTTCAGAACAAGTGTATGAACCTTCAGGTAAATTTTCCATCTTCCCAAACCCATTTTCCAAAACCTTTCATGAAATTGTTATTTAAAATTAGTTGTTTCCTTGTATATAGCAGCACATAATAATCCTTATGCTAGTTATAATGGTATGCTTCCACTCTGTACAAATGATGCCTTGTTCAGTATATCCAAACTATAACATGATGTATGAAACAATACTGATGTTAGAACTTTCCTTTTATACTTGGCCATAACTTTTGTGCTATGAGATTTTTAACATAAATTTGAATATCACAAGATTATGCAGACAAAAAAAAATAAGATTTACACCACATACATGACATATTTATAAATAATAATAAATCAATAATATGGCAATGTAGGACCATTTGAAAAGCCAGGTACAGTTTTGCAATATGAGTTATTGGTTCCATCAACTCCTAGTATATACTACGAGATAAAATAGCTATGTATGAAATAATATCTATATATATGGTATTACAATCCTGTGCATGGTACAAGAAAAGATAGCACACCATAGCAATTCTACCACATGGGCAAAATATATTTCAGTTTATTATAACATTTTATTTTGTTTTTACCTAATTTTTACAATAAATATTAAAGTGTTTGCTTTGATGTTTCAAATTAACATCAGATTGCTCAATCTTGTTTTGTATTTTATAATCTTATCTTGCATTTATTAAATTGTAAATTACTATCTAGTCCCAAGTAAAAATGTCCTTTTCCAGAGGGAGGATAGCTTTTGAATAATAATAATAATAATAATAATAATAATAATAAATGTAGGTTAAAGTCTTTGAATATAAAGTTTCATCTCAATACACATAATGTGAATTAGAAAGACCACCATATGAATTCATAAGTTGCTCTAGAAGTGCTAAAAATGTTTCATGAATTCAAAGCTATAATTCATATTAAATTATTACTTTATTGCATGAGAATATACAGTTTAATCATTCCATATTAAAGGTTATCTACCAGAAACTCTCTACAAGAGTTAACAATTTAAGATTACAACTATTTATTAATACTCATACTCAAAAATAAAATAAACAAAAACTTTTCTTAGCAAATTTTCTATAAAATATAATTGGATGTGCTATATACAATTTAATGGGACCTCTATAGAGAAAAAACAATGAACTTATGAACTTAATATTTTTGACTTTCTAATTACATGTATTCGACTTAGATACAAAAAAGGGTAGCATTCTTTTCCCTAGCTTTATATACCAGTTTTGAGGTGAATATCATATTCTCCAATTTGAAGTTGATTAGAAATATAGCATTTCATTTTTTAAAGGTATGTCTATCCAGGTCTAAATTCTTTAAAATGCAACATTATTTTAGTTTGTTACAGAGTTGTGAATTTAACTGTTTCATTTATTGCTTGTTAATAGCATAAAAGTAATATTTTACTATTTTCTCTACCAGAAACCACATCAGCTGGAAGTGGTAAGCATTTTACTAGTAAAGTCCAGCAGTCTTAATCATCACCAAATAATTGATAACAATATGATGAATTTGGTATTTGTGGTGATAAATAATTGAATATATTGTGTTTGTAGATCAGTTTTAACTTTTGTAATGATATTTTGTCATTTCTTTCAGAACAAGTGTATGAACCTTCAGGTAAATTTTCCATCTTCCCAAACCCATTTTCCAAAACCTTTCATGAAAATGTTATTTAAAATTAGTTGTTTCCTTGTATATAGCAGCACATAATAATCCTTATGCTAGTTATAATGGTATGCTTCCACTCTGTACAAATGATGCCTTGTTCAGTATATCCAAACTATAACATGATGTATGAAACAATACTGATGTTAGAACTTTCCTTTTATACTCGGCCATAACTTTTGTGCTATGAGATTTTTAACATAAATTTGAATTTCACAAGATTTTGCAGACATAAAAAAATAAGATTTACACCCCATACATTACATATTTATAAATAATAATAAATCAATAATATGGCAATGTAGGACCATTTGAAAAGCCAGGTACAGTTTTGCAATATGAGTTATTGGTTCTATCAACTCCTAGTATGTACTACGAGATAAAATAGCTATGTATGAAATAATGTCTATATATATGGTATTACAATCCTGTGCATGGTACAAGAAAAGATAGCACACCATAGCAATTCTACCACATGGACAAAATATATTTCAGTTTATTATAACATTTTATTTTGTTTTTACCTAATTTTTACAATAAATATTAAAGTGTTTGCTTTGATGTTTCAAATTAACATCAGAGTGCTCAATCTTGTTTTGTATTTTATAATCTTATCTTACATTTATTAAATTGTAAATTACTATCTACTCCCAAGTAAAAATGTCCTTTTCCAGGGGGAGGATAGCTTTTGAATAATAATAATAAATGTAGGTTAAAGTCTTTGAATATAAAGTTTCATCTCAATACACATAATGTGACATAGAAAGACCACCATATGAATTCATAAGTTCCTCTAGAAGTGCTAAAAATGTTTCATGAATTTAAATCTATAATTCATATTAAATTATTACTTTATTGCATGAAAATATACAGTTTAATCATTCCATATTAAAGGTTATCTACCAGAAACTCTCTACAAGAGTTAACAATTTAAGATTACAACTATTTATCAATACTCATACTCAAAAATAAAATAAACAAAAACGTTTCCTAGCAAAATTTCTATAAAATATAATTGGATGTGCTATATACAATTTAATGGTACCTCTATAGAGAAAAAACAATGAACTTATGAAGTTAATATTTTTGACTTTCTAATTACATGTATTCGACTTAGATACAAAAAAGGGTAGCATTCTTTTCCCTAGCTTTATATACCAGTTTTGAGGTGAATATCATATTCTCCAATTTGAAGTTGATAAGAAATATAACATTTCATTTTTTAAAGGTATGTCCATCCAGGTCTAAATTCTTTCAAATGCAACATTATTTTAGTTTGTTACAGAGTTGTGAATTTAACTGTTTCATTTATTGCTTGTTAATAGCATAAAAGTAATATTTGACTATTTTCTCTCCCAGAAACCACATCAGCTGGAAGTGGTAAGCATTTCACTAGTAAAGTCCAGCAGTCTTAATCATCACCAAATAATTGATAACAATATGATGAATTTGGTATTTATGGTGATAAATAATTGAATATATTGTGTTTGTAGATCAGTTTTAACTTTTGTAATGATATTTTGTCATTTCTTTCAGAACAAGTGTATGAACCTTCAGGTAAATTTTCCATCTTCCCAAACCCATTTTCCAAAACCTTTCAAAAAAATGTTATTTAAAATTAGTTGTTTCCTTGTATATAGCAGCACATAATAATCCTTATGCTAGTTATAATGGTATGCTTCCACTCTGTACAAATGATGCCTTGTTCAGTATATCCAAACTATAACATGATGTATGAAACAATACTGATGTTAGAACTTTCCTTTTATACTCGGCCATAACTTTTGTGCTATGAGATTTTTAACATAAATTTGAATATCACAAGATTTTGCAGACATAAAAAAATAAGATTTACACCACATACATGACATATTTATAAATAATAATAAATCAATAAGATGGCAATGTAGGACCATTTGAAAAGCCAGGTACAGTTTTGCAATATGAGTTATTGGTTCTATCAACTCCTAGTATATACTACGAGATTAAATAGCTATGTATGAAATAATGTCTATATATATATGGTATTACAATCCTGTGCATGGTACAAGAAAATATAGCACACCATAGCAATTCTACCACATGGGCAAAATATATTTCAGTTTATTATAACATTTTATTTTGTTTTTACCTAATATTTACAATAAATATTAAAGTGTTTGCTTTGATGTTTCAAATTAACATCAGATTGCTCAATCTTGTTTTGTATTTTATAATCTTATCTTGCATTTATTAAATTGTAAATTACTATCTACTCCCAAGTAATAATGTCCTTTTCCAGAGGGAGGATAGCTTTTGAATAATAATAATAAATGTAGGTTAAAGTCTTTGAATATAAAGTTTCATCTCAATACCCATAATGTGAATTAGAAAGACCACCATATGAATTCATAAGTTGCGCTAGAAGTGCTAAAAATGTTTCATGAATTCAAAGCTATAATTCATATTAAATTATTACTTTATTGCATGAGAATATACAGTTTAATCATTCCATATTAAAGGTTATCTACCAGAAACTCTCTACAAGAGTTAACAATTTAAGATTACAACTATTTATCAATACTCATACTCAAAAATAAAATAAACAAAAACTTTTCTTAGCAAATTTTCTATAAAATATAATTGGATGTGCTATATACAATTTAATGGTACCTCTATAGAGAAAAAACAATGAACTTATGAAGTTAATATTTTTGACTTTCTAATTACATGTATTCGACTTAGATACAAAAAAAGGGTAGCATTCTTTTCCATAGCTTTATATACCAGTTTTGAGGTGAATATCATATTCTCCAATTTGAAGATGATAAGAAATATAACATTTCATTTTTTAAAGGTATGTCTATCCAGGTCTAAATTCTTTAAAATGCAACATTATTTTAGTTTGTTTCAGAGTTGTGAATTTAACTGTTTCATTTATTGCTTGTTAATAGCATAAAAGTAATATTTGACTATTTTCTCTCCCAGAAACCACATCAGCTGGAAGTGGTAAGCATTTCACTAGTAAAGTCCAGCAGTCTTAATCATCACCAAATAATTGATAACAATATGATGAATTTGGTATTTGTGGTGATAAATAATTGAATATATTGTGTTTGTAGATCAGTTTTAACTTTTGTAATGATATTTTGTCATTTCTTTCAGAACAAGTGTATGAACCTTCAGGTAAATTTTCCATCTTCCCAAACCCATTTTCCAAAACCTTTCATGAAATTGTTATTTAAAATTAGTTGTTTCCTTGTATATAGCAGCACATAATAATCCTTATGCTAGTTATAATGGTATGCTTCCACTCTGTACAAATGATGCCTTGTTCAGTATATCCAAACTATAACATGATGTATGAAACAATACTGATGTTAGAACTTTCCTTTTATACTTGGCCATAACTTTTGTGCTATGAGATTTTTAACATAAATTTGAATATCACAAGATTTTGCAGACAAAAAAAAATAAGATTTACACCACATACATGACATATTTATAAATAATAATAAATCAATAATATGGCAATGTAGGACCATTTGAAAAGCCAGGTACAGTTTTGCAATATGAGTTATTGGTTCTATCAACTCCTAGTATATACTACGAGATAAAATAGCTATGTATGAAATAATATCTATATATATGGTATTACAATCCTGTGCATGGTACAAGAAAATATAGCACACCATAGCAATTCTACCACATGGGCAAAATATATTTCAGTTTATTATAACATTTTATTTTGTTTTTACCTAATTTTTACAATAAATATTAAAGTGTTTGCTTTGATGTTTCAAATTAACATCAGATTGCTCAATCTTGTTTTGTATTTTATAATCTTATCTTGCATTTATTAAATTGTAAATTACTATCTAGTCCCAAGTAAAAATGTCCTTTTCCAGAGGGAGTATAGCTTTTGAATAATAATAATAATAATAATAATAATAATAATAATAATAATAAATGTAGGTTAAAGTCTTTGAATATAAAGTTTCATCTCAATACACATAATGTGAATTAGAAAGACCACCATATGAATTCATAAGTTGCTCTAGAAGTGCTAAAAATGTTTCATGAATTCAAAGCTATAATTCATATTAAATTATTACTTTATTGCATGAGAATATACAGTTTAATCATTCCATATTAAAGGTTATCTACCAGAAACTCTCTACAAGAGTTAACAATTTAAGATTACAACTATTTATTAATACTCATACTCAAAAATAAAATAAACAAAAACTTTTCTTAGCAAATTTTCTATAAAATATAATTGGATGTGCTATATACAATTTAATGGGACCTCTATAGAGAAAAAACAATGAACTTATGAACTTAATATTTTTGACTTTCTAATTACATGTATTCGACTTAGATACAAATAAGGGTAGCATTCTTTTCCCTAGCTTTATATACCAGTTTTGAGGTGAATATCATATTCTCCAATTTGAAGTTGATTAGAAATATAGCATTTCATTTTTTAAAGGTATGTCTATCCAGGTCTAAATTCTTTAAAATGCAACATTATTTTAGTTTGTTACAGAGTTGTGAATTTAACTGTTTCATTTATTGCTTGTTAATAGCATAAAAGTAATATTTTACTATTTTCTCTACCAGAAACCACATCAGCTGGAAGTGGTAAGCATTTCACTAGTAAAGTCCAGCAGTCTTAATCATCACCAAATAATTGATAACAATATGATGAATTTGGTATTTGTGGTGATAAATAATTGAATATATTGTGTTTGTAGATCAGTTTTAACTTTTGTAATGATATTTTGTCATTTCTTTCAGAACAAGTGTATGAACCTTCAGGTAAATTTTCCATCTTCCCAAACCCATTTTCCAAAACCTTTCATGAAAATGTTATTTAAAATTAGTTATTTCCTTGTATATAGCAGCACATAATAATCCTTATGCTAGTTATAATGGTATGCTTCCACTCTGTACAAATGATGCCTTGTTCAGTATATCCAAACTATAACATGATGTATGAAACAATACTGATGTTAGAACTTTCCTTTTATACTCGGCCATAAATTTTGTGCTATGAGATTTTTAACATAAATTTGAATTTCACAAGATTTTGCAGACATAAAAAAATAAGATTTACACCCCATACATTACATATTTATAAATAATAATACATCAATAATATGGCAATGTAGGACCATTTGAAAAGCCAGGTACAGTTTTGCAATATGAGTTATTGGTTCTATTAACTCCTAGTATGTACTACGAGATAAAATAGCTATGTATGAAATAATGTCTATATATATGGTATTACAATCCTGTGCATGGTACAAGAAAAGATAGCACACCATAGCAATTCTACCACATGGGCAAAATATATTTCAGTTTATTATAACATTTTATTTTGTTTTTACCTAATTTTTACAATAAATATTAAAGTGTTTGCTTTGATGTTTCAAATTAACATCAGATTGCTCAATCTTGTTTTGTATTTTATAATCTTATCTTGCATTTATTAAATTGTAAATTACTATCTACTCCCAAGTAATAATGTCCTTTTCCAGAGGGAGGATAGCTTTTGAATAATAATAATAATAATAAATGTAGGTTAAAGTCTTTGAATATAAAGTTTCATCTCAATACACATAATGTGAATTAGAAAGACCACCATATGAATTCATAAGTTGCTCTAGAAGTGCTAAAAATGTTTCATGAATTCAAAGCTATAATTCATATTAAATTATTACTTTATTGCATGAGAATATACAGTTTAATCATTCCATATTAAAGGTTATCTACCAGAAACTCTCTACAAGAGTTAACAATTTAAGATTACAACTATTTATTAATACTCATACTCAAAAATAAAATAAACAAAAACGTTTCTTAGCAAAATTTCTATAAAATATAATTGGATGTGCTATATACAATTTAATGGTACCTCTATAGAGAAAAAACAATGAACTTATGAAGTTAATATTTTTGACTTTCTAATTACATGTATTCGACTTAGATACAAAAAAGGGTAGCATTCTTTTCCCTAGCTTTATATACCAGTTTTGAGGTGAATATCATATTCTCCAATTTGAAGTTGATAAGAAATATAACATTTCATTTTTTAAAGGTATGTCTATCCAGGTCTAAATTCTTTCAAATGCAACATTATTTTAGTTTGTTACAGAGTTGTGAATTTAACTGTTTCATTTATTGCTTGTTAATAGCATAAAAGTAATATTTTACTATTTTCTCTCCCAGAAACCACATCAGCTGGAAGTGGTAAGCATTTCACTAGTAAAGTCCAGCAGTCTTAATCATCACCAAATAATTGATAACAATATGATGAATTTGGTATTTATGGTGATAAATAATTGAATATATTGTGTTTGTAGATCAGTTTTAACTTTTGTAATGATATTTTGTCATTTCTTTCAGAACAAGTGTATGAACCTTCAGGTAAATTTTCCATCTTCCCAAACCCATTTTCCAAAACCTTTCAAAAAAATGTTATTTAAAATTAGTTGTTTCCTTGTATATAGCAGCACATAATAATCCTTATGCTAGTTATAATGGTATGCTTCCACTCTGTACAAATGATGCCTTGTTCAGTATATCCAAACTATAACATGATGTATGAAACAATACTGATGTTAGAACTTTCCTTTTATACTCGGCCATAACTTTTGTGCTATGAGATTTTTAACATAAATTTGAATATCACAAGATTTTGCAGACATAAAAAAAATAAGATTTACACCACATACATGACATATTTATAAATAATAATAAATCAATAAGATGGCAATGTAGGACCATTTGAAAAGCCAGGTACAGTTTTGCAATATGAGTTATTGGTTCTATCAACTCCTAGTATATACTACGAGATAAAATAGCTATGTATGAAATAATGTCTATATATATGGTATTACAATCCTGTGCATGGTACAAGAAAAGATAGCACACCATAGCAATTCTACCACATGGGCAAAATATATTTCAGTTTATTATAACATTTTATTTTGTTTTTACCTAATTTTTACAATAAATATTAAAGTGTTTGCTTTGATGTTTCAAATTAACATCAGATTGCTCAATCTTGTTTTGTATTTTATAATCTTATCTTGCATTTATTAAATTGTAAATTACTATCTAGTCCCAAGTAAAAATGTCCCTTTCCAGATGGAGGATAGCTTTTGAATAATAATAATAATAATAATAATAAATGCAGGTTAAAGTCTTTGAATATAAAGTTTCATCTCAATACACATAATGTGAATTAGAAAGACCACCATATGAATTCATAAGTTGATCTAGAAGTGCTAAAAATGTTTCATGAATTTAAAGCTATAATTCATATTAAATTATTACTTTATTGCATGAGAATATACAGTTTAATCATTCCATATTAAAGGTTATCTACCAGAAACTCTCTACAAGAGTTAACAATTTAAGATTACAACTATTTATCAATACTCATACTCAAAAATAAAATAAACAAAAACTTTTCTTAGCAAATTTTCTATAAAATATAATTGGATGTGCTATATACAATTTAATGGTACCTCTATAGAGAAAAAACAATGAACTTATAAAGTTAATATTTTTGACTTTCTAATTACATGTATTCGACTTAGATACAAAAAAGGGTAGCATTCTTTTCCCTAGCTTTATATACCAGTTTTGAGGTGAATAACATATTCTCCAATTTGAAGTTGATAAGAAATATAACATTTCATTTTTTAAAGGTATGTCTATCCAGGTCTAAATTCATTCAAATGCAACATTATTTTAGTTTGTTACAGAGTTGTGAATTTAACTGTTTCATTTATTGCTTGTTAATAGCATAAAAGTAATATTTTACTATTTTCTCTCCCAGAAACCACATCAGCTGGAAGTGGTAAGCATTTCACTAGTAAAGTCCAGCAGTCTTAATCATCACCAAATAATTGATAACAATATGATGAATTTGGTATTTATGGTGATAAATAATTGAATATATTGTGTTTGTAGATCAGTTTTAACTTTTGTAATGATATTTTGTCATTTCTTTCAGAACAAGTGTATGAACCTGCAGGTAAATTTTCCATCTTCCCAAACCCATTTTCCAAAACCTTTCAAAAAAATGTTATTTAAAATTAGTTGTTTCCTTGTATATAGCAGCACATAATAATCCTTATGCTAGTTATAATGGTATGCTTCCACTCTGTACAAATGATGCCTTGTTCAGTATATCCAAACTATAACATGATGTATGAAACAATACTGATGTTAGAACTTTCCTTTTATACTCGGCCATAACTTTTGTGCTATGAGATTTTTAACATAAATTTGAATATCACAAGATTTTGCAGACATAAAAAAAATAAGATTTACACCACATACATGACATATTTATAAATAATAATAAATCAATAAGATGGCAATGTAGGACCATTTGAAAAGCCAGGTACAGTTTTGCAATATGAGTTATTGGTTCTATCAACTCCTAGTATATACTACGAGATAAAATAGCTATGTATGAAATAATGTCTATATATATGGTATTACAATCTTCTGCATGGTACAAGAAAAGATAGCACACCATAGCAATTCTACCACATGGGCAAAATATATTTCAGTTTATTATAACATTTTATTTTGTTTTTACCTAATTTTTACAATAAATATTAAAGTGTTTGCTTTGATGTTTCAAATTAACATCAGATTGCTCAATCTTGTTTTGTATTTTATAATCTTATCTTGCATTTATTAAATTGTAAATTACTATCTACTCCCAAGTAATAATGTCCTTTTCCAGAGGGAGGATAGCTTTTGAATAATAATAATAATAATAATAATAAATGTAGGTTAAAGTCTTTGAATATAAAGTTTCATCTCAATACACATAATGTGAATTAGAAAGACCACCATATGAATTCATAAGTTGCTCTAGAAGTGCTAAAAATGTTTCATGAATTCAAAGCTATAATTCATATTAAATTATTACTTTATTGCATGAGAATATACAGTTTAATCATTCCATATTAAAGGTTATCTACCAGAAACTCTCTACAAGAGTTAACAATTTAAGATTACAACTATTTATTAATACTCATACTCAAAAATAAAATAAACAAAAACGTTTCTTAGCAAAATTTCTATAAAATATAATTGGATGTGCTATATACAATTTAATGGTACCTCTATAGAGAAAAAACAATGAACTTATGAAGTTAATATTTTTGACTTTCTAATTACATGTATTCGACTTAGATACAAAAAAGGGTAGCATTCTTTTCCCTAGCTTTATATACCTGTTTTGAGGTGAATATCATATTCTCCAATTTGAAGTTGATAAGAAATATAACATTTCATTATTTAAAGGTATGTCTATGCAGGTCTAAATTCTTTCAAATGCAACATTATTTTAGTTTGTTACAGAGTTGTGAATTTAACTGTTTCATTTATTGCTTGTTAATATCATAAAAGTAATATTTTACTATTTTCTCTCCCAGAAACCACATCAGCTGGAAGTGGTAAGCATTTTACTAGTAAAGTCCAGCAGTCTTATTCATCACCAAATAATTGATAACAATATGATGAATTTGGTATTTATGGTGATAAATAATTGAATATATTGTGTTTGTAGATCAGTTTTAACTTTTGTAATGATATTTTGTCATTTCTTTCAGAACAAGTGTATGAACCTTCAGGTAAATTTTCCATCTTCTCAAACCCATTTTCCAAAACCTTTCAAAAAAATGTTATTTAAAATTAGTTGTTTCCTTGTATATAGCAGCACATAATAATCCTTTTGCTAGTTATAATGGTATGCTTCCACTCTGTACAAATGATGCCTTGTTCAGTATATCCAAACTATAATATGATGTATGCACAATACTGATGTTAGAACTTTCCTTTTATACTTGGCCATAACTTTTGTGCTATGAGATTTTTAACATAAATTTGAATATCACAAGATTTTGCAGACATAAAAAAATAAGATTTACACCACATACATGACATATTTATAAATAATAATAAATCAATAATATGGCAATGTAGGACCATTTGAAAAGCCAGGTACAGTTTTGCAATATGAGTTATTGGTTCTATCAACTCCTAGTATATACTACGAGATAAAATAGCTATGTATGAAATAATGTCTATATATATATGGTATTACAATCCTGTGCACAGTACAAGAAACAATAGCACACCATAGCAATTCTACCATATGGGCAAAATATATTTCAGTTTATTATAACATTTTGTTTTGTTTTTACCTAATTTTTACAATATATATTAAAGTGTTTGCTTTGATGTTTCAAATTAACATCAGATTGCTCAATCTTGTTTTGTATTTTATAATCTTATCTTGCATTTATTAAATTGTAAATTACTATCTAGTCCCAAGTAAAAATGTCCCTTTCCAGAGGGAGGATAGCTTTTGAATAATAATAATAATAATAATAAATGTAGGTTAAAGTCTTTGAATATAAAGTTTCATCTCAATACACATAATGTGAATTAGAAAGACCACCATATGAATTCATAAGTTGATCTAGAAGTGCTAAAAATGTTTCATGAATTTAAAGCTATAATTCATATTAAATTATTACTTTATTGCATGAGAATATACAGTTTAATCATTCCATATTAAAGGTTATCTACCAGAAACTCTCTACAAGAGTTAACAATTTAAGATTACAACTATTTATCAATACTCATACTCAAAAATAAAATAAACAAAAACTTTTCTTAGCAAATTTTCAATAAAATATAATTGGATGTGCTATATACAATTTAATGGTACCTCTATAGAGAAAAAACAATGAACTTATAAAGTTAATATTTTTGACTTTCTAATTACATGTATTCGACTTAGATACAAAAAAGGGTAGCATTCTTTTCCCTAGCTTTATATACCAGTTTTGAGGTGAATATCATATTCTCCAATTTGAAGTTGATAAGAAATATAACATTTCATTTTTTAAAGGTATGTCTATCCAGGTCTAAATTCTTTAAAATGCAACATTATTTTAGTTTGTTTCAGAGTTGTGAATTTAACTGTTTCATTTATTGCTTGTTAATAGCATAAAAGTAATATTTGACTATTTTCTCTCCCAGAAACCACATCAGCTGGAAGTGGTAAGCATTTCACTAGTAAAGTCCAGCAGTCGTAATCATCACCAAATAATTGATAACAATATGATGAATTTGGTATTTGTGGTGATAAATAATTGAATATATTGTGTTTGTAGATCAGTTTTAACTTTTGTAATGATATTTTGTCATTTCTTTCAGAACAAGTGTATGAACCTTCAGGTAAATTTTCCATCTTCCCAAACCCATTTTCCAAAACCTTTCATGAAAATGTTATTTAAAATTAGTTGTTTCCTTGTATATAGCAGCACATAATAATCCTTATGCTAGTTATAATGGTATGCTTCCACTCTGTACAAATGATGCCTTGTTCAGTATATCCAAACTATAACATGATGTATGAAACAATACTGATGTTAGAACTTTCCTTTTATACTCGGCCATAACTTTTGTGCTATGAGATTTTTAACATAAATTTGAATATCACAAGATTTTGCAGACAAAAAAAAAATAAGATTTACACCACATACATGACATATTTATAAATAATAATAAATCAATAATATGGCAATGTAGGACCATTTGAAAAGCCAGGTACAGTTTTGCAATATGAGTTATTGGTTCTATCAACTCCTAGTATATACTACGAGATAAAATAGCTATGTATGAAATAATGTCTATATATATGGTATTACAATCCTGTGCATGGTACAAGAAAAGATAGCACACCATAGCAATTCTACCACATGGACAAAATATATTTCAGTTTATTATAACATTTTATTTTGTTTTTACCTAATTTTTACAATAAATATTAAAGTGTTTGCTTTGATGTTTCAAATCAACATCAGAGTGCTCAATCTTGTTTTGTATTTTATAATCTTATCTTACATTTATTAAATTGTAAATTACTATCTACTCCCAAGTAAAAATGTCCTCTTCCAGGGGGAGGATAGCTTTTGAATATAAATAATAAATGTAGGTTAAAGTCTTTGAATATAAAGTTTCATCTCAATACACATAATGTGACATAGAAAGACCACCATATGAATTCATAAGTTGCTCTAGAAGTGCTAAAAATGTTTCATGAATTTAAATCTATAATTCATATTAAATTATTACTTTATTGCATGAAAATATACAGTTTAATCATTCCATATTAAAGGTTATCTACCAGAAACTCTCTACAAGAGTTAACAATTTAAGATTACAACTATTTATCAATACTATACTGAAAAATAAAAAAACAAAAATGTTTCTTAGCAAAATTTCTATAAAATATAATTGGATGTGCTATATACAATTTAATGGTACCTCTATAGAGAAAAAACAATGAACTTATGAAGTTAATATTTTTGACTTTCTAATTACATGTATTCGACTTAGATACAAAAAAGGGTAGCATTCTTTTCCATAGCTTTATATACCAGTTTTGAGGTGAAAATCTTATTCTCCAATTTGAAGTTGATAAGAAATATAACATTTCATTTTTTAAAGGTATGTCTATCCAGGTCTAAATTCTTTCAAATGCAACATTATTTTAGTTTGTTACAGAGTTGTGAATTTAACTGTTTCATTTATTGCTTGTTAATAGCATAAAAGTAATATTTTACTATTTTCTCTCCCAGAAACCATATCAGCTGGAAGTGGTAAGCATTTCACTAGTAAAGTCCAGCAGTCTTAATCATCACCAAATAATTGATAACAATATGATGAATTTGGTATTTATGGTGATAAATAATTGAATATATTGTGTTTGTAGATCAGTTTTAACTTTTGTAATGATATTTTGTCATTTCTTTCAGAACAAGTGTATGAACCTTCAGGTAAATTTTCCATCTTCTCAAACCCATTTTCCAAAACCTTTCAAAAAAATGTTATTTAAAATTAGTTGTTTCCTTGTATATAGCAGCACATAATAATCCTTATGCTAGTTATAATGGTATGCTTCCACTCTGTACAAATGATGCCTTGTTCAGTATATCCAAACTATAACATGATGTATGCACAATACTGATGTTAGAACTTTCCTTTTATACTTGGCCATAACTTTTGTGCTATGAGATTTTTAACATAAATTTGAATATCACAAGATTTTGCAGACATAAAAAAATAAGATTTACACCACATACATGACATATTTATAAATAATAATAAATCAATAATATGGCAATGTAGGACCATTTGAAAAGCCAGGTACAGTTTTGCAATATGAGTTATTGGTTCTATCAACTCCTAGTATATACTACGAGATAAAATAGCTATGTATGAAATAATGTCTATATATATATATGGTATTACAATCCTGTGCACAGTACAAGAAACAATAGCACACCATAGCAATTCTACCATATGGGCAAAATATATTTCAGTTTATTATAACATTTTGTTTAGTTTTTACCTAATTTTTACAATATATATTAAAGTGTTTGCTTTGATGTTTCAAATTAACATCAGATTGCTCAATCTTGTTTTGTATTTTATAATCTTATCTTGCATTTATTAAATTGTAAATTACTATCTAGTCCCAAGTAAAAATGTCCCTTTCCAGAGGGAGGATAGCTTTTGAATAATAATAATAATAATAATAATAATAATAATAAATGTAGGTTAAAGTCTTTGAATATAAAGTTTCATCTCAATACACATAATGTGAATTAGAAAGACCACCATATGAATTCATAAGTTGCTCTAGAAGTGCTAAAAATGTTTCATGAATTTAAAGCTATAATTCATATTAAATTATTACTTTATTGCATGAGAATATACAGTTTAATCATTCCATATTAAAGGTTATCTACCAGAAACTCTCTACAAGAGTTAACAATTTAAGATTACAACTATTTATCAATACTCATACTCAAAAATAAAATAAACAAAAACTTTTCTTAGCAAATTTTCAATAAAATATAATTGGATGTGCTATATACAATTTAATGGTACCTCTATAGAGAAAAAACAATGAACTTATAAAGTTAATATTTTTGACTTTCTAATTACATGTATTCGACTTAGATACAAAAAAGGGTAGCATTCTTTTCCCTAGCTTTATATACCAGTTTTGAGGTGAATATCATATTCTCCAATTTGAAGTTGATAAGAAATATAACATTTCATTTTTTAAAGGTATGTCTATCCAGGTCTAAATTCTTTAAAATGCAACATTATTTTAGTTTGTTACAGAGTTGTGAATTTAACTGTTTCATTTATTGCTTGTTAATAGCATAAAAGTAATATTTTACTATTTTCTCTCCCAGAAACCACATCAGCTGGAAGTGGTAAGCATTTCACTAGTAAAGTCCAGCAGTCGTAATCATCACCAAATAATTGATAACAATATGATGAATTTGGTATTTGTGGTGATAAATAATTGAATATATTGTGTTTGTAGATCAGTTTTAACTTTTGTAATGATATTTTGTCATTTCTTTCAGAACAAGTGTATGAACCTTCAGGTAAATTTTCCATCTTCCCAAACCCATTTTCCAAAACCTTTCATGAAAATGTTATTTAAAATTAGTTGTTTCCTTGTATATAGCAGCACATAATAATCCTTATGCTAGTTATAATGGTATGCTTCCACTCTGTACAAATGATGCCTTGTTCAGTATATCCAAACTATAACATGATGTATGAAACAATACTGATGTTAGAACTTTCCTTTTATACTTGGCCATAACTTTTGTGCTATGAGATTTTTAACATAAATTTGAATATCACAAGATTTTGCAGACAAAAAAAATAAGATTTACACCACATACATGACATATTTATAAATAATAATAAATCAATAATATGGCAATCTAGGATCATTTGAAAAGCCAGGTACAGTTTTGCAATATGAGTTATTGGTTCTATCAACTCCTAGTATATACTACGAGATAAAATAGCTATGTATGAAATAATGTCTATATATATGGTATTACAATCCTCTGCATGGTACAAAAAAAGATAGCACACCATAGCAATTCTACCACATGGGCAAAATATATTTCAGTTTATTATAACATTTTATTTTCTTTTTTCCTAATTTTTACAATAAATATTAAAGTGTTTGCTTTGATGTTTCAAATTAACATCAGAGTGCTCAATCTTGTTTTGTATTTTATAATCTTATCTTACATTTATTAAATTGTAAATTACTATCTAGTCCCAAGTAAAAATGTCCTTTCCAGAGGGAGGATAGCTTTTGAATAATAATAATAATAATAATAATAATAAATGTAGGTTAAAGTCTTTGAATATAAAGTTTCATCTCAATACACATAATGTGAATTAGAAAGACCACCATATGAATTCATAAGTTGCTCTAAAAGTGCTAAAAATGGTTCATGAATTCAAAGCTATAATTCATATTAAATTATTACTTTATTGCATGAGAATATACAGTTTAATCATTCCATATTAAAGGTTATCTACCAGAAACTCTCTACAAGAGTTAACAATTTAAGATTACAACTATTTATCAATACTCATACTCAAAAATAAAATAAACAAAAATTTTTCTTAGCAAATTTTCTATAAAATTTAATTGGATGTGCTATATACAATTTAATGGTACCTCTATAGAGAAAAAACAATGAACTTATGAAGTTAATATTTTTGACTTTCTAATTACATGTATTCGACTTAGATACAAAAAAGGGTAGCATTCTTTTCCATAGCTTTATATACCAGTTTTGAGGTGAATATCATATTCTCCAATTTGAAGTTGATAAGAAATATAACATTTAATTTTTTAAAGGTATGTCTATCCAGGTCTAAATTCTTTAAAATGCAACATTATTTTAGTTTGTTTCAGAGTTGTGAATTTAACTGTTTCATTTATTGCTTGTTAATAGCATAAATGTAATATTTGACTATTTTCTCTCCCAGAAACCACATCAGCTGGAAGTGGTAAGCATTTCACTAGTAAAGTCCAGCAGTCTTAATCATCACCAAATAATTGATAACAATATGATGAATTTGGTATTTGTGGTGATAAATAATTGAATATATTGTGTTTGTAGATCAGTTTTAACTTTTGTAATGATATTTTGTCATTTCTTTCAGAACAAGTGTATGAACCTTCAGGTAAATTTTCCATCTTCCCAAACCCATTTTCGAAAACCTTTCATGAAAATGTTATTTAAAATTAGTTGTTTCCTTGTATATAGCAGCACATAATAATCCTTATGCTAGTTATAATGGTATGCTTCCACTCTGTACAAATGATGCCTTGTTCAGTATATCCAAACTATAACATGATGTATGAAACAATACTGATGTTAGAACTTTCCTTTTATACTTGGCCTTAACTTTTGTGCTATGAGATTTTTAACATAAATTTGAATATCACAAGATTTTGCAGACAAAAAAAAAATAAGATTTACACCACATACATGACATATTTATAAATAATAATAAATCAATAATATGGCAATGTAGGACCATTTGAAAAGCCAGGTACAGTTTTGCAATATGAGTTATTGGTTCTATCAACTCCTAGTATATACTACGAGATAAAATAGCTATGTATGTAATAATGTCTATATATATGGTATTACAATCCTGTGCATGGTACAAGAAAAGATAGCACACCATAGCAATTCTACCACATGGGCAAAATATATTTCAGTTTATTATAACATTTTATTTTGTTTTTACCTAATTTTTACAATAAATATTAAAGTGTTTGCTTTGATGTTTCAAATTAACATCAGAGTGCTCAATCTTGTTTTGTATTTTATAATCTTATCTTACATTTATTAAATTGTAAATTACTATCTACTCCCAAGTAAAAATGTCCTCTTCCAGGGGGAGGATAGCTTTTTAATATAAATAATAAATGTAGGTTAAAGTCTTTGAATATAAAGTTTCATCTCAATACACATAATGTGACATAGAAAGACCACCATATGAATTCATAAGTTGCTCTTGAAGTGCTAAAAATGTTTCATGAATTTAAATCTATAATTCATATTAAATTATTACTTTATTGCATGAAAATATACAGTTTAATCATTCCATATTAAAGGTTATCTACCAGAAACTCTCTACAAGAGTTAACAATTTAAGATTACAACTATTTATCAATACTATACTGAAAAATAAAATAAACAAAAACGTTTCTTAGCAAAATTTCTATAAAATATAATTGGATGTGCTATATACAATTTAATGGTACCTCTATAGAGAAAAAACAATGAACTTATGAAGTTAATATTTTTGACTTTCTAATTACATGTATTCGACTTAGATACAAAAAAGGGTAGCATTCTTTTCCATAGCTTTATATACCAGTTTTGAGGTGAATATCATATTCTCCAATTTGAAGTTGATAAGAAATATAACATTTCATTTTTTAAAGGTATGTCTATCCAGGTCTAAATTCTTTAAAATGCAACATTATTTTAGTTTGTTACAGAGTTGTGAATTTAACTGTTTCATTTATTGCTTGTTAATAGCATAAAAGTAATATTTGACTATTTTCTCTCCCAGAAACCACATCAGCTGGAAGTGGTAAGCATTTCACTAGTAAAGTCCAGCAGTCGTAATCATCACCAAATAATTGATAACAATATGATGAATTTGGTATTTGTGGTGATAAATAATTGAATATATTGTGTTTGTAGATCAGTTTTAACTTTTGTAATGATATTTTGTCATTTCTTTCAGAACAAGTGTATGAACCTTCAGGTAAATTTTCCATCTTCCCAAACCCATTTTCCAAAACCTTTCAAAAAAATTTTATTTAAAATTAGTTGTTTCCTTGTATATAGCAGCACATAATAATCCTTATGCTAGTTATAATGGTATGCTTCCACTCTGTACAAATGATGCCTTGTTCAGTATATCCAAA
Source organism: Taudactylus pleione (assembly GCA_031769625.1). Taxonomy (NCBI): domain Eukaryota; kingdom Metazoa; phylum Chordata; class Amphibia; order Anura; family Myobatrachidae; genus Taudactylus; species Taudactylus pleione. Next base: position 4,386,365 of record JAUIMM010000250.1, read on the forward strand.
CTATAACATGATGTATGAAACAATACTGATGTTAGAACTTTCCTTTTATACTCGGCCATAACTTTTGTGCTATGAGATTTTTAACATAAATTTGAATATCACAAGATTTTGCAGACATAAAAAAATAAGATTTACACCACATACATGACATATTTATAAATAATAATAAATCAATAAGATGGCAATGTAGGACCATTTGAAAAGCCAGGTACAGTTTTGCAATATGAGTTATTGGTTCTATCAACTCCTAGTATATACTACGAGATAAAATAGCTATGTATGAAATAATGTCTATATATATGGTATTACAATCCTGTGCATGGTACAAGAAAAGATAGCACACCATAGCAATTCTACCACATGGGCAAAATATATTTCAGTTTATTATAACATTTTATTTTGTTTTTACCTAATTTTTACAATAAATATTAAAGTGTTTGCTTTGATGTTTCAAATTAACATCAGATTGCTCAATCTTGTTTTGTATTTTATAATCTTATCTTGCATTTATTAAATTGTAAATTACTATCTACTCCCAAGTAATAATGTCCTTTTCCAGAGGGAGGATAGCTTTTGAATAATAATAATAAATGTAGGTTAAAGTCTTTGAATATAAAGTTTCATCTCAATACACATAATGTGAATTAGAAAGACCACCATATGAATTCATAAGTTGCTCTAGAAGTGCTAAAAATGTTTCATGAATTTAAAGCTATAATTCATATTAAATTATTACTTTATTGCATGAGAATATACAGTTTAATCATTCCATATTAAAGGTTATCTACCAGAAACTCTCTACAAGAGTTAACAATTTAAGATTACAACTATTTATCAATACTCATACTCAAAAATAAAATAAACAAAAACTTTTCTTAGCAAATTTTCAATAAAATATAATTGGATGTGCTATATACAATTTAATGGTACCTCTATAGAGAAAAAACAATGAACTTATAAAGTTAATATTTTTGACTTTCTAATTACATGTATTCGACTTAGATACAAAAAAGGGTAGCATTCTTTTCCCTAGCTTTATATACCAGTTTTGAGGTGAATATCATATTCTCCAATTTGAAGTTGATAAGAAATATAACATTTCATTTTTTAAAGGTATGTCTATCCAGGTCTAAATTCTTTAAAATGCAACATTATTTTAGTTTGTTACAGAGTTGTGAATTTAACTGTTTCATTTATTGCTTGTTAATAGCATAAAAGTAATATTTGACTATTTTCTCTCCCAGAAACCACATCAGCTGGAAGTGGTAAGCATTTCACTAGTAAAGTCCAGCAGTCTTAATCATCACCAAATAATTGATAACAATATGATGAATTTGGTATTTGTGGTGATAAATAATTGAATATATTGTGTTTGTAGATCAGTTTTAACTTTTGTAATGATATTTTGTCATTTCTTTCAGAACAAGTGTATGAACCTTCAGGTAAATTTTCCATCTTCCCAAACCCATTTTCCAAAACCTTTCATGAAAATGTTATTTAAAATTAGTTGTTTCCTTGTATATAGCAGCACATAATAATCCTTATGCTAGTTATAATGGTATGCTTCCACTCTGTACAAATGATGCCTTGTTCAGTATATCCAAACTATAACATGATGTATGAAACAATACTGATGTTAGAACTTTCCTTTTATACTTGGCCATAACTTTTGTGCTATGAGATTTTTAACATAAATTTGAATATCACAAGATTTTGCAGACAAAAAAAATAAGATTTACACCACATACATGACATATTTATAAATAATAATAAATCAATAATATGGCAATCTAGGATCATTTGAAAAGCCAGGTACAGTTTTGCAATATGAGTTATTGGTTCTATCAACTCCTAGTATATACTACGAGATAAAATAGCTATGTATGAAATAATGTCTATATATATGGTATTACAATCCTCTGCATGGTACAAAAAAAGATAGCACACCATAGCAATTCTACCACATGGGCAAAATATATTTCAGTTTATTATAACATTTTATTTTCTTTTTACCTAATTTTTACAATAAATATTAAAGTGTTTGCTTTGATGTTTCAAATTAACATCAGAGTGCTCAATCTTGTTTTGTATTTTATAATCTTATCTTACATTTATTAAATTGTAAATTACTATCTAGTCCCAAGTAAAAATGTCCCTTTCCAGAGGGAGGATAGCTTTTGAATAATAATAATAATAATAATAATAAATGTAGGTTAAAGTCTTTGAATATAAAGTTTCATCTCAATACACATAATGTGAATTAGAAAGACCACCATATGAATTCATAAGTTGCTCTAGAAGTGCTAAAAATGTTTCATGAATTTAAATCTATAATTCATATTAAATTATTACTTTATTGCATGAAAATATACAGTTTAATCATTCCATATTAAAGGTTATCTACCAGAAACTCTCTACAAGAGTTAACAATTTAAGATTACAACTATTTATCAATACTATACTGAAAAATAAAATAAACAAAAACGTTTCTTAGCAAAATTTCTATAAAATATAATTGGATGTGCTATATACAATTTAATGGTACCTCTATAGAGAAAAAACAATGAACTTATGAAGTTAATATTTTTGACTTTCTAATTACATGTATTCGACTTAGATACAAAAAAGGGTAGCATTCTTTTCCATAGCTTTATATACCAGTTTTGAGGTGAATATCATATTCTCCAATTTGAAGTTGATAAGAAATATAACATTTCATTTTTTAAAGGTATGTCTATCCAGGTCTAAATTCTTTAAAATGCAACATTATTTTAGTTTGTTACAGAGTTGTGAATTTAACTGTTTCATTTATTGCTTGTTAATAGCATAAAAGTAATATTTGACTATTTTCTCTCCCAGAAACCACATCAGCTGGAAGTGGTAAGCATTTCACTAGTAAAGTCCAGCAGTCGTAATCATCACCAAATAATTGATAACAATATGATGAATTTGGTATTTGTGGTGATAAATAATTGAATATATTGTGTTTGTAGATCAGTTTTAACTTTTGTAATGATATTTTGTCATTTCTTTCAGAACAAGTGTATGAACCTTCAGGTAAATTTTCCATCTTCCCAAACCCATTTTCCAAAACCTTTCAAAAAAATGTTATTTAAAATTAGTTGTTTCCTTGTATATAGCAGCACATAATAATCCTTATGCTAGTTATAATGGTATGCTTCCACTCTGTACAAATGATGCCTTGTTCAGTATATCCAAACTATAACATGATGTATGAAACAATACTGATGTTAGAACTTTCCTTTTATACTCGGCCATAACTTTTGTGCTATGAGATTTTTAACATAAATTTGAATATCACAAGATTTTGCAGACATAAAAAAATAAGATTTACACCACATACATGACATATTTATAAATAATAATAAATCAATAAGATGGCAATGTAGGACCATTTGAAAAGCCAGGTACAGTTTTGCAATATGAGTTATTGGTTCTATCAACTCCTAGTATATACTACGAGATAAAATAGCTATGTATGAAATAATGTCTATATATATGGTATTACAATCCTGTGCATGGTACAAGAAAAGATAGCACACCATAGCAATTCTACCACATGGGCAAAATATATTTCAGTTTATTATAACATTTTATTTTGTTTTTACCTAATTTTTACAATAAATATTAAAGTGTTTGCTTTGATGTTTCAAATTAACATCAGATTGCTCAATCTTGTTTTGTATTTTATAATCTTATCTTGCATTTATTAAATTGTAAATTACTATCTACTCCCAAGTAATAATGTCCTTTTCCAGAGGGAGGATAGCTTTTGAATAATAATAATAAATGTAGGTTAAAGTCTTTGAATATAAAGTTTCATCTCAATACACATAATGTGAATTAGAAAGACCACCATATGAATTCATAAGTTGCTCTAGAAGTGCTAAAAATGTTTCATGAATTTAAAGCTATAATTCATATTAAATTATTACTTTATTGCATGAGAATATACAGTTTAATCATTCCATATTAAAGGTTATCTACCAGAAACTCTCTACAAGAGTTAACAATTTAAGATTACAACTATTTATCAATACTCATACTCAAAAATAAAATAAACAAAAACTTTTCTTAGCAAATTTTCAATAAAATATAATTGGATGTGCTATATACAATTTAATGGTACCTCTATAGAGAAAAAACAATGAACTTATAAAGTTAATATTTTTGACTTTCTAATTACATGTATTCGACTTAGATACAAAAAAGGGTAGCATTCTTTTCCATAGCTTTATATACCAGTTTTGAGGTGAATATCATATTCTCCAATTTGAAGTTGATAAGAAATATAACATTTCATTTTTTAAAGGTATGTCTATCCAGGTCTAAATTCTTTAAAATGCAACATTATTTTAGTTTGTTACAGAGTTGTGAATTTAACTGTTTCATTTATTGCTTGTTAATAGCATAAAAGTAATATTTGACTATTTTCTCTCCCAGAAACCACATCAGCTGGAAGTGGTAAGCATTTCACTAGTAAAGTCCAGCAGTCTTAATCATCACCAAATAATTGATAACAATATGATGAATTTGGTATTTGTGGTGATAAATAATTGAATATATTGTGTTTGTAGATCAGTTTTAACTTTTGTAATGATATTTTGTCATTTCTTTCAGAACAAGTGTATGAACCTTCAGGTAAATTTTCCATCTTCCCAAACCCATTTTCCAAAACCTTTCATGAAAATGTTATTTAAAATTAGTTGTTTCCTTGTATATAGCAGCACATAATAATCCTTATGCTAGTTATAATGGTATGCTTCCACTCTGTACAAATGATGCCTTGTTCAGTATATCCAAACTATAACATGATGTATGAAACAATACTGATGTTAGAACTTTCCTTTTATACTTGGCCATAACTTTTGTGCTATGAGATTTTTAACATAAATTTGAATATCACAAGATTTTGCAGACAAAAAAAATAAGATTTACACCACATACATGACATATTTATAAATAATAATAAATCAATAATATGGCAATCTAGGATCATTTGAAAAGCCAGGTACAGTTTTGCAATATGAGTTATTGGTTCTATCAACTCCTAGTATATACTACGAGATAAAATAGCTATGTATGAAATAATGTCTATATATATGGTATTACAATCCTCTGCATGGTACAAAAAAAGATAGCACACCATAGCAATTCTACCACATGGGCAAAATATATTTCAGTTTATTATAACATTTTATTTTCTTTTTACCTAATTTTTACAATAAATATTAAAGTGTTTGCTTTGATGTTTCAAATTAACATCAGAGTGCTCAATCTTGTTTTGTATTTTATAATCTTATCTTACATTTATTAAATTGTAAATTACTATCTAGTCCCAAGTAAAAATGTCCCTTTCCAGAGGGAGGATAGCTTTTGAATAATAATAATAATAATAATAAATGTAGGTTAAAGTCTTTGAATATAAAGTTTCATCTCAATACACATAATGTGAATTAGAAAGACCACCATATGAATTCATAAGTTGCTCTAGAAGTGCTAAAAATGTTTCATGAATTCAAAGCTATAATTCATATTAAATTATTACTTTATTGCATGAGAATATACAGTTTAATCATTCCATATTAAAGGTTATCTACCAGAAACTCTCTACAAGAGTTAACAATTTAAGATTACAACTATTTATCAATACTCATACTCAAAAATAAAATAAACAAAAATTTTTCTTAGCAAATTTTCTATAAAATGTAATTGGATGTGCTATATACAATTTAATGGTACCTCTATAGAGAAAAAACAATGAACTTATGAAGTTAATATTTTTGACTTTCTAATTACATGTATTCGACTTAGATACAAAAAAGGGTAGCATTCTTTTCCATAGCTTTATATACCAGTTTTGAGGTGAATATCATATTCTCCAATTTGAAGTTGATATGAAATATAACATTTCATTTTTTAAAGGTATGTCTATCCAGGTCTAAATTCTTTAAAATGCAACATTATTTTAGTTTGTTTCAGAGTTGTGAATTTAACTGTTTCATTTATTGCTTGTTAATAGCATAAATGTAATATTTGACTATTTTCTCTCCCAGAAACCACATCAGCTGGAAGTGGTAAGCATTTCACTAGTAAAGTCCAGCAGTCTTAATCATCACCAAATAATTGATAACAATATGATGAATTTGGTATTTGTGGTGATAAATAATTGAATATATTGTGTTTGTAGATCAGTTTTAACTTTTGTAATGATATTTTGTCATTTCTTTCAGAACAAGTGTATGAACCTTCAGGTAAATTTTCCATCTTCCCAAACCCATTTTCCAAAACCTTTCATGAAAATGTTATTTAAAATTAGTTGTTTCCTTGTATATAGCAGCACATAATAATCCTTATGCTAGTTATAATGGTATGCTTCCACTCTGTACAAATGATGCCTTGTTCAGTATATCCAAACTATAACATGATGTATGAAACAATACTGATGTTAGAACTTTCCTTTTATACTTGGCCTTAACTTTTGTGCTATGAGATTTTTAACATAAATTTGAATATCACAAGATTTTGCAGACAAAAAAAAAATAAGATTTACACCACATACATGACATATTTATAAATAATAATAAATCAATAATATGGCAATGTAGGACCATTTGAAAAGCCAGGTACAGTTTTGCAATATGAGTTATTGGTTCTATCAACTCCTAGTATATACTACGAGATAAAATAGCTATGTATGAAATAATGTCTATATATATGGTATTACAATCCTGTGCATGGTACAAGAAAAGATAGCACACCATAGCAATTCTACCACATGGGCAAAATATATTTCAGTTTATTATAACATTTTATTTTCTTTTTACCTAATTTTTACAATAAATATTAAAGTGTTTGCTTTGATGTTTCAAATTAACATCAGAGTGCTCAATCTTGTTTTGTATTTTATAATCTTATCTTACATTTATTAAATTGTAAATTACTATCTAGTCCCAAGTAAAAATGTCCCTTTCCAGAGGGAGGATAGCTTTTGAATAATAATAATAATAATAATAAATGTAGGTTAAAGTCTTTGAATATAAAGTTTCATCTCAATACACATAATGTGAATTAGAAAGACCACCATATGAATTCATAAGTTGCTCTAGAAGTGCTAAAAATGTTTCATGAATTCAAAGCTATAATTCATATTAAATTATTACTTTATTGCATGAGAATATACAGTTTAATCATTCCATATTAAAGGTTATCTACCAGAAACTCTCTACAAGAGTTAACAATTTAAGATTACAACTATTTATCAATACTCATACTCAAAAATAAAATAAACAAAAATTTTTCTTAGCAAATTTTCTATAAAATGTAATTGGATGTGCTATATACAATTTAATGGTACCTCTATAGAGAAAAAACAATGAACTTATGAAGTTAATATTTTTGACTTTCTAATTACATGTATTCGACTTAGATACAAAAAAGGGTAGCATTCTTTTCCATAGCTTTATATACCAGTTTTGAGGTGAATATCATATTCTCCAATTTGAAGTTGATAAGAAATATAACATTTCATTTTTTAAAGGTATGTCTATCCAGGTCTAAATTCTTTAAAATGCAACATTATTTTAGTTTGTTTCAGAGTTGTGAATTTAACTGTTTCATTTATTGCTTGTTAATAGCATAAATGTAATATTTGACTATTTTCTCTCCCAGAAACCACATCAGCTGGAAGTGGTAAGCATTTCACTAGTAAAGTCCAGCAGTCTTAATCATCACCAAATAATTGATAACAATATGATGAATTTGGTATTTGTGGTGATAAATAATTGAATATATTGTGTTTGTAGATCAGTTTTAACTTTTGTAATGATATTTTGTCATTTCTTTCAGAACAAGTGTATGAACCTTCAGGTAAATTTTCCATCTTCCCAAACCCATTTTCCAAAACCTTTCATGAAAATGTTATTTAAAATTAGTTGTTTCCTTGTATATAGCAGCACATAATAATCCTTATGCTAGTTATAATGGTATGCTTCCACTCTGTACAAATGATGCCTTGTTCAGTATATCCAAACTATAACATGATGTATGAAACAATACTGATGTTAGAACTTTCCTTTTATACTTGGCCTTAACTTTTGTGCTATGAGATTTTTAACATAAATTTGAATATCACAAGATTTTGCAGACAAAAAAAAAATAAGATTTACACCACATACATGACATATTTATAAATAATAATAAATCAATAATATGGCAATGTAGGACCATTTGAAAAGCCAGGTACAGTTTTGCAATATGAGTTATTGGTTCTATCAACTCCTAGTATATACTACGAGATAAAATAGCTATGTATGAAATAATGTCTATATATATGGTATTACAATCCTGTGCATGGTACAAGAAAAGATAGCACACCATAGCAATTCTACCACATGGGCAAAATATATTTCAGTTTATTATAACATTTTATTTTGCTTTTACCTAATTTTTACAATAAATATTAAAGTGTTTGCTTTGATGTTTCAAATTAACATCAGAGTGCTCAATCTTGTTTTGTATTTTATAATCTTATCTTACATTTATTAAATTGTAAATTACTATCTACTCCCAAGTAAAAATGTCCTCTTCCAGGGGGAGGATAGCTTTTGAATATAAATAATAAATGTAGGTTAAAGTCTTTGAATATAAAGTTTCATCTCAATACACATAATGTGACATAGAAAGACCACCATATGAATTCATAAGTTGCTCTAGAAGTGCTAAAAATGTTTCATGAATTTAAATCTATAATTCATATTAAATTATTACTTTATTGCATGAAAATATACAGTTTAATCATTCCATATTAAAGGTTATCTACCAGAAACTCTCTACAAGAGTTAACAATTTAAGATTACAACTATTTATCAATACTATACTGAAAAATAAAATAAACAAAAACGTTTCTTAGCAAAATTTCTATAAAATATAATTGGATGTGCTATATACAATTTAATGGTACCTCTATAGAGAAAAAACAATGAACTTATGAAGTTAATATTTTTGACTTTCTAATTACATGTATTCGACTTAGATATAAAAAAGGGTAGCATTCTTTTCCATAGCTTTATATACCAGTTTTAAGGTGAATATCATATTCTCCAATTTGAAGTTGATAAGAAATATAACATTTCATTTTTTAAAGGTATGTCTATCCAGGTCTAAATTCTTTCAAATGCAACATTATTTTAGTTTGTTACAGAGTTGTGAATTTAACTGTTTCATTTATTGCTTGTTAATAGCATAAAAGTAATATTTGACTATTTTCTCTCCCAGAAACCACATCAGCTGGAAGTGGTAAGCATTTCACTAGTAAAGTCCAGCAGTCTTAATCATCACCAAATAATTGATAACAATATGATGAATTTGGTATTTGTGGTGATAAATAATTGAATATATTGTGTTTGTAGATCAGTTTTAACTTTTGTAATGATATTTTGTCATTTCTTTCAGAACAAGTGTATGAACCTTCAGGTAAATTTTCCATCTTCCCAAACCCATTTTCCAAAACCTTTCATGAAAATGTTATTTAAAATTAGTTGTTTCCTTGTATATAGCAGCACATAATAATCCTTATGCTAGTTATAATGGTATGCTTCCACTCTGTACAAATGATGCCTTGTTCAGTATATCCAAACTATAACATGATGTATGAAACAATACTGATGTTAGAACTTTCCTTTTATACTCGGCCATAACTTTTGTGCTATGAGATTTTTAACATAAATTTGAATATCACAAGATTTTGCAGACATAAAAAAATAAGATTTACACCACATACATGACATATTTATAAATAATAATAAATCAATAATATGGCAATGTAGGACCATTTGAAAAGCCAGGTACAGTTTTGCAATATGAGTTATTGGTTCTATCAACTCCTAGTATATACTACGAGATAAAATAGCTATGTATGAAATAATGTCTATATATATGGTATTACAATCCTGTGCATGGTACAAGAAAAGATAGCACACCATAAGAATTCTACCACATGGGCAAAATATATTTCAGTTTATTATAACATTTTATTTTGTTTTTACCTAATTTTTACAATAAATATTAAAGTGTTTGCTTTGATGTTTCAAATTAACATCAGATTGCTCAATCTTGTTTTGTATTTTATAATCTTATCTTGCATTTATTAAATTGTAAATTACTATCTAGTCCCAAGTAAAAATGTCCTTTTCCAGAGGGAGGATAGCTTTTGAATAATAATAGTAATAATAATAATAATAATAAATGTAGGTTAAAGTCTTTGAATATAAAGTTTCATCTCAATACACATAATGTGAATTAGAAAGACCACCATATGAATTCATAAGTTGCTCTAGAAGTGCTAAAAATGTTTCATGAATTCAAAGCTATAATTCATATTAAATTATTACTTTATTGCATGAGAATATACAGTTTAATCATTCCATATTAAAGGTTATCTACCAGAAACTCTCTACAAGAGTTAACATTTTAAGATTACAACTATTTATCAATACTCATACTCAAAAATAAAATAAACAAAAACTTTTCTTAGCAAATTTTCTATAAAATATAATTGGATGTGCTATATACAATTTAATGGTACCTCTATAGAGAAAAAACAATGAACTTATGAAGTTAATATTTTTGACTTTCTAATTACATGTATTCGACTTAGATACAAAAAAGGGTAGCATTCTTTTCCCTAGCTTTATATACCAGTTTTGAGGTGAATATCATATTCTCCAATTTGAAGTTGATAAGAAATATAACATTTCATTTTTTAAAGGTATGTCTATCCAGGTCTAAATACTTTCAAATGCAACATTATTTTAGTTTGTTACAGAGTTGTGAATTTAACTGTTTCATTTATTGCTTGTTAATAGCATAAAAGTAATATTTTAATATTTTCTCTCCCAGAAACCACATCAGCTGGAAGTGGTAAGCATTTCACTAGTAAAGTCCAGCAGTCTTAATCATCACCAAATAATTGATAACAATATGATGAATTTGGTATTTATGGTGATAAATAATTGAATATATTGTGTTTGTAGATCAGTTTTAACTTTTGTAATGATATTTTGTCATTTCTTTCAGAACAAGTGTATGAACCTTCAGGTAAATTTTCCATCTTCCAAAACCTTTCAAAAAAATGTTATTTAAAATTAGTTGTTTCCTTGTATATAGCAGCACATAATAATCCTTATGCTAGTTATAATGGTATGCTTCCACTCTGTACAAATGATGCCTTGTTCAGTATATCCAAACTATAACATGATGTATGAAACAATACTGATGTTAGAACTTTCCTTTTATACTAGGCCATAACTTTTGTGCTATGAGATTTTTAACATAAATTTGAATATCACAAAATTTTGCAGACATAAAAAAATAAGATTTACACCACATACATGACATATTTATAAATAATAATAAATCAATAAGATGGCAATGTAGGACCATTTGAAAAGCCAGGTACAGTTTTGCAATATGAGTTATTGGTTCTATCAACTCCTAGTATATACTACGAGATTAAATAGCTATGTATGAAATAATGTCTATATATATGGTATTACAATCCTGTGCATGGTACAAGAAAAGATAGCACACCATAGCAATTCTACCACATGGGCAAAATATATTTCAGTTTATTATAACATTTTATTTTGTTTTTACCTAATTTTTACAATAAATATTAAAGTGTTTGCTTTGATGTTTCAAATTAACATCAGATTGCTCAATCTTGTTTTGTATTTTATAATCTTATCTTGCATTTATTAAATTGTAAATTACTATCTACTCCCAAGTAATAATGTCCTTTTCCAGAGGGAGGATAGCTTTTGAATAATAATAATAAATGTAGGTTAAAGTCTTTGAATATAAAGTTTCATCTCAATACACATAATGTGAATTAGAAAGACCACCATATGAATTCATAAGTTGCTCTAGAAGTGTTAAAAATGTTTCATGAATTTAAAGCTATAATTCATATTAAATTATTACTTTATTGCATGAGAATATACAGTTTAATCATTCCATATTAAAGGTTATCTACCAGAAACTCTCTACAAGAGTTAACAATTTAAGATTACAACTATTTATCAATACTCATACTCAAAAATAAAATAAACAAAAACTTTTCTTAGCAAATTTTCTATAAAATATAATTGGATGTGCTATATACAATTTAATGGTACCTCTATAGAGAAAAAACAATGAACTTATGAAGTTAATATTTTTTACTTTCTAATTACATGTATTCGACTTAGATACAAAAAAGGGTAGCATTCTTTTCCCTAGCTTTATATACCAGTTTTGAGGTGAATATTATATTCTCCAATTTGAAGTTGATAAGAAATATAACATTTCATTTTTTAAAGGTATGTCTATCCAGGTCTAAATTCTTTAAAATGCAACATTATTTTAGTTTGTTATAGAGTTGTGAATTTAACTGTTTCATTTATTGCTTGTTAATAGCATAAAAGTAAGATTTTACTATTTTCTCTCCCAGAAACCACATTAGCTGGAAGTGGTAAGCATTTTACTAGTAAAGTCCAGCAGTCTTAATCATCACCAAATAATTGATAACAATATGATGAATTTTGTATTTGTGGTGATAAATAATTGAATATATTATGTTTGGAGATCAGTTTTAACTTTTGTAATGATATTTTGTCATTTCTTTCAGAACAAGTGTATGAACCTTCAGGTAAATTTTCCATCTTCCCAAACCCATTTTCCAAAACCTTTCATGAAAATGTTATTTAAAATTAGTTGTTTCCTTGTATATAGCAGCACATAATAATCCTTATGCTAGTTATAATGGTATGCTTCCACTCTGTACAAATGATGCCTTGTTCAGTATATCCAAACTATAACATGATGTATGAAACAATACTGATGTTAGAACTTTCCTTTTATACTCGGCCATAACTTTTGTGCTATGAGATTTTTAACATAAATTTGAATATCACAAGATTTTGCAGACATAAAAAAATAAGATTTACACCACATACATGACATATTTATAAATAATAATAAATCAATAATATGGCAATGTAGGACCATTTGAAAAGCCAGGTACAGTTTTGCAATATGAGTTATTGGTTCTATCAACTCCTAGTATATACTACGAGATAAAATAGCTATGTATGAAATAATGTCTATATATATGGTATTACAATCCTGTGCATGGTACAAGAAAAGATAGCACACCATAAGAATTCTACCACATGGGCAAAATATATTTCAGTTTATTATAACATTTTATTTTGTTTTTACCTAATTTTTACAATAAATATTAAAGTGTTTGCTTTGATGTTTCAAATTAACATCAGATTGCTCAATCTTGTTTTGTATTTTATAATCTTATCTTGCATTTATTAAATTGTAAATTACTATCTAGTCCCAAGTAAAAATGTCCTTTTCCAGAGGGAGGATAGCTTTTGAATAATAATAGTAATAATAATAATAATAATAAATGTAGGTTAAAGTCTTTGAATATAAAGTTTCATCTCAATACACATAATGTGAATTAGAAAGACCACCATATGAATTCATAAGTTGCTCTAGAAGTGCTAAAAATGTTTCATGAATTCAAAGCTATAATTCATATTAAATTATTACTTTATTGCATGAGAATATACAGTTTAATCATTCCATATTAAAGGTTATCTACCAGAAACTCTCTACAAGAGTTAACATTTTAAGATTACAACTATTTATCAATACTCATACTCAAAAATAAAATAAACAAAAACTTTTCTTAGCAAATTTTCTATAAAATATAATTGGATGTGCTATATACAATTTAATGGTACCTCTATAGAGAAAAAACAATGAACTTATGAAGTTAATATTTTTGACTTTCTAATTACATGTATTCGACTTAGATACAAAAAAGGGTAGCATTCTTTTCCCTAGCTTTATATACCAGTTTTGAGGTGAATATCATATTCTCCAATTTGAAGTTGATAAGAAATATAACATTTCATTTTTTAAAGGTATGTCTATCCAGGTCTAAATACTTTCAAATGCAACATTATTTTAGTTTGTTACAGAGTTGTGAATTTAACTGTTTCATTTATTGCTTGTTAATAGCATAAAAGTAATATTTTACTATTTTCTCTCCCAGAAACCACATCAGCTGGAAGTGGTAAGCATTTCACTAGTAAAGTCCAGCAGTCGTAATCATCACCAAATAATTGATAACAATATGATGAATTTGGTATTTATGGTGATAAATAATTGAATATATTGTGTTTGTAGATCAGTTTTAACTTTTGTAATGATATTTTGTCATTTCTTTCAGAACAAGTGTATGAACCTTCAGGTAAATTTTCCATCTTCCCAAACCCATTTTCCAAAACCTTTCATGAAAATGTTATTTAAAATTAGTTGTTTCCTTGTATATAGCAGCACATAATAATCCTTATGCTAGTTATAATGGTATGCTTCCACTCTGTACAAATGATGCCTTGTTCAGTATATCCAAACTATAACATGATGTATGAAACAATACTGATGTTAGAACTTTCCTTTTATACTTGGCCATAACTTTTGTGCTATGAGATTTTTAACATAAATTTGAATATCACAAGATTTTGCAGACAAAAAAAATAAGATTTACACCACATACATGACATATTTATAAATAATAATAAATCAATAATATGGCAATCTAGGATCATTTGAAAAGCCAGGTACAGTTTTGCAATATGAGTTATTGGTTCTATCAACTCCTAGTATATACTACGAGATAAAATAGCTATGTATGAAATAATGTCTATATATATGGTATTACAATCCTCTGCATGGTACAAAAAAAGATAGCACACCATAGCAATTCTACCACATGGGCAAAATATATTTCAGTTTATTATAACATTTTATTTTCTTTTTTCCTAATTTTTACAATAAATATTAAAGTGTTTGCTTTGATGTTTCAAATTAACATCAGAGTGCTCAATCTTGTTTTGTATTTTATAATCTTATCTTACATTTATTAAATTGTAAATTACTATCTAGTCCCAAGTAAAAATGTCCTTTCCAGAGGGAGGATAGCTTTTGAATAATAATAATAATAATAATAATAAATGTAGGTTAAAGTCTTTGAATATAAAGTTTCATCTCAATACACATAATGTGAATTAGAAAGACCACCATATGAATTCATAAGTTGCTCTAAAAGTGCTAAAAATGTTTCATGAATTCAAAGCTATAATTCATATTAAATTATTACTTTATTGCATGAGAATATACAGTTTAATCATTCCATATTAAAGGTTATCTACCAGAAACTCTCTACAAGAGTTAACAATTTAAGATTACAACTATTTATCAATACTCATACTCAAAAATAAAATAAACAAAAATTTTTCTTAGCAAATTTTCTATAAAATTTAATTGGATGTGCTATATACAATTTAATGGTACCTCTATAGAGAAAAAACAATGAACTTATGAAGTTAATATTTTTGACTTTCTAATTACATGTATTCGACTTAGATACAAAAAAGGGTAGCATTCTTTTCCATAGCTTTATATACCAGTTTTGAGGTGAATATCATATTCTCCAATTTGAAGTTGATAAGAAATATAACATTTCATTTTTTAAAGGTATGTCTATCCAGGTCTAAATTCTTTAAAATGCAACATTATTTTAGTTTGTTTCAGAGTTGTGAATTTAACTGTTTCATTTATTGCTTGTTAATAGCATAAATGTAATATTTGACTATTTTCTCTCCCAGAAACCACATCAGCTGGAAGTGGTAAGCATTTCACTAGTAAAGTCCAGCAGTCTTAATCATCACCAAATAATTGATAACAATATGATGAATTTGGTATTTGTGGTGATAAATAATTGAATATATTGTGTTTGTAGATCAGTTTTAACTTTTGTAATGATATTTTGTCATTTCTTTCAGAACAAGTGTATGAACCTTCAGGTAAATTTTCCATCTTCCCAAACCCATTTTCCAAAACCTTTCATGAAAATGTTATTTAAAATTAGTTGTTTCCTTGTATATAGCAGCACATAATAATCCTTATGCTAGTTATAATGGTATGCTTCCACTCTGTACAAATGATGCCTTGTTCAGTATATCCAAACTATAACATGATGTATGAAACAATACTGATGTTAGAACTTTCCTTTTATACTTGGCCTTAACTTTTGTGCTATGAGATTTTTAACATAAATTTGAATATCACAAGATTTTGCAGACAAAAAAAAAAATAAGATTTACACCACATACATGACATATTTATAAATAATAATAAATCAATAATATGGCAATGTAGGACCATTTGAAAAGCCAGGTACAGTTTTGCAATATGAGTTATTGGTTCTATCAACTCCTAGTATATACTACGAGATAAAATAGCTATGTATGTAATAATGTCTATATATATGGTATTACAATCCTGTGCATGGTACAAGAAAAGATAGCACACCATAGCAATTCTACCACATGGGCAAAATATATTTCAGTTTATTATAACATTTTATTTTGTTTTTACCTAATTTTTACAATAAATATTAAAGTGTTTGCTTTGATGTTTCAAATTAACATCAGAGTGCTCAATCTTGTTTTGTATTTTATAATCTTATCTTACATTTATTAAATTGTAAATTACTATCTACTCCCAAGTAAAAATGTCCTCTTCCAGGGGGAGGATAGCTTTTGAATATAAATAATAAATGTAGTTTAAAGTCTTTGAATATAAAGTTTCATCTCAATACACATAATGTGACATAGAAAGACCACCATATGAATTCATAAGTTGCTCTTGAAGTGCTAAAAATGTTTCATGAATTTAAATCTATAATTCATATTAAATTATTACTTTATTGCATGAAAATATACAGTTTAATCATTCCATATTAAAGGTTATCTACCAGAAACTCTCTACAAGAGTTAACAATTTAAGATTACAACTATTTATCAATACTATACTGAAAAATAAAATAAACAAAAACGTTTCTTAGCAAAATTTCTATAAAATATAATTGGATGTGCTATATACAATTTAATGGTACCTCTATAGAGAAAAAACAATGAACTTATGAAGTTAATATTTTTGACTTTCTAATTACATGTATTCGACTTAGATACAAAAAAGGGTAGCATTCTTTTCCATAGCTTTATATACCAGTTTTGAGGTGAATATCATATTCTCCAATTTGAAGTTGATAAGAAATATAACATTTCATTTTTTAAAGGTATGTCTATCCAGGTCTAAATTCTTTAAAATGCAACATTATTTTAGTTTGTTACAGAGTTGTGAATTTAACTGTTTCATTTATTGCTTGTTAATAGCATAAAAGTAATATTTGACTATTTTCTCTCCCAGAAACCACATCAGCTGGAAGTGGTAAGCATTTCACTAGTAAAGTCCAGCAGTCGTAATCATCACCAAATAATTGATAACAATATGATGAATTTGGTATTTGTGGTGATAAATAATTGAATATATTGTGTTTGTAGATCAGTTTTAACTTTTGTAATGATATTTTGTCATTTCTTTCAGAACAAGTGTATGAACCTTCAGGTAAATTTTCCATCTTCCCAAACCCATTTTCCAAAACCTTTCAAAAAAATGTTATTTAAAATTAGTTGTTTCCTTGTATATAGCAGCACATAATAATCCTTATGCTAGTTATAATGGTATGCTTCCACTCTGTACAAATGATGCCTTGTTCAGTATATCCAAACTATAACATGATGTATGAAACAATACTGATGTTAGAACTTTCCTTTTATACTCGGCCATAACTTTTGTGCTATGAGATTTTTAACATAAATTTGAATATCACAAGATTTTGCAGACATAAAAAAATAAGATTTACACCACATACATGACATATTTATAAATAATAATAAATCAATAAGATGGCAATGTAGGACCATTTGAAAAGCCAGGTACAGTTTTGCAATATGAGTTATTGGTTCTATCAACTCCTAGTATATACTACGAGATAAAATAGCTATGTATGAAATAATGTCTATATATATGGTATTACAATCCTGTGCATGGTACAAGAAAAGATAGCACACCATAGCAATTCTACCACATGGGCAAAATATATTTCAGTTTATTATAACATTTTATTTTGTTTTTACCTAATTTTTACAATAAATATTAAAGTGTTTGCTTTGATGTTTCAAATTAACATCAGATTGCTCAATCTTGTTTTGTATTTTATAATCTTATCTTGCATTTATTAAATTGTAAATTACTATCTACTCCCAAGTAATAATGTCCTTTTCCAGAGGGAGGATAGCTTTTGAATAATAATAATAAATGTAGGTTAAAGTCTTTGAATATAAAGTTTCATCTCAATACACATAATGTGAATTAGAAAGACCACCATATGAATTCATAAGTTGCTCTAGAAGTGCTAAAAATGTTTCATGAATTTAAAGCTATAATTCATATTAAATTATTACTTTATTGCATGAGAATATACAGTTTAATCATTCCATATTAAAGGTTATCTACCAGAAACTCTCTACAAGAGTTAACAATTTAAGATTACAACTATTTATCAATACTCATACTCAAAAATAAAATAAACAAAAACTTTTCTTAGCAAATTTTCAATAAAATATAATTGGATGTGCTATATACAATTTAATGGTACCTCTATAGAGAAAAAACAATGAACTTATAAAGTTAATATTTTTGACTTTCTAATTACATGTATTCGACTTAGATACAAAAAAGGGTAGCATTCTTTTCCCTAGCTTTATATACCAGTTTTGAGGTGAATATCATATTCTCCAATTTGAAGTTGATAAGAAATATAACATTTCATTTTTTAAAGGTATGTCTATCCAGGTCTAAATTCTTTAAAATGCAACATTATTTTAGTTTGTTACAGAGTTGTGAATTTAACTGTTTCATTTATTGCTTGTTAATAGCATAAAAGTAATATTTTACTATTTTCTCTCCCAGAAACCACATCAGCTGGAAGTGGTAAGCATTTCACTAGTAAAGTCCAGCAGTCTTAATCATCACCAAATAATTGATAACAATATGATGAATTTGGTATTTGTGGTGATAAATAATTGAATATATTGTGTTTGTAGATCAGTTTTAACTTTTGTAATGATATTTTGTCATTTCTTTCAGAACAAGTGTATGAACCTTCAGGTAAATTTTCCATCTTCCCAAACCCATTTTCCAAAACCTTTCATGAAAATGTTATTTAAAATTAGTTGTTTCCTTGTATATAGCAGCACATAATAATCCTTATGCTAGTTATAATGGTATGCTTCCACTCTGTACAAATGATGCCTTGTTCAGTATATCCAAACTATAACATGATGTATGAAACAATACTGATGTTAGAACTTTCCTTTTATACTTTTCCATAACTTTTGTGCTATGAGATTTTTAACATAAATTTGAATATCACAAGATTTTGCAGACAAAAAAAATAAGATTTACACCACATACATGACATATTTATAAATAATAATAAATCAATAATATGGCAATCTAGGATCATTTGAAAAGCCAGGTACAGTTTTGCAATATGAGTTATTGGTTCTATCAAC
Source organism: Taudactylus pleione (assembly GCA_031769625.1). Classification (NCBI taxonomy): domain Eukaryota; kingdom Metazoa; phylum Chordata; class Amphibia; order Anura; family Myobatrachidae; genus Taudactylus; species Taudactylus pleione. The sequence continues at coordinate 4,405,930 of JAUIMM010000250.1, forward strand.
TCCTAGTATATACTACGAGATAAAATAGCTATGTATGAAATAATGTCTATATATATGGTATTACAATCCTCTGCATGGTACAAAAAAAGATAGCACACCATAGCAATTCTACCACATGGGCAAAATATATTTCAGTTTATTATAACATTTTATTTTCTTTTTACCTAATTTTTACAATAAATATTAAAGTGTTTGCTTTGATGTTTCAAATTAACATCAGAGTGCTCAATCTTGTTTTGTATTTTATAATCTTATCTTACATTTATTAAATTGTAAATTACTATCTAGTCCCAAGTAAAAATGTCCCTTTCCAGAGGGAGGATAGCTTTTGAATAATAATAATAATAATAATAAATGTAGGTTAAAGTCTTTGAATATAAAGTTTCATCTCAATACACATAATGTGAATTAGAAAGACCACCATATGAATTCATAAGTTGCTCTAGAAGTGCTAAAAATGTTTCATGAATTCAAAGCTATAATTCATATTAAATTATTACTTTATTGCATGAGAATATACAGTTTAATCATTCCATATTAAAGGTTATCTACCAGAAACTCTCTACAAGAGTTAACAATTTAAGATTACAACTATTTATCAATACTCATACTCAAAAATAAAATAAACAAAAATTTTTCTTAGCAAATTTTCTATAAAATGTAATTGGATGTGCTATATACAATTTAATGGTACCTCTATAGAGAAAAAACAATGAACTTATGAAGTTAATATTTTTGACTTTCTAATTACATGTATTCGACTTAGATACAAAAAAGGGTAGCATTCTTTTCCATAGCTTTATATACCAGTTTTGAGGTGAATATCATATTCTCCAATTTGAAGTTGATAAGAAATATAACATTTCATTTTTTAAAGGTATGTCTATCCACGTCTAAATTCTTTAAAATGCAACATTATTTTAGTTTGTTTCAGAGTTGTGAATTTAACTGTTTCATTTATTGCTTGTTAATAGCATAAATGTAATATTTGACTATTTTCTCTCCCAGAAACCACATCAGCTGGAAGTGGTAAGCATTTCACTAGTAAAGTCCAGCAGTCTTAATCATCACCAAATAATTGATAACAATATGATGAATTTGGTATTTGTGGTGATAAATAATTGAATATATTGTGTTTGTAGATCAGTTTTAACTTTTGTAATGATATTTTGTCATTTCTTTCAGAACAAGTGTATGAACCTTCAGGTAAATTTTCCATCTTCCCAAACCCATTTTCCAAAACCTTTCATGAAAATGTTATTTAAAATTAGTTGTTTCCTTGTATATAGCAGCACATAATAATCCTTATGCTAGTTATAATGGTATGCTTCCACTCTGTACAAATGATGCCTTGTTCAGTATATCCAAACTATAACATGATGTATGAAACAATACTGATGTTAGAACTTTCCTTTTATACTTGGCCTTAACTTTTGTGCTATGAGATTTTTAACATAAATTTGAATATCACAAGATTTTGCAGACAAAAAAAAAATAAGATTTACACCACATACATGACATATTTATAAATAATAATAAATCAATAATATGGCAATGTAGGACCATTTGAAAAGCCAGGTACAGTTTTGCAATATGAGTTATTGGTTCTATCAACTCCTAGTATATACTACGAGATAAAATAGCTATGTATGAAATAATGTCTATATATATGGTATTACAATCCTGTGCATGGTACAAGAAAAGATAGCACACCATAGCAATTCTACCACATGGGCAAAATATATTTCAGTTTATTATAACATTTTATTTTGCTTTTACCTAATTTTTACAATAAATATTAAAGTGTTTGCTTTGATGTTTCAAATTAACATCAGAGTGCTCAATCTTGTTTTGTATTTTATAATCTTATCTTACATTTATTAAATTGTAAATTACTATCTACTCCCAAGTAAAAATGTCCTCTTCCAGGGGGAGGATAGCTTTTGAATATAAATAATAAATGTAGGTTAAAGTCTTTGAATATAAAGTTTCATCTCAATACACATAATGTGACATAGAAAGACCACCATATGAATTCATAAGTTGCTCTAGAAGTGCTAAAAATGTTTCATGAATTTAAATCTATAATTCATATTAAATTATTACTTTATTGCATGAAAATATACAGTTTAATCATTCCATATTAAAGGTTATCTACCAGAAACTCTCTACAAGAGTTAACAATTTAAGATTACAACTATTTATCAATACTATACTGAAAAATAAAATAAACAAAAACGTTTCTTAGCAAAATTTCTATAAAATATAATTGGATGTGCTATATACAATTTAATGGTACCTCTATAGAGAAAAAACAATGAACTTATGAAGTTAATATTTTTGACTTTCTATTTACATGTATTCGACTTAGATATAAAAAAGGGTAGCATTCTTTTCCATAGCTTTATATACCAGTTTTGAGGTGAATATCATATTCTCCAATTTGAAGTTGATAAGAAATATAACATTTCATTTTTTAAAGGTATGTCTATCCAGGTCTAAATTCTTTCAAATGCAACATTATTTTAGTTTGTTACAGAGTTGTGAATTTAACTGTTTCATTTATTGCTTGTTAATAGCATAAAAGTAATATTTGACTATTTTCTCTCCCAGAAACCACATCAGCTGGAAGTGGTAAGCATTTCACTAGTAAAGTCCAGCAGTCTTAATCATCACCAAATAATTGATAACAATATGATGAATTTGGTATTTGTGGTGATAAATAATTGAATATATTGTGTTTGTAGATCAGTTTTAACTTTTGTAATGATATTTTGTCATTTCTTTCAGAACAAGTGTATGAACCTTCAGGTAAATTTTCCATCTTCCCAAACCCATTTTCCAAAACCTTTCATGAAAATGTTATTTAAAATTAGTTGTTTCCTTGTATATAGCAGCACATAATAATCCTTATGCTAGTTATAATGGTATGCTTCCACTCTGTACAAATGATGCCTTGTTCAGTATATCCAAACTATAACATGATGTATGAAACAATACTGATGTTAGAACTTTCCTTTTATACTCGGCCATAACTTTTGTGCTATGAGATTTTTAACATAAATTTGAATATCACAAGATTTTGCAGACATAAAAAAATAAGATTTACACCACATACATGACATATTTATAAATAATAATAAATCAATAATATGGCAATGTAGGACCATTTGAAAAGCCAGGTACAGTTTTGCAATATGAGTTATTGGTTCTATCAACTCCTAGTATATACTACGAGATAAAATAGCTATGTATGAAATAATGTCTATATATATGGTATTACAATCCTGTGCATGGTACAAGAAAAGATAGCACACCATAAGAATTCTACCACATGGGCAAAATATATTTCAGTTTATTATAACATTTTATTTTGTTTTTACCTAATTTTTACAATAAATATTAAAGTGTTTGCTTTGATGTTTCAAATTAACATCAGATTGCTCAATCTTGTTTTGTATTTTATAATCTTATCTTGCATTTATTAAATTGTAAATTACTATCTAGTCCCAAGTAAAAATGTCCTTTTCCAGAGGGAGGATAGCTTTTGAATAATAATAATAATAATAATAATAATAAATGTAGGTTAAAGTCTTTGAATATAAAGTTTCATCTCAATACACATAATGTGAATTAGAAAGACCACCATATGAATTCATAAGTTGCTCTAGAAGTGTTAAAAATGTTTCATGAATTTAAAGCTATAATTCATATTAAATTATTACTTTATTGCATGAGAATATACAGTTTAATCATTCCATATTAAAGGTTATCTACCAGAAACTCTCTACAAGAGTTAACAATTTAAGATCACAACTATTTATCAATACTCATACTCAAAAATAAAATAAACAAAAACTTTTCTTAGCAAATTTTCTATAAAATATAATTGGATGTGCTATATACAATTTAATGGTACCTCTATAGAGAAAAAACAATGAACTTATGAAGTTAATATTTTTGACTGTCTAATTACATGTATTCGACTTAGATACAAAAAAGGGGAGCATTCATTTCCCTAGCTTTATATACCAGTTTTGAGGTGAATATCATATTCTCCAATTTGAAGTTGATAAGAAATATAACATTTCATTTTTTAAAGGTATATCTATCCAGGTCTAAATTCTTTAAAATGCGACAATATTTTAGTTTGTTACAGAGTTGTGAATTTAACTGTTTCATTTATTGCTTGTTAATAGCATAAAAGTAATATTTTACTATTTTCTCTCCCAGAAACCACATCAGCTGGAAGTGGTAAGCATTTCAATAGTAAAGTCCAGCAGTCTTAATCATCACCAAATAATTGATAACAATATGATGAATTTGGTATTTGTGGTGATAAATAATTGAATATATTGTGTTTGTAGATCAGTTTTAACTTTTGTAATGATATTTTGTCATTTCTTTCAGAACAAGTGTATGAACCTTCAGGTAAAATTTCCAGCTTCCCAAACCCATTTTCCAAAACCTTTCTTGAAAATGTTATTTAAAATTAGTTGTTTCCTTGTATACAGCAGCACATAATAATCCTTATGCTAGTTATAATGGTATGCTTCCACTCTGTACATATGATGCCTTGTTCAGTATATCCAAACTATAACATGATGTATGAAACAATACTGATGTTAGAACTTTCCTTTTATACTTGGCCATAACTTTTGTGCTATGAGATTTTTAACATAAATTTGAATATCACAAGATTTTGCAGACAAAAAAAATAAGATTTACACCACATACATGACATATTTATAAATAATAATAAATCAATAATATGGCAATCTAGGATCATTTGAAAAGCCAGGTACAGTTTTGCAATATGAGTTATTGGTTCTATCAACTCCTAGTATATACTACGAGATAAAATAGCTATTTATGAAATAATGTCTATATATATGGTATTACAATCCTCTGCATGGTACAAAAAAAGATAGCACACCATAGCAATTCTACCACATGGGCAAAATATATTTCAGTTTATTATAACATTTTATTTTCTTTTTACCTAATTTTTACAATAAATATTAAAGTGTTTGCTTTGATGTTTCAAATTAACATCAGAGTGCTCAATCTTGTTTTGTATTTTATAATCTTATCTTACATTTATTAAATTGTAAATTACTATCTAGTCCCAAGTAAAAATGTCCCTTTCCAGAGGGAGGATAGCTTTTGAATAATAATAATAATAATAATAAATGTAGGTTAAAGTCTTTGAATATAAAGTTTCATCTCAATACACATAATGTGAATTAGAAAGACCACCATATGAATTCATAAGTTGCTCTAGAAGTGCTAAAAATGTTTCATGAATTCAAAGCTATAATTCATATTAAATTATTACTTTATTGCATGAGAATATACACTTTAATCATTCCATATTAAAGGTTATCTACCAGAAACTCTCTACAAGAGTTAACAATTTAAGATTACAACTATTTATCAATACTCATACTCAAAAATAAAATAAACAAAAATTTTTCTTAGCAAATTTTCTATAAAATGTAATTGGATGTGCTATATACAATTTAATGGTACCTCTATAGAGAAAAAACAATGAACTTATGAAGTTAATATTTTTGACTTTCTAATTACATGTATTCGACTTAGATACAAAAAAGGGTAGCATTCTTTTCCATAGCTTTATATACCAGTTTTGAGGTGAATATCATATTCTCCAATTTGAAGTTGATAAGAAATATAACATTTCATTTTTTAAAGGTATGTCTATCCAGGTCTAAATTCTTTAAAATGCAACATTATTTTAGTTTGTTTCAGAGTTGTGAATTTAACTGTTTCATTTATTGCTTGTTAATAGCATAAATGTAATATTTGACTATTTTCTCTCCCAGAAACCACATCAGCTGGAAGTGGTAAGCATTTCACTAGTAAAGTCCAGCAGTCTTAATCATCACCAAATAATTGATAACAATATGATGAATTTGGTATTTGTGGTGATAAATAATTGAATATATTGTGTTTGTAGATCAGTTTTAACTTTTGTAATGATATTTTGTCATTTCTTTCAGAACAAGTGTATGAACCTTCAGGTAAATTTTCCATCTTCCCAAACCCATTTTCCAAAACCTTTCATGAAAATGTTATTTAAAATTAGTTGTTTCCTTGTATATAGCAGCACATAATAATCCTTATGCTAGTTATAATGGTATGCTTCCACTCTGTACAAATGATGCCTTGTTCAGTATATCCAAACTATAACATGATGTATGAAACAATACTGATGTTAGAACTTTCCTTTTATACTTGGCCACAACTTTTCTGCTATGAGATTTTTAACATAAATTTGAATATCACAAGATTTTGCAGACATAAAAAAATAAGATTTACACCACATACATGACATTTATAAATAATAATAAATCAATAATATGGCAATGTAGGACCATTTGAAAAGCCAGGTACAGTTTTGCAATATGAGTTATTGGTTCTACCAACTCCTAGTATAAACTACGAGATAAAATAGCTATGTATGAAATAATGTCTATATATATGGTATTACAATCCTGTGCATGGTACAAGAAAAGATAGCACACCATAGCAATTCTACCACATGGGCAAAAAATATTTCAGTTTATTATAACATTTTATTTTGTTTTTACCTAATTTTTACAATAAATATTAAAGTGTTTGCTTTGATGTTTCAAATTAACATCAGATTGCTCAATCTTGTTTTGTATTTTATAATCTTATCTTGCATTTATTAAATTGGAAATTACTATCTAGTCCCAAGTAAAAATGTCCTTTTCCAGAGGGAGGATAGCTTTTGAATAATAATAATAAATGTAGGTTAAAGTCTTTGAATATAAAGTTTCATCTCAATACACATAATGTGAATTAGAAAGACCACCATATGAATTCATAAGTTGTTCTAGAAGTGCTAAAAATGTTTCATGAATTTAAATCTATAATTCATATTAAATTATTACTTTATTGCATGAGAATATACAGTTTAATCATTCCATATTAAAGGTTATCTACCAGAAACTCTCTACAAGAGTTAACAATTTAAGATTACAACTATTTATCAATACTCATACTCAAAAATAAAATAAACAAAAACTTTTCTTAGCAAATTTTCTATAAAATATAATTGGATGTGCTATATACAATTTTATGGTACCTCTATAGAGAAAAAACAATGAACTTATGAAGTTAATATTTTTGACTTTCTAATTACATGTATTCGACTTAGATACAAAAAAGGGTAGCATTCTTTTCCCTAGCTTTATATACCAGTTTTGAGGTGAATATCATATTCTCCAATTTGAAGTTGATAAAAAATATAACATTTCATTTTTTAAAGGTATATCTATCCAGGTCTAAATTCTTTCAAATGCAACATTATTTTAGTTTGTTACAGAGTTGTGAATTTAACTGTTTCATTTATTGCTTGTTAATAGCATAAAAGTAATATTTTACTATTTTCTCTCCCAGAAACCACATCAGCTGGAAGTGGTAAGCATTTCACTAGTAAAGTCCAGCAGTCTTAATCATCACCAAATAATTGATAACAATATGATGAATTTGGTATTTGTGGTGATAAATAATTGAATATATTGTGTTTGTAGATCAGTTTTAACTTTTGTAATGATATTTTGTCACTTCTTTCAGAACAAGTGTATGTAACTTCAGGTAAATTTTCCATCTTCCCAAACCCATTTTCCAAAACCTTTCATGAAAATGTTATTTAAAATTAGTTGTTTCCTTGTATATAGCAGCACATAATAATCCTTATGCTAGTTATAATGGTATGCTTCCACTCTGTACAAATGATGCCTTGTTCAGTATATCCAAACTATAACATGATGTATGAAACAATACTGATGTTAGAACTTTCCTTTTATACTCGGCCATAACTTTTGTGCTATGAGATTTTTAACATAAATTTGAATATCACAAGATTTTGCAGACATAAAAAAATAAGATTTACACCACATACATGACATATTTATAAATAAAAATAAATCAATAATATGGCAATGTAGGACCATTTGAAAAGCCAGGTACAGTTTTGCAATATGAGTTATTGGTTCTATCAACTCCTAGTATATACTACGAGATAAAATAGCTATGTATGAAATAATGTCTATATATATGGAATTACAATCCTGTGCATGGTACAAGAAAATATAGTACACCATAGCAATTCTACTACATGGGCAAAATATATTTCAGTTTATTATAACATTTTATTTTGTTTTTACCTAATTTTTACAATAAATATTAAAGTGTTTGCTTTGATGTTTCAAATTAACATCAGATTGCTCAATCTTGTTTTCTTTTTTATAATCTTATCTTGCATTTATTAAATTGTAAATTACTATATAGTCCCAATTAAAAACATCAATTTCCAGAGGGAGGATAGCTTTTGAATAATAATAATAAATGTAGGTTAAAGTCTTTGAATATAAAGTTTCATCTCAATACACATAATGTGAATTAGAAAGACCACCATATGAATTCATAAGTTGCTCTAGAAGTGCTAAAAATGTTTCATGAATTTAAAGCTATAATTCATATTAAATTATTACTTTATTGTATGAGAATATACAGTTTAATTATTCCATATTAAAGGTTATCTACCAGAAACTCTGTACAAGAGTTAACAATTTAAGATTACAACTATTTATCAATACTCATACTCAAAAATAAAATAAACAAAAACTTTTCTTAGCAAATTTTCTAAAAAATATAATTGGATGTGCTATATACAATTTATTGGTACCTCTATAGAGAAAAAACAATGAACTTATGAATTTAATATTTTTGACTTTCTAATTACATGTATTCGACTTAGATACAAAAAAAGGGTAGCATTCTTTTCCCTAGCTTTATATACCAGTTTTGAGGTGATTATCATATTCTCCAATTTGAAGTTGATAAGAAATATAACATTTAATTTTTTAAAGGTATGTCTATCCAGGTCTAAAATCTTTAAAATGCAACATTATTTTAGTTTGTTACAGAGTTGTGAATGTAACTGTTTCATTTATTGATTGTTAATAGCATAAAAGTAATATTTTACTATTTTCTCTCCCAGAAACCACATCAGCTGGAAGTGTTAAGCATTTCACTAGTAAAGTCCAGCAGTCTTAATCATCACCAAATAATTGATAACAATATGATGAATTTGGTATTTGTGGTGATAAATAATTGAATATATTGTGTTTGTAGATCAGTTTTAACTTTTGTAATGATATTTTGTCATTTCTTTCAGAACAAGTGTATGAACCTTCAGGTAAATTTTCCATCTTCCCAACCCATTTTCCAAAACCTTTCATGAAAATGTTATTTAAAATTAGTTGTTTCCTTGTATATAGCAGCACATAATAATCCTTATGCTAGTTATAATGGTATGCTTCCACTCTGTACAAATGATGCCTTGTTCAGTATATCCAAACTATAACATGATGTATGAAACAATACTGATGTTAGAACTTTCCTTTTATACTCGGCCAAAACTTTTGTGCTTTGAGATTTTTAACATAAATTTGAATATCACAAGATTTTGCAGACATAAAAAAAATAAGATTTACACCACATACATGACATATTTATAAATAATAATAAATCAATAATATGGCAATGTAGGACCATTTGAAAAGCCAGGTACAGTTTTGCAATATGAGTTATTGGTTCTATCAACCCCTAGTATATACTACGAGATAAAATAGCTATGTATGAAATAATGTCTATATATATGGTATTACAATTCTATGCATGGTATAAGAAAAGATAGCACACCATAGCAATTCTACCACATGGGCAAAATATATTTCAGTTTATTATAACATTTTATTTTGTTTTTACCTAATTTTTACAATAAATATTAAAGTGTTTGCTTTGATGTTTCAAATTAACATCAGATTGCTCAATCTTGTTTTGTATTTTATAATCTTATCTTGCATTTATTAAATTGTAAATGACTATATAGTCCCAATTAAAAACATCAATTTCCAGAGGGAGGATAGCTTTTGAATAATAATAATAAATGTAGGTTAAAGTCTTTGAATATAAAGTTTCATCTCAATACACATAATGTGAATTAGAAAGACCACCATATGAATTCATAAGTTGCTCTAGAAGTGCTAAAAATGTTTCATGAATTTAAAGCTATAATTCATATTAAATTATTACTTTATTGCATGAGAATATACAGTTTAATTATTCCATATTAAAGGTTATCTACCAGAAACTCTGTACAAGAGTTAACAATTTAAGATTTCAACTATTTATCAATACTCATACTCCAAAATAAAATAAACAAAAACTTTTCTTAGCAAATTTTCTAAAAAATATAATTGGATGTGCTATATACAATTTAATGGTACCTCTATAGAGAAAAAACAATGAACTTATGAATTTAATATTTTTGACTTTCTAATTACATGTATTCGACTTAGATACAAAAAAAGGGTAGCATTCTTTTCCCTAGCTTTATATACCAGTTTTGAGGTGATTATCATATTCTCCAATTTGAAGTTGATAAGAAATATAACATTTCATTTTTTAAAGGTATGTCTATCCAGGTCTAAAATCTTTAAAATGCAACATTATTTTAGTTTGTTACAGAGTTGTGAATTTAACTGTTTCATTTATTGCTTGTTAATAGCATAAAAGTAATATTTTACTATTTTCTCTCCCAGAAACCACATCAGCTGGAAGTGTTAAGCATTTCACTAGTAAAGTCCAGCAGTCTTAATCATCACCAAATAATTGATAACAATATGATGAATTTGGTATTTGTGGTGATAAATAATTGAATATATTGTGTTTGTAGATCAGTTTTAACTTTTGTAATGATATTTTGTCATTTCTTTCAGAACAAGTGTATGAACCTTCAGGTAATTTTTCCATCTTCCCAACCCATTTTCCAAAACCTTTCATGAAAATGTTATTTAAAATTAGTTGTTTCCTTGTATATAGCAGCACATAATAATCCTTATGCTAGTTATAATGGTATGCTTCCACTCTGTACAAATGATGCCTTGTTCAGTATATCCAAACTATAACATGATGTATGAAACAATACTGATGTTAGAACTTTCCTTTTATACTCGGCCATAACTTTTGTGCTTTGAGATTTTTAACATAAATTTGAATATCACAAGATTTTGCAGACATAAAAAAAATAAGATTTACACCACATACATGACATATTTATAAATAATAATAAATCAATAATATGGCAATGTAGGACCATTTGAAAAGCCAGGTACAGTTTTGCAATATGAGTTATTGGTTCTATCAACCCCTAGTATATACTACGAGATAAAATAGCTATGTATGAAATAATGTCTATATATATGGTATTACAATCCTATGCATGGTATAAGAAAAGATAGCACACCATAGCAATTCTACCACATGGGCAAAATATATTTCAGTTTATTATAACATTTTATTTTGTTTTTACCTAATTTTTACAATAAATATTAAAGTGTTTGCTTTGATGTTTCAAATTAACATCAGATTGCTCAATCTTGTTTTGTATTTTATAATCTTATCTTGCATTTATTAAATTGTAAATGACTATATAGTCCCAATTAAAAACATCAATTTCCAGAGGGAGGATAGCTTTTGAATAATAATAATAAATGTAGGTTAAAGTCTTTGAATATAAAGTTTCATCTCAATACACATAATGTGAATTAGAAAGACCACCATATGAATTCATAAGTTGCTCTTGAAGTGCTAAAAATTTTTCATGAATTTAAAGCTATAATTCATATTAAATTATTACTTTATTGCATGAGAATATACAGTTTAATTATTCCATATTAAAGGTTATCTACCAGAAACTCTGTACAAGAGTTAACAATTTAAGATTACAACTATTTATCAATACTCATACTCAAAAATAAAATAAACAAAAACTTTTCTTAGCAAATTTTCTAAAAAATATAATTGGATGTGCTATATACAATTTAATGGTACCTCTATAAAAAAAAAACAATGAACTTATGAATTTAATATTTTTGACTTTCTAATTACATGTATTCGACTTAGATACAAAAAAAGGGTAGCATTCTTTTCCCTAGCTTTATATACCAGTTTTGAGGTGATTATCATATTCTCCAATTTGAAGTTGATAAGAAATATAACATATCATTTTTTAAAGGTATGTCTATCCAGGTCTAAAATCTTTAAAATGCAACATTATTTTAGTTTGTTACAGAGTTGTGAATTTAACTGTTTCATTTATTGCTTGTTAATAGCATAAAAGTAATATTTTACTATTTTTTCTCCCAGAAACCACATCAGCTGGAAGTGTTAAGCATTTCACTAGTAAAGTCCAGCAGTCTTAATCATCACCAAATAATTGATAACAATATGATGAATTTGGTATTTGTGGTGATAAATAATTGAATATATTGTGTTTGTAGATCAGTTTTAACTTTTGTAATGATATTTTGTCATTTCTTTCAGAACAAGTGTATGAACCTTCAGGTAAATTTTCCATCTTCCCAACCCATTTTCCAAAACCTTTCATGAAAATGTTATTTAAAATTAGTTGTTTCCTTGTATATAGCAGCACAAAATAATCCTTATGCTAGTTATAATGGTATGCTTCCACTCTGTACAAATGATGCCTTGTTCAGTATATCCAAACTATAACATGATGTATGAAACAATACTGATGTTAGAACTTTCCTTTTATACTCGGCCATAACTTTTGTGCTATGAGATTTTTAACATAAATTTGAATATCACAAGATTTTGCAGACATAAAAAAAATAAGATTTACACCACATACATGACATATTTATAAATAATAATAAATCAATAATATGGCAACGTAGGACCATTTGAAAAGCCAGGTACAGTTTTGCAATATGAGTTATTGGTTCTATCAACCCCTAGTATATACTACGAGATAAAATAGCTATGTATGAAATAATGTCTATATATATGGTATTACAATCCTATGCATGGTATAAGAAAAGATAGCACACCATAGCAATTCTACCACATGGGCAAAATATATTTCAGTTTATTATAACATTTTATTTTGTTTTTACCTAATTTTTACAATAAATATTAAAGTGTTTGCTTTGATGTTTCAAATTAACATCAGATTGCTCAATCTTGTTTTGTATTTTATAATCTTATCTTGCATTTATTAAATTGTAAATGACTATATAGTCCCAAGTAAAAATGTCCTTTTTCAGAGGGAGGATAGCTTTTGAATAATAATAATAAATGTATGTTAAAGTCTTTGAATATAAAGTTTCATCTCAATACACATAATGTGAATTAGAAAGACCACCATATGAATTCATAAGTTGCTCTAGAAGTGCTAAAAATGTTTCATGAATTTAAAGCTATAATTCATATTAAATTATTACTTTATTGCATGAGAATATACAGTTTAATTATTCCATATTAAAGGTTATCTACCAGAAACTCTGTACAAGAGTTAACAATTTAAGATTTCAACTATTTATCAATACTCATACTCCAAAATAAAATAAACAAAAACTTTTCTTAGCAAATTTTCTAAAAAATATAATTGGATGTGCTATATACAATTTAATGGTACCTCTATAGAGAAAAAACAATGAACTTATGAATTTAATATTTTTGACTTTCTAATTACATGTATTCGACTTAGATACAAAAAAAGGGTAGCATTCTTTTCCCTAGCTTTATATACCAGTTTTGAGGTGATTATCATATTCTCCAATTTGAAGTTGATAAGAAATATAACATTTCATTTTTTAAAGGTATGTCTATCCAGGTCTAAAATCTTTAAAATGCAACATTATTTTAGTTTGTTACAGAGTTGTGAATTTAACTGTTTCATTTATTGCTTGTTAATAGCATAAAAGTAATATTTTACTATTTTCTCTCCCAGAAACCACATCAGCTGGAAGTGTTAAGCATTTCACTAGTAAAGTCCAGCAGTCTTAATCATCACCAAATAATTGATAACAATATGATGAATTTGGTATTTGTGGTGATAAATAATTGAATATATTGTGTTTGTAGATCAGTTTTAACTTTTGTAATGATATTTTGTCATTTCTTTCAGAACAAGTGTATGAACCTTCAGGTAATTTTTCCATCTTCCCAACCCATTTTCCAAAACCTTTCATGAAAATGTTATTTAAAATTAGTTGTTTCCTTGTATATAGCAGCACATAATAATCCTTATGCTAGTTATAATGGTATGCTTCCACTCTGTACAAATGATGCCTTGTTCAGTATATCCAAACTATAACATGATGTATGAAACAATACTGATGTTAGAACTTTCCTTTTATACTCGGCCATAACTTTTGTGCTTTGAGATTTTTAACATAAATTTGAATATCACAAGATTTTGCAGACATAAAAAAAATAAGATTTACACCACATACATGACATATTTATAAATAATAATAAATCAATAATATGGCAATGCAGGACCATTTGAAAAGCCAGGTACAGTTTTGCAATATGAGTTATTGGTTCTATCAACCCCTAGTATATACTACGAGATAAAATAGCTATGTATGAAATAATGTCTATATATATGGTATTACAATCCTATGCATGGTATAAGAAAAGATAGCACACCATAGCAATTCTACCACATGGGCAAAATATATTTCAGTTTATTATAACATTTTATTTTGTTTTTACCTAATTTTTACAATAAATATTAAAGTGTTTGCTTTGATGTTTCAAATTAACATCAGATTGCTCAATCTTGTTTTGTATTTTATAATCTTATCTTGCATTTATTAAATTGTAAATGACTATATAGTCCCAATTAAAAACATCAATTTCCAGAGGGAGGATAGCTTTTGAATAATAATAATAAATGTAGGTTAAAGTCTTTGAATATAAAGTTTCATCTCAATACACATAATGTGAATTAGAAAGACCACCATATGAATTCATAAGTTGCTCTTGAAGTGCTAAAAATTTTTCATGAATTTAAAGCTATAATTCATATTAAATTATTACTTTATTGCATGAGAATATACAGTTTAATTATTCCATATTAAAGGTTATCTACCAGAAACTCTGTACAAGAGTTAACAATTTAAGATTACAACTATTTATCAATACTCATACTCAAAAATAAAATAAACAAAAACTTTTCTTAGCAAATTTTCTAAAAAATATAATTGGATGTGCTATATACAATTTAATGGTACCTCTATAAAAAAAAAACAATGAACTTATGAATTTAATATTTTTGACTTTCTAATTACATGTATTCGACTTAGATACAAAAAAAGGGTAGCATTCTTTTCCCTAGCTTTATATACCAGTTTTGAGGTGATTATCATATTCTCCAATTTGAAGTTGATAAGAAATATAACATATCATTTTTTAAAGGTATGTCTATCCAGGTCTAAAATCTTTAAAATGCAACATTATTTTAGTTTGTTACAGAGTTGTGAATTTAACTGTTTCATTTATTGCTTGTTAATAGCATAAAAGTAATATTTTACTATTTTTTCTCCCAGAAACCACATCAGCTGGAAGTGTTAAGCATTTCACTAGTAAAGTCCAGCAGTCTTAATCATCACCAAATAATTGATAACAATATGATGAATTTGGTATTTGTGGTGATAAATAATTGAATATATTGTGTTTGTAGATCAGTTTTAACTTTTGTAATGATATTTTGTCATTTCTTTCAGAACAAGTGTATGAACCTTCAGGTAAATTTTCCATCTTCCCAACCCATTTTCCAAAACCTTTCATGAAAATGTTATTTAAAATTAGTTGTTTCCTTGTATATAGCAGCACAAAATAATCCTTATGCTAGTTATAATGGTATGCTTCCACTCTGTACAAATGATGCCTTGTTCAGTATATCCAAACTATAACATGATGTATGAAACAATACTGATGTTAGAACTTTCCTTTTATACTCGGCCATAACTTTTGTGCTATGAGATTTTTAACATAAATTTGAATATCACAAGATTTTGCAGACATAAAAAAAATAAGATTTACACCACATACATGACATATTTATAAATAATAATAAATCAATAATATGGCAATGTAGGACCATTTGAAAAGCCAGGTACAGTTTTGCAATATGAGTTATTGGTTCTATCAACCCCTAGTATATACTACGAGATAAAATAGCTATGTATGAAATAATGTCTATATATATGGTATTACAATCCTATGCATGGTATAAGAAAAGATAGCACACCATAGCAATTCTACCACATGGGCAAAATATATTTCAGTTTATTATAACATTTTATTTTGTTTTTACCTAATTTTTACAATAAATATTAAAGTGTTTGCTTTGATGTTTCAAATTAACATCAGATTGCTCAATCTTGTTTTGTATTTTATAATCTTATCTTGCATTTATTAAATTGTAAATGACTATATAGTCCCAAGTAAAAATGTCCTTTTTCAGAGGGAGGATAGCTTTTGAATAATAATAATAAATGTATGTTAAAGTCTTTGAATATAAAGTTTCATCTCAATACACATAATGTGAATTAGAAAGACCACCATATGAATTCATAAGTTGCTCTAGAAGTGCTAAAAATGTTTCATGAATTTAAAGCTATAATTCATATTAAATTATTACTTTATTGCATGAGAATATACAGTTTAATTATTCCATATTAAAGGTTATCTACCAGAAACTCTGTACAAGAGTTAACAATTTAAGATTACAACTATTTATCAATACTCATACTCAAAAATAAAATAAACAAAAACTTTTCTTAGCAAATTTTCTAAAAAATATAATTGGATGTGCTATATACAATTTAATGGTACCTCTATTAAAAAAAAACAATGAACTTATGAATTTAATATTTTTGACTTTCTAATTACATGTATTCGACTTAGATACAAAAAAAGGGTAGCATTCTTTTCCCTAGCTTTATATACCAGTTTTGAGGTGATTATCATATTCTCCAATTTGAAGTTGATAAGAAATATAACATATCATTTTTTAAAGGTATGTCTATCCAGGTCTAAAATCTTTAAAATGCAACATTATTTTAGTTTGTTACAGAGTTGTGAATTTAACTGTTTCATTTATTGCTTGTTAATAGCATAAAAGTAATATTTTACTATTTTTTCTCCCAGAAACCACATCAGCTGGAAGTGTTAAGCATTTCACTAGTAAAGTCCAGCAGTCTTAATCATCACCAAATAATTGATAACAATATGATGAATTTGGTATTTGTGGTGATAAATAATTGAATATATTGTGTTTGTAGATCAGTTTTAACTTTTGTAATGATATTTTGTCATTTCTTTCAGAACAAGTGTATGAACCTTCAGGTAAATTTTCCATCTTCCCAACCCATTTTCCAAAACCTTTCATGAAAATGTTATTTAAAATTAGTTGTTTCCTTGTATATAGCAGCACAAAATAATCCTTATGCTAGTTATAATGGTATGCTTCCACTCTGTACAAATGATGCCTTGTTCAGTATATCCAAACTATAACATGATGTATGAAACAATACTGATGTTAGAACTTTCCTTTTATACTCGGCCATAACTTTTGTGCTATGAGATTTTTAACATAAATTTGAATATCACAAGATTTTGCAGACATAAAAAAAATAAGATTTACACCACATACATGACATATTTATAAATAATAATAAATCAATAATATGGCAATGTAGGACCATTTGAAAAGCCAGGTACAGTTTTGCAATATGAGTTATTGGTTCTATCAACCCCTAGTATATACTACGAGATAAAATAGCTATGTATGAAATAATGTCTATATATATGGTATTACAATCCTATGCATGGTATAAGAAAAGATAGCACACCATAGCAATTCTACCACATGGGCAAAATATATTTCAGTTTATTATAACATTTTATTTTGTTTTTATCTAATTTTTACAATAAATATTAAAGTGTTTGCTTTGATGTTTCAAATTAACATCAGATTGCTCAATCTTGTTTTGTATTTTATAATCTTATCTTGCATTTATTAAATTGTAAATGACTATATAGTCCCAAGTAAAAATGTCTTTTTCCAGAGGGAGGATAGCTTTTGAATAATAATAATAAATGTATGTTAAAGTCTTTGAATATAAAGTTTCATCTCAATACACATAATGTGAATTAGAAAGACCACCATATGAATTCATAAGTTGCTCTAGAAGTGCTAAAAATATTTTATAAATTTAAAGCTATAATTCATATTAAATTATTACTTTATTGCATGAGAATATACAGTTTAATTATTCCATATTAAAGGTTATCTACCAGAAACTCTGTACAAGAGTTAACAATTTAAGATTACAACTATTTATCAATACTCATACTCAAAAATAAAATAAACAAAAACTTTTCTTAGCAAATTTTCTATAAAATATAATTGGATGTGCTATATACAATTTAATGGTAACTCTATAGAGAAAAAACAATGAACTGATGAATTTAATATTTTTGACTTTCTAATTACATGTATTCGACAAAGATACAAAAAAGGGTAGCATTCTTTTCCCTAGCTTTATATACCAGTTTTGAGGTGAATATCATATTCTCCAATTTGAAGTTGATAAGAAATATAACATTTCATTTTTTAAAGGTATGTCTATCCAGGTCTAAAATCTTTAAAATGCAACATTATTTTAGTTTGTTACAGAGTTGTGAATTTAACTGTTTCATTTATTGCTTGTTAATAGCATAAAAGTAATATTTTACTATTTTCTCTCCCAGAAACCACATCAGCTGGAAGTGTTAAGCATTTCACTAGTAAAGTCCAGCAGTCTTAATCATCACCAAATAATTGATAACAATATGATGAATTTGGTATTTGTGGTGATAAATAATTGAATATATTGTGTTTGTAGATCAGTTTTAACTTTTGTAATGATATTTTGTCATTTCTTTCAGAACAAGTGTATGAACCTTCAGGTAAATTTTCCATCTTCCCAACCCATTTTCCAAAACCTTTCATGAAAATGTTATTTAAAATTAGTTGTTTCCTTGTATATAGCAGCACATAATAATCCTTATGCTAGTTATAATGGTATGCTTCCACTCTGTACAAATGATGCCTTGTTCAGTATATCCAAACTATAACATGATGTATGAAACAATACTGATGTTAGAACTTTCCTTTTATACTCGGCCATAACTTTTGTGCTTTGAGATTTTTAACATAAATTTGAATATCACAAGATTTTGCAGACATAAAAAAAATAAGATTTACACCACATACATGACATATTTATAAATAATAATAAATCAATAATATGGCAATGTAGGACCATTTGAAAAGCCAGGTACAGTTTTGCAATATGAGTTATTGGTTCTATCAACCCCTAGTATATACTACGAGATAAAATAGCTATGTATGAAATAATGTCTATATATATGGTATTACAATCTTATGCATGGTATAAGAAAAGATAGCACACCATAGCAATTCTACCACATGGGCAAAATATATTTCAGTTTATTATAACATTTTATTTTGTTTTTACCTAATTTTTACAATAAATATTAAAGTGTTTGCTTTGATGTTTCAAATTAACATCAGATTGCTCAATCTTGTTTTGTATTTTATAATCTTATCTTGCATTTATTAAATTGTAAATGACTATATAGTCCCAATTAAAAACATCAATTTCCAGAGGGAGGATAGCTTTTGAATAATAATAATAAATGTAGGTTAAAGTCTTTGAATATAAAGTTTCATCTCAATACACATAATGTGAATTAGAAAGACCACCATATGAATTCATAAGTTGCTCTTGAAGTGCTAAAAATGTTTCATGAATTTAAAGCTATAATTCATATTAAATTATTACTTTATTGCATGAGAATATACAGTTTAATTATTCCATATTAAAGGTTATCTACCAGAAACTCTGTACAAGAGTTAACAATTTAAGATTACAACTATTTATCAATACTCATACTCAAAAATAAAATAAACAAAAACTTTTCTTAGCAAATTTTCTAAAAAATATAATTGGATGTGCTATATACAATTTAATGGTACCTCTATAAAAAAAAAACAATGAACTTATGAATTTAATATTTTTGACTTTCTAATTACATGTATTCGACTTAGATACAAAAAAAGGGTAGCATTCTTTTCCCTAGCTTTATATACCAGTTTTGAGGTGATTATCATATTCTCCAATTTGAAGTTGATAAGAAATATAACATATCATTTTTTAAAGGTATGTCTATCCAGGTCTAAAATCTTTAAAATGCAACATTATTTTAGTTTGTTACAGAGTTGTGAATTTAACTGTTTCATTTATTGCTTGTTAATAGCATAAAAGTAATATTTTACTATTTTTTCTCCCAGAAACCACATCAGCTGGAAGTGTTAAGCATTTCACTAGTAAAGTCCAGCAGTCTTAATCATCACCAAATAATTGATAACAATATGATGAATTTGGTATTTGTGGTGATAAATAATTGAATATATTGTGTTTGTAGATCAGTTTTAACTTTTGTAATGATATTTTGTCATTTCTTTCAGAACAAGTGTATGAACCTTCAGGTAAATTTTCCATCTTCCCAACCCATTTTCCAAAACCTTTCATGAAAATGTTATTTAAAATTAGTTGTTTCCTTGTATATAGCAGCACAAAATAATCCTTATGCTAGTTATAATGGTATGCTTCCACTCTGTACAAATGATGCCTTGTTCAGTATATCCAAACTATAACATGATGTATGAAACAATACTGATGTTAGAACTTTCCTTTTATACTCGGCCATAACTTTTGTGCTATGAGATTTTTAACATAAATTTGAATATCACAAGATTTTGCAGACATAAAAAAAATAAGATTTACACCACATACATGACATATTTATAAATAATAATAAATCAATAATATGGCAATGTAGGACCATTTGAAAAGCCAGGTACAGTTTTGCAATATGAGTTATTGGTTCTATCAACCCCTAGTATATACTACGAGATAAAATAGCTATGTATGAAATAATGTCTATATATATGGTATTACAATCCTATGCATGGTATAAGAAAAGATAGCACACCATAGCAATTCTACCACATGGGCAAAATATATTTCAGTTTATTATAACATTTTATTTTGTTTTTACCTAATTTTTACAATAAATATTAAAGTGTTTGCTTTGATGTTTCAAATTAACATCAGATTGCTCAATCTTGTTTTGTATTTTATAATCTTATCTTGCATTTATTAAATTGTAAATGACTAACTAGTCCCAAGTAAAAATGTCCTTTTTCAGAGGGAGGATAGCTTTTGAATAATAATAATAAATGTATGTTAAAGTCTTTGAATATAAAGTTTCATCTCAATACACATAATGTGAATTAGAAAGACCACCATATGAATTCATAAGTTGCTCTAGAAGTGCTAAAAATGTTTTATGAATTTAAAGCTATAATTCATATTAAATTATTACTTTATTGCATGAGAATATACAGTTTAATTATTCCATATTAAAGGTTATCTACCAGAAACTCTGTACAAGAGTTAACAATTTAAGATTACAACTATTTATCAATACTCATACTCAAAAATAAAATAAACAAAAACTTTTCTTAGCAAATTTTCTATAAAATATAATTGGATGTGCTATATACAATTTAATGGTAACTCTATAGAGAAAAAACAATGAACTGATGAATTTAATATTTTTGACTTTCTAATTACATGTATTCGACAAAGATACAAAAAAGGGTAGCATTCTTTTCCCTAGCTTTATATACCAGTTTTGAGGTGAATATCATATTCTCCAATTTGAAGTTGATAAGAAATATAACATTTCATTTTTTAAAGGTATGTCTATCCAGGTCTAAATTCTTTAAAGGGCAACATTATTTTAGTTTGTTACAGAGTTGTGAATTTAACTATTTCATTTATTGCTTGTTAATAGCATAAAAGTAATATTTTACTATATTCTCTCCCAGAAACCACATCAGCTGGAAGTGGTAAGCATTTCACTAGTAAAGTCCAGCAGTGTTAATCATCACCAAATAATTGATAACAATATGATGAATTTGGTAATTGTGGTGATAAATAATTGAATATATTGTGTTTGTAGATCAGTTTTAACTTTTGTAATGATATTTTGTCATTTCTTTCAGAACAAGTGTATGAACCTTCAGGTAAATTTTCCATCTTCCCAAGCCCATTTTCCAAAACCTTTCTTGAAAATGTTATTTAAAATTAGTTGTTTCCTTGTATATAGCAGCACATATTAATCCTTATGCTAGTTATAATGGTATGCTTCCACTCTGTACAAATGATGCCTTGTTCAGTATATCCAAACTATAACATGATGTATGAAACAATACTGATGTTAGAACTTTCCTTTTATACTCGGCCATAACTTTTGTGCTATGAGATTTTTAACATAAATTTGAATATCACAAGATTTTGCAGACATAAAAAAATAAGATTTACACCACATACATGACATATTTATAAATAATAATAAATCAATAATATGGCAATGTAGGACCATTTGAAAAGCCAGGTACAGTTTTGCAATATGAGCTATTGGTTCTATCAACTCCTAGTATATACTACCAGATAAAATAGCTATGTATGAAATAATGTTTATATATATATGGTATTACAATCCTGTGCATTGTATAAGGAAAGATAGCACACCATAGCAATTCTACCACATGGGCAAAATATATTTCAGTTTATTATAACATTTTATTTTGTTTTTACCTAATTTTTACAATAAATATTAAAGTGTTTGCTTTGATGTTTCAAATTAACATCAGATTGCTCAATCTTGTTTTGTATTTTATAATCTTATCTTGCATTTATTACATTTTAAATGACTATATAGTCCCAAGTAAAAACATCCATTTCCAGAGGGAGGATAGCTTTTGAATAATAAGAATAAATGTAGGTTAAAGTCTTTGAATATAAAATTTCATCTCAATACACATAATGTGAATTAGAAAGACCACCATATGAATTCATAAGTTTCTCTAGAAGTGCTAAAAATGTTTTATGAATTTAAAGCTATAATTCATATTAAATTATTACTTTATTGCATGAGAATATACAGTTTAATCATTCCATTTTAAAGGTTATCTACCAGAAACTCTCTACAAGAGTTAACAATTTAAGATTACAACTATTTATCAATACTCATACTCCAAAATAAAATAAACAAAAACTTTTCTTAGCAAATTTTCTATAACATATAATTGGATATGCTATATACAATTTAATGGTACCTCTATAGAGAAAAAATAATGAACTTATGAACTTAATATTTTTAACTTTCTAATTACATGTATTCGACTTAGATACAAAAAAGGGTAGCATTCTTTTCCCTAGCTTTATATACCAGTTTTGAGGTGAATATCATATTCTCCAATTTGAAGTTGATCAGAAATATAACATTTCATTTTTTAAAAGTATGTCTATCCAGGTCTAAATTCTTTAAAATGCAACATTATTTTAGTTTGTTACAGAGTTGTGAATTTAACTGTTTCATTTATTGCTTGTTAATAGCATAAAAGTAATATTTTACTATTTTCTCTCCCAGA
The DNA here is from genome assembly GCA_031769625.1 of Taudactylus pleione. Classification (NCBI taxonomy): domain Eukaryota; kingdom Metazoa; phylum Chordata; class Amphibia; order Anura; family Myobatrachidae; genus Taudactylus; species Taudactylus pleione. The sequence goes on from JAUIMM010000250.1 coordinate 4,429,439, forward strand.
AACCACATCAGCTGGAAGTGGTAAGCATTTCACTAGTAAAGTCCAGCAGTCTTAATCATCACCAAATAGTTGATAACAATATGATGAATTTGGTATTTATGGTGATAAATAATTGAATATATTGTGTTTGTAGATCAGTTTTAACTTTTGTAATGATATTTTGTCATTTCTTTCAGAACAAGTGTATGAACCTTCAGGTAAATTTTCCATCTTCCCAAACCCATTTTCCATAACCTTTCATGAAAATGTTATTTAAAGATAGTTGTTTCCTTGTATATAGCAGCACATAATAATCCTTATGCTAGTTATAATGGTATGCTTCCACTTTGTACAAATGATGCCTTGTTCAGTATATCCAAACTATAACATGATGTAAGAAACAATACTGATGTTAGAACTTTCCTTTTATACTCGGCCATAACTTTTGTGCTATGAGATTTTTAACTTAAATTTGAATATCACAAGATTTTGCAGACATAAAAAAAATAAGATTTACACCACATACATGATATATTTATAAATAATAATAAATCAATAATATGGCAATGTAGGACCATTTGAAAAGCCAGGTACAGTTTTGCAATATGAGTTATTGGTTCTATCAACTCCTAGTATATACTACGAGATAAAATAGCTATGTATGAAATAATGTCTATATATATGGTATTACAATCCTGTGCATGGTACAAGAAAAGATAGCACACCATAGCAATTCTACCACATGGGCAAAATATATTTCAGTTTATTATAACATTTTATTTTGTTTTTACCTAATTTTTACAATAAATATTAAAGTGTTTGCTTTGATGTTTCAAATTAACATCAGATTGCTCAATCTTGTTTTGTATTTTATAATCTTATCTTGCATTTATTAAAATGTAAATTACTAACTAGTCCCAAGTAAAAATGTCCTTTTTCAGAGGGAGGATAGCTTTTGAATAATAATAATAAATGTATGTTAAAGTCTTTGAATATAAAGTTTCATCTCAATACACATAATGTGAACTAGAAAGACCACCATATGAATTCATAAGTTGCTCTAGAAGTGCTAAAAATGTTTTATGAATTTAAAGCTATAATTCATATTAAATTATTACTTTATTGCATGAGAATATACAGTTTAATTATTCCATATTAAAGGTTATCTACCAGAAACTCTGTACAAGAGTTAACAATTTAAGATTACAACTATTTATCAATACTCATACTCAAAAATAAAATAAACAAAAACTTTTCTTAGCAAATTTTCTATAAAATATAATTGGATGTGCTATATACAATTTAATGGTAACTCTATAGAGAAAAAACAATGAACTGATGAATTTAATATTTTTGACTTTCTAATTACATGTATTCGACAAAGATACAAAAAAGGGTAGCATTCTTTTCCCTAGCTTTATATACCAGTTTTGAGGTGAATATCATATTCTCCAATTTGAAGTTGATAAGAAATATAACATTTCATTTTTTAAAGGTATGTCTATCTAGGTCTAAATTCTTTAAAGTGCAACATTATTTTAGTTTGTTACAGAGTTGTGAATTTAACTATTTCATTTATTGCTTGTTAATAGCATAAAAGTAATATTTTACTATATTCTCTCCCAGAAACCACATCAGCTGGAAGTGGTAAGCATTTCACTAGTAAAGTCCAGCAGTGTTAATCATCACCAAATAATTGATAACAATATGATGAATTTGGTATTTGTGGTGATAAATAATTGAATATATTGTGTTTGTAGATCAGTTTTAACTTTTGTAATGATATTTTGTCATTTCTTTCAGAACAAGTGTATGAACCTTCAGGTAAATTTTCCATCTTCCCAAGCCCATTTTCCAAAACCTTTCATGAAAATGTTATTTAAAATTAGTTGTTTCCTTGTATATAGCAGCACATATTAATCCTTATGCTAGTCATAATGGTATGCTTCCACTCTGTACAAATGATGCCTTGTTCAGTATATCCAAACTATAACATGATGTATGAAACAATACTGATGTTAGAACTTTCCTTTTATACTCGGCCATAACTTTTGTGCTATGAGATTTTTAACATAAATTTGAATATCACAAGATTTTGCAGACATAAAAAAATAAGATTTACACCACATACATGACATATTTATAAATAATAATAAATCAATAATATGGCAATGTAGGACCATTTGAAAAGCCAGGTACAGTTTTGCAATATGAGCTATTGGTTCTATCAACTCCTAGTATATACTACCAGATAAAATAGCTATGTATGAAATAATGTTTATATATATGGTATTACAATCCTGTGCATTGTATAAGGAAAGATAGCACACCATAGCAATTCTACCACATGGGCAAAATATATTTCAGTTTATTATAACATTTTATTTTGCTTTTACCTAATTTTTACAATAAATATTAAAGTGTTTGCTTTGATGTTTCAAATTAACATCAGATTGCTCAATCTTGTTTTGTATTTTATAATCTTATCTTGCATTTATTAAATTGTAAATGACTAACTAGTCCCAAGTAAAAATGTCCTTTTTCAGAGGGAGGATAGCTTTTGAATAATAATAATAAATGTATGTTAAAGTCTTTGAATATAAAGTTTCATCTCAATACACATAATGTGAATTAGAAAGACCACCATATGAATTCATAAGTTGCTCTAGAAGTGCTAAAAATGTTTTATGAATTTAAAGCTATAATTCATATTAAATTATTACTTTATTGCATGAGAATATACAGTTTAATTATTCCATATTAAAGGTTATCTACCAGAAACTCTGTACAAGAGTTAACAATTTAAGATTACAACTATTTATCAATACTCATACTCAAAAATAAAATAAACAAAAACTTTTCTTAGCAAATTTTCTATAAAATATAATTGGATGTGCTATATACAATTTAATGGTAACTCTATAGAGAAAAAACAATGAACTGATGAATTTAATATTTTTGACTTTCTAATTACATGTATTCGACAAAGATACAAAAAAGGGTAGCATTCTTTTCCCTAGCTTTATATACCAGTTTTGAGGTGAATATCATATTCTCCAATTTGAAGTTGATAAGAAATATAACATTTCATTTTTTAAAGGTATGTCTATCCAGGTCTAAATTCTTTAAAGGGCAACATTATTTTAGTTTGTTACAGAGTTGTGAATTTAACTATTTCATTTATTGCTTGTTAATAGCATAAAAGTAATATTTTACTATATTCTCTCCCAGAAACCACATCAGCTGGAAGTGGTAAGCATTTCACTAGTAAAGTCCAGCAGTGTTAATCATCACCAAATAATTGATAACAATATGATGAATTTGGTAATTGTGGTGATAAATAATTGAATATATTGTGTTTGTAGATCAGTTTTAACTTTTGTAATGATATTTTGTCATTTCTTTCAGAACAAGTGTATGAACCTTCAGGTAAATTTTCCATCTTCCCAAGCCCATTTTCCAAAACCTTTCTTGAAAATGTTATTTAAAATTAGTTGTTTCCTTGTATATAGCAGCACATATTAATCCTTATGCTAGTTATAATGGTATGCTTCCACTCTGTACAAATGATGCCTTGTTCAGTATATCCAAACTATAACATGATGTATGAAACAATACTGATGTTAGAACTTTCCTTTTATACTCGGCCATAACTTTTGTGCTATGAGATTTTTAACATAAATTTGAATATCACAAGATTTTGCAGACATAAAAAAATAAGATTTACACCACATACATGACATATTTATAAATAATAATAAATCAATAATATGGCAATGTAGGACCATTTGAAAAGCCAGGTACAGTTTTGCAATATGAGCTATTGGTTCTATCAACTCCTAGTATATACTACCAGATAAAATAGCTATGTATGAAAGAATGTTTATATATATATGGTATTACAATCCTGTGCATTGTATAAGGAAAGATAGCACACCATAGCAATTCTACCACATGGGCAAAATATATTTCAGTTTATTATAACATTTTATTTTGTTTTTACCTAATTTTTACAATAAATATTAAAGTGTTTGCTTTGATGTTTCAAATTAACATCAGATTGCTCAATCTTGTTTTGTATTTTATAATCTTATCTTGCATTTATTACATTTTAAATGACTATATAGTCCCAAGTAAAAACATCCATTTCCAGAGGGAGGATAGCTTTTGAATAATAAGAATAAATGTAGGTTAAAGTCTTTGAATATAAAATTTCATCTCAATACACATAATGTGAATTAGAAAGACCACCATATGAATTCATAAGTTTCTCTAGAAGTGCTAAAAATGTTTTATGAATTTAAAGCTATAATTCATATTAAATTATTACTTTATTGCATGAGAATATACAGTTTAATCATTCCATTTTAAAGGTTATCTACCAGAAACTCTCTACAAGAGTTAACAATTTAAGATTACAACTATTTATCAATACTCATACTCCAAAATAAAATAAACAAAAACTTTTCTTAGCAAATTTTCTATAACATATAATTGGATATGCTATATACAATTTAATGGTACCTCTATAGAGAAAAAATAATGAACTTATGAACTTAATATTTTTAACTTTCTAATTACATGTATTCGACTTAGATACAAAAAAGGGTAGCATTCTTTTCCCTAGCTTTATATACCAGTTTTGAGGTGAATATCATATTCTCCAATTTGAAGTTGATAAGAAATATAACATTTCATTTTTTAAAAGTATGTCTATCCAGGTCTAAATTCTTTAAAATGCAACATTATTTTAGTTTGTTACAGAGTTGTGAATTTAACTGTTTCATTTATTGCTTGTTAATAGCATAAAAGTAATATTTTACTATTTTCTCTCCCAGAAACCACATCAGCTGGAAGTGGTAAGCATTTCACTAGTAAAGTCCAGCAGTCTTAATCATCACCAAATAGTTGATAACAATATGATGAATTTGGTATTTATGGTGATAAATAATTGAATATATTGTGTTTGTAGATCAGTTTTAACTTTTGTAATGATATTTTGTCATTTCTTTCAGAACAAGTGTATGAACCTTCAGGTAAATTTTCCATCTTCCCAAACCCATTTTCCATAACCTTTCATGAAAATGTTATTTAAAGATAGTTGTTTCCTTGTATATAGCAGCACATAATAATCCTTATGCTAGTTATAATGGTATGCTTCCACTTTGTACAAATGATGCCTTGTTCAGTATATCCAAACTATAACATGATGTAAGAAACAATACTGATGTTAGAACTTTCCTTTTATACTCGGCCATAACTTTTGTGCTATGAGATTTTTAACTTAAATTTGAATATCACAAGATTTTGCAGACATAAAAAAAATAAGATTTACACCACATACATGATATATTTATAAATAATAATAAATCAATAATATGGCAATGTAGGACCATTTGAAAAGCCAGGTACAGTTTTGCAATATGAGTTATTGGTTCTATCAACTCCTAGTATATACTACGAGATAAAATAGCTATGTATGAAATAATGTCTATATATATGGTATTACAATCCTGTGCATGGTACAAGAAAAGATAGCACACCATAGCAATTCTACCACATGGGCAAAATATATTTCAGTTTATTATAACATTTTATTTTGTTTTTACCTAATTTTTACAATAAATATTAAAGTGTTTGCTTTGATGTTTCAAATTAACATCAGATTGCTCAATCTTGTTTTGTATTTTATAATCTTGTCTTGCATTTATTAAAATGTAAATTACTAACTAGTCCCAAGTAAAAATGTCCTTTTTCAGAGGGAGGATAGCTTTTGAATAATAATAATAAATGTATGTTAAAGTCTTTGAATATAAAGTTTCATCTCAATACACATAATGTGAACTAGAAAGACCACCATATGAATTCATAAGTTGCTCTAGAAGTGCTAAAAATGTTTTATGAATTTAAAGCTATAATTCATATTAAATTATTACTTTATTGCATGAGAATATACAGTTTAATTATTCCATATTAAAGGTTATCTACCAGAAACTCTGTACAAGAGTTAACAATTTAAGATTACAACTATTTATCAATACTCATACTCAAAAATAAAATAAACAAAAACTTTTCTTAGCAAATTTTCTATAAAATATAATTGGATGTGCTATATACAATTTAATGGTAACTCTATAGAGAAAAAACAATGAACTGATGAATTTAATATTTTTGACTTTCTAATTACATGTATTCGACAAAGATACAAAAAAGGGTAGCATTCTTTTCCCTAGCTTTATATACCAGTTTTGAGGTGAATATCATATTCTCCAATTTGAAGTTGATAAGAAATATAACATTTCATTTTTTAAAGGTATGTCTATCTAGGTCTAAATTCTTTAAAGTGCAACATTATTTTAGTTTGTTACAGAGTTGTGAATTTAACTATTTCATTTATTGCTTGTTAATAGCATAAAAGTAATATTTTACTATATTCTCTCCCAGAAACCACATCAGCTGGAAGTGGTAAGCATTTCACTAGTAAAGTCCAGCAGTCTTAATCATCACCAAATAAAAGTCCAGCAGTCTTAATCATCACCAAATTATTGATAACAATATGATGAATTTGGTATTTATGGTGATAAATAATTGAATATATTGTGTTTGTAGATCAGTTTTACCTTTTGTAATGATATTTTGTCATTTCTTTCAGAACAAGTGTATGAACCTTCAGGTAAATTTTCCATCTTCCCAAACCCATTTTCCATAACCTTTCATGAAAATGTTATTTAAAATTAGTTTTGTTCCTTGTATATAGCAGCACATAATAATCCTTATGCTAGTTATAATGGTATGCTTCCACTCTGTACAAATGATGCCTTGTTCAGTATATCCAAACTATAACATGATGTATGAAACAATACTGATGTTAGAACTTTCCTTTTATACTCGGCCATAACTTTTGTGCTATGAGATTTTTAACATAAATTTGAATGTCACAAGATTTTGCAGACATAAAAAAATAAGATTTACACCACATACATGACATATTTATAAATAATAATAAATAAAAAATATGGCAAAGTAGGACTATTTGAAAAACCAGGTACAGTTTTGCAATATGAGCTATTGGTTCTATCAACTCCTAGTATATACTACGAGATAAAATAGCTATGTATGAAATAATGTCTATATATATGGTATTACAATCCTGTGCATGGTACAAGAAAAGATAGCACACCATAGCAATTCTACCACATGGGCAAAATATATTTCAGTTTATTATAACATTTTATTTTGTTTTTACCTAATTTTTACAATAAATATTAAAGTGTTTGCTTTGATGTTTCAAATTAACATCAGATTGCTCAATCTTGTTTTGTATTTTATAATCTTGTCTTGCATTTATTAAATTGTAAATTACTAACTAGTCCCAAGTAAAAATGTCCTTTTTTTAGAGGGAGGATAGCTTTTGAATAATAATAATAAATGTTGGTTAAAGTCTTTGAATATAAAGTTTCATCTCAATACACATAATGTGAATTAGAAAGACCACCATAAGAATTCATAAGTTGCTCTAGAAGTGCTAAAAATGTTTTATGAATTTAAAGCTATAATTCATATTAAATTATTACTTTATTGCATGAGAATATACAGTTTAATTATTCCATATTAAAGGTTATCTACCAGAAACTCTGTACAAGAGTTAACAATTTAAGATTACAACTATTTATCAATACTCATACTCCAAAATAAAATAAAAAAAAACTTTTCTTAGCAAATTTTCTATAATATATAATTGGATATGCTATATACAATTTAATGGTACCTCTATAGAGAAAAAATAATGAACTTATGAATTTTATATTTTTAACTTTCTAATTACATGTATTCGACTTAGATACAAAAAAGGGTAGCATTCTTTTCCCTAGCTTTATATACCAGTTTTGAGGTGAATATCATATTCTCCAATTTGAAGTTGATAAGAAATATAACATTTCATTTTTTAAAGGTATGTCTATCCAGGTCTAAATTCTTTAAAATGCAACATTATTTTAGTTTGTTACAGAGTTGTGAATTTAACTATTTCATTTATTGCTTGTTAATAGCATAAAAGTAATATTTTACTATTTTCTCTCCCAGAAACCACATCAGCTGGAAGTGGTAAGCATTTCACTAGTAAAGTCCAGCAGTCTTAATCATCACAAAATAATTGATAACAATATGATGAATTTGGTATTTGTGGTGATAAATAATTGAATATATTGTGTTTGTAGATCAGTTTTAACTTTTGTAATGATATTTTGTCATTTCTTTCAGAACAAGTGTATGAACCTTCAGGTAAATTTTCCATCTTCCCAAGCCCATTTTCCAAAACCTTTCAAGAAAATGTTATTTAAAATTAGTTGTTTCCTTGTATATAGCAGCACATAATAATCATTATGCTAGTTATAATGGTATGCTTCCACTCTGTACAAATGATGCCTTGTTCAGTATATCCAAACTATAACATGATGTATGAAACAATACTGATGTTAGAACTTTCCTTTAATACTCGGCCATAACTTTTGTGCTATGAGATTTTTAACATAAATTTGAATATCACAAGATTTTGCAGACATAAAAAAATAAGATTTACACCACATACATGACATATTTATAAATAATAATAAATCAATAATATGGCAATGTAGGACCATTTGAAAAGCCAGGTACAGTTTTTCAATATGAGCTATTGGTTCTATCAACTCCTAGTATATACTATGAGATAAAATAGCTATGTATGAAATAATGTCTATATATATGGTATTACAATCCTGTGCATGGTACAAGAAAAGATAGCACACCATAGCAATTCTACCACATGGGCAAAATATATTTCAGTTTATTATAACATTTTATTTTGTTTTTACCTAATTTTTACAATAAATATTAAAGTGTTTGCTTTGATGTTTCAAATTAACATCAGATTGCTCAATCTTGTTTTGTATTTTATAATCTTGTCTTGCATTTATTAAATTTTAAATGACTATATAGTCCCAAGTAAAAACATCCATTTCCAGAGGGAGGATAGCTTTTGAATAATAATAATAAATGTAGGTTAAAGTCTTTGAATATAAAATTTCATCTCAATACACATAATGTGAATTAGAAAGACCACCATATGAATTCATAAGTTGCTCTAGAAGTGCTAAAAATGTTTTATGAATTTAAAGCTATAATTCATATTAAATTATTACTTTGTTGCATGAGAATATACAGTTTAATCATTCCATTTTAAAGGTTATCTACCAGAAACTCTCTACAAGAGTTAACAATTGAAGATTACAACTATTTATCAATACTCATACTCCAAAATAAAATAAACAAAAACTTTTCTTAGCAAATTTTCTATAACATATAATTGGATATGCTATATACAATTTAATGGTACCTCTATAGAGAAAAAATAATGAACTTATGAATTTAATATTTTTAACTTTCTAATTACATGTATTCGACTTAGATACAAAAAAGGGTAGCATTCTTTTCCCTAGCTTTATATACCAGTTTTGAGGTGAATATCATATTCTCCAATTTGAAGTTGATAAGAAATATAACATTTCATTTTTTAAAGGTATGTCTATCCAGGTCTAAATTCTTTAAAATGCAACATTATTTTAGTTTGTTACAGAGTTGTGAATTTAACTGTTTCATTTATTGCTTGTTAATAGCATAAAAGTAATATTTGACTATTTTCTCTCCCAGAAACCACATCAGCTGGAAGTGGTAAGCATTTCACTAGTAAAGTCCAGCAGTCTTAATCATCACCAAATAATTGATAACAATATGATGAATTTGATATTTATGGTGATAAATAATTGAATATATTGTGTTTGTAGATCAGTTTTAACTTTTGTAATGATATTTTGTCATTTCTTTCAGAACAAGTGTATGAACCTTCAGGTAAATTTTCCATCTTCCCAAACCCATTTTCCATAACCTTTCATGAAAATGTTATTTAAAATTAGTTGTTTCCTTGTATATAGCAGCACATAATAATCCTTATGCTAGTTATAATGGTATGCTTCCGCTCTATACAAATGATGCCTTGTTCAGTATATCCAAACTATAACATGATGTATGAAACAATACTGATGTTAGAACTTTCCTTTTATACTCGGCCATAACTTTTGTGCTATGAGATTTTTAACATAAATTTGAATATCACAAGATTTTGCAGACATAAAAAAAATAAGATTTACACCACATACATGACATATTTATAAATAATAATAAATCAAAAATATGGCAATGTAGGACCATTTGAAAAGCCAGGTACAGTTTTGCAATATGAGCTATTGGTTCTATCAACTCCTAGTATATACTACGAGATAAAATAGCTATGTATGAAATAATGTCTATATATATATGGTATTACAATCCTGTGCATGGTACAAGAAAAGATAGCACACCATAGCAATTCTACCACATGGGCAAAATATATTTCAGTTTATTATAACATTTTATTTTGTTTTTACCTAATTTTTACAATAAATATTAAAGTGTTTGCTTTGATGTTTCAAATTAACATCAGATTGCTCAATCTTGTTTTGTATTTTATAATCTTGTCTTGCATTTATTAAATTTTAAATGACTATATAGTCCCAAGTAAAAACATCCATTTCCAGAGGGAGGATAGCTTTTGAATAATAATAATAAATGTAGGTTAAAGTCTTTGAATATAAAATTTCATCTCAATACACATAATGTGAATTAGAAAGACCACCATATGAATTCATAAGTTGCTCTAGAAGTGCTAAAAATGTTTTATGAATTTAAAGTATAATTCATATTAAATTATTACTTTATTGCATGAGAATATACAGTTTAATCATTCTATTTTAAAGGTTATCTACCAGAAACTCTCTACAAGAGTTAACAATTTAAGATTACAACTATTTATCAATACTCATACTCAAAAATAAAATAAACAAAAACTTTTCTTAGCAAATTTTCTATAACATATAATTGGATATGCTATATACAATTTAATGGTACCTCTATAGAGAAAAAATAATGAACTTATGAATTTAATATTTTTAACTTTCTAATTACATGTATTCGACTTAGATACAAAAAAGGGTAGCATTCTTTTCCCTAGCTTTATATACCAGTTTTGAGGTGAATATCATATTCTCCAATTTGAAGTTGATAAGAAATATAACATTTCATTTTTTAAAGGTATGTCTATCCAGGTCTAAATTCTTTAAAATGCAACATTATTTTAGTTTGTTACAGAGTTGTGAATTTAACTGTTTCATTTATTGCTTGTTAATAGCATAAAAGTAATATTTTACTATTTTCTCTCCCAGAAACCACATCAGCTGGAAGTGGTAAGCATTTCACTAGTAAAGTCCAGCAGTCTTAATCATCACCAAATAATTGATAACAATATGATGAATTTGGTATTTATGGTGATAAATAATTGAATATATTGTGTTTGTAGATCAGTTTTAACTTTTGTAATGATATTTTGTCATTTCTTTCAGAACAAGTGTATGAACCTTCAGGTAAATTTTCCATCTTCCCAAACCCATTTTCCATAACATTTCATGAAAATGTTATTTAAAATTAGTTGTTTCCTTGTATATAGCAGCACATAATAATCCTTATGCTAGTTATAATGGTATGCTTCCGCTCTGTACAAATGATGCCTTGTTCAGTATATCCAAACTATAACATGATGTATGAAACAATACTGATGTTAGAACTTTCCTTTTATACTCGGCCATAACTTTTGTGCTATGAGATTTTTAACATAAATTTGAATATCACAAGATTTTGCAGACATAAAAAAAAATAAGATTTACACCACATACATGACATAATTATAAATAATAATAAATCAAAAATATGGCAATGTAGGACCATTTGAAAAGCCAGGTACAGTTTTGCAATATGAGCTATTGGTTCTATCAACTCCTAGTATATACTACGAGATAAAATAGCTATGTATGAAATAATGTCTATATATATGGTATTACAATCCTGTGCATGGTACAAGAAAAGATAGCACACCATAGCAATTCTACCACATGGGCAAAATATATTTCAGTTTATTATAACATTTTATTTTGTTTTTACCTAATTTTTACTATAAATATTAAAGTGTTTGCTTTGATGTTTCAAATTAAAATCAGATTGCTCAATCTTGTTTTGTATTTTATAATCTTGTCTTGCATTTATTAAATTTTAAATGACTATATAGTCCCATATAAAAACATCCATTTCCAGAGGGAGGATAGCTTTTGAATAATAATAATAATAAATGTAGGTTAAAGTCTTTGAATATAAAATTTCATCTCAATACACATAATGTGAATTAGAAAGACCACCATATGAATTCATAAGTTGCTCTAGAAGTGCTAAAAATGTTTTATGAATTTAAAGCTATAATTCATATTAAATTATTACTTTATTGCTTGAGAATATACAGTTTAATCATTCCATTTTAAAGGTTATCTACCAGAAACTCTCTACAAGAGTTAACAATTTAAGATTACAACTATTTATCAATACTCATACTCCAAAATAAAATAAACAAAAACTTTTCTTAGCAAATTTTCTATAACATATAATTGGATATGCTATATACAATTTAATGGTACCTCTATAGAGAAAAAATAATGAACTTATGAATTTAATATTTTTAACTTTCTAATTACATGTATTCGACTTAGATACAAAAAAGGGTAGCATTCTTTTCCCTAGCTTTATATACCAGTTTTGAGGTGAATATCATATTCTCCAATTTGAATTTGATAAGAAATATAACATTTCATTTTTTAAAGGTATGTCTATCCAGGTCTAAATTCTTTAAAATGCAACATTATTTTAGTTTGTTACAGAGTTGTGAATTTAACTGTTTCATTTATTGCTTGTTAATAGCATAAAAGTAATATTTTACTATTTTGTCTCCCAGAAACCACATCAGCTGGAAGTGGTAAGCATTTCACTAGTAAAGTCCAGCAGTCTTAATCATCACCAAATAATTGATAACAATATGATGAATTTGGTATTTATGGTGATAAATAATTGAATATATTGTGTTTGTAGATCAGTTTTAACTTTTGTAATGATATTTTGTCATTTCTTTCAGAACAAGTGTATGAACCTTCAGGTAAATTTTCCATCTTCCCAAACCCATTTTCCATAACCTTTCATGAAAATGTTATTTAAAATTAGTTGTTTCCTTGTATATAGCAGCACATAATAATCGTTATGCTAGTTATAATGGTATGCTTCCACTCTGTACAAATGATGCCTTGTTCAGTATATCCAAACTATAACATGATGTATGAAACAATACTGATGTTAGAACTTTCCTTTTATACTCGGCCATAACTTTTGTGCTATGAGATTTTTAACATAAATTTGAATATCACAAGATTTTGCAGACTTAAAAAAAAATAAGATTTACACCACATACATGACATATTTATAAATAATAATAAATCAATAATATGGCAATGTAGGACGATTTGAAAAGCCAGGTACAGTTTTGCAATATGAGCTATTGGTTCTATCAACCCCTAGTATATACTATGAGATAAAATAGCTATGTATGTAATAATGTCTATATATATGGTATTACAATCCTGTGCATGGTACAAGAAAAGATAGCACACCATAGCAATTCTACCACATGGGTAAAATATATTTCAGTTTATTATAACATTTTATTTTGTTTTTACCTAATTTTTACAATAAATATTAAAGTGTTTGCTTTGATGTTTCAAATTAACATCAGATTGCTCAATCTTGTTTTGTATTTTATAATCTTGTCTTGCATTTATTAAATTGTAAATTACTAACTAGTCCCAAGTAAAAATGTCCTTTTTCAGAGGGAGGATAGCTTTTGAATAATAATAATAAATGTAGATTAAAGTCTTTGAATATAAAGTTTCATCTCAATACACATAATGTGAATTAGAAAGACCACCATATGAATTCATAAGTTGCTCTAGAAGTGCTAAAAATGTTTTATGAATTTAAAGCTATAATTCATATTAAATTATTACTTTATTGCATGAGAATATACAGTTTAATCATTCCATTTTAAAGGTTATCTACCAGAAACTCTCTACAAGAGTTAACAATTTAAGATTACAACTATTTATCAATACTCATACTCAAAAATAAAATAAACAAAAACTTTTCTTAGCAAATTTTCTATAACATATAATTGGATATGCTATATACAATTTAATGGTACCTCTATAGAGAAAAAATAATGAACTTATGAATTTAATATTTTTAACTTTCTAATTACATGTATTCGACTTAGATACAAAAAAGGGTAGCATTCTTTTCCCTAGCTTTATATACCAGTTTTGAGGTGAATATCATATTCTCCAATTTGAAGTTGCTAAGAAATATAACATTTCATTTTTTAAAGGTATGTCTATCCAGGTCTAAATTCTTTAAAATGCAACATTATTTTAGTTTGTTACAGAGTTGTGAATTTAACTGTTTCATTTATTGCTTGTTAATAGCATAAAAGTAATATTTTACTATTTTCTCTCCCAGAAACCACATCAGCTGGAAGTGGTAAGCATTTCACTAGTAAAGTCCAGCAGTCTTAATCATCACCAAATAATTGATAACAATATGATGAATTTGGTATTTATGGTGATAAATAATTGAATATATTGTGTTTGTAGATCAGTTTTAACTTTTGTAATGATATTTTGTCATTTCTTTCAGAACAAGTGTATGAACCTTCAGGTAAATTTTCCATCTTCCCAAACCCATTTTCCATAACCTTTCATGAAAATGTTATTTAAAATTAGTTGTTTCCTTGTATATAGCAGCACATAATAATCCTTATGCTAGTTATAATGGTATGCTTCCACTCTGTACAAATGATGCCTTGTTCAGTATATCCAAACTATAACATGATGTATGAAACAATACTGATGTTAGAACTTTCCTTTAATACTCGGCCATAACTTTTGTGCTATGAGATTTTTAACATAAATTTGAATATCACAAGATTTTGCAGACATAAAAAAATAAGATTTACACCACATACATGACATATTTATAAATAATAATAAATCAATAATATGGCAATGTAGGACCATTTGAAAAGCCAGGTACAGTTTTTCAATATGAGCTATTGGTTCTATCAACTCCTAGTATATACTATGAGATAAAATAGCTATGTATGAAATAATGTCTATATATATGGTATTACAATCCTGTGCATGGTACAAGAAAAGATAGCACACCATAGCAATTCTACCACATGGGCAAATTATATTTCAGTTTATTATAACATTTTATTTTGTTTTTACCTAATTTTTACAATAAATATTAAAGTGTTTGCTTTGATGTTTCAAATTAACATCAGATTGCTCAATCTTGTTTTGTATTTTATAATCTTGTCTTGCATTTATTAAATTTTAAATGACTATATAGTCCCAAGTAAAAACATCCATTTCCAGAGGGAGGATAGCTTTTGAATAATAATAATAAATGTAGGTTAAAGTCTTTGAATATAAAATTTCATCTCAATACACATAATGTGAATTAGAAAGACCACCATATGAATTCATAAGTTGCTCTAGAAGTGCTAAAAATGTTTTATGAATTTAAAGCTATAATTCATATTAAATTATTACTTTGTTGCATGAGAATATACAGTTTAATCATTCCATTTTAAAGGTTATCTACCAGAAACTCTCTACAAGAGTTAACAATTGAAGATTACAACTATTTATCAATACTCATACTCCAAAATAAAATAAACAAAAACTTTTCTTAGCAAATTTTCTATAACATATAATTGGATATGCTATATACAATTTAATGGTACCTCTATAGAGAAAAAATAATGAACTTATGAATTTAATATTTTTAACTTTCTAATTACATGTATTCGACTTAGATACAAAAAAGGGTAGCATTCTTTTCCCTAGCTTTATATACCAGTTTTGAGGTGAATATCATATTCTCCAATTTGAAGTTGATAAGAAATATAACATTTCATTTTTTAAAGGTATGTCTATCCAGGTCTAAATTCTTTAAAATGCAACATTATTTTAGTTTGTTACAGAGTTGTGAATTTAACTGTTTCATTTATTGCTTGTTAATAGCATAAAAGTAATATTTGACTATTTTCTCTCCCAGAAACCACATCAGCTGGAAGTGGTAAGCATTTCACTAGTAAAGTCCAGCAGTCTTAATCATCACCAAATAATTGATAACAATATGATGAATTTGATATTTATGGTGATAAATAATTGAATATATTGTGTTTGTAGATCAGTTTTAACTTTTGTAATGATATTTTGTCATTTCTTTCAGAACAAGTGTATGAACCTTCAGGTAAATTTTCCATCTTCCCAAACCCATTTTCCATAACCTTTCATGAAAATGTTATTTAAAATTAGTTGTTTCCTTGTATATAGCAGCACATAATAATCCTTATGCTAGTTATAATGGTATGCTTCCGCTCTATACAAATGATGCCTTGTTCAGTATATCCAAACTATAACATGATGTATGAAACAATACTGATGTTAGAACTTTCCTTTTATACTCGGCCATAACTTTTGTGCTATGAGATTTTTAACATAAATTTGAATATCACAAGATTTTGCAGACATAAAAAAAATAAGATTTACACCACATACATGACATATTTATAAATAATAATAAATCAAAAATATGGCAATGTAGGACCATTTGAAAAGCCAGGTACAGTTTTGCAATATGAGCTATTGGTTCTATCAACTCCTAGTATATACTACGAGATAAAATAGCTATGTATGAAATAATGTCTATATATATATGGTATTACAATCCTGTGCATGGTACAAGAAAAGATAGCACACCATAGCAATTCTACCACATGGGCAAAATATATTTCAGTTTATTATAACATTTTATTTTGTTTTTACCTAATTTTTACAATAAATATTAAAGTGTTTGCTTTGATGTTTCAAATTAACATCAGATTGCTCAATCTTGTTTTGTATTTTATAATCTTGTCTTGCATTTATTAAATTTTAAATGACTATATAGTCCCAAGTAAAAACATCCATTTCCAGAGGGAGGATAGCTTTTGAATAATAATAATAAATGTAGGTTAAAGTCTTTGAATATAAAATTTCATCTCAATACACATAATGTGAATTAGAAAGACCACCATATGAATTCATAAGTTGCTCTAGAAGTGCTAAAAATGTTTTATGAATTTAAAGTATAATTCATATTAAATTATTACTTTATTGCATGAGAATATACAGTTTAATCATTCTATTTTAAAGGTTATCTACCAGAAACTCTCTACAAGAGTTAACAATTTAAGATTACAACTATTTATCAATACTCATACTCAAAAATAAAATAAACAAAAACTTTTCTTAGCAAATTTTCTATAACATATAATTGGATATGCTATATACAATTTAATGGTACCTCTATAGAGAAAAAATAATGAACTTATGAATTTAATATTTTTAACTTTCTAATTACATGTATTCGACTTAGATACAAAAAAGGGTAGCATTCTTTTCCCTAGCTTTATATACCAGTTTTGAGGTGAATATCATATTCTCCAATTTGAAGTTGATAAGAAATATAACATTTCATTTTTTAAAGGTATGTCTATCCAGGTCTAAATTCTTTAAAATGCAACATTATTTTAGTTTGTTACAGAGTTGTGAATTTAACTGTTTCATTTATTGCTTGTTAATAGCATAAAAGTAATATTTTACTATTTTCTCTCCCAGAAACCACATCAGCTGGAAGTGGTAAGCATTTCACTAGTAAAGTCCAGCAGTCTTAATCATCACCAAATAATTGATAACAATATGATGAATTTGGTATTTATGGTGATAAATAATTGAATATATTGTGTTTGTAGATCAGTTTTAACTTTTGTAATGATATTTTGTCATTTCTTTCAGAACAAGTGTATGAACCTTCAGGTAAATTTTCCATCTTCCCAAACCCATTTTCCATAACATTTCATGAAAATGTTATTTAAAATTAGTTGTTTCCTTGTATATAGCAGCACATAATAATCCTTATGCTAGTTATAATGGTATGCTTCCGCTCTGTACAAATGATGCCTTGTTCAGTATATCCAAACTATAACATGATGTATGAAACAATACTGATGTTAGAACTTTCCTTTTATACTCGGCCATAACTTTTGTGCTATGAGATTTTTAACATAAATTTGAATATCACAAGATTTTGCAGACATAAAAAAAAATAAGATTTACACCACATACATGACATAATTATAAATAATAATAAATCAAAAATATGGCAATGTAGGACCATTTGAAAAGCCAGGTACAGTTTTGCAATATGAGCTATTGGTTCTATCAACTCCTAGTATATACTACGAGATAAAATAGCTATGTATGAAATAATGTCTATATATATGGTATTACAATCCTGTGCATGGTACAAGAAAAGATAGCACACCATAGCAATTCTACCACATGGGCAAAATATATTTCAGTTTATTATAACATTTTATTTTGTTTTTACCTAATTTTTACTATAAATATTAAAGTGTTTGCTTTGATGTTTCAAATTAAAATCAGATTGCTCAATCTTGTTTTGTATTTTATAATCTTGTCTTGCATTTATTAAATTTTAAATGACTATATAGTCCCATATAAAAACATCCATTTCCAGAGGGAGGATAGCTTTTGAATAATAATAATAATAAATGTAGGTTAAAGTCTTTGAATATAAAATTTCA
The DNA here is from genome assembly GCA_031769625.1 of Taudactylus pleione. NCBI lineage: Eukaryota > Metazoa > Chordata > Amphibia > Anura > Myobatrachidae > Taudactylus > Taudactylus pleione. The sequence continues at coordinate 4,448,130 of JAUIMM010000250.1, forward strand.
TCTCAATACACATAATGTGAATTAGAAAGACCACCATATGAATTCATAAGTTGCTCTAGAAGTGCTAAAAATGTTTTATGAATTTAAAGCTATAATTCATATTAAATTATTACTTTATTGCTTGAGAATATACAGTTTAATCATTCCATTTTAAAGGTTATCTACCAGAAACTCTCTACAAGAGTTAACAATTTAAGATTACAACTATTTATCAATACTCATACTCCAAAATAAAATAAACAAAAACTTTTCTTAGCAAATTTTCTATAACATATAATTGGATATGCTATATACAATTTAATGGTACCTCTATAGAGAAAAAATAATGAACTTATGAATTTAATATTTTTAACTTTCTAATTACATGTATTCGACTTAGATACAAAAAAGGGTAGCATTCTTTTCCCTAGCTTTATATACCAGTTTTGAGGTGAATATCATATTCTCCAATTTGAATTTGATAAGAAATATAACATTTCATTTTTTAAAGGTATGTCTATCCAGGTCTAAATTCTTTAAAATGCAACATTATTTTAGTTTGTTACAGAGTTGTGAATTTAACTGTTTCATTTATTGCTTGTTAATAGCATAAAAGTAATATTTTACTATTTTGTCTCCCAGAAACCACATCAGCTGGAAGTGGTAAGCATTTCACTAGTAAAGTCCAGCAGTCTTAATCATCACCAAATAATTGATAACAATATGATGAATTTGGTATTTATGGTGATAAATAATTGAATATATTGTGTTTGTAGATCAGTTTTAACTTTTGTAATGATATTTTGTCATTTCTTTCAGAACAAGTGTATGAACCTTCAGGTAAATTTTCCATCTTCCCAAACCCATTTTCCATAACCTTTCATGAAAATGTTATTTAAAATTAGTTGTTTCCTTGTATATAGCAGCACATAATAATCGTTATGCTAGTTATAATGGTATGCTTCCACTCTGTACAAATGATGCCTTGTTCAGTATATCCAAACTATAACATGATGTATGAAACAATACTGATGTTAGAACTTTCCTTTTATACTCGGCCATAACTTTTGTGCTATGAGATTTTTAACATAAATTTGAATATCACAAGATTTTGCAGACTTAAAAAAAAATAAGATTTACACCACATACATGACATATTTATAAATAATAATAAATCAATAATATGGCAATGTAGGACGATTTGAAAAGCCAGGTACAGTTTTGCAATATGAGCTATTGGTTCTATCAACCCCTAGTATATACTATGAGATAAAATAGCTATGTATGTAATAATGTCTATATATATGGTATTACAATCCTGTGCATGGTACAAGAAAAGATAGCACACCATAGCAATTCTACCACATGGGTAAAATATATTTCAGTTTATTATAACATTTTATTTTGTTTTTACCTAATTTTTACAATAAATATTAAAGTGTTTGCTTTGATGTTTCAAATTAACATCAGATTGCTCAATCTTGTTTTGTATTTTATAATCTTGTCTTGCATTTATTAAATTGTAAATTACTAACTAGTCCCAAGTAAAAATGTCCTTTTTCAGAGGGAGGATAGCTTTTGAATAATAATAATAAATGTAGATTAAAGTCTTTGAATATAAAGTTTCATCTCAATACACATAATGTGAATTAGAAAGACCACCATATGAATTCATAAGTTGCTCTAGAAGTGCTAAAAATGTTTTATGAATTTAAAGCTATAATTCATATTAAATTATTACTTTATTGCATGAGAATATACAGTTTAATCATTCCATTTTAAAGGTTATCTACCAGAAACTCTCTACAAGAGTTAACAATTTAAGATTACAACTATTTATCAATACTCATACTCAAAAATAAAATAAACAAAAACTTTTCTTAGCAAATTTTCTATAACATATAATTGGATATGCTATATACAATTTAATGGTACCTCTATAGAGAAAAAATAATGAACTTATGAATTTAATATTTTTAACTTTCTAATTACATGTATTCGACTTAGATACAAAAAAGGGTAGCATTCTTTTCCCTAGCTTTATATACCAGTTTTGAGGTGAATATCATATTCTCCAATTTGAAGTTGCTAAGAAATATAACATTTCATTTTTTAAAGGTATGTCTATCCAGGTCTAAATTCTTTAAAATGCAACATTATTTTAGTTTGTTACAGAGTTGTGAATTTAACTGTTTCATTTATTGCTTGTTAATAGCATAAAAGTAATATTTTACTATTTTCTCTCCCAGAAACCACATCAGCTGGAAGTGGTAAGCATTTCACTAGTAAAGTCCAGCAGTCTTAATCATCACCAAATAATTGATAACAATATGATGAATTTGGTATTTATGGTGATAAATAATTGAATATATTGTGTTTGTAGATCAGTTTTAACTTTTGTAATGATATTTTGTCATTTCTTTCAGAACAAGTGTATGAACCTTCAGGTAAATTTTCCATCTTCCCAAACCCATTTTCCATAACCTTTCATGAAAATGTTATTTAAAATTAGTTGTTTCCTTGTATATAGCAGCACATAATAATCCTTATGCTAGTTATAATGGTATGCTTCCACTCTGTACAAATGATGCCTTGTTCAGTATATCCAAACTATAACATGATGTATGAAACAATACTGATGTTAGAACTTTCCTTTTATACTCGGCCATAACTTTTGTGCTATGAGATTTTTAACATAAATTTGAATATCACAAGATTTTGCAGACATAAAAAAAATAAGATTTACACAACATACATGACATATTTATAAATAATATTAAATCAATAATATGGCAATGTAGGACCATTTGAAAAGCCAGGTACAGTTTTGCAATATGAGTTATTGGTTCTATCAACTCCTAGTATATACTACCAGATAAAATAGCTATGTATGAAATAATGTCTATATATATGGTATTACAATCCTGTGCATGGTACAAGAAAAGATAGCACACCATAGCAGTTCTACCACATGGGCATGATATATTTCAGTTTATTATAACATTTTATTTTGTTTTTACCTAATTTTTACTATAAATATTAAAGTGTTTGCTTTGATGTTTCAAATTAAAATCAGATTGCTCAATCTTGTTTTGTATTTTATAATCTTATCTTGCATTTATTAAATTGTAAATTACTATCTAGTCCCAAGTAAAAATGTCTTTTTCCAGAGGGAGGATAGCTTTTGAATAATAATAATAAATGTAGATTAAAGTCTTTGAATATAAAGTTTCATCTCAATACACATAATGTGAATTAGAAAGACCACCATATGAATTCATAAGTTGCTCTAGAAGTGCTAAAAATGTTTTATGAATTTAAAGCTATAATTCATATTAAATTATTACTTTATTGCATGAGAATATACAGTTTAATCATTCCATTTTAAAGGTTATCTACCAGAAACTCTCTACAAGAGTTAACAATTTAAGATTACAACTATTTATCAATACTCATACTCAAAAATAAAATAAACAAAAACTTTTCTTAGCAAATTTTCTATAACATATAATTGGATATGCTATATACAATTTAATGGTACCTCTATAGAGAAAAAATAATGAACTTATGAATTTAATATTTTTAACTTTCTAATTACATGTATTCGACTTAGATACAAAAAAGGGTAGCATTCTTTTCCCTAGCTTTATATACCAGTTTTGAGGTGAATATCATATTCTCCAATTTGAAGTTGCTAAGAAATATAACATTTCATTTTTTAAAGGTATGTCTATCCAGGTCTAAATTCTTTAAAATGCAACATTATTTTAGTTTGTTACAGAGTTGTGAATTTAACTGTTTCATTTATTGCTTGTTAATAGCATAAAAGTAATATTTTACTATTTTCTCTCCCAGAAACCACATCAGCTGGAAGTGGTAAGCATTTCACTAGTAAAGTCCAGCAGTCTTAATCATCACCAAATAATTGATAACAATATGATGAATTTGGTATTTATGGTGATAAATAATTGAATATATTGTGTTTGTAGATCAGTTTTAACTTTTGTAATGATATTTTGTCATTTCTTTCAGAACAAGTGTATGAACCTTCAGGTAAATTTTCCATCTTCCCAAACCCATTTTCCATAACCTTTCATGAAAATGTTATTTAAAATTAGTTGTTTCCTTGTATATAGCAGCACATAATAATCCTTATGCTAGTTATAATGGTATGCTTCCACTCTGTACAAATGATGCCTTGTTCAGTATATCCAAACTATAACATGATGTATGAAACAATACTGATGTTAGAACTTTCCTTTTATACTCGGCCATAACTTTTGTGCTATGAGATTTTTAACATAAATTTGAATATCACAAGATTTTGCAGACATAAAAAAAATAAGATTTACACAACATACATGACATATTTATAAATAATATTAAATCAATAATATGGCAATGTAGGACCATTTGAAAAGCCAGGTACAGTTTTGCAATATGAGTTATTGGTTCTATCAACTCCTAGTATATACTACCAGATAAAATAGCTATGTATGAAATAATGTCTATATATATGGTATTACAATCCTGTGCATGGTACAAGAAAAGATAGCACACCATAGCAGTTCTACCACATGGGCATGATATATTTCAGTTTATTATAACATTTTATTTTGTTTTTACCTAATTTTTACTATAAATATTAAAGTGTTTGCTTTGATGTTTCAAATTAAAATCAGATTGCTCAATCTTGTTTTGTATTTTATAATCTTATCTTGCATTTATTAAATTGTAAATTACTATCTAGTCCCAAGTAAAAATGTCTTTTTCCAGAGGGAGGATAGCTTTTGAATAATAATAATAATAAATGTAGGTTAAAGTCTTTGAATATAAAATTTCATCTCAATACACATAATGTGAATTAGAAAGACCACCATATGAATTCATAAGTTGCTCTAGAAGTGCTAAAAATGTTTTATGAATTTAAAGCTATAATTCATATTAAATTATTACTTTATTGCATGAGAATATACAGTTTAATCATTCCATATTAAAGGTTATCTACCAGAAACTCTCTACAAGAGTTAACAATTTAAGATTACAACTATTTATCAATACTCATACTCCAAAATAAAATAAACAAAAACTTTTCTTAGCAAATTTTCTATAACATATAACTGGATATGCTATATACAATTTAATGGTACCTCTAAAGAGAAAAAATAATGAACTTATGAATTTAATATTTTTAACTTTCTAATTACATGTATTCGACTTAGATACAAAAAAGGATAGCATTCTTTTCCCTAGCTTTATATACCAGTTTTGAGGTGAATATCATAATCTCCAATTTGAAGTTGCTAAGAAATATAACATTTCATTTTTTAAAGGTATGTCTATCCAGGTCTAAATTCTTTAAAATGCAACATTATTTTAGTTTGTTACAGAGTTGTGAATTTAACTGTTTCATTTATTGCTTGTTAATAGCATAAAAGTAATATTTTACTATTTTCTCTCCCAGAAACCACATCAGCTGGAAGTGGTACGCATTTCACTAGTAAAGTCCAGCAGTCTTAATCATCACCAAATAATTGATAACAATATGATGAATTTGGTATTTATGGTGATAAATAATTGAATATATTGTGTTTGTAGATCAGTTTTAACTTTTGTAATGATATTTTGTCATTTCTTTCAGAACAAGTGTATGAACCTTCAGGTAAATTTTCCATCTTCCCAAACCCATTTTCCATAACCTTTCATGAAAATGTTATTTAAAATTAGTTGTTTCCTTGTATATAGCAGCACATAATAATCCTTATGCTAGTTATAATGGTATGCTTCCACTCTGTACAAATGATGCCTTGTTCAGTATATCCAAACTATAACATGATGTATGAAACAATACTGATGTTAGAACTTTCCTTTTATACTCGGCCATAACTTTTGTGCTATGAGATTTTTAACATAAATTTGAATATCACAAGATTTTGCAGACATAAAAAAAATAAGATTTACACAACATACATGACATATTTATAAATAATATTAAATCAATAATATGGCAATGTAGGACCATTTGAAAAGCCAGGTACAGTTTTGCAATATGAGTTATTGGTTCTATCAACTCCTAGTATATACTACCAGATAAAATAGCTATGTATGAAATAATGTCTATATATATGGTATTACAATCCTGTGCATGGTACAAGAAAAGATAGCACACCATAGCAGTTCTACCACATGGGCATGATATATTTCAGTTTATTATAACATTTTATTTTGTTTTTACCTAATTTTTACTATAAATATTAAAGTGTTTGCTTTGATGTTTCAAATTAAAATCAGATTGCTCAATCTTGTTTTGTGTTTTATAATCTTATCTTGCATTTATTAAATTGTAAATTACTATCTAGTCCCAAGTAAAAATGTCTTTTTCCAGAGGGAGGATAGCTTTTGAATAATAATAATAATAAATGTAGGTTAAAGTCTTTGAATATAAAATTTCATCTCAATACACATAATGTGAATTAGAAAGACCACCATATGAATTCATAAGTTGCTCTAGAAGTGCTAAAAATGTTTTATGAATTTAAAGCTATAATTCATATTAAATTATTACTTTATTGCTTGAGAATATACAGTTTAATCATTCCATTTTAAAGGTTATCTACCAGAAACTCTCTACAAGAGTTAACAATTTAAGATTACAACTATTTATCAATACTCATACTCCAAAATAAAATAAACAAAAACTTTTCTTAGCAAATTTTCTATAACATATAATTGGATATGCTATATACAATTTAATGGTACCTCTATAGAGAAAAAATAATGAACTTATGAATTTAATATTTTTAACTTTCTAATTACATGTATTCGACTTAGATACAAAAAAGGGTAGCATTCTTTTCCCTAGCTTTATATACCAGTTTTGAGGTGAATATCATATTCTCCAATTTGAAGTTGATAAGAAATATAACATTTCATTTTTTAAAGGTATGTCTATCCAGGTCTAAATTCTTTAAAATGCAACATTATTTTAGTTTGTTACAGAGTTGTGAATTTAACTGTTTCATTTATTGCTTGTTAATAGCATAAAAGTAATATTTTACTATTTTGTCTCCCAGAAACCACATCAGCTGGAAGTGGTAAGCATTTCACTAGTAAAGTCCAGCAGTCTTAATCATCACCAAATAATTGATAACAATATGATGAATTTGGTATTTATGGTGATAAATAATTGAATATATTGTGTTTGTAGATCAGTTTTAACTTTTGTAATGATATTTTGTCATTTCTTTCAGAACAAGTGTATGAACCTTCAGGTAAATTTTCCATCTTCCCAAACCCATTTTCCATAACCTTTCATGAAAATGTTATTTAAAATTAGTTGTTTCCTTGTATATAGCAGCACATAATAATCGTTATGCTAGTTATAATGGTATGCTTCCACTCTGTACAAATGATGCCTTGTTCAGTATATCCAAACTATAACATGATGTATGAAACAATACTGATGTTAGAACTTTCCTTTTATACTCGGCCATAACTTTTGTGCTATGAGATTTTTAACATAAATTTGAATATCACAAGATTTTGCAGACTTAAAAAAAAATAAGATTTACACCACATACATGACATATTTATAAATAATAATAAATCAATAATATGGCAATGTAGGATGATTTGAAAAGCCAGGTACAGTTTTGCAATATGAGCTATTGGTTCTATCAACCCCTAGTATATACTATGAGATAAAATAGCTATGTATGTAATAATGTCTATATATATGGTATTACAATCCTGTGCATGGTACAAGAAAAGATAGCACACCATAGCAATTCTACCACATGGGTAAAATATATTTCAGTTTATTATAACATTTTATTTTGTTTTTACCTAATTTTTACAATAAATATTAAAGTGTTTGCTTTGATGTTTCAAATTAACATCAGATTGCTCAATCTTGTTTTGTATTTTATAATCTTGTCTTGCATTTATTAAATTGTAAATTACTAACTAGTCCCAAGTAAAAATGTCCTTTTTCAGAGGGAGGATAGCTTTTGAATAATAATAATAATAAATGTAGATTAAAGTCTTTGAATATAAAGTTTCATCTCAATACACATAATGTGAATTAGAAAGACCACCATATGAATTCATAAGTTGCTCTAGAAGTGCTAAAAATGTTTTATGAATTTAAAGCTATAATTCATATTAAATTATTACTTTATTGCTTGAGAATATACAGTTTAATCATTCCATTTTAAAGGTTATCTACCAGAAACTCTCTACAAGAGTTAACAATTTAAGATTACAACTATTTATCAATACTCATACTCAAAAATAAAATAAACAAAAACTTTTCTTAGCAAATTTTCTATAACATATAATTGGATATGCTATATACAATTTAATGGTACCTCTATAGAGAAAAAATAATGAACTTATGAATTTAATATTTTTAACTTTCTAATTACATGTATTCGACTTAGATACAAAAAAGGGTAGCATTCTTTTCCCTAGCTTTATATACCAGTTTTGAGGTGAATATCATATTCTCCAATTTGAAGTTGCTAAGAAATATAACATTTCATTTTTTAAAGGTATGTCTATCCAGGTCTAAATTCTTTAAAATGCAACATTATTTTAGTTTGTTACAGAGTTGTGAATTTAACTGTTTCATTTATTGCTTGTTAATAGCATAAAAGTAATATTTTACTATTTTCTCTCCCAGAAACCACATCAGCTGGAAGTGGTAAGCATTTCACTAGTAAAGTCCAGCAGTCTTAATCATCACCAAATAATTGATAACAATATGATGAATTTGGTATTTATGGTGATAAATAATTGAATATATTGTGTTTGTAGATCAGTTTTAACTTTTGTAATGATATTTTGTCATTTCTTTCAGAACAAGTGTATGAACCTTCAGGTAAATTTTCCATCTTCCCAAACCCATTTTCCATAACCTTTCATGAAAATGTTATTTAAAATTAGTTGTTTCCTTGTATATAGCAGCACATAATAATCCTTATGCTAGTTATAATGGTATGCTTCCACTCTGTACAAATGATGCCTTGTTCAGTATATCCAAACTATAACATGATGTATGAAACAATACTGATGTTAGAACTTTCCTTTTATACTCGGCCATAACTTTTGTGCTATGAGATTTTTAACATAAATTTGAATATCACAAGATTTTGCAGACATAAAAAAAATAAGATTTACACAACATACATGACATATTTATAAATAATATTAAATCAATAATATGGCAATGTAGGACCATTTGAAAAGCCAGGTACAGTTTTGCAATATGAGTTATTGGTTCTATCAACTCCTAGTATATACTACCAGATAAAATAGCTATGTATGAAATAATGTCTATATATATGGTATTACAATCCTGTGCATGGTACAAGAAAAGATAGCACACCATAGCAGTTCTACCACATGGGCATGATATATTTCAGTTTATTATAACATTTTATTTTGTTTTTACCTAATTTTTACTATAAATATTAAAGTGTTTGCTTTGATGTTTCAAATTAAAATCAGATTGCTCAATCTTGTTTTGTATTTTATAATCTTATCTTGCATTTATTAAATTGTAAATTACTATCTAGTCCCAAGTAAAAATGTCTTTTTCCAGAGGGAGGATAGCTTTTGAATAATAATAATAATAAATGTAGGTTAAAGTCTTTGAATATAAAATTTCATCTCAATACACATAATGTGAATTAGAAAGACCACCATATGAATTCATAAGTTGCTCTAGAAGTGCTAAAAATGTTTTATGAATTTAAAGCTATAATTCATATTAAATTATTACTTTATTGCTTGAGAATATACAGTTTAATCATTCCATTTTAAAGGTTATCTACCAGAAACTCTCTACAAGAGTTAACAATTTAAGATTACAACTATTTATCAATACTCATACTCCAAAATAAAATAAACAAAAACTTTTCTTAGCAAATTTTCTATAACATATAATTGGATATGCTATATACAATTTAATGGTACCTCTATAGAGAAAAAATAATGAACTTATGAATTTAATATTTTTAACTTTCTAATTACATGTATTCGACTTAGATACAAAAAAGAGTAGCATTCTTTTCCCTAGCTTTATATACCAGTTTTGAGGTGAATATCATATTCTCCAATTTGAAGTTGATAAGAAATATAACATTTCATTTTTTAAAGGTATGTCTATCCAGGTCTAAATTCTTTAAAATGCAACATTATTTTAGTTTGTTACAGAGTTGTGAATTTAACTGTTTCATTTATTGCTTGTTAATAGCATAAAAGTAATATTTTACTATTTTCTCTCCCAGAAACAACATCAGCTGGAAGTGGTAAGCATTTCACTAGTAAAGTCCAGCAGTCTTAATCATCACCAAATAATTGATAACAATATGATGAATTTGGTATTTATGGTGATAAATAATTGAATATATTGTGTTTGTAGATCAGTTTTAACTATTGTAATGATATTTTGTCATTTCTTTCAGAACAAGTGTATGAACCTTCAGGTAAATTTTCCATCTTCCCAAACCCATTTTCCATAACCTTTCATGAAAATGTTATTTAAAATTAGTTGTTTCCTTGTATATAGCAGCACATAATAATCGTTATGCTAGTTATAATGGTATGCTTCCACTCTGTACAAATGATGCCTTGTTCAGTATATCCAAACTATAACATGATGTATGAAACAATACTGATGTTAGAACTTTCCTTTTATACTCGGCCATAACTTTTGTGCTATGAGATTTTTAACATAAATTTGAATATCACAAGATTTTGCAGACTTAAAAAAAAATAAGATTTACACCACATACATGACATATTTATAAATAATAATAAATCAATAATATGGCAATGTAGGATGATTTGAAAAGCCAGGTACAGTTTTGCAATATGAGCTATTGGTTCTATCAACCCCTAGTATATACTAAGAGATAAAATAGCTATGTATGTAATAATGTCTATATATATGGTATTACAATCCTGTGCATGGTACAAGAAAAGATAGCACACCATAGCAATTCTACCACATGGGTAAAATATATTTCAGTTTATTATAACATTTTATTTTGTTTTTACCTAATTTTTACAATAAATATTAAAGTGTTTGCTTTGATGTTTCAAATTAACATCAGATTGCTCAATCTTGTTTTGTATTTTATAATCTTGTCTTGCATTTATTAAATTGTAAATTACTAACTAGTCCCAAGTAAAAATGTCCTTTTTCAGAGGGAGGATAGCTTTTGAATAATAATAATAAATGTAGATTAAAGTCTTTGAATATAAAGTTTCATCTCAATACACATAATGTGAATTAGAAAGACCACCATATGAATTCATAAGTTGCTCTAGAAGTGCTAAAAATGTTTCATGAATTTAAAGCTGTAATTCATATTAAATTATTACTTTATTGCATGAGAATATACAGTTTAATCATTCCATATTAAAGGTTATCTACCAGAAACTCTCTACAAGAGTTAACAATTTAAGATTACAACTATTTATCAATACTCATACTCCAAAATAAAATAAACAAAAACTTTTCTTAGCAAATTTTCTATAACATATAACTGGATATGCTATATACAATTTAATGGTACCTCTAAAGAGAAAAAATAATGAACTTATGAATTTAATATTTTTAACTTTCTAATTACATGTATTCGACTTAGATACAAAAAAGGGTAGCATTCTTTTCCCTAGCTTTATATACCAGTTTTGAGGTGAATATCATATTCTCCAATTTGAAGTTGCTACGAAATATAACATTTCATTTTTTAAAGGTATGTCTATCCAGGTCTAAATTCTTTAAAATGCAACATTATTTTAGTTTGTTACAGAGTTGTGAATTTAACTGTTTCATTTATTGCTTGTTAATAGCATAAAAGTAATATTTTACTATTTTCTCTCCCAGAAACCACATCAGCTGGAAGTGGTAAGCATTTCACTAGTAAAGTCCAGCAGTCTTAATCATCACCAAATAATTGATAACAATATGATGAATTTGGTATTTATGGTGATAAATAATTGAATATATTGTGTTTGAAGATCAGTTTTAACTTTTGTAATGATATTTTGTCATTTCTTTCAGAACAAGTGTATGAACATTCAGGTAAATTTTCCATCTTCCCAAACCCATTTTCCATAACCTTTCATGAAAATGTTATTTAAAATTAGTTGTTTCCTTGTATATAGCAGCACATAATAATCGTTATGCTAGTTATAATGGTATGCTTCCACTCTGTACAAATGATGCCTTGTTCAGTATATCCAAACTATAACATGATGTATGAAACAATACTGATGTTAGAACTTTCCTTTTATACTCGGCCATAACTTTTGTGCTATGAGATTTTTAACATAAATTTGAATATCACAAGATTTTGCAGACTTAAAAAAAAATAAGATTTACACCACATACATGACATATTTATAAATAATAATAAATCAATAATATGGCAATGTAGGACGATTTGAAAAGCCAGGTACAGTTTTGCAATATGAGCTATTGGTTCTATCAACCCCTAGTATATACTATGAGATAAAATAGCTATGTATGTAATAATGTCTATATATATGGTATTACAATCCTGTGCATGGTACAAGAAAAGATAGCACACCATAGCAATTCTACCACATGGGTAAAATATATTTCAGTTTATTATAACATTTTATTTTGTTTTTACCTAATTTTTACAATAAATATTAAAGTGTTTGCTTTGATGTTTCAAATTAACATCAGATTGCTCAATCTTGTTTTGTATTTTATAATCTTGTCTTGCATTTATTAAATTGTAAATTACTAACTAGTCCCAAGTAAAAATGTCCTTTTTCAGAGGGAGGATAGCTTTTGAATAATAATAATAAATGTAGATTAAAGTCTTTGAATATAAAGTTTCATCTCAATACACATAATGTGAATTAGAAAGACCACCATATGAATTCATAAGTTGCTCTAGAAGTGCTAAAAATGTTTCATGAATTTAAAGCTGTAATTCATATTAAATTATTACTTTATTGCATGAGAATATACAGTTTAATCATTCCATATTAAAGGTTATCTACCAGAAACTCTCTACAAGAGTTAACAATTTAAGATTACAACTATTTATCAATACTCATACTCCAAAATAAAATAAACAAAAACTTTTCTTAGCAAATTTTCTATAACATATAACTGGATATGCTATATACAATTTAATGGTACCTCTAAAGAGAAAAAATAATGAACTTATGAATTTAATATTTTTAACTTTCTAATTACATGTATTCGACTTAGATACAAAAAAGGGTAGCATTCTTTTCCCTAGCTTTATATACCAGTTTTGAGGTGAATATCATATTCTCCAATTTGAAGTTGCTACGAAATATAACATTTCATTTTTTAAAGGTATGTCTATCCAGGTCTAAATTCTTTAAAATGCAACATTATTTTAGTTTGTTACAGAGTTGTGAATTTAACTGTTTCATTTATTGCTTGTTAATAGCATAAAAGTAATATTTTACTATTTTCTCTCCCAGAAACCACATCAGCTGGAAGTGGTAAGCATTTCACTAGTAAAGTCCAGCAGTCTTAATCATCACCAAATAATTGATAACAATATGATGAATTTGGTATTTATGGTGATAAATAATTGAATATATTGTGTTTGAAGATCAGTTTTAACTTTTGTAATGATATTTTGTCATTTCTTTCAGAACAAGTGTATGAACATTCAGGTAAATTTTCCATCTTCCCAAACCCATTTTCCATAACCTTTCATGAAAATGTTATTTAAAATTAGTTGTTTCCTTGTATATAGCAGCACATAATAATCCTTATGCTAGTTATAATGGTATGCTTCCACTCTGTACAAATGATGCCTTGTTCAGTATATCCAAACTATAACATGATGTATGAAACAATACTGATGTTAGAACTTTCCTTTTATACTCGGCCATAACTTTTGTGCTATGAGATTTTTAACATAAATTTGAATATCACAAGATTTTGCAGACATAAAAAAATAAGATTTACACCACATACATGACATATTTATAAATAATATTAAATCAATAATATGGCAATGTAGGACCATTTGAAAAGCCAGGTACAGTTTTGCAATATGAGTTATTGGTTCTATCAACTCCTAGTATATACTACCAGATAAAATAGCTATGTATGAAATAATGTCTATATATATGGTATTACAATCCTGTGCATGGTACAAGAAAAGATAGCACACCATAGCAATTCTACCACATGGGCATGATATATTTCAGTTTATTATAACATTTTATTTTGTTTTTACCTAATTTTTACAATAAATATTAAAGTGTTTGCTTTGATGTTTCAAATTAAAATCAGATTGCTCAATCTTGTTTTGTATTTTATAATCTTATCTTGCATTTATTAAATTGTAAATTACTATCTAGTCCCAAGTAAAAATGTCCTTTTCCAGAGGGAGGATAGCTTTTGAATAATAATAATAATAAATGTAGGTTAAAGTCTTTGAATATAAAATTTCATCTCAATACACATAATGTGAATTAGAAAGACCACCATATGAATTCATAAGTTGCTCTAGAAGTGCTAAAAATGTTTTATGAATTTAAAGCTATAATTCATATTAAATTATTACTTTATTGCATGAGAATATACAGTTTAATCATTCCATATTAAAGGTTATCTACCAGAAACTCTCTACAAGAGTTAACAATTTAAGATTACAACTATTTATCAATACTCATACTCCAAAATAAAATAAACAAAAACTTTTCTTAGCAAATTTTCTATAACATATAATTGGATATGCTATATACAATTTAATGGTACCTCTATAGAGAAAAAATAATGAACTTATGAATTTAATATTTTTAACTTTCTAATTACATGTATTTGACTTAGATACAAAAAAGGGTAGCATTCTTTTCCCTAGCTTTATATACCAGTTTTGAGGTGAATATCATATTCTCCAATTTGAAGTTGATAAGAAATATAACATTTCATTTTTTAAAGGTATGTCTATCCAGGTCTAAATTCTTTAAAATGCAACATTATTTTAGTTTGTTACAGAGTTGTGAATTTAACTGTTTCATTTATTGCTTGTTAATAGCATAAAAGTAATATTTTACTATTTTGTCTCCCAGAAACCACATCAGCTGGAAGTGGTAAGCATTTCACTAGTAAAGTCCAGCAGTCTTAATCATCACCAAATAATTGATAACAATATGATGAATTTGGTATTTATGGTGATAAATAATTGAATATATTGTGTTTGTAGATCAGTTTTAACTTTTGTAATGATATTTTGTAATTTCTTTCAGAACAAGTGTATGAACCTTCAGGTAAATTTTCCATCTTCCCAAACCCATTTTCCATAACCTTTCATGAAAATGTTATTTAAAATTAGTTGTTTCCTTGTATACAGCAGCACATAATAATCATTATGCTAGTTATAATGGTATGCTTCCACTCTGTACAAATGATGCCTTGTTCAGTATATCCAAACTATAACATGATGTATGAAACAATACTGATGTTAGAACTTTCCTTTTATACTCGGCCATAACTTTTGTGCTATGAGATTTTTAACATAAATTTGAATATCACAAGATTTTGCAGACATAAAAAAAAATATGATTTACACCACATACATGACATATTTATAAATAATATTAAATCAATAATATGGCAATGTAGGACCATTTGAAAAGCCAGGTACAGTTTTGCAATATGAGTTATTGGTTCTATCAACTCCTAGTATATACTACCAGATAAAATAGCTATGTATGAAATAATGTCTATATATATGGTATTACAATCCTGTGCATGGTACAAGAAAAGATAGCACACCATAGCAATTCTACCACATGGGCATGATATATTTCAGTTTATTATAACATTTTATTTTGTTTTTACCTAATTTTTACAATAAATATTAAAGGGTTTGCTTTGATGTTTCAAATTAAAATCAGATTGCTCAATCTTGTTTTGTATTTTATAATCTTATCTTGCATTTATTAAATTGTAAATTACTATCTAGTCCCAAGTAAAAATGTCCTTTTCCAGAGGGAGGATAGCTTTTGAATAATAATAATAATAAATGTAGGTTAAAGTCTTTGAATATAAAATTTCATCTCAATACACATAATGTGAATTAGAAAGACCACCATATGAATTCATAAGTTGCTCTAGAAGTGCTAAAAATGTTTTATGAATTTAAAGCTATAATTCATATTAAATTATTACTTTATTGCTTGAGAATATACAGTTTAATCATTCCATTTTAAAGGTTATCTACCAGAAACTCTCTACAAGAGTTAACAATTTAAGATTACAACTATTTATCAATACTCATACTCCAAAATAAAATAAACAAAAACTTTTCTTAGCAAATTTTCTATAACATATAATTGGATATGCTATATACAATTTAATGGTACCTCTATAGAGAAAAAATAATGAACTTATGAATTTAATATTTTTAACTTTCTAATTACATGTATTCGACTTAGATACAAAAAAGGGTAGCATTCTTTTCCCTATCTTTATATACCAGTTTTGAGGTGAATATCATATTCTCCAATTTGAAGTTGATAAGAAATATAACATTTCATATTTTAAAGGTATGTCTATCCAGGTCTAAATTCTTTAAAATGCAACATTATTTTAGTTTGTTATAGAGTTGTGAATTTAACTGTTTCATTTATTGCTTGTTAATAGCATAAAAGTAATATTTTACTATTTTCTCTCCCAGAAACCACATCAGCTGGAAGTGGTAAGCATTTCACTAGTAAAGTCCAGCAGTCTTAATCATCACCAAATAATTGATAACAATATGATGAATTTGGTATTTATGGTGATAAATAATTGAATATATTGTGTTTGTAGATCAGTTTTAACTTTTGTAATGATATTTTGTCATTTCTTTCAGAACAAGTGTATGAACCTTCAGGTAAATTTTCCATCTTCCCAAACCCATTTTCCATAACCTTTCATGAAAATGTTATTTAAAATTAGTTGTTTCCTTGTATATAGCAGCACATAATAATCGTTATGCTAGTTATAATGGTATGCTTCCACTCTGTACAAATGATGCCTTGTTCAGTATATCCAAGCTATAACATGATGTATGAAACAATACTGATGTTAGAACTTTCCTTTTATACTCGGCCATAACTTTTGTGCTATGAGATTTTTAACATAAATTTGAATATCACAAGATTTTGCAGACTTAAAAAAAAATAAGATTTACACCACATACATGACATATTTATAAATAATAATAAATCAATAATATGGCAATGTAGGACGATTTGAAAAGCCAGGTACAGTTTTGCAATATGAGCTATTGGTTCTATCAACCCCTAGTATATACTATGAGATAAAATAGCTATGTATGTAATAATGTCTATATATATGGTATTACAATCCTGTGCATGGTACAAGAAAAGATAGCACACCATAGCAATTCTACCACATGGGTAAAATATATTTCAGTTTATTATAACATTTTATTTTGTTTTTACCTAATTTTTACAATAAATATTAAAGTGTTTGCTTTGATGTTTCAAATTAACATCAGATTGCTCAATCTTGTTTTGTATTTTATAATCTTGTCTTGCATTTATTAAATTGTAAATTACTAACTAGTCCCAAGTAAAAATGTCCTTTTTCAGAGGGAGGATAGCTTTTGAATAATAATAATAAATGTAGGTTAAAGTCTTTGAATATAAAATTTCATCTCAATACACATAATGTGAATTAGAAAGACCACCATATGAATTCATAAGTTGCTCTAGAAGTGCTAAAAATGTTTTATGAATTTAAAGCTATAATTCATATTAAATTATTACTTTATTGCATGAGAATATACAGTTTAATCATTCCATATTAAAGGTTATCTACCAGAAACTCTCTACAAGAGTTAACAATTTAAGATTACAACTATTTATCAATACTCATACTCCAAAATAAAATAAACAAAAACTTTTCTTAGCAAATTTTCTATAACATATAATTGGATATGCTATATACAATTTAATGGTACCTCTATAGAGAAAAAATAATGAACTTATGAATTTAATATTTTTAACTTTCTAATTACATGTATTCGACTTAGATACAAAAAAGGGTAGCATTCTTTTCCCTATCTTTATATACCAGTTTTGAGGTGAATATCATATTCTCCAATTTGAAGTTGATAAGAAATATAACATTTCATTTTTTAAAGGTTTGTCTATCCAGGTCTAAATTCTTTAAAATGCAACATTATTTTAGTTTGTTACAGAGTTGTGAATTTAACTGTTTCATTTATTGCTTGTTAATAGCATAAAAGTAATATTTTACTATTTTGTCTCCCAGAAACCACATCAGCTGGAAGTGGTAAGCATTTCACTAGTAAAGTCCAGCAGTCTTAATCATCACCAAATAATTGATAACAATATGATGAATTTGGTATTTATGGTGATAAATAATTGAATATATTGTGTTTGTAGATCAGTTTTAACTTTTGTAATGATATTTTGTCATTTCTTTCAGAACAAGTGTATGAACATTCAGGTAAATTTTCCATCTTCCCAAACCCATTTTCCATAACCTTTCATGAAAATGTTATTTAAAATTAGTTGTTTCCTTGTATATAGCAGCACATAATAATCCTTATGCTAGTTATAATGGTATGCTTCCACTCTGTACAAATGATGCCTTGTTCAGTATATCCAAACTATAACATGATGTATGAAACAATACTGATGTTAGAACTTTCCTTTTATACTCGGCCATAACTTTTGTGCTATGAGATTTTTAACATAAATTTGAATATCACAAGATTTTGCAGACATAAAAAAAAATAAGATTTACACCACATACATGACATATTTATAAATAATA
Source organism: Taudactylus pleione (assembly GCA_031769625.1). Lineage (NCBI taxonomy): Eukaryota > Metazoa > Chordata > Amphibia > Anura > Myobatrachidae > Taudactylus > Taudactylus pleione. Next base: position 4,466,968 of record JAUIMM010000250.1, read on the forward strand.
TTAAATCAATAATATGGCAATGTAGGACCATTTGAAAAGCCAGGTACAGTTTTGCAATATGAGTTATTGGTTCTATCAACTCCTAGTATATACTACCAGATAAAATAGCTATGTATGAAATAATGTCTATATATATGGTATTACAATCCTGTGCATGGTACAAGAAAAGATAGCACACCATAGCAATTCTACCACATGGGCATGATATATTTCAGTTTATTATAACATTTTATTTTGTTTTTACCTAATTTTTACAATAAATATTAAAGTGTTTGCTTTGATGTTTCAAATTAAAATCAGATTGCTCAATCTTGTTTTGTATTTTATAATCTTATCTTGCATTTATTAAATTGTAAATTACTATCTAGTCCCAAGTAAAAATGTCCTTTTCCAGAGGGAGGATAGCTTTTGAATAATAATAATAATAAATGTAGGTTAAAGTCTTTGAATATAAAATTTCATCTCAATACACATAATGTGAATTAGAAAGACCACCATATGAATTCATAAGTTGCTCTAGAAGTGCTAAAAATGTTTTATGAATTTAAAGCTATAATTCATATTAAATTATTACTTTATTGCTTGAGAATATACAGTTTAATCATTCCATTTTAAAGGTTATCTACCAGAAACTCTCTACAAGAGTTAACAATTTAAGATTACAACTATTTATCAATACTCATACTCCAAAATAAAATAAACAAAAACTTTTCTTAGCAAATTTTCTATAACATATAATTGGATATGCTATATACAATTTAATGGTACCTCTATAGAGAAAAAATAATGAACTTATGAATTTAATATTTTTAACTTTCTAATTACATGTATTCGACTTAGATACAAAAAAGGGTAGCATTCTTTTCCCTATCTTTATATACCAGTTTTGAGGTGAATATCATATTCTCCAATTTGAAGTTGATAAGAAATATAACATTTCATATTTTAAAGGTATGTCTATCCAGGTCTAAATTCTTTAAAATGCAACATTATTTTAGTTTGTTACAGAGTTGTGAATTTAACTGTTTCATTTATTGCTTGTTAATAGCATAAAAGTAATATTTTACTATTTTCTCTCCCAGAAACCACATCAGCTGGAAGTGGTAAGCATTTCACTAGTAAAGTCCAGCAGTCTTAATCATCACCAAATAATTGATAACAATATGATGAATTTGGTATTTATGGTGATAAATAATTGAATATATTGTGTTTGTAGATCAGTTTTAACTTTTGTAATGATATTTTGTCATTTCTTTCAGAACAAGTGTATGAACCTTCAGGTAAATTTTCCATCTTCCCAAACCCATTTTCCATAACCTTTCATGAAAATGTTATTTAAAATTAGTTGTTTCCTTGTATATAGCAGCACATAATAATCGTTATGCTAGTTATAATGGTATGCTTCCACTCTGTACAAATGATGCCTTGTTCAGTATATCCAAGCTATAACATGATGTATGAAACAATACTGATGTTAGAACTTTCCTTTTATACTCGGCCATAACTTTTGTGCTATGAGATTTTTAACATAAATTTGAATATCACAAGATTTTGCAGACTTAAAAAAAAATAAGATTTACACCACATACATGACATATTTATAAATAATAATAAATCAATAATATGGCAATGTAGGACGATTTGAAAAGCCAGGTACAGTTTTGCAATATGAGCTATTGGTTCTATCAACCCCTAGTATATACTATGAGATAAAATAGCTATGTATGTAATAATGTCTATATATATGGTATTACAATCCTGTGCATGGTACAAGAAAAGATAGCACACCATAGCAATTCTACCACATGGGTAAAATATATTTCAGTTTATTATAACATTTTATTTTGTTTTTACCTAATTTTTACAATAAATATTAAAGTGTTTGCTTTGATGTTTCAAATTAACATCAGATTGCTCAATCTTGTTTTGTATTTTATAATCTTGTCTTGCATTTATTAAATTGTAAATTACTAACTAGTCCCAAGTAAAAATGTCCTTTTTCAGAGGGAGGATAGCTTTTGAATAATAATAATAAATGTAGGTTAAAGTCTTTGAATATAAAATTTCATCTCAATACACATAATGTGAATTAGAAAGACCACCATATGAATTCATAAGTTGCTCTAGAAGTGCTAAAAATGTTTTATGAATTTAAAGCTATAATTCATATTAAATTATTACTTTATTGCATGAGAATATACAGTTTAATCATTCCATATTAAAGGTTATCTACCAGAAACTCTCTACAAGAGTTAACAATTTAAGATTACAACTATTTATCAATACTCATACTCCAAAATAAAATAAACAAAAACTTTTCTTAGCAAATTTTCTATAACATATAATTGGATATGCTATATACAATTTAATGGTACCTCTATAGAGAAAAAATAATGAACTTATGAATTTAATATTTTTAACTTTCTAATTACATGTATTCGACTTAGATACAAAAAAGGGTAGCATTCTTTTCCCTATCTTTATATACCAGTTTTGAGGTGAATATCATATTCTCCAATTTGAAGTTGATAAGAAATATAACATTTCATTTTTTAAAGGTTTGTCTATCCAGGTCTAAATTCTTTAAAATGCAACATTATTTTAGTTTGTTACAGAGTTGTGAATTTAACTGTTTCATTTATTGCTTGTTAATAGCATAAAAGTAATATTTTACTATTTTCTCTCCCAGAAACCACATCAGCTGGAAGTGGTAAGCATTTCACTAGTAAAGTCCAGCAGTCTTAATCATCACCAAATAATTGATAACAATATGATGAATTTGGTATTTATGGTGATAAATAATTGAATATATTGTGTTTGTAGATCAGTTTTAACTTTTGTAATGATATTTTGTCATTTCTTTCAGAACAAGTGTATGAACATTCAGGTAAATTTTCCATCTTCCCAAACCCATTTTCCATAACCTTTCATGAAAATGTTATTTAAAATTAGTTGTTTCCTTGTATATAGCAGCACATAATAATCCTTATGCTAGTTATAATGGTATGCTTCCACTCTGTACAAATGATGCCTTGTTCAGTATATCCAAACTATAACATGATGTATGAAACAATACTGATGTTAGAACTTTCCTTTTATACTCGGCCATAACTTTTGTGCTATGAGATTTTTAACATAAATTTGAATATCACAAGATTTTGCAGACATAAAAAAAAATAAGATTTACACCACATACATGACATATTTATAAATAATATTAAATCAATAATATGGCAATGTAGGACCATTTGAAAAGCCAGGTACAGTTTTGCAATATGAGTTATTGGTTCTATCAACTCCTAGTATATACTACCAGATAAAATAGCTATGTATGAAATAATGTCTATATATATGGTATTACAATCCTGTGCATGGTACAAGAAAAGATAGCACACCATAGCAATTCTACCACATGGGCATGATATATTTCAGTTTATTATAACATTTTATTTTGTTTTTACCTAATTTTTACAATAAATATTAAAGTGTTTGCTTTGATGTTTCAAATTAAAATCAGATTGCTCAATCTTGTTTTGTATTTTATAATCTTATCTTGCATTTATTAAATTGTAAATTACTATCTAGTCCCAAGTAAAAATGTCCTTTTCCAGAGGGAGGATAGCTTTTGAATAATAATAATAATAATAAATGTAGGTTAAAGTCTTTGAATATAAAATTTCATCTCAATACACATAATGTGAATTAGAAAGACCACCATATGAATTCATAAGTTGCTCTAGAAGTGCTAAAAATGTTTTATGAATTTAAAGCTATAATTCATATTAAATTATTACTTTATTGCATGAGAATATACAGTTTAATCATTCCATATTAAAGGTTATCTACCAGAAACTCTCTACAAGAGTTAACAATTTAAGATTACAACTATTTATCAATACTCATACTCCAAAATAAAATAAACAAAAACTTTTCTTAGCAAATTTTCTATAACATATAATTGGATATGCTATATACAATTTAATGGTACCTCTATAGAGAAAAAATAATGAACTTATGAATTTAATATTTTTAACTTTCTAATTACATATATTCGACTTAGATACAAAAAAGGGTAGCATTCTTTTCCCTATCTTTATATACCAGTTTTGAGGTGAATATCATATTCTCCAATTTGAAGTTGATAAGAAATATAACATTTCATTTTTTAAAGGTATGTCTATCCAGGTCTAAATTCTTTAAAATGCAACATTATTTTAGTTTGTTACAGAGTTGTGAATTTAACTGTTTCATTTATTGCTTGTTAATAGCATAAAAGTAATATTTTACTATTTTCTCTCCCAGAAACCACATCAGCTGGAAGTGGTAAGCATTTCACTAGTAAAGTCCAGCAGTCTTAATCATCACCAAATAATTGATAACAATATGATGAATTTGGTATTTATGGTGATAAATAATTGAATATATTGTGTTTGTAGATCAGTTTTAACTTTTGTAATGATATTTTGTCATTTCTTTCAGAACAAGTGTATGAACATTCAGGTAAATTTTCCATCTTCCCAAACCCATTTTCCATAACCTTTCATGAAAATGTTATTTAAAATTAGTTGTTTCCTTGTATATAGCAGCACATAATAATCCTTATGCTAGTTATAATGGTATGCTTCCACTCTGTACAAATGATGCCTTGTTCAGTATATCCAAACTATAACATGATGTATGAAACAATACTGATGTTAGAACTTTCCTTTTATACTCGGCCATAACTTTTGTGCTATGAGATTTTTAACATAAATTTGAATATCACAAGATTTTGCAGACATAAAAAAAATAAGATTTACACCACATACATGACATATTTATAAATAAGATTAAATCAATAATATGGCAATGTAGGACCATTTGAAAAGCCAGGTACAGTTTTGCAATATGAGTTATTGGTTCTATCAACTCCTAGTATATACTACCAGATAAAATAGCTATGTATGAAATAATGTCTATATATATGGTATTACAATCCTGTGCATGGTACAAGAAAAGATAGCACACCATAGCAATTCTACCACATGGGTATGATATATTTCAGTTTATTATAACATTTTATTTTGTTTTTACCTAATTTTTACAATAAATATTAAAGTGTTTGCTTTGATGTTTCAAATTAAAATCAGATTGCTCAATCTTGTTTTGTATTTTATAATCTTATCTTGCATTTATTAAATTGTAAATTACTATCTAGTCCCAAGTAAAAATGTCCTTTTCCAGAGGGAGGATAGCTTTTGAATAATAATAATAATAAATGTAGGTTAAAGTCTTTGAATATAAAATTTCATCTCAATACACATAATGTGAATTAGAAAGACCACCATATGAATTCATAAGTTGCTCTAGAAGTGCTAAAAATGTTTTATGAATTTAAAGCTATAATTCATATTAAATTATTACTTTATTGCATGAGAATATACAGTTTAATCATTCCATATTAAAGGTTATCTACCAGAAACTCTCTACAAGAGTTAACAATTTAAGATTACAACTATTTATCAATACTCATACTCCAAAATAAAATAAACAAAAACTTTTCTTAGCAAATTTTCTATAACATATAATTGGATATGCTATATACAATTTAATGGTACCTCTATAGAGAAAAAATAATGAACTTATGAATTTAATATTTTTAACTTTCTAATTACATGTATTTGACTTAGATACAAAAAAGGGTAGCATTCTTTTCCCTAGCTTTATATACCAGTTTTGAGGTGAATATCATATACTCCAATTTGAAGTTGATAAGAAATATAACATTTCATTTTTTAAAGGTATGTCTATCCAGGTCTAAATTCTTTAAAATGCAACATTATTTTAGTTTGTTACAGAGTTGTGAATTTAACTGTTTCATTTATTGCTTGTTAATAGCATAAAAGTAATATTTTACTATTTTCTCTCCCAGAAACCACATCAGCTGGAAGTGGTAAGCATTTCACTAGTAAAGTCCAGCAGTCTTAATCATCACCAAATAATTGATAACAATATGATGAATTTGGTATTTATGGTGATAAATAATTGAATATATTGTGTTTGTAGATCAGTTTTAACTTTTGTAATGATATTTTGTCATTTCTTTCAGAACAAGTGTATGAACCTTCAGGTAAATTTTCCATCTTCCCAAACCCATTTTCCATAACCTTTCATGAAAATGTTATTTAAAATTAGTTGTTTCCTTGTATACAGCAGCACATAATAATCCTTATGCTAGTTATAATGGTATGCTTCCACTCTGTACAAATGATGCCTTGTTCAGTATATCCAAACTATAACATGATGTATGAAACAATACTGATGTTAGAACTTTCCTTTTATACTCGGCCATAACTTTTGTGCTATGAGATTTTTAACATAAATTTGAATATCACAAGATTTTGCAGACATAAAAAAAAATATGATTTACACCACATACATGACATATTTATAAATAATATTAAATCAATAATATGGCAATGTAGGACCATTTGAAAAGCCAGGTACAGTTTTGCAATATGAGTTATTGGTTCTATCAACTCCTAGTATATACTACCAGATAAAATAGCTATGTATGAAATAATGTCTATATATATGGTATTACAATCCTGTGCATGGTACAAGAAAAGATAGCACACCATAGCAATTCTACCACATAGGCATGATATATTTCAGTTTATTATAACATTTTATTTTGTTTTTACCTAATTTTTACAATAAATATTAAAGGGTTTGCTTTGATGTTTCAAATTAAAATCAGATTGCTCAATCTTGTTTTGTATTTTATAATCTTATCTTGCATTTATTAAATTGTAAATTACTATCTAGTCCCAAGTAAAAATGTCCTTTTCCAGAGGGAGGATAGCTTTTGAATAATAATAATAATAAATGTAGGTTAAAGTCTTTGAATATAAAATTTCATCTCAATACACATAATGTGAATTAGAAAGACCACCATATGAATTCATAAGTTGCTCTAGAAGTGCTAAAAATGTTTTATGAATTTAAAGCTATAATTCATATTAAATTATTACTTTATTGCATGAGAATATACAGTTTAATCATTCCATATTAAAGGTTATCTACCAGAAACTCTCTACAAGAGTTAACAATTTAAGATTACAACTATTTATCAATACTCATACTCCAAAATAAAATAAACAAAAACTTTTCTTAGCAAATTTTCTATAACATATAATTGGATATGCTATATACAATTTAATGGTACCTCTATAGAGAAAAAATAATGAACTTATGAATTTAATATTTTTAACTTTCTAATTACATGTATTCGACTTAGATACAAAAAAGGGTAGCATTCTTTTCCCTAGCTTTATATACCAGTTTTGAGGTGAATATCATATTCTCCAATTTGAAGTTGATAAGAAATATAACATTTCATTTTTTAAAGGTATGTCTATCCAGGTCTAAATTCTTTAAAATGCAACATTATTTTAGTTTGTTACAGAGTTGTGAATTTAACTGTTTCATTTATTGCTTGTTAATAGCATAAAAGTAATATTTTACTATTTTCTCTCCCAGAAACCACATCAGCTGGAAGTGGTAAGCATTTCACTAGTAAAGTCCAGCAGTCTTAATCATCACCAAATAATTGATAACAATATGATGAATTTGGTATTTATGGTGATAAATAATTGAATATATTGTGTTTGTAGATCAGTTTTAACTTTTGTAATGATATTTTGTCATTTCTTTCAGAACAAGTGTATGAACCTTCAGGTAAATTTTCCATCTTCCCAAACCCATTTTCCATAACCTTTCATGAAAATGTTATTTAAAATTAGTTGTTTCCTTGTATATAGCAGCACATAATAATCCTTATGCTAGTTATAATGGTATGCTTCCACTCTGTACAAATGATGCCTTGTTCAGTATATCCAAACTATAACATGATGTATGAAACAATACTGATGTTAGAACTTTCCTTTTATACTCGGCCATAACTTTTGTGCTATGAGATTTTTAACATAAATTTGAATATCACAAGATTTTGCAGACATAAAAAAAAATAAGATTTACACCACATACATGACATATTTATAAATAAGATTAAATCAATAATATGGCAATGTAGGACCATTTGAAAAGCCAGGTACAGTTTTGCAATATGAGTTATTGGTTCTATCAACTCCTAGTATATACTACCAGATAAAATAGCTATGTATGAAATAATGTCTATATATATGGTATTACAATCCTGTGCATGGTACAAGAAAAGATAGCACACCATAGCAATTCTACCACATGGGCATGATATATTTCAGTTTATTATAACATTTTATTTTGTTTTTACCTAATTTTTACAATAAATATTAAAGTGTTTGCTTTGATGTTTCAAATTAAAATCAGATTGCTCAATCTTGTTTTGTATTTTATAATCTTATCTTGCATTTATTAAATTGTAAATTACTATCTAGTCCCAAGTAAAAATGTCCTTTTCCAGAGGGAGGATAGCTTTTGAATAATAATAATAATAAATGTAGGTTAAAGTCTTTGAATATAAAATTTCATCTCAATACACATAATGTGAATTAGAAAGACCACCATATGAATTCATAAGTTGCTCTAGAAGTGCTAAAAATGTTTTATGAATTTAAAGCTATAATTCATATTAAATTATTACTTTATTGCATGAGAATATACAGTTTAATCATTCCATTTTAAAGGTTATCTACCAGAAACTCTCTACAAGAGTTAACAATTTAAGATTACAACTATTTATCAATACTCATACTCAAAAATAAAATAAACAAAAACTTTTCTTAGCAAATTTTCTATAACATATAATTGGATATGCTATATACAATTTAATGGTACCTCTATAGAGAAAAAGTAATGAACTTATGAATTTAATATTTTTAACTTTCTAATTACATGTATTCGACTTAGATACAAAAAAGGGTAGCATTCTTTTCCCTAGCTTTATATACCAGTTTTGAGGTGAATATCATATTCTCCAATTTGAAGTTGATAAGAAATATAACATTTCATTTTTTAAAGGTATGTCTATCCAGGTCTAAATTCTTTAAAATGCAACATTATTTTAGTTTGTTACAGAGTTGTGAATTTAACTGTTTCATTTATTGCTTGTTAATAGCATAAAAGTAATATTTTACTATTTTGTCTCCCAGAAACCACATCAGCTGGAAGTGGTAAGCATTTCACTAGTAAAGTCCAGCAGTCTTAATCATCACCAAATAATTGATAACAATATGATGAATTTGGTATTTATGGTGATAAATAATTGAATATATTGTGTTTGTAGATCAGTTTTAACTTTTGTAATGATATTTTGTCATTTCTTTCAGAACAAGTGTATGAACCTTCAGGTAAATTTTCCATCTTCCCAAACCCATTTTCCATAACCTTTCATGAAAATGTTATTTAAAATTAGTTGTTTCCTTGTATATAGCAGCACATAATAATCCTTATGCTAGTTATAATGGTATGCTTCCACTCTGTACAAATGATGCCTTGTTCAGTATATCCAAACTATAACATGATGTATGAAACAATACTGATGTTAGAACTTTCCTTTTATACTCGGCCATAACTTTTGTGCTATGAGATTTTTAACATAAATTTGAATATCACAAGATTTTGCAGACATAAAAAAAAATAAGATTTACACCACATACATGACATATTTATAAATAATAATAAATCAAAAATATGGCAATGTAGGACCATTTGAAAAGCCAGGTACAGTTTTGCAATATGAGTTATTGGTTCTATCAACTCCTAGTATATACTACCAGATAAAATAGCTATGTATGAAATAATGTCTATATATATGGTATTACAATCCTGTGCATGGTACAAGAAAAGATAGCACACCATAGCAATTCTACCACATGGGCATGATATATTTCAGTTTATTATAACATTTTATTTTGTTTTTACCTAATTTTTACAATAAATATTAAAGGGTTTGCTTTGATGTTTCAAATTAAAATCAGATTTCTCAATCTTGTTTTGTATTTTATAATCTTGTCTTGCATTTATTAAATTGTAAATTACTATCTAGTCCCAAGTAAAAATGTCCTTTTCCAGAGGGAGGATAGCTTTTGAATAATAATAATAATAAATGTAGGTTAAAGTCTTTGAATATAAAATTTCATCTCAATACACATAATGTGAATTAGAAAGACCACCATATGAATTCATAAGTTGCTCTAGAAGTGCTAAAAATGTTTTATGAATTTAAAGCTATAATTCATATTAAATTATTACTTTATTGCATGAGAATATACAGTTTAATCATTCCATTTTAAAGGTTATCTACCAGAAACTCTCTACAAGAGTTAACAATTTAAGATTACAACTATTTATCAATACTCATACTCCAAAATAAAATAAACAAAAACTTTTCTTAGCAAATTTTCTATAACATATAATTGGATATGCTATATACAATTTAATGGTACCTCTATAGAGAAAAAATAATGAACTTATGAATTTAATATTTTTAACTTTCTAATTACATGTATTCGACTTAGATACAAAAAAGGGTAGCATTCTTTTCCCTAGCTTTATATACCAGTTTTGAGGTGAATATCATATTCTCCAATTTGAAGTTGATAAGAAATATAACATTTCATTTTTTAAAGGTATGTCTATCCAGGTCTAAATTCTTTAAAATGCAACATTATTTTAGTTTGTTACAGAGCTGTGAATTTAACTGTTTCATTTATTGCTTGTTAATAGCATAAAAGTAATATTTTACTATTTTCTCTCCCAGAAACCACATCAGCTGGAAGTGGTAAGCATTTCACTAGTAAAGTCCAGCAGTCTTAATCATCACCAAATAATTGATAACAATATGATGAATTTGGTATTTATGGTGATAAATAATTGAATATATTGTGTTTGTAGATCAGTTTTAACTTTTGTAATGATATTTTGTCATTTCTTTCAGAACAAGTGTATGAACCTTCAGGTAAATTTTCCATCTTCCCAAACCCATTTTCCATAACCTTTCATGAAAATGTTATTTAAAATTAGTTGTTTCCTTGTATATAGCAGCACATAATAATCGTTATGCTAGTTATAATGGTATGCTTCCACTCTGTACAAATGATGCCTTGTTCAGTATATCCAAACTATAACATGATGTATGAAACAATACTGATGTTAGAACTTTCCTTTTATACTCGGCCATAACTTTTGTGCTATGAGATTTTTAACATAAATTTGAATATCACAAGATTTTGCAGACTTAAAAAAAAATAAGATTTACACCACATATATGACATATTTATAAATAATAATAAATCAATAATATGGCAATGTAGGACCATTTGAAAAGCCAGGTACAGTTTTGCAATATGAGCTATTGGTTCTATCAACCCCTAGTATATACTATGAGATAAAATAGCTATGTATGTAATAATGTCTATATATATGGTATTACAATCCTGTGCATGGTACAAGAAAAGATAGCACACCATAGCAATTCTACCACATGGGTAAAATATATTTCAGTTTATTATAACATTTTATTTTGTTTTTACCTACTTTTTACAATAAATATTAAAGTGTTTGCTTTGATGTTTCAAATTAATATCAGATTGCTCAATCTTGTTTTGTATTTTATAATCTTATCTTGCATTTATTAAATTGTAAATGACTATATAGTCCCCAGCAAAAACATTCATTTCCAGAGGGAGGATAGCTTTTGAATAATAATAATAAATGTAGGTTAAAGTCTTTGAATATAAAGTTTCATCTCAATACACATAATGTGAATTAGAAAGACCACCATATGAATTCATAAGTTGCTCTAGAAGTGCTAAAAATGTTTTATGAATTTACAGCTATAAATAATATTAAATTATTACTTTATTGCATGAGAATATAAAGTTTAATCATTCCATTTTAAAGGTTATCTACCAGAAACTCTCTACAAGAGTTAACAATTTAAGATTACAACTATTTATCAATACTCATACTCCAAAATAAAATAAACAAAAACTTTTCTTAGCAAATTTTCTATAACATATAATTGGATATGCTATATACAATTTAATGGTACCTCTATAGAGAAAAAATAATGAACTTATGAATTTAATATTTTTAACTTTCTAATTACATGTATTCGACTTAGATACAAAAAAGGGTAGCATTCTTTTCCCTAGCTTTATATACCAGTTTTGAGGTGAATATCATATTCTCCAATTTGAAGTTGATAAGAAATATAACATTTCATTTTTTAAAGGTATGTCTATCCAGGTCTAAATTCTTTAAAATGCAACATTATTTTAGTTTGTTACAGAGTTGTGAATTTAACTGTTTCATTTATTGCTTGTTAATAGCATAAAAGTAATATTTTACTATTTTCTCTCCCAGAAACCACATCAGCTGGAAGTGGTAAGCATTTCACTAGTAAAGTCCAGCAGTCTTAATCATCACCAAATAATTGATAACAATATGATGAATTTGGTATTTATGGTGATAAATAATTGAATATATTGTGTTTGTAGATCAGTTTTAACTTTTGTAATGATATTTTGTCATTTCTTTCAGAACAAGTGTATGAACCTTCAGGTAAATTTTCCATCTTCCCAAACCCATTTTCCATAACCTTTCATGAAAATGTTATTTAAAATTAGTTGTTTCCTTGTATATAGCAGCACATAATAATCCTTATGCTAGTTATAATGGTATGCTTCCACTCTGTACAAATGATGCCTTGTTCAGTATATCCAAACTATAACATGATGTATGAAACAATACTGATGTTAGAACTTTCCTTTTATACTCGGCCATAACTTTTGTGCTATGAGATTTTTAACATAAATTTGAATATCACAAGATTTTGCAGACATAAAAAAAAATAAGATTTACACCACATACATGACATATTTATAAATAATATTAAATCAATAATATGGCAATGTAGGACCATTTGAAAAGCCAGGTACAGTTTTGCAATATGAGTTATTGGTTCTATCAACTCCTAGTATATACTACCAGATAAAATAGCTATGTATGAAATAATGTCTATATATATGGTATTACAATCCTCTGCATGGTACAAGAAAAGATAGCACACCATAGCAATTCTACCACATGGGCATGATATATTTCAGTTTATTATAACATTTTATTTTGTTTTTACCTAATTTTTACAATAAATATTAAAGTGTTTGCTTTGATGTTTCAAATTAAAATCAGATTGCTCAATCTTGTTTTGTATTTTATAATCTTATCTTGCATTTATTAGATTGTAAATTACTATCTAGTCCCAAGTAAAAATGTCCTTTTCCAGAGGGAGGATAGCTTTTGAATAATAATAATAATAATAAATGTAGGTTAAAGTCTTTGAATATAAAATTTCATCTCAATACACATAATGTGAATTAGAAAGACCACCATATGAATTCATAAGTTGCTCTAGAAGTGCTAAAAATGTTTTATGAATTTAAAGCTATAATTCATATTAAATTATTACTTTATTGCATGAGAATATACAGTTTAATCATTCCATTTTAAAGGTTATCTACCAGAAACTCTCTACAAGAGTTAACAATTTAAGATTACAACTATTTATCAATACTCATACTCCAAAATAAAATAAACAAAAACTTTTCTTAGCAAATTTTCTATAACATATAATTGGATATGCTATATACAATTTAATGGTACCTCTATAGAGAAAAAATAATGAACTTATGAATTTAATATTTTTAACTTTCTAATTACATGTATTCAACTTAGATACAAAAAAGGGTAGCATTCTTTTCCCTAGCTTTATATACCAGTTTTGAGGTGAATATCATATTCTCCAATTTGAAGTTGATAAGAAATATAACATTTCATTTTTTAAAGGTATGTCTATCCAGGTCTAAATTCTTTAAAATGCAACATTATTTTAGTTTGTTACAGAGCTGTGAATTTAACTGTTTCATTTATTGCTTGTTAATAGCATAAAAGTAATATTTTACTATTTTCTCTCCCAGAAACCACATCAGCTGGAAGTGGTAAGCATTTCACTAGTAAAGTCCAGCAGTCTTAATCATCACCAAATAATTGATAACAATATGATGAATTTGGTATTTATGGTGATAAATAATTGAATATATTGTGTTTGTAGATCAGTTTTAACTTTTGTAATGATATTTTGTCATTTCTTTCAGAACAAGTGTATGAACCTTCAGGTAAATTTTCCATCTTCCCAAACCCATTTTCCATAACCTTTCATGAAAATGTTATTTAAAATTAGTTGTTTCCTTGTATATAGCAGCACATAATAATCGTTATGCTAGTTATAATGGTATGCTTCCACTCTGTACAAATGATGCCTTGTTCAGTATATCCAAACTATAACATGATGTATGAAACAATACTGATGTTAGAACTTTCCTTTTATACTCGGCCATAACTTTTGTGCTATGAGATTTTTAACATAAATTTGAATATCACAAGATTTTGCAGACTTAAAAAAAAATAAGATTTACACCACATACATGACATATTTATAAATAATAATAAATCAATAATATGGCAATGTAGGACCATTTGAAAAGCCAGGTACAGTTTTGCAATATGAGTTATTGGTTCTATCAACTCCTAGTATATACTCCCAGATAAAATAGCTATGTATGAAATAATGTCTATATATATGGTATTACAATCCTGTGCATGGTACAAGAAAAGATAGCACACCATAGCAATTCTACCACATGGGCATGATATATTTCAGTTTATTATAACATTTTATTTTGTTTTTACCTAATTTTTACAATAAATATTAAAGTGTTTGCTTTGATGTTTCAAATTAAAATCAGATTGCTCAATCTTGTTTTGTATTTTATAATCTTATCTTGCATTTATTAAATTGTAAATTACTATCTAGTCCCAAGTAAAAATGTCCTTTTCCAGAGGGAGGATAGCTTTTGAATAATAATAATAATAAATGTAGGTTAAAGTCTTTGAATATAAAATTTCATCTCAATACACATAATGTGAATTAGAAAGACCACCATATGAATTCATAAGTTGCTCTAGAAGTGCTAAAAATGTTTTATGAATTTAAAGCTATAATTCATATTAAATTATTACTTTATTGCATGAGAATATACAGTTTAATCATTCCATTTTAAAGGTTATCTACCAGAAACTCTCTACAAGAGTTAACAATTTAAGATTACAACTATTTATCAATACTCATACTCCAAAATAAAATAAACAAAAACTTTTCTTAGCAAATTTTCTATAACATATAATTGGATATGCTATATACAATTTAATGGTACCTCTATAGAGAAAAAATAATGAACTTATGAATTTAATATTTTTAACTTTCTAATTACATGTATTCGACTTAGATACAAAAAAGGGTAGCATTCTTTTCCCTAGCTTTATATACCAGTTTTGAGGTGAATATCATATTCTCCAATTTGAAGTTGATAAGAAATATAACATTTCATTTTTTAAAGGTATGTCTATCCAGGTCTAAATTCTTTAAAATGCAACATTATTTTAGTTTGTTACAGAGTTGTGAATTTAACTGTTTCATTTATTGCTTGTTAATAGCATAAAAGTAATATTTTACTATTTTCTCTCCCAGAAACCACATCAGCTGGAAGTGGTAAGCATTTCACTAGTAAAGTCCAGCAGTCTTAATCATCAACAAATAATTGATAACAATATGATGAATTTGGTATTTATGGTGATAAATAATTGAATATATTGTGTTTGTAGATCAGTTTTAACTTTTGTAATGATATTTTGTCATTTCTTTCAGAACAAGTGTATGAACCTTCAGGTAAATTTTCCATCTTCCCAAACCCATTTTCCATAACCTTTCATGAAAATGTTATTTAAAATTAGTTGTTTCCTTGTATATAGCAGCACATAATAATCCTTATGCTAGTTATAATGGTATGCTTCCACTCTGTACAAATGATGCCTTGTTCAGTATATCCAAACTATAACATGATGTATGAAACAATACTGATGTTAGAACTTTCCTTTTATACTCGGCCATAACTTTTGTGCTATGAGATTTTTAACATAAATTTGAATATCACAAGATTTTGCAGACATAAAAAAATAAGATTTACACCACATACATGACATATTTATAAATAATAATAAATCAAAAATATGGCAATGTAGGACCATTTGAAAAGCCAGGTACAGTTTTGCAATATGAGCTATTGGTTCTATCAACTCCTAGTATATACTACGAGATAAAATAACTATGTATGAAATAATGTCTATATATATGGTATTACAATCCTGTGCATGGTACAAGAAAAGATAGCACACCATAGCAATTCTACCACATGGGCAAAATATATTTCAGTTTATTATAACATTTTATTTGTTTTTATCTAATTTTTACAATAAATATTAAAGTGTTTGCTTTGATGTTTCAAATTAAAATCAGATTGCTCAATCTTGTTTTGTATTTTATAATCTTGTCTTGCATTTATTCAATTTTAAATGACTATATAGTCCCAAATAAAAACATCCATTTCCAGAGGGAGGATAGCTTTTGAATAATAATAATAAATGTAGGTTAAAGTCTTTGAATATAAATTTTCATCTCAATACACATAATGTGAATTAGAAAGACCACCATATGAGTTCATAAGTTGCTCTAGAAGTGCTAAAAATGTTTTATGAATTTAAAGCTATAATTCATATTAAATTATTACTTTATTGCATGAGAATATACAGTTTAATCATTCCATTTTAAAGGTTATCTACCAGAAACTCTCTACAAGAGTTAACAATTTAAGATTACAACTATTTATCAATACTCATACTCCAAAATAAAATAAACAAAAACTTTTCTTAGCAAATTTTCTATAACATATAATTGGATATGCTATATACAATTTAATGGTACCTCTATAGAGAAAAAATAATGAACTTATGAATTTAATATTTTTAACTTTCTAATTACATGTATTCGACTTAGATACAAAAAAGGGTAGCATTCTTTTCCCTAGCTTTATATACCAGTTTTGAGGTGAATATCATATTCTCCAATTTGAAGTTGCTAAGAAAGATAACATTTCTTTTTTTAAAGGTATGTCTATCCAGGTCTAAATTCTTTAAAATGCAACATTATTTTAGTTTGTTACAGAGTTGTGAATTTAACTGTTTCATTTATTGCTTGTTAATAGCATAAAAGTAATATTTTACTATTTTCTCTCCCAGAAACCACATCAGCTGGAAGTGGTAAGCATTTCACTAGTAAAGTCCAGCAGTCTTAATCATCACCAAATAATTGATAACAATATGATGAATTTGGTATTTATGGTGATAAATAATTGAATATATTGTGTTTGTAGATCAGTTTTAACTTTTGTAATGATATTTTGTCATTTCTTTCAGAACAAGTGTATGAACATTCAGGTAAATTTTCCATCTTCCCAAACCCATTTTCCATAACCTTTCATGAAAATGTTATTTAAAATTAGTTGTTTCCTTGTATATAGCAGCACATAATAATCCTTATGCTAGTTATAATGGTATGCTTCCACTCTGTACAAATGATGCCTTGTTCAGTATATCCAAACTATAACATGATGTATGAAACAATACTGATGTTAGAACTTTCCTTTTATACTCGGCCATAACTTTTGTGCTATGAGATTTTTAACATAAATTTGAATATCACAAGATTTTGCAGACATAAAAAAAAATAAGATTTACACCACATACATGACATATTTATAAATAATATTAAATCAATAATATGGCAATGTAGGACCATTTGAAAAGCCAGGTACAGTTTTGCAATATGAGTTATTGGTTCTATCAACTCCTAGTATATACTACCAGATAAAATAGCTATGTATGAAATAATGTCTATATATATGGTATTACAATCCTCTGCATGGTACAAGAAAAGATAGCACACCATAGCAATTCTACCACATGGGCATGATATATTTCAGTTTATTATAACATTTTATTTTGTTTTTACCTAATTTTTACAATAAATATTAAAGTGTTTGCTTTGATGTTTCAAATTAAAATCAGATTGCTCAATCTTGTTTTGTATTTTATAATCTTATCTTGCATTTATTAAATTGTAAATTACTATCTAGTCCCAAGTAAAAATGTCCTTTTCCAGAGGGAGGATAGCTTTTGAATAATAATAATAATAATAAATGTAGGTTAAAGTCTTTGAATATAAAATTTCATCTCAATACACATAATGTGAATTAGAAAGACCACCATATGAATTCATAAGTTGCTCTAGAAGTGCTAAAAATGTTTTATGAATTTAAAGCTATAATTCATATTAAATTATTACTTTATTGCATGAGAATATACAGTTTAATCATTCCATTTTAAAGGTTATCTACCAGAAACTCTCTACAAGAGTTAACAATTTAAGATTACAACTATTTATCAATACTCATACTCCAAAATAAAATAAACAAAAACTTTTCTTAGCAAATTTTCTATAACATATAATTGGATATGCTATATACAATTTAATGGTACCTCTATAGATAAAAAATAATGAACTTATGAATTTAATATTTTTAACTTTCTAATTACATGTATTCAACTTAGATACAAAAAAGGGTAGCATTCTTTTCCCTAGCTTTATATACCAGTTTTGAGGTGAATATCATATTCTCCAATTTGAAGTTGATAAGAAATATAACATTTCATTTTTTAAAGGTATGTCTATCCAGGTCTAAATTCTTTAAAATGCAACATTATTTTAGTTTGTTACAGAGCTGTGAATTTAACTGTTTCATTTATTGCTTGTTAATAGCATAAAAGTAATATTTTACTATTTTCTCTCCCAGAAACCACATCAGCTGGAAGTGGTAAGCATTTCACTAGTAAAGTCCAGCAGTCTTAATCATCACCAAATAATTGATAACAATATGATGAATTTGGTATTTATGGTGATAAATAATTGAATATATTGTGTTTGTAGATCAGTTTTAACTTTTGTAATGATATTTTGTCATTTCTTTCAGAACAAGTGTATGAACCTTCAGGTAAATTTTCCATCTTCCCAAACCCATTTTCCATAACCTTTCATGAAAATGTTATTTAAAATTAGTTGTTTCCTTGTATATAGCAGCACATAATAATCGTTATGCTAGTTATAATGGTATGCTTCCACTCTGTACAAATGATGCCTTGTTCAGTATATCCAAACTATAACATGATGTATGAAACAATACTGATGTTAGAACTTTCCTTTTATACTCGGCCATAACTTTTGTGCTATGAGATTTTTAACATAAATTTGAATATCACAAGATTTTGCAGACTTAAAAAAAAATAAGATTTACACCACATACATGACATATTTATAAATAATAATAAATCAATAATATGGCAATGTAGGACCATTTGAAAAGCCAGGTACAGTTTTGCAATATGAGTTATTGGTTCTATCAACTCCTAGTATATACTCCCAGATAAAATAGCTATGTATGAAATAATGTCTATATATATGGTATTACAATCCTGTGCATGGTACAAGAAAAGATAGCACACCATAGCAATTTTACCACATGGGCATGATATATTTCAGTTTATTATAACATTTTATTTTGTTTTTACCTAATTTTTACAATAAATATTAAAGTGTTTGCTTTGATGTTTCAAATTAAAATCAGATTGCTCAATCTTGTTTTGTATTTTATAATCTTATCTTGCATTTATTAAATTGTAAATTACTATCTAGTCCCAAGTAAAAATGTCCTTTTCCAGAGGGAGGATAGCTTTTGAATAATAATAATAATAATAAATGTAGGTTAAAGTCTTTGAATATAAAATTTCATCTCAATACACATAATGTGAATTAGAAAGACCACCATATGAATTCATAAGTTGCTCTAGAAGTGGTAAAAATGTTTTATGAATTTAAAGCTATAATTCATATTAAATTATTACTTTATTGCATGAGAATATACAGTTTAATCATTCCATTTTAAAGGTTATCTACCAGAAACTCTCTACAAGAGTTAACAATTTAAGATTACAACTATTTATCAATACTCATACTCCAAAATAAAATAAACAAAAACTTTTCTTAGCAAATTTTCTATAACATATAATTGGATATGCTATATACAATTTAATGGTACCTCTATAGAGAAAAAATAATGAACTTATGAATTTAATATTTTTAACTTTCTAATTACATGTATTCGACTTAGATACAAAAAAGGGTAGCATTCTTTTACCTAGCTTTATATATCAGTTTTGAGGTGAATATCATATTCTCCAATTTGAAGTTGATAAGAAATATAACATTTCATTTTTTAAAGGTATGTCTATCCAGGTCTAAATTCTTTAAAATGCAACATTATTTTAGTTTGTTACAGAGTTGTGAATTTAACTGTTTCATTTATTGCTTGTTAATAGCATAAAAGTAATATTTTACTATTTTCTCTCCCAGAAACCACATCAGCTGGAAGTGGTAAGCATTTCACTAGTAAAGTCCAGCAGTCTTAATCATCAACAAATAATTGATAACAATATGATGAATTTGGTATTTATGGTGATAAATAATTGAATATATTGTGTTTGTAGATCAGTTTTAACTTTTGTAATGATATTTTGTCATTTCTTTCAGAACAAGTGTATGAACCTTCAGGTCAATTTTCCATCTTCCCAAACCCATTTTCCATAACCTTTCATGAAAATGTTATTTAAAATTAGTTGTTTCCTTGTATATAGCAGCACATAATAATCCTTATGCTAGTTATAATGGTATGCTTCCACTCTGTACAAATGATGCCTTGTTCAGTATATCCAAACTATAACATGATGTATGAAACAATACTGATGTTAGAACTTTCCTTTTATACTCGGCCATAACTTTTGTGCTATGAGATTTTTAACATAAATTTGAATATCACAAGATTTTGCAGACATAAAAAAATAAGATTTACACCACATACATGACATATTTATAAATAATAATAAATCAAAAATTTGGCAATGTAGGACCATTTGAAAAGCCAGGTACAGTTTTGCAATATGAGCTATTGGTTCTATCAACTCCTAGTATATACTACGAGATAAAATAACTATGTATGAAATAATGTCTATATATATGGTATTACAATCCTGTGCATGGTACAAGAAAAGATAGCACACCATAGCAATTCTACCACATGGGCAAAATATATTTCAGTTTATTATAACATTTTATTTGTTTTTACCTAATTTTTACAATAAATATTAAAGTGTTTGCTTTGATGTTTCAAATTAACATCAGATTGCTCAATCTTGTTTTGTATTTTATAATCTTGTCTTGCATTTATTCAATTTTAAATGACTATATAGTCCCAAATAAAAACATCCATTTCCAGAGGGAGGATAGCTTTTGAATAATAATAATAAATGTAGGTTAAAGTCTTTGAATATAAATTTTCATCTCAATACACATAATGTGAATTAGAAAGACCACCATATGAGTTCATAAGTTGCTCTAGAAGTGCTAAAAATGTTTTATGAATTTAAAGCTATAATTCATATTAAATTATTACTTTATTGCATGAGAATATACAGTTTAATCATTCCATTTTAAAGGTTATCTACCAGAAACTCTCTACAAGAGTTAACAATTTAAGATTACAACTATTTATCAATACTCATACTCCAAAATAAAATAAACAAAAACTTTTCTTAGCAAATTTTCTATAACATATAATTGGATATGCTATATACAATTTAATGGTACCTCTATAGAGAAAAAATAATGAACTTATGAATTTAATATTTTTAACTTTCTAATTACATGTATTCGACTTAGATACAAAAAAGGGTAGCATTCTTTTCCCTAGCTTTATATACCAGTTTTGAGGTGAATATCATATTCTCCAATTTGAAGTTGATAAGAAATATAACATTTCATTTTTTAAAGGTATGTCTATCCAGGTCTAAATTCTTTAAAATGCAACATTATTTTAGTTTGTTACAGAGTTGTGAATTTAACTGTGTCATGTATTGCTTGTTAATAGCATAAAAGTAATATTTTACTATTTTGTCTCCCAGAAACCACATCAGCTGGAAGTGGTAAGCATTTCACTAGTAAAGTCCAGCAGTCTTAATCATCACCAAATAATTGATAACAATATGATGAATTTGGTATTTATGGTGATAAATAATTGAATATATTGTGTTTGTAGATCAGTTTTAACTTTTGTAATGATATTTTGTCATTTCTTTCAGAACAAGTGTATGAACCTTCAGGTAAATTTTCCATCTTCCCAAACCCATTTTCCATAACCTTTCATGAAAATGTTATTTAAAATTAGTTTTGTTCCTTGTATATAGCAGCACATAATAATCCTTATGCTAGTTATAATGGTATGCTTCCACTCTGTACAAATGATGCCTTGTTCAGTATATCCAAACTATAACATGATGTATGAAACAATACTGATGTTAGAACTTTCCTTTTATACTCGGCCATAACTTTTGTGCTATGAGATTTTTAACATAAATTTGAATATCACAAGATTTTGCAGACATAAAAAAAATAAGATTTACACCACATACATGACATATTTATAAATAATATTAAATCAATAATATGGCAATGTAGGACCATTTGAAAAGCCAGGTACAGTTTTGCAATATGAGTTATTGGTTCTATCAACTCCTAGTATATACTACCAGATAAAATAGCTATGTATGAAATAATGTCTATATATATGGTATTACAATCCTCTGCATGGTACAAGAAAAGATAGCACACCATAGCAATTCTACCACATGGGCATGATATATTTCAGTTTATTATAACATTTTATTTTGTTTTTACCTAATTTTTACAATAAATATTAAAGTGTTTGCTTTGATGTTTCAAATTAAAATCAGATTGCTCAATCTTGTTTTGTATTTTATAATCTTATCTTGCATTTATTAAATTGTAAATTACTATCTAGTCCCAAGTAAAAATGTCCTTTTCCAGAGGGAGGATAACTTTTGAATAATAATAATAATAATAATAAATGTAGGTTAAAGTCTTTGAATATAAAATTTCATCTCAATACACATAATGTGAATTAGAAAGACCACCATATGAATTCATAAGTTGCTCTAGAAGTGGTAAAAATGTTTTATGAATTTAAAGCTATAATTCATATTAAATTATTACTTTATTGCATGAGAATATACAGTTTAATCATTCCATTTTAAAGGTTATCTACCAGAAACTCTCTACAAGAGTTAACAATTTAAGATTACAACTATTTATCAATACTCATACTCCAAAATAAAATAAACAAAAACTTTTCTTAGCAAATTTTCTATAACATATAATTGGATATGCTATATACAATTTAATGGTACCTCTATAGAGAAAAAATAATGAACTTATGAATTTAATATTTTTAACTTTCTAATTACATGTATTCGACTTAGATACAAAAAAGGGTAGCATTCTTTTCCCTAGCTTTATATACCAGTTTTGAGGTGAATATCATATTCTCCAATTTGAAGTTGATAAGAAATATAACATTTCATTTTTTAAAGGTATGTCTATCCAGGTCTAAATTCTTTAAAATGCAACATTATTTTAGTTTGTTACAGAGTTGTGAATTTAACTGTTTCATTTATTGCTTGTTAATAGCATAAAAGTAATATTTTACTATTTTCTCTCCCAGAAACCACATCAGCTGGAAGTGGTAAGCATTTCACTAGTAAAGTCCAGCAGTCTTAATCATCACCAAATAATTGATAACAATATGATGAATTTGGTATTTATGGTGATAAATAATTGAATATATTGTGTTTGTAGATCAGTTTTAACTTTTGTAATGATATTTTGTCATTTCTTTCAGAACAAGTGTATGAACCTTCAGGTAAATTTTCCATCTTCCCAAACCCATTTTCCATAACCTTTCATGAAAATGTTATTTAAAATTAGTTGTTTCCTTGTATATAGCAGCACATAATAATCGTTATGCTAGTTATAATGGTATGCTTCCACTCTGTACAAATGATGCCTTGTTCAGTATATCCAAACTATAACATGATGTATGAAACAATACTGATGTTAGAACTTTCCTTTTATACTCGGCCATAACTTTTGTGCTATGAGATTTTTAACATAAATTTGAATATCACAAGATTTTGCAGACTTAAAAAAAAATAAGATTTACACCACATACATGACATATTTATAAATAATAATAAATCAATAATATGGCAATGTAGGACCATTTGAAAAGCCAGGTACAGTTTTGCAATATGAGCTATTGGTTCTATCAACCCCTAGTATATACTATGAGATAAAATAGCTATGTATGTAATAATGTCTATATATATGGTATTACAATCCTGTGCATGGTACAAGAAAAGATAGCACACCATAGCAATTCTACCACATGGGTAAAATATATTTCAGTTTATTATAACATTTTATTTTGTTTTTACCTAATTTTTACAATAAATATTAAAGTGTTTGCTTTGATGTTTCAAATTAATATCAGATTGCTCAATCTTGTTTTGTATTTTATAATCTTATCTTGCATTTATTAAATTGTAAATGACTATATAGTCCCCAGCAAAAACATTCATTTCCAGAGGGAGGATAGCTTTTGAATAATAATAATAAATGTAGGTTAAAGTCTTTGAATATAAAGTTTCATCTCAATACACATGATGTGAATTAGAAAGACCACCATATGAATTCATAAGTTGCTCTAGAAGTGCTAAAAATGTTTCATGAATTTAAAGCTGTAATTCATATTAAATTATTACTTTATTGCATGAGAATATACAGTTTAATCATTCCATATTAAAGGTTATCTACCAGAAACTCTGTACAAGAGTTAACAATTTAAGATTACAACTATTTATCAATACTCATACTCCAAAATAAAATAAACAAAAACTTTTCTTAGCAAATTTTCTATAACATTAAATTGGATATGCTATATACAATTTAATGGTACCTCTATAGAGAAAAAATAATGAACTTATGAATTTAATATTTTTAACTTTCTAATTACATGTATTCGACTTAGATACAAAAAAGGGTAGCATTCTTTTCCCTAGCTTTGTATACCAGTTTTGAGGTGAATATCATAATCTCCAATTTGAAGTTGATAAGAAATATAACATTTCATTTTTTAAAGGTATGTCTATCCAGGTCTAAATTCTTTAAAATGCAACATTATTTTAGTTTGTTACAGAGTTGTGAATTTAACTGTTTCATTTATTGCTTGTTAATAGCATAAAAGTAATATTTTACTATTTTCTCTCCCAGAAACCACATCAGCTGGAAGTGGTAAGCATTTCACTAGTAAAGTCCAGCAGTCTTAATCATCACCAAATAATTGATAACAATATGATGAATTTGGTATTTATGGTGATAAATAATTGAATATATTGTGTTTGTAGATCAGTTTTAACTTTTGTAATGATATTTTGTCATTTCTTTCAGAACAAGTGTATGAACCTTCAGGTAAATTTTCCATCTTCCCAAACCCATTTTCCATAACCTTTCATGAAAATGTTATTTAAAATTAGTTGTTTCCTTGTATATAGCAGCACATAATAATCCTTATGCTAGTTATAATGGTATGCTTCCACTCTGTACAAATGATGCCTTGTTCAGTATATCCAAACTATAACATGATGTATGAAACAATACTGATGTTAGAACTTTCCTTTTATACTCAGCCATAACTTTTGTGCTATGAGATTTTTAACATAAATTTGAATATCACAAGATTTTGCAGACATAAAAAAAAAATAAGATTTACACCACATACATGACATATTTATAAATAATAATAAATCAAAAATATGGCAATGTAGGACCATTTGAAAAGCCAGGTACAGTTTTGCAATATGAGTTATTGGTTCTCTCAACTCCTAGTATATACTACGAGATAAAATAGCTATGTATGAAATAATGTCTATATATATGGTATTACAATCCTGTGCATGGTACAAGAAAAGATAGCACACCATAGCAATTCTACCACATGGGCATGATATATTTCAGTTTATTATAACATTTTATTTTGTTTTTACCTAATTTTTACAATAAATATTAAAGTGTTTGCTTTGATGTTTCAAATTAACATCAGATTGCTCAATCTTGTTTTGTATTTTATAATCTTGTCTTGCATTTATTAAATTGTAAATTACTAACTAGTCCCAAGTAAAAATGTCCTTTTTCAGAGGGAGGATAGCTTTTGAATAATAATAATAATAATAATAATAAATGTAGGTTAAAGTCTTTGAATATAAAGTTTCATCTCAATACACATAATGTGAATTAGAAAGACCACCATATGAATTCATAAGTTGCTCTAGAAGTGCTAAAAATGTTTCATGAATTTAAAGCTGTAATTCATATTAAATTATTACTTTATTGCATGAGAATATACAGTTTAATCATTCCATATTAAAGGTTATCTACCAGAAACTCTGTACAAGAGTTAACAATTTAAGGTTACAACTATTTATCAATACTCATACTCCAAAATAAAATAAACAAAAACTTTTCTTAGCAAATTTTCTATAACACTAAATTGGATATGCTATATACAATTTAATGGTACCTCTATAGAGAAAAAATAATGAACTTATGAATTTAATATTTTTAACTTTCTAATTACATGTATTCGACTTAGATACAAAAAAGGGTAGCATTCTTTTCCCTAGCTTTGTATACCAGTTTTGAGGTGAATATCATAATCTCCAATTTGAAGTTGATAAGAAATATAACATTTCATTTTTTAAAGGTATGTCTATCCAGGTCTAAATTCTTTAAAATGCAACATTATTTTAGTTTGTTACAGAGTTGTGAATTTAACTGTTTCATTTATTGCTTGTTAATAGCATAAAAGTAATATTTTACTATTTTCTCTCCCAGAAACCACATCAGCTGGAAGTGGTAAGCATTTCACTAGTAAAGTCCAGCAGTCTTAATCATCACCAAATAATTGATAACAATATGATGAATTTGGTATTTATGGTGATAAATAATTGAATATATTGTGTTTGTAGATCAGTTTTAACTTTTGTAATGATATTTTGTCATTTCTTTCAGAACAAGTGTATGAACCTTCAGGTAAATTTTCCATCTTCCCAAACCCATTTTCCATAACCTTTCATGAAAATGTTATTTAAAATTAGTTGTTTCCTTGTATATAGCAGCACATAATAATCCTTATGCTAGTTATAATGGTATGCTTCCACTCTGTACAAATGATGCCTTGTTCAGTATATCCAAACTATAACATGATGTATGAAACAATACTGATGTTAGAACTTTCCTTTTATACTCGGCCATAACTTTTGTGCTATGAGATTTTTAACATAAATTTGAATATCACAAGATTTTGCAGACATAAAAAAAAATAAGATTTACACCACATACATGACATATTTATAAATAATAATAAATCAAAAATATGGCAACGTAGGACCATTTGAAAAGCCAGGTACAGTTTTGCAATATGAGTTATTGGTTCTATCAACTCCTAGTATATACTACGAGATAAAATAGCTATGTATGAAATAATGTCTATATATATGGTATTACAATCCTGTGCATGGTACAAGAAAAGATAGCACACCATAGCAATTCTACCACATGGGCAAAATATATTTCAGTTTATTATAACATTTTATTTTGTTTTTACCTAATTTTTACAATAAATATTAAAGTGTTTGCTTTGATGTTTCAAATTAACATCAGATTGCTCAATCTTGTTTTGTATTTTATAATCTTGTCTTGCATTTATTAAATTGTAAATTACTAACTAGTCCCAAGTAAAAATGTCCTTTTTCAGAGGGAGGATAGCTTTTGAATAATAATAATAATAATAATAATAATAATAATAATAATAATAATAATAAATGTAGGTTAAAGTCTTTGAATATAAAGTTTCATCTCAATACACATAATGTGAATTAGAATGACCACCATATGAATTCATAAGTTGCTCTAGAAGTGCTAAAAATGTTTTATGAATTTAAAGCTATAATTCATATTAAATTATTACTTTATTGCATGAGAATATACAGTTTAATCATTCCATATTAAAGGTTATCTACCAGAAACTCTCTACAAGAGTTAACAATTTAAGATTACAACTATTTATCAATACTCATACTCAAAAATAAAATAAACAAAAACTTTTCTTAGCAAATTTTCTATAAAATTTAATTGGATGTGCTATATACAATTTAATGGTACCTCTATAGAGAAAAAATAATGAACTTATGAATTTAATATTTTTAACTTTCTAATTACATGTATTCGACTTAGATACAAAAAAGGGTAGCATTCTTTTCCCTAGCTTTATATACCAGTTTTGAGGTGAATATCATATTCTCCAATTTGAAGTTGATAAGAAATATAACATTTCATTTTTTAAAGGTATGTCTATCCAGGTCTAAATTCTTTAAAATGCAACATTATTTTAGTTTGTTACAGAGTTGTGAATTTAACTGTTTCATTTATTGCTTGTTAATAGCATAAAAGTAATATTTTACTATTTTCTCTCCCAGAAACCACATCAGCTGGAAGTGGTAAGCATTTCACTAGTAAAGTCCAGCAGTCTTAATCATCACCAAATAATTGATAACAATATGATGAATTTGGTATTTATGGTGATAAATAATTGAATATATTGTGTTTGTAGATCAGTTTTAACTTTTGTAATGATATTTTGTCATTTCTTTCAGAACAAGTGTATGAACCTTCAGGTAAATTTTCCATCTTCCCAAACCCATTTTCCATAACCTTTCATGAAAATGTTATTTAAAATTAGTTGTTTCCTTGTATATAGCAGCACATAATAATCCTTATGCTAGTTATAATGGTATGCTTCCACTCTGTACAAATGATGCCTTGTTCAGTATATCCAAACTATAACATGATGTATGAAACAATACTGATGTTAGAACTTTCCTTTTATACTCGGCCATAACTTTTGTGCTATGAGATTTTTAACATAAATTTGAATATCACAAGATTTTGCAGACATAAAAAAAATAAGATTTACACCACATACATGACATATTTATAAATAATAATAAATCAATAATATGGCAATGTAGGACCATTTGAAAAGCCAGGTACAGTTTTGCAATATGAGTTATTGGTTCTATCAACTCCTAGTATATACTACGAGATAAAATAGCTATGTATGAAATAATGTCTATATATATGGTATTACAATCCTGTGCATGGTACAAGAAAAGATAGCACACCATAGCAATTCTACCACATGGGCAAAATATATTTCAGTTTATTATAACATTTTATTTTGTTTTTACCTTATTTTTACAATAAATATTAAAGTGTTTGCTTTGATGTTTCAAATTAACATCAGATTGCTCAATCTTGTTTTGTATTTTATAATCTTGTCTTGCATTTATTAAATTGTAAATTACTAACTAGTCCCAAGTAAAAATGTCCTTTTTCAGAGGGAGGATAGCTTTTGAATAATAATAATAATAATAATAATAATAAATGTAGGTTAAAGTCTTTGAATATAAAGTTTCATCTCAATACACATAATGTGAATTAGAAAGACCACCATATGAATTCATAAGTTGCTCTAGAAGTGCTAAAAATGTTTCATGAATTTAAAGCTGTAATTCATATTAAATTATTACTTTATTGCATGAGAATATACAGTTTAATCATTCCATATTAAAGGTTATCTACCAGAAACTCTGTACAAGAGTTAACAATTTAAGATTACAACTATTTATCAATACTCATACTCCAAAATAAAATAAACAAAAACTTTTCTTAGCAAATTTTCTATAACACTAAATTGGATATGCTATATACAATTTAATGGTACCTCTATAGAGAAAAAACAATGAACTTATGAATTTAATATTTTTAACTTTCTAATTACATGTATTCGACTTAGATACAAAAAAGGGTAGCATTCTTTTCCCTAGCTTTGTATACCAGTTTTGAGGTGAATATCATAATCTCCAATTTGAAGTTGATAAGAAATATAACATTTCATTTTTTAAAGGTATGTCTATCCAGGTCTAAATTCTTTAAAATGCAACATTATTTTAGTTTGTTACAGAGTTCTGAATTTAACTGTTTCATTTATTGCTTGTTAATAGCATAAAAGTAATATTTGACTATTTTCTCTCCCAGAAACCACATCAGCTGGAAGTGGTAAGCATTTCACTAGTAAAGTCCAGCAGTCTTAATCATCACCAAATAATTGATAACAATATGATGAATTTGGTATTTATGGTGATAAATAATTGAATATATTGTGTTTGTAGATCAGTTTTAACTTTTGTAATGATATTTTGTCATTTCTTTCAGAACAAGTGTATGAACCTTCAGGTAAATTTTCCATCTTCCCAAACCCATTTTCCAAAACCTTTCATGAAAATGTTATTTAAAATTAGTTGTTTCCTTGTATATAGCAGCACATAATAATCCTTATGCTAGTTATAATGGTATGCTTCCACTCTGTACAAATGATGCCTTGTTCAGTATATCCAAACTATAACATGATGTATGAAACAATACTGATGTTAGAACTTTCCTTTTATACTCAGCCATAACTTTTGTGCTATGAGATTTTTAACTTAAATTTCAATATCACAAGATTTTGCAGACATTAAAAAAAATAAGATTTACACCACATACATGATATATTTATATATAATAATAAATCAATAATATGGCAATGTAGGACCATTTGAAAAGCCAGGTACAGTTTTGCAATATGAGTTATTTGTTCTATCAACTCCTAGTATATACTACGAGATAAAATAGCTATGTATGAAATAATATCTATATATATGGTATTACAATCCTGTGCATGGTACAAGAAAAGATAGCACACCATAGCAATTCTACCACATGGGCAAGATATATTTCAGTTTAGTATAACATTTTAGTTTGTTTTTACCTAATTTTTACAATAAATATTAAAGTGTTTGCTTTGATGTTTCAAATTAAAATCAGATTGCTCAATCTTGTTTTGTATTTTATAATCTTATCTTGCATTTATTAAATTGTAAATTACTATCTAGTCCCAAGTAAAAATGTCCTTTTCCAGAGGGAGGATAGCTTTTGAATAATAATAATAAATGTAGGTTATAGTCTTTGAATATAAAGTTTCATCTCAATACACATAATGTGAATTAGAAAGACCAACGTATGAATTCATAAGTTGCTCTAGAAGTGCTAAAAATGTTTTATGAATTTAAAGCTATAATTCATATTAAATTATTACTTTATTGCATGAGAATATACAGTTTAATCATTCCATATTAAAGGTTATCTACCAGAAACTCTCTACAAGAGTTAACAATTTAAGATTACAACTATTTATCAATACTCATACTCAAAAATAAAATAAACAAAAACTTTTCTTAGCAAATTTTCTATAAAATTTAATTGGATGTGCTATATACAATTTAATGGTACCTCTATAGAGAAAAAATAATGAACTTATGAATTTAATATTTTTAACTTTCTAATTACATGTATTCGACTTAGATACAAAAAAGGGTAGCATTCTTTTCCCTAGCTTTATATACCAGTTTTGAGGTGAATATCATATTCTCCAATTTGAAGTTGATAAGAAATATAACATTTCATTTTTTAAAGGTATGTCTATCCAGGTCTAAATTCTTTAAAATGCAACATTATTTTAGTTTGTTACAGAGTTGTGAATTTAACTGTTTCATTTATTGCTTGTTAATAGCATAAAAGTAATATTTTACTATTTTCTCTCCCAGAAACCACATCAGCTGGAAGTGGTAAGCATTTCACTAGTAAAGTCCAGCAGTCTTAATCATCACCAAATAATTGATAACAATATGATGAATTTGGTATTTATGGTGATAAATAATTGAATATATTGTGTTTGTAGATCAGTTTTAACTTTTGTAATGATATTTTGTCATTTCTTTCAGAACAAGTGTATGAACCTTCAGGTAAATTTTCCATCTTCCCAAACCCATTTTCCATAACCTTTCATGAAAATGTTATTTAAAATTAGTTGTTTCCTTGTATATAGCAGCACATAATAATCCTTATGCTAGTTATAATGGTATGCTTCCACTCTGTACAAATGATGCCTTGTTCAGTATATCCAAACTATAACATGATGTATGAAACAATACTGATGTTAGAACTTTCCTTTTATACTCGGCCATAACTTTTGTGCTATGAGATTTTTAACATAAATTTGAATATCACAAGATTTTGCAGACATAAAAAAAAATAAGATTTACACCACATACATGACATATTTATAAATAATAATAAATCAATAATATGGCAATGTAGGACCATTTGAAAAGCCAGGTACAGTTTTGCAATATGAGTTATTGGTTCTATCAACTCCTAGTATATACTACGAGATAAAATAGCTATGTATGAAATAATGTCTATATATATGGTATTACAATCCTGTGCATGGTACAAGAAAAGATAGCACACCATAGCAATTCTACCACATGGGCAAAATATATTTCAGTTTATTATAACATTTTATTTTGTTTTTACCTTATTTTTACAATAAATATTAAAGTGTTTGCTTTGATGTTTCAAATTAACATCAGATTGCTCAATCTTGTTTTGTATTTTATAATCTTGTCTTGCATTTATTAAATTGTAAATTACTAACTAGTCCCAAGTAAAAATGTCCTTTTTCAGAGGGAGGATAGCTTTTGAATAATAATAATAATAATAATAATAATAAATGTAGGTTAAAGTCTTTGAATATAAAGTTTCATCTCAATACACATAATGTGAATTAGAAAGACCACCATATGAATTCATAAGTTGCTCTAGAAGTGCTAAAAATGTTTCATGAATTTAAAGCTGTAATTCATATTAAATTATTACTTTATTGCATGAGAATATACAGTTTAATCATTCCATATTAAAGGTTATCTACCAGAAACTCTGTACAAGAGTTAACAATTTAAGATTACAACTATTTATCAATACTCATACTCCAAAATAAAATAAACAAAAACTTTTCTTAGCAAATTTTCTATAACACTAAATTGGATATGCTATATACAATTTAATGGTACCTCTATAGAGAAAAAACAATGAACTTATGAATTTAATATTTTTAACTTTCTAATTACATGTATTCGACTTAGATACAAAAAAGGGTAGCATTCTTTTCCCTAGCTTTGTATACCAGTTTTGAGGTGAATATCATAATCTCCAATTTGAAGTTGATAAGAAATATAACATTTCATTTTTTAAAGGTATGTCTATCCAGGTCTAAATTCTTTAAAATGCAACATTATTTTAGTTTGTTACAGAGTTCTGAATTTAACTGTTTCATTTATTGCTTGTTAATAGCATAAAAGTAATATTTGACTATTTTCTCTCCCAGAAACCACATCAGCTGGAAGTGGTAAGCATTTCACTAGTAAAGTCCAGCAGTCTTAATCATCACCAAATAATTGATAACAATATGATGAATTTGGTATTTATGGTGATAAATAATTGAATATATTGTGTTTGTAGATCAGTTTTAACTTTTGTAATGATATTTTGTCATTTCTTTCAGAACAAGTGTATGAACCTTCAGGTAAATTTTCCATCTTCCCAAACCCATTTTCCAAAACCTTTCATGAAAATGTTATTTAAAATTAGTTGTTTCCTTGTATATAGCAGCACATAATAATCCTTATGCTAGTTATAATGGTATGCTTCCACTCTGTACAAATGATGCCTTGTTCAGTATATCCAAACTATAACATGATGTATGAAACAATACTGATGTTAGAACTTTCCTTTTATACTCAGCCATAACTTTTGTGCTATGAGATTTTTAACTTAAATTTCAATATCACAAGATTTTGCAGACATTAAAAAAAATAAGATTTACACCACATACATGATATATTTATATATAATAATAAATCAATAATATGGCAATGTAGGACCATTTGAAAAGCCAGGTACAGTTTTGCAATATGAGTTATTTGTTCTATCAACTCCTAGTATATACTACGAGATAAAATAGCTATGTATGAAATAATATCTATATATATGGTATTACAATCCTGTGCATGGTACAAGAAAAGATAGCACACCATAGCAATTCTACCACATGGGCAAGATATATTTCAGTTTAGTATAACATTTTAGTTTGTTTTTACCTAATTTTTACAATAAATATTAAAGTGTTTGCTTTGATGTTTCAAATTAAAATCAGATTGCTCAATCTTGTTTTGTATTTTATAATCTTATCTTGCATTTATTAAATTGTAAATTACTATCTAGTCCCAAGTAAAAATGTCCTTTTCCAGAGGGAGGATAGCTTTTGAATAATAATAATAAATGTAGGTTATAGTCTTTGAATATAAAGTTTCATCTCAATACACATAATGTGAATTAGAAAGACCAACGTATGAATTCATAAGTTGCTCTAGAAGTGCTAAAAATGTTTTATGAATTTAAAGCTATAATTCATATTAAATTATTACTTTATTGCATGAGAATATACAGTTTAATCATTCCATATTAAAGGTTATCTACCAGAAACTCTCTACAAGAGTTAACAATTTAAGATTACAACTATTTATCAATACTCATACTCAAAAATAAAATAAACAAAAACTTTTCTTAGCAAATTT
Organism: Taudactylus pleione; assembly: GCA_031769625.1. Classification (NCBI taxonomy): domain Eukaryota; kingdom Metazoa; phylum Chordata; class Amphibia; order Anura; family Myobatrachidae; genus Taudactylus; species Taudactylus pleione. Next base: position 4,501,558 of record JAUIMM010000250.1, read on the forward strand.
TCTATAAAATTTAATTGGATGTGCTATATACAATTTAATGGTACCTCTATAGAGAAAAAATAATGAACTTATGAATTTAATATTTTTAACTTTCTAATTACATGTATTCGACTTAGATACAATAAAGGGTAGCATTCTTTTCCCTAGCTTTATATACCAGTTTTGAGGTGAATATCATATTCTCCAATTTGAAGTTGATAAGAAATATAACATTTCATTTTTTAAAGGTATGTCTATCCAGGTCTAAATTCTTTAAAATGCAACATTATTTTAGTTTGTTACAGAGTTGTGAATTTAACTGTTTCATTTATTGCTTGTTAATAGCATAAAAGTAATATTTTACTATTTTCTCTCCCAGAAACCACATCAGCTGGAAGTGGTAAGCATTTCACTAGTAAAGTCCAGCAGTCTTAATCATCACCAAATAATTGATAACAATATGATGAATTTGGTATTTATGGTGATAAATAATTGAATATATTGTGTTTGTAGATCAGTTTTAACTTTTGTAATGATATTTTGTCATTTCTTTCAGAACAAGTGTATGAACCTTCAGGTAAATTTTCCATCTTCCCAAACCCATTTTCCATAACCTTTCATGAAAATGTTATTTAAAATTAGTTGTTTCCTTATATATAGCAGCACATAATAATCCTTATGCTAGTTATAATGGTATGCTTCCACTCTGTACAAATGATGCCTTGTTCAGTATATCCAAACTATAACATGATGTATGAAACAATACTGATGTTAGAACTTTCCTTTTATACTCGGCCATAACTTTTGTGCTATGAGATTTTTAACATAAATTTGAATATCACAAGATTTTGCAGACATAAAAAAAAATAAGATTTACACCACATACATGACATATTTATAAATAATAATAAATCAATAATATGGCAATGTAGGGACATTTGAAAAGCCAGGTACAGTTTTGCAATATGAGTTATTGGTTCTATCAACTCCTAGTATATACTACGAGATAAAATAGCTATGTATGAAATAATGTCTATATATATGGTATTACAATCCTGTGCATGGTACAAGAAAAGATAGCACACCATAGCAATTCTACCACATGGGCAAAATATATTTCAGTTTATTATAACATTTTATTTTGTTTTTACCTAATTTTTACAATAAATATTAAAGTGTTTGCTTTGATGTTTCAAATTAACATCAGATTGCTCAATCTTGTTTTGTATTTTATAATCTTGTCTTGCATTTATTAAATTGTAAATTACTAACTAGTCCCAAGTAAAAATGTCCTTTTTCAGAGGGAGGATAGCTTTTGAATAATAATAATAATAATAATAATAATAATAATAATAATAATAAATGTAGGTTAAAGTCTTTGAATATAAAGTTTCATCTCAATACACATAATGTGAATTAGAAAGACCACCATATGAATTCATAAGTTGCTCTAGAAGTGCTAAAAATGTTTCATGAATTTAAAGCTGTAATTCATATTAAATTATTACTTTATTGCATGAGAATATACAGTTTAATCATTCCATATTAAAGGTTATCTACCAGAAACTCTGTACAAGAGTTAACAATTTAAGATTACAACTATTTATCAATACTCATACTCCAAAATAAAATAAACAAAAACTTTTCTTAGCAAATTTTCTATAACACTAAATTGGATATGCTATATACAATTTAATGGTACCTCTATAGAGAAAAAATAATGAACTTATGAATTTAATATTTTTAACTTTCTAATTACATGTATTCGACTTAGATACAAAAAAGGGTAGCATTCTTTTCCCTAGCTTTGTATACCAGTTTTGAGGTGAATATCATAATCTCCAATTTGAAGTTGATAAGAAATATAACATTTCATTTTTTAAAGGTATGTCTATCCAGGTCTAAATTCTTTAAAATGCAACATTATTTTAGTTTGTTACAGAGTTCTGAATTTAACTGTTTCATTTATTGCTTGTTAATAGCATAAAAGTAATATTTGACTATTTTCTCTCCCAGAAACCACATCAGCTGGAAGTGGTAAGCATTTCACTAGTAAAGTCCAGCAGTCTTAATCATCACCAAATAATTGATAACAATATGATGAATTTGGTATTTATGGTGATAAATAATTGAATATATTGTGTTTGTAGATCAGTTTTAACTTTTGTAATGATATTTTGTCATTTCTTTCAGAACAAGTGTATGAACCTTCAGGTAAATTTTCCATCTTCCCAAACCCATTTTCCAAAACCTTTCATGAAAATGTTATTTAAAATTAGTTGTTTCCTTGTATATAGCAGCACATAATAATCCTTATGCTAGTTATAATGGTATGCTTCCACTCTGTACAAATGATGCCTTGTTCAGTATATCCAAACTATAACATGATGTATGAAACAATACTGATGTTAGAACTTTCCTTTTATACTCAGCCATAACTTTTGTGCTATGAGATTTTTAACTTAAATTTGAATATCACAAGATTTTGCAGACATTAAAAAAAATAAGATTTACACCACATACATGATATATTTATATATAATAATAAATCAATAATATGGCAATGTAGGACCATTTGAAAAGCCAGGTACAGTTTTGCAATATGAGTTATTTGTTCTATCAACTCCTAGTATATACTACGAGATAAAATAGCTATGTATGAAATAATATCTATATATATGGTATTACAATCCTGTGTATGGTACAAGAAAAGATAGCACACCATAGCAATTCTACCACATGGGCAAGATATATTTCAGTTTAGTATAACATTTTATTTTGTTTTTACCTAATTTTTACAATAAATATTAAAGTGTTTGCTTTGATGTTTCAAATTAAAATCAGATTGCTCAATCTTGTTTTGTATTTTATAATCTTATCTTGCATTTATTAAATTGTAAATTACTATCTAGTCCCAAGTAAAAATGTCCTTTTCCAGAGGGAGGATAGCTTTTGAATAATAATAATAAATGTAGGTTATAGTCTTTGAATATAAAGTTTCATCTCAATACACATAATGTGAATTAGAAAGACCACCGTATGAATTCATAAGTTGCTCTAGAAGTGCTAAAAATGTTTCATGAATTTAAAGCTATAATTCATATTAAATTATTACTTTATTGCATGAGAATATACAGTTTAATCATTCCATATTAAAGGTTATCTACCAGAAACTCTCTACAAGAGTTAACAATTTAAGATTACAACTATTTATCAATACTCATACTCAAAAATAAAATAAACAAAAACTTTTCTTAGCAAATTTTCTATAAAATTTAATTGGATGTGCTATATACAATTTAATGGTACCTCTATAGAGAAAAAATAATGAACTTATGAATTTAATATTTTTAACTTTCTAATTACATGTATTCGACTTAGATACAAAAAAGGGTAGCATTCTTTTCCCTAGCTTTATATACCAGTTTTGAGGTGAATATCATATTCTCCAATTTGAAGTTGATAAGAAATATAACATTTCATTTTTTAAAGGTATGTCTATCCAGGTCTAAATTCTTTAAAATGCAACATTATTTTAGTTTGTTACAGAGTTGTGAATTTAACTGTTAATTTTTGCTTGTTAATAGCATAAAAGTAATATTTTACTATTTTCTCTCCCAGAAACCACATCAGCTGGAAGTGGTAAGCATTTCACTAGTAAAGTCCAGCAGTCTTAATCATCACCAAATAATTGATAACAATATGATGAATTTGGTATTTATGGTGATAAATAATTGAATATATTGTGTTTGTAGATCAGTTTTAACTTTTGTAATGATATTTTGTCATTTCTTTCAGAACAAGTGTATGAACCTTCAGGTAAATTTTCCATCTTCCCAAACCCATTTTCCATAACCTTTCATGAAAATGTTATTTAAAATTAGTTGTTTCCTTGTATATAGCAGCACATAATAATCCTTATGCTAGTTATAATGGTATGCTTCCACTCTGTACAAATGATGCCTTGTTCAGTATATCCAAACTATAACATGATGTATGAAACAATACTGATGTTAGAACTTTCCTTTTATACTCGGCCATAACTTTTGTGCTATGAGATTTTTAACATAAATTTGAATATCACAAGATTTTGCAGACATAAAAAAAAATAAGATTTACACCACATACATGACATATTTATAAATAATAATAAATCAAAAATATGGCAATGTAGGACCATTTGAAAAGCCAGGTACAGTTTTGCAATATGAGTTATTGGTTCTATCAACTCCTAGTATATACTACGAGATAAAATAGCTATGTATGAAATAATGTCTATATATATGGTATTACAATCCTGTGCATGGTACAAGAAAAGATAGCACACCATAGCAATTCTACCACATGGGCAAAATATATTTCAGTTTATTATAACATTTTATTTTGTTTTTACCTAATTTTTACAATAAATATTAAAGTGTTTGCTTTGATGTTTCAAATTAACATCAGATTGCTCAATCTTGTTTTGTATTTTATAATCTTGTCTTGCATTTATTAAATTGTAAATTACTAACTAGTCCCAAGTAAAAATGTCCTTTTTCAGAGGGAGGATAGCTTTTGAATAATAATAATAATAATAATAATAATAATAATAATAAATGTAGGTTAAAGTCTTTGAATATAAAGTTTCATCTCAATACACATAATGTGAATTAGAATGACCACCATATGAATTCATAAGTTGCTCTAGAACTGCTAAAAATGTTTTATGAATTTAAAGCTATAATTCATATTAAATTATTACTTTATTGCATGAGAATATACAGTTTAATCATTCCATTTTAAAGGTTATCTACCAGAAACTCTCTACAAGAGTTAACAATTTAAGATTACAACTATTTATCAATACTCATACTCAAAAATAAAATAAACAAAAAACATTTCTTAGCAAATTTTCTATAACATATAATTGGATGTGCTATATACAATTTAATGGTACCTCTATAGAGAAAAAACAATAAAATTATGAATTTAATATTTTTGACTTTCTAATTACATGTATTCGACTTAGATACAAAAAAGGGTAGCATTCTTTTCCCTAGCTTTATATACCAGTTTTGAGGTGAATATCATATTCTCCAATTTGAAGTTGATAAGAAATATAACATTTCATTTTTTAAAGGTATGTCTATCCAGGTCTAAATTCTTTAAAATGCAACATTATTTTAGTTTGTTACAGAGTTTTGAATGTAACTGTTTCATTTATTGCTTGTTAATAGCATAAATGTAATATTTTACTATTTTCTCTCCAAGACACCACATCAGCTGGAAGTGGTAAGCATTTCACTAGTAAAGTCCAGCAGTCTTAATCATCACCAAATAATTGATAACAATATGATGAATTTGGTATTTGTGGTGATAAATAATTGAATATATTGTGTTTGTAGATCAGTTTTAACTTTTGTAATGATATTTTGTCATTTCTTTCAGAACAAGGTTATGAACCTTCAGGTAAATTTTCCATCTTCCCTAACCCATTTTCCAAAACCTTTCATGAAAATGTTATTTAAAATTTGTTGTTTCCTTGTATATAGCAGCACATAATAATCCTTATGCTAGTTATAATGGTATGCTTCCACTCTGTACAAATGATGCCTTGTTCAGTATATCCAAACTATAACATGATGTATGAAACAATACTGATGTTAGAACTTTCCTTTTATACTTGGCCATAACTTTTGTGCTATGAGATTTTTAACATAAATTTGAATATCACAAGATTTTGCAGACATAAAAAAATAAGATTTACACCACATACATGACATATTTATAAATAATAATAAATCAATAATATGGCAATGTAGGACCATTTGAAAAGCCAGGTACAGTTTTGCAATATGAGTTATTGGTTCTATCAACTCCTAGTATATACTAACAGATAAAATAGCTATGTATGAAATAATATCTATATATATGGTATTACAATCCTGTGCATGGTACAAGAAAAGATAGCACACCATAGCAATTCTACCACATGGGCAAAATATATTTCAGTTTATTATAACATTTTATTTTGTTTTTACCTAATTTTTACAATAAATATTAATGTGTTTGCTTTGATGTTTCAAATTAAAATCAGATTGCTCAATCTTGTTTTGTATTTTATAATCTTATCTTGCATTTATTAAATTGTAAATTACTATCTAGTCCCAAGTAAAAATGTCCTTTTCCAGAGGGAGGATAGCTTTTGAATAATAATAATAATAAATGTAGGTTAAAGTCTTTGAATATAAAGTTTCATCTCAATACACATAATGTGAATTAGAATGACCACCATATGAATTCATAAGTTGCTCTAGAAGTGCTAAAAATGTTTTATGAATTTAAAGCTATAATTCATATTAAATTATTACTTTATTGCATGAGAATATACAGTTTAATCATTCCATTTTAAAGGTTATCTACCAGAAACTCTGTACAAGAGTTAACAATTTAAGATTACAACTATTTATCAATACTCATACTCAAAAATAAAATAAACAAAAACTTTTCTTAGCAAATTTTCTATAACATATAATTGGATGTGCTATATACAATTTAATGGTACCTCTATAGAGAAAAAACAATGAACTTATGAATTTAATATTTTTAACTTTCTAATTACATGTATTCGACTTAGATACAAAAAAGGGTAGCATTCTTTTCCCTAGCTTTATATACCAGTTTTGAGGTGAATATCATATTCTCCAATTTGAAGTTGATAAGAAATATAACATTTCATTTTTTAAAGGTATGTCTATCCAGGTCTAAATTCTTTAAAATGCAACATTATTTTAGTTTGTTACAGAGTTGTGAATTTAACTGTTTCATTTATTGCTTGTTAATAGCATAAAAGTAATATTTTACTATTTTGTCTCCCAGAAACCACATCAGCTGGAAGTGGTAAGCATTTCACTAGTAAAGTCCAGCAGTCTTAATCATCACCAAATAATTGATAACAATATGATGAATTTGGTATTTGTGGTGATAAATAATTGAATATATTGTGTTTGTAGATCAGTTTTAACTTTTGTAATGATATTTTGTCATTTCTTTCAGAACAAGTGTATGAACCTTCAGGTAAATTTTCCATCTTCCCAAACCCATTTTCCAAAACCTTTCATGAAAATGTTATTTAAAATTAGTTGTTTCCTTGTATATAGCAGCACATAATAATCCTTATGCTAGTTATAATGGCATGCTTCCACTCTGTACAAATGATGCCTTGTTCAGTATATCCAAACTATAACATGATGTATGAAACAATACTGATGTTAGAACTTTCCTTTTATACTCGGCCATAACTTTTGTGCTATGAGATTTTTAACATAAATTTGAATATCACAAGATTTTGAAGACATAAAAAAAATAAGATTTACACCACATACATGACATATTAAAAAATAATAAAAAATCAATAATATGGCAATGTAGGACCATTTGAAAAGCCAGGTACAGTTTTGCAATATGAGTTATTGGTTCTCTCAACTCCTAGTATATACTACGAGATAAAATAGCTATGTATGAAATAATGACAATATATATAGTATTACAATCCTGTGCATGGTACAAGAAAAGATAGCACACCATAGCAATTCTACCATATGGGCAAAATATATTTCAGTTTATTATAACATTTTATTTTGTTTTTACCTAATTTTTACAATAAATATTAAAGTGTTTGCTTTGATGTTTCAAATTAACATCAGATTGCTCAATCTTGTTTTGTATTTTATAATCTTATCTTGCATTTATTAAATTGTAAATTACTATCTACTCCCAAGTAAAAATGTCCTTTTCCAGAGGGAGGATAGCTTTTGAATAATAATAATAAATGTAGGTTAAAGTCTTTGAATATAAAGTTTCATCTCAATACACATAATGTGAATTAGAAAGACCACCATATGAATTCATAAGTTGCTCTAGAAGTGCTAAAAATGTTTCAAGAATTTAAAGCTATAATTCATATTAAATTATTACTTTATTGCATGAAAATATACTGTTTAATCATTCCATATTAAAGGTTATCTACCAGAAACTCTCTACAAGAGTTAACAATTTAAGATTACAACTATTTATCAATACTCATACTCAAAAATAAAATAAACAAAAACTTTTCTTAGCAAATTTTCTATAAAATATAATTGGATGTGCTATATACAATTTAATGGTACCTCTATAGAGAAAAAACAATGAACTTATGAATTTAATATTTTTGACTTTCTAATTACATGTATTCGACTTAGATACTAAAAAGGGTAGCATTCTTTTCCCTAGCTTTATATACCAGTTTTGAGGTGATTATCCTATTCTCCAATTTGAAGTTGTTAAGAAATATAACATTTCATTTTTTAAAGGTATGTCTATCCAGGTCTAAATTCTTTAAAATGCAACATTATTTTCGTTTGTTACAGAGTTGTGAATTTAACTGTTTCATTTATTGCTTGTTAATAGCATAAAAGTAATATTTTACTATTTTCTCTCCCAGAAACCACATCAGCTGGAAGTGGTAAGCATTTCACTTGTAAAGTCCAGCATTCTTAATCATCACCAAATAATTGCTAACAATATGATGAATTTGGTATTTGTGGTGATAAATAATTGAATATATTGTGTTTGTAGATCAGTTTTAACTTTTGTAATGATATTTTGTCATTTCTTTCAGAACAAGTGTATGAACCTTCAGGTAAATTTTCCATCTTCCCAAACCCATTTTCCAAAACCTTTCATGAAAATGTTATTTACAATTAGTTGTTTCCTTGTATATAGCAGCACATAATAATCCTTATGCTAGTTATAATGGCATGCTTCCACTCTGTACAAATGATGCCTTGTTCAGTATATCCAAACTATAACATGATGTATGAAACAATACTGATGTTAGAACTTTCCTTTTATACTCAGCCATAACTTTTGTGCTATGAGATTTTTAACATAAATTTGAATATCACAAGATTTTGCAGACATAAAAAAAATAAGATTTACACCACATACATGACATATTTATAAATAATAATAAATCAATAATATGGCAATGTAGGACCATTTGAAAAGCCAGGTACAGTTTTGCAATATGAGTTATTGGTTCTATCAACTCCTAGTATATACTACCAGATAAAATAGCTATGTATGAAATAATGTCAATATATATGGTATTACAATTCTGTGCATGGTACAAGAAAAGATAGCACACCATAGCAATTCTACCACATGGGCAAAATATATTTCAGTTTATTATACCATTTTATTTTGTTTTTACCTAATTTTTACAATAAATATTAAAGTGTTTGCTTTGATGTTTCAAATTAACATCAGATTGCTCAATCTTGTTTTGTATTTTATAATCTTATCTTGCATTTATTAAATTGTAAATTACTATCTACTCCCAAGTAAAAATGTCCTTTTCCAGAGGGAGGATAGCTTTTGAATAATAATAATAATAAATGTAGGTTAAAGTCTTTGAATATAAAGTTTCATCTCAATACACATAATGTGAATTAGAAAGACCACCATATGAATTCATAAGTTGCTCTCGAAGTGCTAAAAATGTTTCATGAATTTAAATCTATAATTCATATTAAATTATTACTTTATTGCATGAGAATATACAGTTTAATCATTCCATATTAAAGGTTATCTACCGGAAACTCTCTACAAGAGTTAACAATTTAAGATTACAACTATTTATCAATACTCATACTCAAAAATAAAATAAACAAAAACTTTTCTTAGCAAATTTTCTAATAAAATATAATTGGATGTGCTATATACAATTTAATGGTACCTCTATAGAGAAAAAACAATGAAGTTAATTTTTTTGACTTTCTAATTACATGTATTCGACTTAGATACAAAAAAGGGTAGCATTCTTTTCCCTAGCTTTATATACCAGTTTTGAGGTGAATATCATATTCTCCAATTTGAAGTTGATAAGAAATATAACATTTCATTTTTTAAAGGTATGTCTATCCAGGTCTAAATTCTTTAAAATGCAACATTATTTTAGTTTGTTACAGAGTTGTGAATTTAACTGTTTCATTTATTGCTTGTTAATAGCATAAAAGTAATATTTTACTATTTTCTCTCCCAGAAACCACATCAGCTGGAAGTGGTAAGCATTTCACTAGTAAAGTCCAGCAGTCTTAATCATCACCAAATAATTGCTAACAATATGATGAATTTGGTATTTGTGGTGATAAATAATTGAATATATTGTGTTTGTAGATCAGTTTTAACTTTTGTAATGATATTTTGTCATTTCTTTCAGAACAAGTGTATGAACCTTCAGGTAAATTTTCCATCTTCCCAAACCCATTTTCCAAAACCTTTCATGAAAATGTTATTTAAAATTAGTTGTTTCCTTGTATATAGCAGCACATAATAATCCTTATGCTAGTTATAATGGTATGCTTCCACTCTGTACAAATGATGCCTTGTTCAGTATATCCAAACTATAACATGATGTATGGAACAGTACTGATGTTAGAACTTTCCTTTTATACTCGGCCATAACTTTTGTGCTATGAGATTTTTAACATAAATTTGAATATCACAAGATTTTGCAGACATAAAAAAAATAAGATTTACACCACATACATGACATATTTATAAATAATAATAAATCAATAATATGGCAATGTAGGACCATTTGAAAAGCCAGGTACAGTTTTGCAATATGAGTTATTGGTTCTATCAACTCCTAGTATATACTACGAGATAAAATAGCTATGTATGAAATAATGTCAATATATATGGTATTACAATCCTGTGCATGGTACAAGAAAAGATAGCACACCATAGCAATTCTACCACATGGGCAAAATATATTTCAGTTTATTATAACATTTTATTTTGTTTTTACCTAATTTTTACAATAAATATTAAACTGTTTGCTTTGATGTTTCAAATTAACATCAGATTGCTCAATCTTGTTTTGTATTTTATAATCTTATCTTGCATTTATTAAATTGTAAATTACTATCTACTCCCAAGTAAAAATGTCCTTTTCCAGAGGGAGGATAGCTTTTGAATAATAATAATAATAAATGTAGGTTAAAGTCTTTGAATATAAAGTTTCATCTCAATACACATAATGTGAATTAGAAAGACCACCATATGAATTCATAAGTTGCTCTCGAAGTGCTAAAAATGTTTCATGAATTTAAATCTATAATTCATATTAAATTATTACTTTATTGCATGAGAATATACAGTTTAATCATTCCATATTAAAGGTTATCTACCAGAAACTCTCTACAAGAGTTAACAATTTAAGATTACAACTATTTATCAATACTCATACTCAAAAATAAAATAAACAAAAACTTTTCTTAGCAAATTTTCTAATAAAATATAATTGGATGTGCTATATACAATTTAATGGTACCTCTATAGAGAAAAAACAATGAAGTTAATATTTTTGACTTTCTAATTACATGTATTCGACTTAGATACAAAAAAGGGTAGCATTCTTTTCCCTAGCTTTATATACCAGTTTTGAGGTGAATATCATATTCTCCAATTTGAAGTTGATAAGAAATATAACATTTCATTTTTTAAAGGTATGTCTATCCAGGTCTAAATTCTTTAAAATGCAACATTATTTTAGTTTGTTACAGAGTTGTGAATTTAACTGTTAATTTTTGCTTGTTAATAGCATAAAAGTAATATTTTACTATTTTCTCTCCCAGAAACCACATCAGCTGGAAGTGGTAAGCATTTCACTAGTAAAGTCCAGCAGTCTTAATCATCACCAAATAATTGATAACAATATGATGAATTTGGTATTTATGGTGATAAATAATTGAATATATTGTGTTTGTAGATCAGTTTTAACTTTTGTAATGATATTTTGTCATTTCTTTCAGAACAAGTGTATGAACCTTCAGGTAAATTTTCCATCTTCCCAAACCCATTTTCCATAACCTTTCATGAAAATGTTATTTAAAATTAGTTGTTTCCTTGTATATAGCAGCACATAATAATCCTTATGCTAGTTATAATGGTATGCTTCCACTCTGTACAAATGATGCCTTGTTCAGTATATCCAAACTATAACATGATGTATGGAACAGTACTGATGTTAGAACTTTCCTTTTATACTCGGCCATAACTTTTGTGCTATGAGATTTTTAACATAAATTTGAATATCACAAGATTTTGCAGACATAAAAAAAATAAGATTTACACCACATACATGACATATTTATAAATAATAATAAATCAATAATATGGCAATGTAGGACCATTTGAAAAGCCAGGTACAGTTTTGCAATATGAGTTATTGGTTCTATCAACTCCTAGTATATACTACGAGATAAAATAGCTATGTATGAAATAATGTCAATATATATGGTATTACAATCCTGTGCATGGTACAAGAAAAGATAGCACACCATAGCAATTCTACCACATGGGCAAAATATATTTCAGTTTATTATAACATTTTATTTTGTTTTTACCTAATTTTTACAATAAATATTAAAGTGTTTGCTTTGATGTTTCAAATTAACATCAGATTGCTCAATCTTGTTTTGTATTTTATAATCTTATCTTGCATTTATTAAATTGTAAATTACTATCTACTCCCAAGTAAAAATGTCCTTTTCCAGAGGGAGGATAGCTTTTGAATAATAATAATAATAAATGTAGGTTAAAGTCTTTGAATATAAAGTTTCATCTCAATACACATAATGTGAATTAGAAAGACCACCATATGAATTCATAAGTTGCTCTCGAAGTGCTAAAAATGTTTCATGAATTTAAATCTATAATTCATATTAAATTATTACTTTATTGCATGAGAATATACAGTTTAATCATTCCATATTAAAGGTTATCTACCAGAAACTCTCTACAAGAGTTAACAATTTAAGATTACAACTATTTATCAATACTCATACTCAAAAATAAAATAAACAAAAACTTTTCTTAGCAAATTTTCTAATAAAATATAATTGGATGTGCTATATACAATTTAATGGTACCTCTATAGAGAAAAAACAATGAAGTTAATATTTTTGACTTTCTAATTACATGTATTCGACTTAGATACAAAAAAGGGTAGCATTCTTTTCCCTAGCTTTATATACCAGTTTTGAGGTGAATATCATATTCTCCAATTTGAAGTTGATAAGAAATATAACATTTCATTTTTTAAAGGTATGTCTATCCAGGTCTAAATTCTTTAAAATGCAACATTATTTTCGTTTGTTACAGAGTTGTGAATTTAACTGTTTCATTTATTGCTTGTTAATAGCATAAAAGTAATATTTTACTATTTTCTCTCCCAGAAACCACATCAGCTGGAAGTGGTAAGCATTTCACTAGTAAAGTCCAGCAGTCTTAATCATCACCAAATAATTGCTAACAATATGATGAATTTGGTATTTGTGGTGATAAATAATTGAATATATTGTGTTTGTAGATCAGTTTTAACTTTTGTAATGATATTTTGTCATTTCTTTCAGAACAAGTGTATGAACCTTCAGGTAAATTTTCCATCTTCCCAAACCCATTTTCCAAAACCTTTCATGAAAATGTTATTTAAAATTAGTTGTTTCCTTGTATATAGCAGCACATAATAATCCTTATGCTAGTTATAATGGCATGCTTCCACTCTGTACAAATGATGCCTTGTTCAGTATATCCAAACTATAACATGATGTATGAAACAATACTGATGTTAGAACTTTCCTTTTATACTCGGCCATAACTTTTGTGCTATGAAATTTTTAACATAAATTTGAATATCACAAGATTTTGCAGACATAAAAAAAATAAGATTTACACCACATACATGACATATTTATAAATAATAATAAATCAATAATATGGCAATGTAGGACCATTTGAAAAGCCAGGTACAGTTTTGCAATATGAGTTATTGGTTCTATCAACTCCTAGTATATACTACCAGATAAAATAGCTATGTATGAAATAATGTCAATATATATGGTATTACAATTCTGTGCATGGTACAAGAAAAGATAGCACACCATAGCAATTCTACCACATGGGCAAAATATATTTCAGTTTATTATACCATTTTATTTTGTTTTTACCTAATTTTTACAATAAATATTAAAGTGTTTGCTTTGATGTTTCAAATTAACATCAGATTGCTCAATCTTGTTTTGTATTTTATAATCTTATCTTGCATTTATTAAATTGTAAATTAGTATCTACTCCCAAGTAAAAATGTCCTTTTCCAGAGGGAGGATAGCTTTTGAATAATAATAATAAATGTAGGTTAAAGTCTTTGAATATAAAGTTTCATCTCAATACACATAATGTGAATTAGAAAGACCACCATATGAATTCATAAGTTGCTCTAGAAGTGCTAAAAATGTTTCATGAATTTAAAGCTATAATTCATATTAAATTATTACTTTATTGCATGAAAATATACTGTTTAATCATTCCATATTAAAGGTTATCTACCAGAAACTCTCTACAAGAGTTAACAATTTAAGATTACAACTATTTATCAATACTCATACTCAAAAATAAAATAAACAAAAACTTTTCTTAGCAAATTTTCTATAAAATATAATTGGATGTGCTATATACAATTTAATGGTACCTCTATAGAGAAAAAACAATGAACTTATGAATTTAATATTTTTGACTTTCTAATTACATGTATTCGACTTAGATACAAAAAAGGGTAGCATTCTTTTCCCTAGCTTTATATACCAGTTTTGAGGTGATTATCCTATTCTCCAATTTGAAGTTGTTAAGAAATATAACATTTCATTTTTTAAAGGTATGTCTATCCAGGTCTAAATTCTTTAAAATGCAACATTATTTTCGTTTGTTACAGAGTTGTGAATTTAACTGTTTCATTTATTGCTTGTTAATAGCATAAAAGTAATATTTTACTATTTTCTCTCCCAGAAACCACATCAGCTGGAAGTGGTAAGCATTTCACTTGTAAAGTCCAGCAGTCTTAATCATCACCAAATAATTGCTAACAATATGATGAATTTGGTATTTGTGGTGATAAATAATTGAATATATTGTGTTTGTAGATCAGTTTTAACTTTTGTAATGATATTTTGTCATTTCTTTCAGAACAAGTGTATGAACCTTCAGGTAAATTTTCCATCTTCCCAAACCCATTTTCCAAAACCTTTCATGAAAATGTTATTTAAAATTAGTTGTTTCCTTGTATATAGCAGCACATAATAATCCTTATGCTAGTTATAATGGTATGCTTCCACTCTGTACAAATGATGCCTTGTTCAGTATATCCAAACTATAACATGATGTATGGAACAGTACTGATGTTAGAACTTTCCTTTTATACTCGGCCATAACTTTTGTGCTATGAGATTTTTAACATAAATTTGAATATCACAAGATTTTGCAGACATAAAAAAAATAAGATTTACACCACATACATGACATATTTATAAATAATAATAAATCAATAATATGGCAATGTAGGACCATTTGAAAAGCCAGGTACAGTTTTGCAATATGAGTTATTGGTTCTATCAACTCCTAGTATATACTACGAGATAAAATAGCTATGTATGAAATAATGTCTATATATATGGTATTACAATTCTGTGCATGGTACAAGAAAAGATAGCACACCATAGCAATTCTACCACATGGGCAAAATATATTTCAGTTTATTATAACATTTTATTTTGTTTTTACCTAATTTTTACAATAAATATTAAAGTGTTTGCTTTGATGTTTCAAATTAACATCAGATTGCTCAATCTTGTTTTGTATTTTATAATCTTATCTTGCATTTATTAAATTGTAAATTACTATCTACTCCCAAGTAAAAATGTCCTTTTCCAGAGGGAGGATAGCTTTTGAATAATAATAATAATAAATGTAGGTTAAAGTCTTTGAATATAAAGTTTCATCTCAATACACATAATGTGAATTAGAAAGACCACCATATGAATTCATAAGTTGCTCTCGAAGTGCTAAAAATGTTTCATGAATTTAAATCTATAATTCATATTAAATTATTACTTTATTGCATGAGAATATACAGTTTAATCATTCCATATTAAAGGTTATCTACCAGAAACTCTCTACAAGAGTTAACAATTTAAGATTACAACTATTTATCAATACTCATACTCAAAAATAAAATAAACAAAAACTTTTCTTAGCAAATTTTCTAATAAAATATAATTGGATGTGCTATATACAATTTAATGGTACCTCTATAGAGAAAAAACAATGAAGTTAATATTTTTGACTTTCTAATTACATGTATTCGACTTAGATACAAAAAAGGGTAGCATTCTTTTCCCTAGCTTTATATACCAGTTTTGAGGTGAATATCATATTCTCCAATTTGAAGTTGATAAGAAATATAACATTTCATTTTTTAAAGGTATGTCTATCCAGGTCTAAATTCTTTAAAATGCAACATTATTTTCGTTTGTTACAGAGTTGTGAATTTAACTGTTTCATTTATTGCTTGTTAATAGCATAAAAGTAATATTTTACTATTTTCTCTCCCAGAAACCACATCAGCTGGAAGTGGTAAGCATTTCACTAGTAAAGTCCAGCAGTCTAAATCATCACCAAATAATTGCTAACAATATGATGAATTTGGTATTTGTGGTGATAAATAATTGAATATATTGTGTTTGTAGATCAGTTTTAACTTTTGTAATGATATTTTGTCATTTCTTTCAGAACAAGTGTATGAACCTTCAGGTAAATTTTCCATCTTCCCAAACCCATTTTCCAAAACCTTTCATGAAAATGTTATTTAAAATTAGTTGTTTCCTTGTATATAGCAGCACATAATAATCCTTATGCTAGTTATAATGGTATGCTTCCACTCTGTACAAATGATGCCTTGTTCAGTATATCCAAACTATAACATGATGTATGGAACAGTACTGATGTTAGAACTTTCCTTTTATACTCGGCCATAACTTTTGTGCTATGAGATTTTTAACATAAATTTGAATATCACAAGATTTTGCAGACATAAAAAAAATAAGATTTACACCACATACATGACATATTTATAAATAATAATAAATCAATAATATGGCAATGTAGGACCATTTGAAAAGCCAGGTACAGTTTTGCAATATGAGTTATTGGTTCTATCAACTCCTAGTATATACTACGAGATAAAATAGCTATGTATGAAATAATGTCAATATATATGGTATTACAATCCTGTGCATGGTACAAGAAAAGATAGCACACCATAGCAATTCTACCACATGGGCAAAATATATTTCAGTTTATTATAACATTTTATTTTGTTTTTACCTAATTTTTACAATAAATATTAAAGTGTTTGCTTTGATGTTTCAAATTAACATCAGATTGCTCAATCTTGTTTTGTATTTTATAATCTTATCTTGCATTTATTAAATTGTAAATTACTATCTACTCCCAAGTAAAAATGTCCTTTTCCAGAGGGAGGATAGCTTTTGAATAATAATAATAATAAATGTAGGTTAAAGTCTTTGAATATAAAGTTTCATCTCAATACACATAATGTGAATTAGAAAGACCACCATATGAATTCATAAGTTGCTCTCGAAGTGCTAAAAATGTTTCATGAATTTAAATCTATAATTCATATTAAATTATTACTTTATTGCATGAGAATATACAGTTTAATCATTCCATATTAAAGGTTATCTACCAGAAACTCTCTACAAGAGTTAACAATTTAAGATTACAACTATTTATCAATACTCATACTCAAAAATAAAATAAACAAAAACTTTTCTTAGCAAATTTTCTAATAAAATATAATTGGATGTGCTATATACAATTTAATGGTACCTCTATAGAGAAAAAACAATGAAGTTAATATTTTTGACTTTCTAATTACATGTATTCGACTTAGATACAAAAAAGGGTAGCATTCTTTTCCCTAGCTTTATATACCAGTTTTGAGGTGAATATCATATTCTCCAATTTGAAGTTGATAAGAAATATAACATTTCATTTTTTAAAGGTATGTCTATCCAGGTCTAAATTCTTTAAAATGCAACATTATTTTCGTTTGTTACAGAGTTGTGAATTTAACTGTTTCATTTATTGCTTGTTAATAGCATAAAAGTAATATTTTACTATTTTCTCTCCCAGAAACCACATCAGCTGGAAGTGGTAAGCATTTCACTAGTAAAGTCCAGCAGTCTTAATCATCACCAAATAATTGCTAACAATATGATGAATTTGGTATTTGTGGTGATAAATAATTGAATATATTGTGTTTGTAGATCAGTTTTAACTTTTGTAATGATATTTTGTCATTTCTTTCAGAACAAGTGTATGAACCTTCAGGTAAATTTTCCATCTTCCCAAACCCATTTTCCAAAACCTTTCATGAAAATGTTATTTAAAATTAGTTGTTTCCTTGTATATAGCAGCACATAATAATCCTTATGCTAGTTATAATGGCATGCTTCCACTCTGTACAAATGATGCCTTGTTCAGTATATCCAAACTATAACATGATGTATGAAACAATACTGATGTTAGAACTTTCCTTTTATACTCGGCCATAACTTTTGTGCTATGAAATTTTTAACATAAATTTGAATATCACAAGATTTTGCAGACATAAAAAAAATAAGATTTACACCACATACATGACATATTTATAAATAATAATAAATCAATAATATGGCAATGTAGGACCATTTGAAAAGCCAGGTACAGTTTTGCAATATGAGTTATTGGTTCTATCAACTCCTAGTATATACTACCAGATAAAATAGCTATGTATGAAATAATGTCAATATATATGGTATTACAATTCTGTGCATGGTACAAGAAAAGATAGCACACCATAGCAATTCTACCACATGGGCAAAATATATTTCAGTTTATTATACCATTTTATTTTGTTTTTACCTAATTTTTACAATAAATATTAAAGTGTTTGCTTTGATGTTTCAAATTAACATCAGATTGCTCAATCTTGTTTTGTATTTTATAATCTTATCTTGCATTTATTAAATTGTAAATTAGTATCTACTCCCAAGTAAAAATGTCCTTTTCCAGAGGGAGGATAGCTTTTGAATAATAATAATAAATGTAGGTTAAAGTCTTTGAATATAAAGTTTCATCTCAATACACATAATGTGAATTAGAAAGACCACCATATGAATTCATAAGTTGCTCTAGAAGTGCTAAAAATGTTTCATGAATTTAAAGCTATAATTCATATTAAATTATTACTTTATTGCATGAAAATATACTGTTTAATCATTCCATATTAAAGGTTATCTACCAGAAACTCTCTACAAGAGTTAACAATTTAAGATTACAACTATTTATCAATACTCATACTCAAAAATAAAATAAACAAAAACTTTTCTTAGCAAATTTTCTATAAAATATAATTGGATGTGCTATATACAATTTAATGGTACCTCTATAGAGAAAAAACAATGAACTTATGAATTTAATATTTTTGACTTTCTAATTACATGTATTCGACTTAGATACAAAAAAGGGTAGCATTCTTTTCCCTAGCTTTATATACCAGTTTTGAGGTGATTATCCTATTCTACAATTTGAAGTTGTTAAGAAATATAACATTTCATTTTTTAAAGGTATGTCTATCCAGGTCTAAATTCTTTAAAATGCAACATTATTTTCGTTTGTTACAGAGTTGTGAATTTAACTGTTTCATTTATTGCTTTTTAATAGCATAAAAGTAATATTTTACTATTTTCTCTCCCAGAAACCACATCAGCTGGAAGTGGTAAGCATTTCACTTGTAAAGTCCAGCAGTCTTAATCATCACCAAATAATTGCTAACAATATGATGAATTTGGTATTTGTGGTGATAAATAATTGAATATATTGTGTTTGTAGATCAGTTTTAACTTTTGTAATGATATTTTGTCATTTCTTTCAGAACAAGTGTATGAACCTTCAGGTAAATTTTCCATCTTCCCAAACCCATTTTCCAAAACCTTTCATGAAAATGTTATTTAAAATTAGTTGTTTCCTTGTATATAGCAGCACATAATAATCCTTATGCTAGTTATAATGGTATGCTTCCACTCTGTACAAATGATGCCTTGTTCAGTATATCCAAACTATAACATGATGTATGGAACAGTACTGATGTTAGAACTTTCCTTTTATACTCGGCCATAACTTTTGTGCTATGAGATTTTTAACATAAATTTGAATATCACAAGATTTTGCAGACATAAAAAAAATAAGATTTACACCACATACATGACATATTTATAAATAATAATAAATCAATAATATGGCAATGTAGGACCATTTGAAAAGCCAGGTACAGTTTTGCAATATGAGTTATTGGTTCTATCAACTCCTAGTATATACTACGAGATAAAATAGCTATGTATGAAATAATGTCTATATATATGGTATTACAATCCTGTGCATGGTACAAGAAAAGATAGCACACCATAGCAATTCTACCACATGGGCAAAATATATTTCAGTTTATTATAACATTTTATTTTGTTTTTACCTAATTTTTACAATAAATATTAAAGTGTTTGCTTTGATGTTTCAAATTAACATCAGATTGCTCAATCTTGTTTTGTATTTTATAATCTTATCTTGCATTTATTAAATTGTAAATTACTATCTACTCCCAAGTAAAAATGTCCTTTTCCAGAGGGAGGATAGCTTTTGAATAATAATAATAATAAATGTAGGTTAAAGTCTTTGAATATAAAGTTTCATCTCAATACACATAATGTGAATTAGAAAGACCACCATATGAATTCATAAGTTGCTCTCGAAGTGCTAAAAATGTTTCATGAATTTAAATCTATAATTCATATTAAATTATTACTTTATTGCATGAGAATATACAGTTTAATCATTCCATATTAAAGGTTATCTACCAGAAACTCTCTACAAGAGTTAACAATTTAAGATTACAACTATTTATCAATACTCATACTCAAAAATAAAATAAACAAAAACTTTTCTTAGCAAATTTTCTAATAAAATATAATTGGATGTGCTATATACAATTTAATGGTACCTCTATAGAGAAAAAACAATGAAGTTAATATTTTTGACTTTCTAATTACATGTATTCGACTTAGATACAAAAAAGGGTAGCATTCTTTTCCCTAGCTTTATATACCAGTTTTGAGGTGAATATCATATTCTCCAATTTGAAGTTGATAAGAAATATAACATTTCATTTTTTAAAGGTATGTCTATCCAGGTCTAAATTCTTTAAAATGCAACATTATTTTCGTTTGTTACAGAGTTGTGAATTTAACTGTTTCATTTATTGCTTGTTAATAGCATAAAAGTAATATTTTACTATTTTCTCTCCCAGAAACCACATCAGCTGGAAGTGGTAAGCATTTCACTAGTAAAGTCCAGCAGTCTTAATCATCACCAAATAATTGCTAACAATATGATGAATTTGGTATTTGTGGTGATAAATAATTGAATATATTGTGTTTGTAGATCAGTTTTAACTTTTGTAATGATATTTTGTCATTTCTTTCAGAACAAGTGTATGAACCTTCAGGTAAATTTTCCATCTTCCCAAACCCATTTTCCAAAACCTTTCATGAAAATGTTATTTAAAATTAGTTGTTTCCTTGTATATAGCAGCACATAATAATCCTTATGCTAGTTATAATGGCATGCTTCCACTCTGTACAAATGATGCCTTGTTCAGTATATCCAAACTATAACATGATGTATGAAACAATACTGATGTTAGAACTTTCCTTTTATACTCGGCCATAACTTTTGTGCTATGAAATTTTTAACATAAATTTGAATATCACAAGATTTTGCAGACATAAAAAAAATAAGATTTACACCACATACATGACATATTTATAAATAATAATAAATCAATAATATGGCAATGTAGGACCATTTGAAAAGCCAGGTACAGTTTTGCAATATGAGTTATTGGTTCTATCAACTCCTAGTATATACTACCAGATAAAATAGCTATGTATGAAATAATGTCAATATATATGGTATTACAATTCTGTGCATGGTACAAGAAAAGATAGCACACCATAGCAATTCTACCACATGGGCAAAATATATTTCAGTTTATTATACCATTTTATTTTGTTTTTACCTAATTTTTACAATAAATATTAAAGTGTTTGCTTTGATGTTTCAAATTAACATCAGATTGCTCAATCTTGTTTTGTATTTTATAATCTTATCTTGCATTTATTAAATTGTAAATTAGTATCTACTCCCAAGTAAAAATGTCCTTTTCCAGAGGGAGGATAGCTTTTGAATAATAATAATAAATGTAGGTTAAAGTCTTTGAATATAAAGTTTCATCTCAATACACATAATGTGAATTAGAAAGACCACCATATGAATTCATAAGTTGCTCTAGAAGTGCTAAAAATGTTTCATGAATTTAAAGCTATAATTCATATTAAATTATTACTTTATTGCATGAAAATATACTGTTTAATCATTCCATATTAAAGGTTATCTACCAGAAACTCTCTACAAGAGTTAACAATTTAAGATTACAACTATTTATCAATACTCATACTCAAAAATAAAATAAACAAAAACTTTTCTTAGCAAATTTTCTATAAAATATAATTGGATGTGCTATATACAATTTAATGGTACCTCTATAGAGAAAAAACAATGAACTTATGAATTTAATATTTTTGACTTTCTAATTACATGTATTCGACTTAGATACAAAAAAGGGTAGCATTCTTTTCCCTAGCTTTATATACCAGTTTTGAGGTGATTATCCTATTCTCCAATTTGAAGTTGTTAAGAAATATAACATTTCATTTTTTAAAGGTATGTCTATCCAGGTCTAAATTCTTTAAAATGCAACATTATTTTCGTTTGTTACAGAGTTGTGAATTTAACTGTTTCATTTATTGCTTGTTAATAGCATAAAAGTAATATTTTACTATTTTCTCTCCCAGAAACCACATCAGCTGGAAGTGGTAAGCATTTCACTTGTAAAGTCCAGCAGTCTTAATCATCACCAAATAATTGCTAACAATATGATGAATTTGGTATTTGTGGTGATAAATAATTGAATATATTGTGTTTGTAGATCAGTTTTAACTTTTGTAATGATATTTTGTCATTTCTTTCAGAACAAGTGTATGAACCTTCAGGTAAATTTTCCATCTTCCCAAACCCATTTTCCAAAACCTTTCATGAAAATGTTATTTAAAATTAGTTGTTTCCTTGTATATAGCAGCACATAATAATCCTTATGCTAGTTATAATGGTATGCTTCCACTCTGTACAAATGATGCCTTGTTCAGTATATCCAAACTATAACATGATGTATGGAACAGTACTGATGTTAGAACTTTCCTTTTATACTCGGCCATAACTTTTGTGCTATGAGATTTTTAACATAAATTTGAATATCACAAGATTTTGCAGACATAAAAAAAATAAGATTTACACCACATACATGACATATTTATAAATAATAATAAATCAATAATATGGCAATGTAGGACCATTTGAAAAGCCAGGTACAGTTTTGCAATATGAGTTATTGGTTCTATCAACTCCTAGTATATACTACGAGATAAAATAGCTATGTATGAAATAATGTCTATATATATGGTATTACAATCCTGTGCATGGTACAAGAAAAGATAGCACACCATAGCAATTCTACCACATGGGCAAAATATATTTCAGTTTATTATAACATTTTATTTTGTTTTTACCTAATTTTTACAATAAATATTAAAGTGTTTGCTTTGATGTTTCAAATTAACATCAGATTGCTCAATCTTGTTTTGTATTTTATAATCTTATCTTGCATTTATTAAATTGTAAATTACTATCTACTCCCAAGTAAAAATGTCCTTTTCCAGAGGGAGGATAGCTTTTGAATAATAATAATAATAAATGTAGGTTAAAGTCTTTGAATATAAAGTTTCATCTCAATACACATAATGTGAATTAGAAAGACCACCATATGAATTCATAAGTTGCTCTCGAAGTGCTAAAAATGTTTCATGAATTTAAATCTATAATTCATATTAAATTATTACTTTATTGCATGAGAATATACAGTTTAATCATTCCATATTAAAGGTTATCTACCGGAAACTCTCTACAAGAGTTAACAATTTAAGATTACAACTATTTATCAATACTCATACTCAAAAATAAAATAAACAAAAACTTTTCTTAGCAAATTTTCTAATAAAATATAATTGGATGTGCTATATACAATTTAATGGTACCTCTATAGAGAAAAAACAATGAAGTTAATTTTTTTGACTTTCTAATTACATGTATTCGACTTAGATACAAAAAAGGGTAGCATTCTTTTCCCTAGCTTTATATACCAGTTTTGAGGTGAATATCATATTCTCCAATTTGAAGTTGATAAGAAATATAACATTTCATTTTTTAAAGGTATGTCTATCCAGGTCTAAATTCTTTAAAATGCAACATTATTTTCGTTTGTTACAGAGTTGTGAATTTAACTGTTTCATTTATTGCTTGTTAATAGCATAAAAGTAATATTTTACTATTTTCTCTCCCAGAAACCACATCAGCTGGAAGTGGTAAGCATTTCACTAGTAAAGTCCAGCAGTCTTAATCATCACCAAATAATTGCTAACAATATGATGAATTTGGTATTTGTGGTGATAAATAATTGAATATATTGTGTTTGTAGATCAGTTTTAACTTTTGTAATGATATTTTGTCATTTCTTTCAGAACAAGTGTATGAACCTTCAGGTAAATTTTCCATCTTCCCAAACCCATTTTCCAAAACCTTTCATGAAAATGTTATTTAAAATTAGTTGTTTCCTTGTATATAGCAGCACATAATAATCCTTATGCTAGTTATAATGGTATGCTTCCACTCTGTACAAATGATGCCTTGTTCAGTATATCCAAACTATAACATGATGTATGGAACAGTACTGATGTTAGAACTTTCCTTTTATACTCGGCCATAACTTTTGTGCTATGAGATTTTTAACATAAATTTGAATATCACAAGATTTTGCAGACATAAAAAAAATAAGATTTACACCACATACATGACATATTTATAAATAATAATAAATCAATAATATGGCAATGTAGGACCATTTGAAAAGCCAGGTACAGTTTTGCAATATGAGTTATTGGTTCTATCAACTCCTAGTATATACTACGAGATAAAATAGCTATGTATGAAATAATGTCGATATATATGGTATTACAATTCTGTGCATGGTACAAGAAAAGATAGCACACCATAGCAATTCTACCACATGGGCAAAATATATTTCAGTTTATTATAACATTTTATTTTGTTTTTATCTAATTTTTACAATAAATATTAAAGTGTTTGCTTTGATGTTTCAAATTAACATCAGATTGCTCAATCTTGTTTTGTATTTTATAATCTTATCTTGCATTTATTAAATTGTAAATTACTATCTACTCCCAAGTAAAAATGTCCTTTTCCAGAGGGAGGATAGCTTTTGAATAATAATAATAAATGTAGGTTAAAGTCTTTGAATATAAAGTTTCATCTCAATACACATAATGTGAATTAGAAAGACCACCATATGAATTCATAAGTTGCTCTAGAAGTGCTAAAAATGTTTCAAGAATTTAAAGCTATAATTCATATTAAATTATTACTTTTTTGCATGAAAATATACTGTTTAATCATTCCATATTAAAGGTTATCTACCAGAAACTCTCTACAAGAGTTAACAATTTAAGATTACAACTATTTATCAATACTCATACTCAAAAATAAAATAAACAAAAACTTTTCTTAGCAAATTTTCTATAAAATATAATTGGATGTGCTATATACAATTTAATGGTACCTCTATAGAGAAAAAACAATGAACTTATGAATTTAATATTTTTGACTTTCTAATTACATGTATTCGACTTAGATACTAAAAAGGGTAGCATTCTTTTCCCTAGCTTTATATACCAGTTTTGAGGTGATTATCCTATTCTCCAATTTGAAGTTGTTAAGAAATATAACATTTCATTTTTTAAAGGTATGTCTATCCAGGTCTAAATTCTTTAAAATGCAACATTTTTTTCGTTTGTTACAGAGTTGTGAATTTAACTGTTTCATTTATTGCTTGTTAATAGCATAAAAGTAATATTTTACTATTTTCTCTCCCAGAAACCACATCAGCTGGAAGTGGTAAGCATTTCACTTGTAAAGTCCAGCAGTCTTAATCATCACCAAATAATTGCTAACAATATGATGAATTTGGTATTTGTGGTGATAAATAATTGAATATATTGTGTTTGTAGATCAGTTTTAACTTTTGTAATGATATTTTGTCATTTCTTTCAGAACAAGTGTATGAACCTTCAGGTAAATTTTCCATCTTCCCAAACCCATTTTCCAAAACCTTTCATGAAAATGTTATTTAAAATTAGTTGTTTCCTTGTACATAGCAGCACATAATAATCCTTATGCTAGTTATAATGGTATGCTTCCACTCTGTACAAATGATGCCTTGTTCAGTATATCCAAACTATAACATGATGTATGGAACAGTACTGATGTTAGAACTTTCCTTTTATACTCGGCCATAACTTTTGTGCTATGAGATTTTTAACATAAATTTGAATATCACAAGATTTTGCAGACATAAAAAAAATAAGATTTACACCACATACATGACATATTTATAAATAATAATAAATCAATAATATGGCAATGTAGGACCATTTGAAAAGCCAGGTACAGTTCTGCAATATGAGTTATTGGTTCTATCAACTCCTAGTATATACTACGAGATAAAATAGCTATGTATGAAATAATGTCGATATATATGGTATTACAATCCTGTGCATGGTACAAGAAAAGATAGCACACCATAGCAATTCTACCACATGGGCAAAATATATTTCAGTTTATTATAACATTTTATTTTGTTTTTACCTAATTTTTACAATAAATATTAAAGTGTTTGCTTTGATGTTTCAAATTAACATCAGATTGCTCAATCTTGTTTTGTATTTTATAATCTTATCTTGCATTTATTAAATTGTAAATTACTATCTACTCCCAAGTAAAAATGTCCTTTTCCAGAGGGAGGATAGCTTTTGAATAATAATAATAAATGTAGGTTAAAGTCTTTGAATATAAAGTTTCATCTCAATACACATAATGTGAATTAGAAAGACCACCATATGAATTCATAAGTTGCTCTCGAAGTGCTAAAAATGTTTCATGAATTTAAATCTATAATTCATATTAAATTATTACTTTATTGCATGAGAATATACAGTTTAATCATTCCATATTAAAGGTTATCTACCAGAAACTCTCTACAAGAGTTAACAATTTAAGATTACAACTATTTATCAATACTCATACTCAAAAATAAAATAAACAAAAACTTTTCTTAGCAAATTTTCTAATAAAAAATAATTGGATGTGCTATATACAATTTAATGGTACCTCTATAGAGAAAAAACAATGAAGTTAATATTTTTGACTTTCTAATTACATGTATTCGACTTAGATACAAAAAAGGGTAGCATTCTTATCCCTAGCTTTATATACCAGTTTTGAGGTGAATATCATATTCTCCAATTTGAAGTTGATAAGAAATATAACATTTCATTTTTTAAAGGTATGTCTATCCAGGTCTAAATTCTTTAAAATGCAACATTATTTTTGTTTGTTACAGAGTTGTGAATTTAACTGTTTCATTTATTGCTTGTTAATAGCATAAAAGTAATATTTTACTATTTTCTCTCCCAGAAACCACATCAGCTGGAAGTGGTAAGCATTTCACTAGTAAAGTCCAGCAGTCTTAATCATCACCAAATAATTGCTAACAATATGATGAATTTGGTATTTGTGGTGATAAATAATTGAATATATTGTGTTTGTAGATCAGTTTTAACTTTTGTAATGATATTTTGTCATTTCTTTCAGAACAAGTGTATGAACCTTCAGGTAAATTTTCCATCTTCCCAAACCCATTTTCCAAAACCTTTCATGAAAATGTTATTTAAAATTAGTTGTTTCCTTGTATATAGCAGCACATAATAATCCTTATGCTAGTTATAATGGCATGCTTCCACTCTGTACAAATGATGCCTTGTTCAGTATATCCAAACTATAACATGATGTATGAAACAATACTGATGTTAGAACTTTCCTTTTATACTCGGCCATAACTTTTGTGCTATGAAATTTTTAACATAAATTTGAATATCACAAGATTTTGCAGACATAAAAAAAATAAGATTTACACCACATACATGACATATTTATAAATAATAATAAATCAATAATATGGCAATGTAGGACCATTTGAAAAGCCAGGTACAGTTTTGCAATATGAGTTATTGGTTCTATCAACTCCTAGTATATACTACCAGATAAAATAGCTATGTATGAAATAATGTCAATATATATGGTATTACAATTCTGTGCATGGTACAAGAAAAGATAGCACACCATAGCAATTCTACCACATGGGCAAAATATATTTCAGTTTATTATACCATTTTATTTTGTTTTTACCTAATTTTTACAATAAATATTAAAGTGTTTGCTTTGATGTTTCAAATTAACATCAGATTGCTCAATCTTGTTTTGTATTTTATAATCTTATCTTGCATTTATTAAATTGTAAATTACTATCTACTCCCAAGTAAAAATGTCCTTTTCCAGAGGGAGGATAGCTTTCAAATAATAATAATAAATGTAGGTTAAAGTCTTTGAATATAAAGTTTCATCTCAATACACATAATGTGAATTAGAAAGACCACCATATGAATTCATAAGTTGCTCTAGAAGTGCTAAAAATGTTTCATGAATTTAAATCTATAATTCATATTAAATTATTACTTTATTGCATGAGAATATACAGTTTAATCATTCCATATTAAAGGTTATCTACCAGAAACTCTCTACAAGAGTTAACAATTTAAGATTACAACTATTTATCAATACTCATACTCAAAAATAAAATAAACAAAAACTTTTCTTAGCAAATTTTCTATAAAATATAATTGGATGTGCTATATACAATTTAATGGTACCTCTATAGAGAAAAAACAATGAACTTATGAAGTTAATATTTTTGACTTTCTAATTACATGTATTCGACTTAGATACAAAAAAGGGTAGCATACTTTTCCCTAGCTTTATATACCAGTTTTGAGGTGAATATCATATTCTCCAATTTGAAGTTGATAAGAAATATAACATTTCATTTTTTAAAGGTATGTCTATCCAGGTCTAAATTCTTTAAAATGCAACATTATTTTAGTTTGTTACAGAGTTGTGAATTTAACTGATAATTTTTGCTTGTTAATAGCATAAAAGTAATATTTTACTATTTTCTCTCCCAGAATCCACATCAGCTGGAAGTGGTAAGCATATCACTAGTAAAGTCCAGCAGTCTTAATCATCACCAAATAATTGAAAACAATATGATGAATTTGGTATTTGTGGTGATAAATAATTGAATATATTGTGTTTGTAGATCAGTTTTAACTTTTGTAATGATATTTTGTCATTTCTTTCAGAACAAGTGTATGAACCTTCAGGTAAATTTTCCATCTTCCCAAACCCATTTTCAAAAACCTTTCATGAAAGTGTTATTTAAAATTAGTTGTTTCCTTGTATATAGCAGCACATAATAATCCTTATGCTAGTTATAATGGTATGCTTCCACTCTGTACAAATGATGCCTTGTTCAGTATATCCAAACTATAACATGATGTATGAAACAATACTGATGTTAGAACTTTCCTTTTATACTCGGCCATAACTTTTGTGCTATGAGATTTTTAACATAAATTTGAATATCACAAGATTTTGCAGACATGAAAAAATAAGAATTACACCACATACATGACATATTTATAAATAATAATAAATCAATAATATGGCAATGTAGGACCATTTGAAAAGCCAGGTACAGTTTTGCAATATGAGTTATTGGTTCTATCAACTCCTAGTATATACTACCAGATAAAATAGCTATGTATGAAATAATGTCTATATATATGGTATTACAATCCTGTGCATGGTACAAGAAAAGATAGCACACAATAGCAATTCTACCACATGGGCAAAATATATTTCAGTTTATTATAACATTTTATATTGTTTTTACCTAATTTTTACAATAAATATTAAAGTGTTTGCTTTGATGTTTCAAATTAACATCAGATAGCTCAATCTTGTTTTGTATTTTATAATCTTATCTTGCATTTATTAAATTGTTAATTACTATCTACTCCCAAGTAAAAATGTCCTTTTCCAGAGGGAGGATAGCTTTCAAATATTAATAATAAATGTAGGTTAAAGTCTTTGAATATAAAGTTTCATCTCAATACACATAATGTGAATTAGAAAGACCACCATATGAATTCATAAGTTGCTCTAGAAGTGCTAAAAATGTTTCATGAATTTAAATCTATAATTCATATTAAATTATTACTTTATTGCATGAGAATATAAAGTTTAATCATTCCATATTAAAGGTTATCTACCAGACACTATCTACAAGAGTTAACAATTTAAGATAACAACTATTTATCAATACTCATACTCAAAAATAAAATAATCAAAAACTTTTCTTAGCAAATTTTCTATAAAATATAATTGGATGTGCTATATACAATTTAATGGTACCTCTATAGAGAAAAAACAATGAACTTATGAAGTTAATATTTTTGACTTTCTAATTACATGTATTCGACTTAGATACAAAAAAGGGTAGCATTCTTTTCCCTAGCTTTATATACCAGTTTTGAGGTGAATATCATATTCTCCAATTTGAAGTTGATAAGAAATATAACATTTCATTTTTTAAAGGTATGTCTATCCAGGTCTAAATTCTTTAAAATGCAACATTATTTTAGTTTGTTACAGAGTTGTGAATTTAACTGTTAATTTTTGCTTGTTAATAGCATAAAAGTAATATTTTACTATTTTCTCTCCCAGAATCCACATCAGCTGGAAGTGGTAAGCATTTCACTAGTAAAGTCCAGCAGTCTTAATCATCACCAAATAATTGCTAACAATATGATGAATTTGGTATTTGTGGTGATAAATAATTGAATATATTGTGTTTGTAGATCAGTTTTAACTTTTGTAATGATATTTTGTCATTTCTTTCAGAACAAGTGTATGAACCTTCAGGTAAATTTTCCATCTTCCCAAACCCATTTTCAAAAACCTTTCATGAAAATGTTATTTAAAATTAGTTGTTTCCTTGTATATAGCAGCACATAATAATCCTTATGCTAGTTATAATGGTATGCTTCCACTCTGTACAAATGATGCCTTGTTCAGTATATCCAAACTATAACATGATGTATGAAACAATACTGATGTTAGAACTTTCCTTTTATACTCGGCCATAACTTTTGTGCTATGAGATTTTTAACATAAATTTGAATATCACAAGATTTTGCAGACATAAAAAAAATAAGATTTACACCACATACATGACATATTTATAAATAATAATAAATCAATAATATGGCAATGTAGGACCATTTGAAAAGCCAGGTACAGTTTTGCAATATGAGTTATTGGTTCTATCAACTCCTAGTATATACTACCAGATAAATTAGCTATGTATGAAATAATGTCTATATATATGGTATTACAATCCTGTGCATGGTACAAGAAAAGATAGCACACAATAGCAATTCTACCACATGAGCAAAATATATTTCAGTTTATTATAACATTTTATATTGTGTTTACCTAATTTTTACAATAAATATTAAAGTGTTTGCTTTGATGTTTCAAATTAACATCAGATAGCTCAATCTTGTTTTGTATTTTATAATCTTATCTTGCATTTATTAAATTGTAAATTACTATCTACTCCCAAGTAAAAATGTCCTTTTCCAGAGGGAGGATAGATTTTGAATAATAATAATAATAATAAATGTAGGTTAAAGTCTTTGAATATAAAGTTTCATCTCAATACACATAATGTGAATTAGAAAGACCACCATATGAATTCATAAGTTGCTCTAGAAGTGCTAAAAATGTTTCATGAATTTAAAGCTATAATTCATATTAAATTATTAGTTTATTGCATGAGAATATACAGTTTAATCATTCCATATTAAAGATTATCTACCAGAAACTCTCTACAAGAGTTAACAATTTAAGATTACAACTATTTATCAATACTCATACTCAAAAATAAAATAAACAAAAACTTTTCTTTGCAAATTTTCTATAAAATATAATTGGATGTGCTATATACAATTTAATGGTACCTCTATAGAGAAAAAACAATGAACTTATGAAGTTAATATTTTTGACTTTCTAATTACATGTATTCAACTTAGATACAAAAAAGGGTAGCATTCTTTTCCCTAGCTTTATATACCAGTTTTGAGGTGAATATCATATTCTCCAATTTGAAGTTGATAAGAAATATAACATTTCATTTTTTAAAGGTATGTCTATCCAGGTCTAAATTCTTTAAAATGCAACATTATTTTAGTTTGTTACAGAGTTGTGAATTTAACTGTTAATTTTTGCTTGTTAATAGCATAAAAGTAATATTTTACTATTTTCTCTCCCAGAAACCACATCAGCTGGAAGTGGTAAGCATTTCACTAGTAAAGTCCAGCAGTCTTAATCATCACCAAATAATTGATAACAATATGATGAATTTGGTATTTGTGGTGATAAATAATTGAATATATTGTGTTTGTAGATCAGTTTTAACTTTTGTAATGATATTTTGTCATTTCTTTCAGAACAAGTGTATGAACCTTCAGGTAAATTTTCCATCTTCCCAAACCCATTTTCCAAAACCTTTCATGAAAATGTTATTTAAAATTAGTTGTTTCCTTGTATATAGCAGCACATAATAATCCTTATGCTAGTTATAATGGTATGCTTGCACTCTGTACAAATGATGCCTTGTTCAGTATATCCAAACTATAACATGATGTATGAAACAATACTGATGTTAGAACTTTCCTTTTATACTCGGCCATAACTTTTGTGCTATGAGATTTTTAACATAAATTTGAATATCACAAGATTTTGCAGACATAAAAAAATAAGATTTACACCACATACATAACATATTTATAAATAATAATAAATCAATAATATGGCAATGTAGGACCATTTGAAAAGCCAGGTACAGTTTTGCAATATGAGTTATTGGTTCTATCAACTCCTAGTATATACTACCAGATAAAATAGCTATGTATGAAATAATGTCAATATATATGGTATTACAATCCTGTGCATGGTACAAGAAAAGATAGCACACCATAGCAATTCTACCACATGGGCAAAATATATTTCAGTTTATTATAACATTTTATTTTGTTTTTACCTAATTTTTACATTAAATATTAAAGTGTTTGCTTTGATGTTTCAAATTAACATCAGATTGCTCAATCTTGTTTTGTATTTTATAATCTTATCTTGCATTTATTAAATTGTAAATTACTATCTACTCCCAAGTAAAAATGTCTTTTTCCAGTGGGAGGATAGCTTTCAAATAATAATAATAAATGTAGGTTAAAGTCTTTGAATATAAAGTTTCATCTCAATACACATAATGTGAATTAGAAAGACCACCATATGAATTCATAAGTTGCTCTAGAAGTGCTAAAAATGTTTCATGAATTTAAATCTATAATTCATATTAAATTATTACTTTATTGCATGAGAATATACAGTTTAATCATTCCATATTAAAGGTTATCTACCAGAAACTCTCTACAAGAGTTAACAATTTAAGATTACAACTATTTATCAATACTCATACTCAAAAATAAAATAAACAAAAACTTTTCTTAGCAAATTTTCTATAAAATATAATTGGATGTGCTATATATAATTTAATGGTACCTCTATAGAGAAAAAACAATGAACTTATGAAGTTAATATTTTTGACTTTCTAATTACATGAATTCGACTTAGATACAAAAAAGGGTAGCATTCTTTTCCCTAGCTTTATATACCAGTTTTGAGGTGAATATCATATTCTCCAATTTGAAGTTGATAAGAAATATAACATTTCATTTTTTAAAGGTATGTCTATCCAGGTCTAAATTCTTTAAAATGCAACATTATTTTAGTTTGTTACAGAGTTGTGAATTTAACTGTTAATTTTTGCTTGTTAATAGCATAAAAGTAATATTTTATTATTTTCTCTCCCAGAATCCACATCAGCTGGAAGTGGTAAGCATTTCACTAGTAAAGTCCAGCAGTCTTAATCATCACCAAATAATTGCTAACAATATGATGAATTTGGTATTTGTGGTGATAAATAATTGAATATATTGTGTTTGTAGATCAGTTTTAACTTTTGTAATGATATTTTGTCATTTCTTTCAGAACAAGTGTATGAACCTTCAGGTAAATTTTCCATCTTCCCAAACCCATTTTCCAAAACCTTTCATGAAAATGTTATTTAAAATTAGTTGTTTCATTGTATATAGCAGCACATAATAATCCTTATGCTAGTTATAATGGTATGCTTCCACTCTGTACAAATGATGCCTTGTTCAGTATATCCAAACTATAACATGATGTATGAAACAGTACTGATGTTAGAACTTTCCTTTTATACTCGGCCATAACTTTTGTGCTATGAGATTTTTAACATAAATTTGAATATCACAAGATTTTGCAGACATAAAAAAAATAAGATTTACACCACATACATGACATATTTATAAATAATAATAAATCAATAATATGGCAATGTAGGGCCATTTGAAAAGCCAGGTACAGTTTTGCAATATGAGTTATTGGTTCTATCAACTCCTAGTATATACTACCAGATAAAATAGCTATGTATGAAATAATGTCTATATATATGGTATTACAATCCTGTGCATGGTACAAGAAAAGATAGCACACCATAGCAATTCTACCACATGGGCAAAATGTATTTCAGTTTATTATAACATTTTCTTTTGTTTTTACCTAATTTTTACAATAAATATTAAAGTGTTTGCTTTGATGTTTCAAATTAACATCAGATTGCTCAATCTTGTTTTGTATTTTATAATCTTATCTTGCATTTATTAAATTGTAAATTACTATCTACTCCCAAGTAAAAATGTCCTTTTCCAGAGGGAGGATAGCTTTCAAATAATAATAATAAATGTAGGTTAAAGTCTTTGAATATAAAGTTTCATCTCAATACACATAATGTGAATTAGAAAGACCACCATATGAATTCATAAGTTGCTCTAGAAGTGCTAAAAATGTTTCATGAATTTAAAGCTATAATTCATATTAAATTATTACTTTATTGCATTAGAATATACAGTTTAATCATTCCATATTAAAGATTATCTACCAGAAACTCTCTACAAGAGTTAACAATTTAAGATTACAACTATTTATCAATACTCATACTCAAAAATAAAATAAACAAAAACTTTTCTTTGCAAATTTTCTATAAAATATAATTGGATGTGCTATATACAATTTAATGGTACCTCTATAGAGAAAAAACAATGAACTTATGAAGTTAATATTTTTGACTTTCTAATTACATGTATTCGACTTAGATACAAAAAAGGGTAGCATTCTTTTCCCTAGCTTTATATACCAGTTTTGAGGTGAATATCATATTCTCCAATTTGAAGTTGATAAGAAATATAACATTTCATTTTTTAAAGGTATGTCTATCCAGGTCTAAATTCTTTAAAATGCAACATTATTTTAGTTTGTTACAGAGTTGTGAATTTAACTGTTAATTTTTGCTTGTTAATAGCATAAAAGTAATATTTTACTATTTTCTCTCCCAGAATCCACATCAGCTGGAAGTGGTAAGCATTTCACTAGTAAAGTCCAGCAGTCTTAATCATCACCAAATAATTGCTAACAATATGATGAATTTGGTATTTGTGGTGATAAATAATTGAATATATTGTGTTTGTAGATCAGTTTTAACTTTTGTAATGATATTTTGTCATTTCTTTCAGAACAAGTGTATGAACCTTCAGGTAAATTTTCCATCTTCCCAAACCCATTTTCAAAAACCTTTCATGAAAGTGTTATTTAAAATTAGTTGTTTCCTTGTATATAGCAGCACATAATAATCCTTATGCTAGTTATAATGGTATGCTTCCACTCTGTACAAATGATGCCTTGTTCAGTATATCCAAACTATAACATGATGTATGAAACAATACTGATGTTAGAACTTTCCTTTTATACTCGGCCATAACTTTTGTGCTATGAGATTTTTAACATAAATTTGAATATCACAAGATTTTGCAGACATAAAAAAAATAAGATTTACACCACATACATGACATATTTATAAATAATAATAAATCAATAATATGGCAATGTAGGACCATTTGAAAAGCCAGGTACAGTTTTGCAATATGAGTTATTGGTTCTATCAACTCCTAGTATATACTACCAGATAAATTAGCTATGTATGAAATAATGTCTATATATATGGTATTACAATCCTGTGCATGGTACAAGAAAAGATAGCACACAATAGCAATTCTACCACATGAGCAAAATATATTTCAGTTTATTATAACATTTTATATTGTGTTTACCTAATTTTTACAATAAATATTAAAGTGTTTGCTTTGATGTTTCAAATTAACATCAGATAGCTCAATCTTGTTTTGTATTTTATAATCTTATCTTGCATTTATTAAATTGTAAATTACTATCTACTCCCAAGTAAAAATGTCCTTTTCCAGAGGGAGGATAGATTTTGAATAATAATAATAATAATAAATGTAGGTTAAAGTCTTTGAATATAAAGTTTCATCTCAATACACATAATGTGAATTAGAAAGACCACCATATGAATTCATAAGTTGCTCTAGAAGTGCTAAAAATGTTTCATGAATTTAAAGCTATAATTCATATTAAATTATTAGTTTATTGCATGAGAATATACAGTTTAATCATTCCATATTAAAGATTATCTACCAGAAACTCTCTACAAGAGTTAACAATTTAAGATTACAACTATTTATCAATACTCATACTCAAAAATAAAATAAACAAAAACTTTTCTTTGCAAATTTTCTATAAAATATAATTGGATGTGCTATATACAACTTAATGGTACCTCTATAGAGAAAAAACAATGAACTTATGAAGTTAATATTTTTGACTTTCTAATTACATGTATTCAACTTAGATACAAAAAAGGGTAGCATTCTTTTCCCTAGCTTTATATACCAGTTTTGAGGTGAATATCATATTCTCCAATTTGAAGTTGATAAGAAATATAACATTTCATTTTTTAAAGGTATGTCTATCCAGGTCTAAATTCTTTAAAATGCAACATTATTTTAGTTTGTTACAGAGTTGTGAATTTAACTGTTAATTTTTGCTTGTTAATAGCATAAAAGTAATATTTTATTATTTTCTCTCCCAGAATCCACATCAGCTGGAAGTGGTAAGCATTTCACTAGTAAAGTCCAGCAGTCTTAATCATCACCAAATAATTGCTAACAATATGATGAATTTGGTATTTGTGGTGATAAATAATTGAATATATTGTGTTTGTAGATCAGTTTTAACTTTTGTAATGATATTTTGTCATTTCTTTCAGAACAAGTGTATGAACCTTCAGGTAAATTTTCCATCTTCCCAAACCCATTTTCCAAAACCTTTCATGAAAATGTTATTTAAAATTAGTTGTTTCATTGTATATAGCAGCACATAATAATCCTTATGCTAGTTATAATGGTATGCTTCCACTCTGTACAAATGATGCCTTGTTCAGTATATCCAAACTATAACATGATGTATGAAACAGTACTGATGTTAGAACTTTCCTTTTATACTCGGCCATAACTTTTGTGCTATGAGATTTTTAACATAAATTTGAATATCACAAGATTTTGCAGACATAAAAAAAATAAGATTTACACCACATACATGACATATTTATAAATAATAATAAATCAATAATATGGCAATGTAGGGCCATTTGAAAAGCCAGGTACAGTTTTGCAATATGAGTTATTGGTTCTATCAACTCCTAGTATATACTACCAGATAAAATAGCTATGTATGAAATAATGTCTATATATATGGTATTACAATCCTGTGCATGGTACAAGAAAAGATAGCACACAATAGCAATTCTACCACATGGGCAAAATATATTTCAGTTTATTATAACATTTTATATTGTTTTTACCTAATTTTTACAATAAATATTAAAGTGTTTGCTTTGATGTTTCAAATTAACATCAGATAGCTCAATCTTGTTTTGTATTTTATAATCTTATCTTGCATTTATTAAATTGTTAATTACTATCTACTCCCAAGTAAAAATGTCCTTTTCCAGAGGGAGGATAGCTTTTAAATAATAATAATAAATGTAGGTTAAAGTCTTTGAATATAAAGTTTCATCTCAATACACATAATGTGAATTAGAAAGACCACCATATGAATTCATAAGTTGCTCTAGAAGTGCTAAAAATGTTTCATGAATTTAAATCTATAATTCATATTAAATTATTAGTTTATTGCATGAGAATATACAGTTTAATCATTCCATATTAAAGGTTATCTACCAGAAACTCTCTACAAGAGTTAACAATTTAAGATTACATCTATTTATCAATACTCATACTCAAAAATAAAATAAACAAAAACTTTTCTTAGCAAATTTTCTATAAAATATAATTGGATGTGCTATATACAATTTAATGGTACCTCTATAGAGAAAAACAATGAACTTATGAAGTTAATATTTTTGACTTTCTAATTACATGTATTCGACTTAGATACAAAAAAGGGTAGCATTCTTTTCCCTAGCTTTATATACCAGTTTTGAGGTGAATATCATATTCTCCAATTTGAAGTTGATAAGAAATATAACATTTCATTTTTTAAAGGTATGTCTATCCAGGTCTAAATTCTTTAAAATGCAACATTATTTTAGTTTGTTACAGAGTTGTGAATTTAACTGTTAATTTTTGCTTGTTAATAGCATAAAAGTAATATTTTACTATTTTCTCTCCCAGAAACCACATCAGCTGGAAGTGGTAAGCATTTCACTAGTAAAGTCCAGCAGTCTTAATCATCACCAAATAATTGATAACAATATGATGAATTTGGTATTTGTGGTGATAAATAATTGAATATATTGTGTTTGTAGATCAGTTTTAACTTTTGTAATGATATTTTGTCATTTCTTTCAGAACAAGTGTATGAACCTTCAGGTAAATTTTCCATCTTCCCAAACCCATTTTCCAAAACCTTTCATGAAAATGTTATTTAAAATTAGTTGTTTCCTTGTATATAGCAGCACATAATAATCCTTATGCTAGTTATAATGGCATGCTTCCACTCTGTACAAATGATGCCTTGTTCAGTATATCCAAACTATAACATGATGTATGAAACAATACTGATGTTAGAACTTTCCTTTTATACTCGGCCATAACTTTTGTGCTATGAGATTTTTAACATAAATTTGAATATCACAAGATTTTGCAGACATAAAAAAAATAAGATTTACACCACATACATGACATATTTATAAATAATAATAAATCAATAATATGGCAATGTAGGACCATTTGAAAAGCCAGGTACAGTTTTGCAATATGAGTTATTGGTTCTATCAACTCCTAGTATATACTACCAGATAAAATAGCTATGTATGAAATAATGTCAATATATATGGTATTACAATTCTGTGCATGGTACAAGAAAAGATAGCACACCATAGCAATTCTACCACATGGGCAAAATATATTTCAGTTTATTATAACATTTTATTTTGTTTTTACCTAATTTTTACAATAAATATTAAAGTGTTTGCTTTGATGTTTCAAATTAACATCAGATTGCTCAATCTTGTTTTGTATTTTATAATCTTATCTTACATTTATTAAATTGTAAATTACTATCTACTCCCAAGTAAAAATGTCCTTTTCCAGAGGGAGGATAGCTTTCAAATAATAATAATAAATGTAGGTTAAAGTCTTTGAATATAAAGTTTCATCTCAATACACATAATGTGAATTAGAAAGACCACCATATGAATTCATAAGTTGCTCTAGAAGTGCTAAAAATGTTTCATGAATTTAAAGCTATAATTCATATTAAATTATTAGTTTATTGCATGAGAATATACAGTTTAATCATTCCATATTAAAGGTTATCTACCAGAAACTCTCTACAAGAGTTAACAATTTAAGATTACAACTATTTATCAATACTCATACTCAAAAATAAAATAAACAAAAACTTTTCTTAGCAAATTTTCTATAAAATATAATTGGATGTGCTATATATAATTTAATGGTACCTCTATAGAGAAAAAACAATGAACTTATGAAGTTAATATTTTTGACTTTCTAATTACATGTATTCGACTTAGATACAAAAAAGGGTAGCATTCTTTTCCCTAGCTTTATATACCAGTTTTGAGGTGAATATCATATTCTCCAATTTGAAGTTGATAAGAAATATAACATTTCATTTTTTAAAGGTATGTCTATCCAGGTCTAAATTCTTTAAAATGCAACATTATTTTAGTTTGTTACAGAGTTGTGAATTTAACTGTTAATTTTTGCTTGTTAATAGCATAAAAGTAATATTTTATTATTTTCTCTCCCAGAATCCACATCAGCTGGAAGTGGTAAGCATTTCACTAGTAAAGTCCAGCAGTCTTAATCATCACCAAATAATTGCTAACAATATGATGAATTTGGTATTTGTGGTGATAAATAATTGAATATATTGTGTTTGTAGATCAGTTTTAACTTTTGTAATGATATTTTGTCATTTCTTTCAGAACAAGTGTATGAACCTTCAGGTAAATTTTCCATCTTCCCAAACCCATTTTCCAAAACCTTTCATGAAAATGTTATTTAAAATTAGTTGTTTCA
The DNA here is from genome assembly GCA_031769625.1 of Taudactylus pleione. Taxonomy (NCBI): domain Eukaryota; kingdom Metazoa; phylum Chordata; class Amphibia; order Anura; family Myobatrachidae; genus Taudactylus; species Taudactylus pleione. The sequence goes on from JAUIMM010000250.1 coordinate 4,542,351, forward strand.
TTGTATATAGCAGCACATAATAATCCTTATGCTAGTTATAATGGTATGCTTCCACTCTGTACAAATGATGCCTTGTTCAGTATATCCAAACTATAACATGATGTATGAAACAGTACTGATGTTAGAACTTTCCTTTTATACTCGGCCATAACTTTTGTGCTATGAGATTTTTAACATAAATTTGAATATCACAAGATTTTGCAGACATAAAAAAAATAAGATTTACACCACATACATGACATATTTATAAATAATAATAAATCAATAATATGGCAATGTAGGGCCATTTGAAAAGCCAGGTACAGTTTTGCAATATGAGTTATTGGTTCTATCAACTCCTAGTATATACTACCAGTTAAAATAGCTATGTATGAAATAATGTCTATATATATGGTATTACAATCCTGTGCATGGTACAAGAAAAGATAGCACACCATAGCAATTCTACCACATGGGCAAAATGTATTTCAGTTTATTATAACATTTTCTTTTGTTTTTACCTAATTTTTACAATAAATATTAAAGTGTTTGCTTTGATGTTTCAAATTAACATCAGATTGCTCAATCTTGTTTTGTATTTTATAATCTTATCTTGCATTTATTAAATTGTAAATTACTATCTACTCCCAAGTAAAAATGTCCTTTTCCAGAGGGAGGATAGCTTTCAAATAATAATAATAAATGTAGGTTAAAGTCTTTGAATATAAAGTTTCATCTCAATACACATAATGTGAATTAGAAAGACCACCATATGAATTCATAAGTTGCTCTAGAAGTGCTAAAAATGTTTCATGAATTTAAAGCTATAATTCATATTAAATTATTACTTTATTGCATTAGAATATACAGTTTAATCATTCCATATTAAAGATTATCTACCAGAAACTCTCTACAAGAGTTAACAATTTAAGATTACAACTATTTATCAATACTCATACTCAAAAATAAAATAAACAAAAACTTTTCTTTGCAAATTTTCTATAAAATATAATTGGATGTGCTATATACAATTTAATGGTACCTCTATAGAGAAAAAACAATGAACTTATGAAGTTAATATTTTTGACTTTCTAATTACATGTATTCGACTTAGATACAAAAAAGGGTAGCATTCTTTTCCCTAGCTTTATATACCAGTTTTGAGGTGAATATCATATTCTCCAATTTGAAGTTGATAAGAAATATAACATTTCATTTTTTAAAGGTATGTCTATCCAGGTCTAAATTCTTTAACATGCAACATTATTTTAGTTTGTTACAGAGTTGTGAATTTAACTGTTAATTTTTGCTTGTTAATAGCATAAAAGTAATATTTTACTATTTTCTCTCCCAGAAACCACATCAGCTGGAAGTGGTAAGCATTTCACTAGTAAAGTCCAGCAGTCTTAATCATCACCAAATAATTGCTAACAATATGATGAATTTGGTATTTGTGGTGATAAATAATTGAATATATTGTGTTTGTAGATCAGTTTTAACTTTTGTAATGATATTTTGTCATTTCTTTCAGAACAAGTGTATGAACCTTCAGGTAAATTTTCCATCTTCCCAAACCCATTTTCAAAAACCTTTCATGAAAGTGTTATTTAAAATTAGTTGTTTCCTTGTATATAGCAGCACATAATAATCCTTATGCTAGTTATAATGGTATGCTTCCACTCTGTACAAATGATGCCTTGTTCAGTATATCCAAACTATAACATGATGTATGAAACAATACTGATGTTAGAACTTTCCTTTTATACTCGGCCATAACTTTTGTGCTATGAGATTTTTAACATAAATTTGAATATCACAAGATTTTGCAGACATAAAAAAATAAGAATTACACCACATACATGACATATTTATAAATAATAATAAATCAATAATATGGCAATGTAGGACCATTTGAAAAGCCAGGTACAGTTTTGCAATATGAGTTATTGGTTCTATCAACTCCTAGTATATACTACCAGATAAAATAGCTATGTATGAAATAATGTCTATATATATGGTATTACAATCCTGTGCATGGTACAAGAAAAGATAGCACACAATAGCAATTCTACCACATGGGCAAAATATATTTCAGTTTATTATAACATTTTATATTGTTTTTACCTAATTTTTACAATAAATATTAAAGTGTTTGCTTTGATGTTTCAAATTAACATCAGATTGCTCAATCTTGTTTTGTATTTTATAATCTTATCTTACATTTATTAAATTGTAAATTACTATCTACTCCCAAGTAAAAATGTCCTTTTCCAGAGGGAGGATAGCTTTCAAATAATAATAATAAATGTAGGTTAAAGTCTTTGAATATAAAGTTTCATCTCAATACACATAATGTGAATTAGAAAGACCACCATATGAATTCATAAGTTGCTCTAGAAGTGCTAAAAATGTTTCATGAATTTAAAGCTATAATTCATATTAAATTATTAGTTTATTGCATGAGAATATACAGTTTAATCATTCCATATTAAAGATTATCTACCAGAAACTCTCTACAAGAGTTAACAATTTAAGATTACAACTATTTATCAATACTCATACTCAAAAATAAAATAAACAAAAACTTTTCTTTGCAAATTTTCTATAAAATATAATTGGATGTGCTATATACAATTTAATGGTACCTCTATAGAGAAAAAACAATGAACTTATGAAGTTAATATTTTTGACTTTCTAATTACATGTATTCGACTTAGATACAAAAAAGGGTAGCATTCTTTTCCCTAGCTTTATATACCAGTTTTGAGGTGAATATCATATTCTCCAATTTGAAGTTGATAAGAAATATAACATTTCATTTTTTAAAGGTATGTCTATCCAGGTCTAAATTCTTTAAAATGCAACATTATTTTAGTTTGTTACAGAGTTGTGAATTTAACTGTTAATTTTTGCTTGTTAATAGCATAAAAGTAATATTTTACTATTTTCTCTCCCAGAAACCACATCAGCTGGAAGTGGTAAGCATTTCACTAGTAAAGTCCAGCAGTCTTAATCATCACCAAATAATTGCTAACAATATGATGAATTTGGTATTTGTGGTGATAAATAATTGAATATATTGTGTTTGTAGATCAGTTTTAACTTTTGTAATGATATTTTGTCATTTCTTTCAGAACAAGTGTATGAACCTTCAGGTAAATTTTCCATCTTCCCAAACCCATTTTCCAAAACCTTTCATGAAAATGTTATTTAAAATTAGTTGTTTCCTTGTATATAGCAGCACATAATAATCCTTATGCTAGTTATAATGGTATGCTTCCACTCTGTACAAATGATGCCTTGTTCAGTATATCCAAACTATAACATGATGTATGAAACAGTACTGATGTTAGAACTTTCCTTTTATACTCGGCCATAACTTTTGTGCTATGAGATTTTTAACATAAATTTGAATATCACAAGATTTTGCAGACATAAAAAAAATAAGATTTACACCACATACATGACATATTTATAAATAATAATAAATCAATAATATGGCAATGTAGGACCATTTGAAAAGCCAGGTACAGTTTTGCAATATGAGTTATTGGTTCTATCAACTCCTAGTATATACTACCAGATAAATTAGCTATGTATGAAATAATGTCTATATATATGGTATTACAATCCTGTGCATGGTACAAGAAAAGATAGCACACAATAGCAATTCTACCACAGGAGCAAAATATATTTCAGTTTATTATAACATTTTATATTGTGTTTACCTAATTTTTACAATAAATATTAAAGTGTTTGCTTTGATGTTTCAAATTAACATCAGATAGCTCAATCTTGTTTTGTATTTTATAATCTTATCTTGCATTTATTAAATTGTAAATTACTATCTACTCCCAAGTAAAAATGTCCTTTTCCAGAGGGAGGATAGCTTTTGAATAATAATAATAATAATAAATGTAGGTTAAAGTCTTTGAATATAAAGTTTCATCTCAAGACACATAATGTGAATTAGAAAGACCACCATATGAATTCATAAGTTGCTCTAGAAGTGCTAAAAATGTTTCATGAATTTAAAGCTATAATTCATATTAAATTATTAGTTTATTGCATGAGAATATACAGTTTAATCATTCCATATTAAAGATTATCTACCAGAAACTCTCTACAAGAGTTAACAATTTAAGATTACAACTATTTATCAATACTCATACTCAAAAATAAAATAAACAAAAACTTTTCTTTGCAAATTTTCTATAAAATATAATTGGATGTGCTATATACAATTTAATGGTACCTCTATAGAGAAAAACAATGAACTTATGAAGTTAATATTTTTGACTTTCTAATTACATGTATTCGACTTAGATACAAAAAAGGGTAGCATTCTTTTCCCTAGCTTTATATACCAGTTTTGAGGTGAATATCATATTCTCCAATTTGAAGTTGATAAGAAATATAACATTTCATTTTTTAAAGGTATGTCTATCCAGGTCTAAATTCTTTAAAATGCAACATTATTTTAGTTTGTTACAGAGTTGTGAATTTAACTGTTAATTTTTGCTTGTTAATAGCATAAAAGTAATATTTTACTATTTTCTCTCCCAGAAACCACATCAGCTGGAAGTGGTAAGCATTTCACTAGTAAAGTCCAGCAGTCTTAATCATCACCAAATAATTGATAACAATATGATGAATTTGGTATTTGTGGTGATAAATAATTGAATATATTGTGTTTGTAGATCAGTTTTAACTTTTGTAATGATATTTTGTCATTTCTTTCAGAACAAGTGTATGAACCTTCAGGTAAATTTTCCATCTTCCCAAACCCATTTTCCAAAACCTTTCATGAAAATGTTATTTAAAATTAGTTGTTTCCTTGTATATAGCAGCACATAATAATCCTTATGCTAGTTATAATGGTATGCTTCCACTCTGTACAAATGATGCCTTGTTCAGTATATCCAAACTATAACATGATGTATGAAACAATACTGATGTTAGAACTTTCCTTTTATACTCGGCCATAACTTTTGTGCTATGAGATTTTTAACATAAATTTGAATATCACAAGATTTTGCAGACATAAAAAAATAAGATTTACACCACATACATAACATATTTATAAATAATAATAAATCAATAATATGGCAATGTAGGACCATTTGAAAAGCCAGGTACAGTTTTGCAATATGAGTTATTGGTTCTATCAACTCCTAGTATATACTACCAGATAAAATAGCTATGTATGAAATAATGTCAATATATATGGTATTACAATCCTGTGCATGGTACAAGAAAAGATAGCACACCATAGCAATTCTACCACATGGGCAAAATATATTTCAGTTTATTATAACATTTTATTTTGTTTTTACCTAATTTTTACATTAAATATTAAAGTGTTTGCTTTGATGTTTCAAATTAACATCAGATTGCTCAATCTTGTTTTGTATTTTATAATCTTATCTTGCATTTATTAAATTGTAAATTACTATCTACTCCCAAGTAAAAATGTCTTTTTCCAGTGGGAGGATAGCTTTCAAATAATAATAATAAATGTAGGTTAAAGTCTTTGAATATAAAGTTTCATCTCAATACACATAATGTGAATTAGAAAGACCACCATATGAATTCATAAGTTGCTCTAGAAGTGCTAAAAATGTTTCATGAATTTAAATCTATAATTCATATTAAATTATTACTTTATTGCATGAGAATATACAGTTTAATCATTCCATATTAAAGGTTATCTACCAGAAATTCTCTACAAGAGTTAACAATTTAAGATTACAACTATTTATCAATACTCATACTCAAAAATAAAATAAACAAAAACTTTTCTTAGCAAATTTTCTATAAAATATAATTGGATGTGCTATATATAATTTAATGGTACCTCTATAGAGAAAAAACAATGAACTTATGAAGTTAATATTTTTGACTTTCTAATTACATGTATTCGACTTAGATACAAAAAAGGGTAGCATTCTTTTCCCTAGCTTTATATACCAGTTTTGAGGTGAATATCATATTCTCCAATTTGAAGTTGATAAGAAATATAACATTTCATTTTTTAAAGGTATGTCTATCCAGGTCTAAATTCTTTAAAATGCAACATTATTTTAGTTTGTTACAGAGTTGTGAATTTAACTGTTAATTTTTGCTTGTTAATAGCATAAAAGTAATATTTTACTATTTTCTCTCCCAGAATCCACATCAGCTGGAAGTGGTAAGCATTTCACTAGTAAAGTCCAGCAGTCTTAATCATCACCAAATAATTGCTAACAATATGATGAATTTGGTATTTGTGGTGATAAATAATTGAATATATTGTGTTTGTAGATCAGTTTTAACTTTTGTAATGATATTTTGTCATTTCTTTCAGAACAAGTGTATGAACCTTCAGGTAAATTTTCCATCTTCCCAAACCCATTTTCCAAAACCTTTCATGAAAATGTTATTTAAAATTAGTTGTTTCATTGTATATAGCAGCACATAATAATCCTTATGCTAGTTATAATGGTATGCTTCCACTCTGTACAAATGATGCCTTGTTCAGTATATCCAAACTATAACATGATGTATGAAACAGTACTGATGTTAGAACTTTCCTTTTATACTCGGCCATAACTTTTGTGCTATGAGATTTTTAACATAAATTTGAATATCACAAGATTTTGCAGACATAAAAAAAATAAGATTTACACCACATACATGACATATTTATAAATAATAATAAATCAATAATATGGCAATGTAGGGCCATTTGAAAAGCCAGGTACAGTTTTGCAACATGAGTTATTGGTTCTATCAACTCCTAGTATATACTACCAGATAAAATAGCTATGTATGAAATAATGTCTATATATATGGTATTACAATCCTGTGCATGGTACAAGAAAAGATAGCACACCATAGCAATTCTACCACATGGGCAAAATGTATTTCAGTTTATTATAACATTTTCTTTTGTTTTTACCTAATTTTTACAATAAATATTAAAGTGTTTGCTTTGATGTTTCAAATTAACATCAGATTGCTCAATCTTGTTTTGTATTTTATAATCTTATCTTGCATTTATTAAATTGTAAATTACTATCTACTCCCAAGTAAAAATGTCCTTTTCCAGAGGGAGGATAGCTTTCAAATAATAATAATAAATGTAGGTTAAAGTCTTTGAATATAAAGTTTCATCTCAATACACATAATGTGAATTAGAAAGACCACCATATGAATTCATAAGTTGCTCTAGAAGTGCTAAAAATGTTTCATGAATTTAAAGCTATAATTCATATTAAATTATTAGTTTATTGCATGAGAATATACAGTTTAATCATTCCATATTAAATATTATCTACCAGAAACTCTCTACAAGAGTTAACAATTTAAGATTACAACTATTTATCAATACTCATACTCAAAAATAAAATAAACAAAAACTTTTCTTTGCAAATTTTCTATAAAATATAATTGGATGTGCTATATACAATTTAATGGTACCTCTATAGAGAAAAAACAATGAACTTATTAAGTTAATATTTTTGACTTTCTAATTACATGTATTCGACTTAGATACAAAAAAGGGTAGCATTCTTTTCCCTAGCTTTATATACCAGTTTTGAGGTGAATATCATATTCTCCAATTTGAAGTTGATAAGAAATATAACATTTCATTTTTTAAAGGTATGTCTATCCAGGTCTAAATTCTTTAAAATGCAACATTATTTTAGTTTGTTACAGAGTTGTGAATTTAACTGTTAATTTTTGCTTATTAATAGCATAAAAGTAATATTTTACTATTTTCTCTCCCAGAAACCACATCAGCTGGAAGTGGTAAGCATTTCACTAGTAAAGTCCAGCAGTCTTAATCATCACCAAATAATTGATAACAATATGATGAATTTGGTATTTGTGGTGATAAATAATTGAATATATTGTGTTTGTAGATCAGTTTTAACTTTTGTAATGATATTTTGTCATTTCTTTCAGAACAAGTGTATGAACCTTCAGGTAAATTTTCCATCTTCCCAAACCCATTTTCCAAAACCTTTCATGAAAATGTTATTTAAAATTAGTTGTTTCCTTGTATATAGCAGCACATAATAATCCTTATGCTAGTTATAATGGTATGCTTCCACTCTGTACAAATGATGCCTTATTCAGTATATCCAAACTATAACATGATGTATGAAACAATACTGATGTTAGAACTTTCCTTTTATACTCGGCCATAACTTTTGTGCTATGAGATTTTTAACATAAATTTGAATATCACAAGATTTTGCAGACATAAAAAAATAAGATTTACACCACATACATAACATATTTATAAATAATAATAAATCAATAATATGGCAATGTAGGACCATTTGAAAAGCCAGGTACAGTTTTGCAATATGAGTTATTGGTTCTATCAACTCCTAGTATATACTACCAGATAAAATAGCTATGTATGAAATAATGTCAATATATATGGTATTACAATCCTGTGCATGGTACAAGAAAAGATAGCACACCATAGCAATTCTACCACATGGGCAAAATATATTTCAGTTTATTATAACATTTTATTTTGTTTTTACCTAATTTTTACATTAAATATTAAAGTGTTTGCTTTGATGTTTCAAATTAACATCAGATTGCTCAATCTTGTTTTGTATTTTATAATCTTATCTTGCATTTATTAAATTGTAAATTACTATCTACTCCCAAGTAAAAATGTCTTTTTCCAGTGGGAGGATAGCTTTCAAATAATAATAATAAATGTAGGTTAAAGTCTTTGAATATAAAGTTTCATCTCAATACACATAATGTGAATTAGAAAGACCACCATATGAATTCATAAGTTGCTCTAGAAGTGCTAAAAATGTTTCATGAATTTAAATCTATAATTCATATTAAATTATTACTTTATTGCATGAGAATATACAGTTTAATCATTCCATATTAAAGGTTATCTACCAGAAACTCTCTACAAGAGTTAACAATTTAAGATTACAACTATTTATCAATACTCATACTCAAAAATAAAATAAACAAAAACTTTTCTTAGCAAATTTTCTATAAAATATAATTGGATGTGCTATATACAATTTAATGGTACCTCTATAGAGAAAAAACAATGAACTTATGAAGTTAATATTTTTTACTTTCTAATTACATGTATTCGACTTAGATACAAAAAAGGGTAGCATTCTTTTCCCTAGCTTAATATACCAGTTTTGAGGTGAATATCATATTCTCCAATTTGAAGTTGATAAGAAATATAACATTTCATTTTTTAAAGGTATGTCTATCCAGGTCTAAATTCTTTAAAATGCAACATTATTTTAGTTTGTTACAGAGTTGTGAATTTAACTGTTAATTTTTGCTTGTTAATAGCATAAAAGTAATATTTTACTATTTTCTCTCCCAGAATCCACATCAGCTGGAAGTGGTAAGCATTTCACTAGTAAAGTCCAGCAGTCTTAATCATCACCAAATAATTGCTAACAATATGATGAATTTGGTATTTGTGGTGATAAATAATTGAATATATTGTGTTTGTAGATCAGTTTTAACTTTTGTAATGATATTTTGTCATTTCTTTCAGAACAAGTGTATGAACCTTCAGGTAAATTTTCCATCTTCCCAAACCCATTTTCCAAAACCTTTCATGAAAATGTTATTTAAAATTAGTTGTTTCATTGTATATAGCAGCACATAATAATCCTTATGCTAGTTCTAATGGTATGCTTCCACTCTGTACAAATGATGCCTTGTTCAGTATATCCAAACTATAACATGATGTATGAAACAGTACTGATGTTAGAACTTTCCTTTTATACTCGGCCATAACTTTTGTGCTATGAGATTTTTAACATAAATTTGAATATCACAAGATTTTGCAGACATAAAAAAAATAAGATTTACACCACATACATGACATATTTATAAATAATAATAAATCAATAATATGGCAATGTAGGGCCATTTGAAAAGCCAGGTACAGTTTTGCAATATGAGTTATTGGTTCTATCAACTCCTAGTATATACTACCAGATAAAATAGCTATGTATGAAATAATGTCTATATATATGGTATTACAATCCTGTGCATGGTACAAGAAAAGATAGCACACCATAGCAATTCTACCACATGGGCAAAATGTATTTCAGTTTATTATAACATTTTATTTTGTTTTTACCTAATTTTTACAATAAATATTAAAGTGTTTGCTTTGATGTTTCAAATTAACATCAGATTGCTCAATCTTGTTTTGTATTTTATAATCTTATCTTGCATTTATTAAATTGTAAATTACTATCTACTCCCAAGTAAAAATGTCCTTTTCCAGAGGGAGGATAGCTTTCAAATAATAATAATAAATGTAGGTTAAAGTCTTTGAATATAATGTTTCATCTCAATACACATAATGTGAATTAGAAAACCACCATATGAATTCATAAGTTGCTCTAGAAGTGCTAAAAATGTTTCATGAATTTAAATCTATAATTCATATTAAATTATTACTTTATTGCATGAGAATATACAGTTTAATCATTCCATATTAAAGGTTATCTACCAGAAACTCTCTACAAGAGTTAACAATTTAAGATTACAACTATTTATCAATACTCATACTCAAAAATAAAATAAACAAAAACTTTTCTTAGCAAATTTTCTATAAAATATAATTGGATGTGCTATATACAATTTAATGGTACCTCTATAGAGAAAAAACAATGAACTTATGAAGTTAATATTTTTGACTTTCTAATTACATGTATTCGACTTAGATACAAAAAAGGGTAGCATTCTTTTCCCTAGCTTTATATACCAGTTTTGAGGTGAATATCATATTCTCCAATTTGAAGTTGATAAGAAATATAACATTTCATTTTTTAAAGGTATGTCTATCCAGGTCTAAATTCTTTAAAATGCAACATTATTTTAGTTTGTTACAGAGTTGTGAATTTAACTGTTAGTTTTTGCTTGTTAATAGCATAAAAGTAATATTTTACTATTTTCTCTCCCAGAAACCACATCAGCTGGAAGTGGTAAGCATTTCACTAGTAAAGTCCAGCAGTCTTAATCATCACCAAATAATTGATAACAATATGATGAATTTGGTATTTGTGGTGATAAATAATTGAATATATTGTGTTTGTAGATCAGTTTTAACTTTTGTAATGATATTTTGTCATTTCTTTCAGAACAAGTGTATGAACCTTCAGGTAAATTTTCCATCTTCCCAAACCCATTTTCAAAAACCTTTCATGAAAATGTTATTTAAAATTAGTTGTTTCCTTGTATATAGCAGCACATAATAATCCTTATGCTAGTTATAATGGTATGCTTCCACTCTGTACAAATGATGCCTTGTTCAGTATTTCCAAACTATAACATGATGTATGAAACAATACTGATGTTAGAACTTTCCTTTTATACTCGGCCATAACTTTTGTGCTATGAGATTTTTAACATAAATTTGAATATCACAAGATTTTGCAGACATAAAAAAAATAAGATTTACACCACATACATGACATATTTATAAATAATAATAAATCAATAATATGGCAATGTAGGACCATTTGAAAAGCCAGGTACAGTTTTGCAATATGAGTTATTGGTTCTATCAACTCCTAATATATACTACCAGATAAAATAACTATGTATGAAATAATGTCTATATATATATGGTATTACAATCCTGTGCATGGTACAAGAAAAGATAGCACACCATAGCAATTCTACCACATGGGCAAAATATATTTCATTTTATTATAATATTTTATTTTGTTTTTACCTAATTTTTACAATAAATATTAAAGTGTTTGCTTTGATGTTTCAAATTAACATCAGATTGCTCAATCTTGTTTTGTATTTTATAATCTTATCTTGCATTTATTAAATTGTAAATTACTATCTACTCCCAAGTAAAAATGTCCTTTTCCAGAGGGAGGATAGCTTTCAAATAATAATAATAAATGTAGGTTAAAGTCTTTCAATATAAAGTTTCATCTCAATACACATAATGTGAATTAGAAAGACCACCATATGAATTCATAAGTTGCTCTAGAAGTGCTAAAAATGTTTCATGAATTTAAATCTATAATTCATATTAAATTATTACTTTATTGCATGAGAATATACAGTTTAATCATTCCATATTAAAGGTTATCTACCAGAAACTCTCTACAAGAGTTAACAATTTAAGATTACAACTATTTATCAATACTCATACTCAAAAATAAAATAAACAAAAACTTTTCTTAGCAAATTTTCTATAAAATATAATTGGATGTGCTATATACAATTTAATGGTACCTCTATAGAGAAAAAACAATGAACTTATGAAGTTAATATTTTTTACTTTCTAATTACATGTATTCGACTTAGATACAAAAAAGGGTAGCATTCTTTTCCCTAGCTTAATATACCAGTTTTGAGGTGAATATCATATTCTCCAATTTGAAGTTGATAAGAAATATAACATTTCATTTTTTAAAGGTATGTCTATCCAGGTCTAAATTCTTTAAAATGCAACATTATTTTAGTTTGTTACAGAGTTGTGAATTTAACTGTTAATTTTTGCTTATTAATAGCATAAAAGTAATATTTTACTATTTTCTCTCCCAGAATCCACATCAGCTGGAAGTGGTAAGCATTTCACTAGTAAAGTCCAGCAGTCTTAATCATCACCAAATAATTGCTAACAATATGATGAATTTGGTATTTGTGGTGATAAATAATTGAATATATTGTGTTTGTAGATCAGTTTTAACTTTTGTAATGATATTTTGTCATTTCTTTCAGAACAAGTGTATGAACCTTCAGGTAAATTTTCCATCTTCCCAAACCCAATTTCCAAAACCTTTCATGAAAATGTTATTTAAAATTAGTTGTTTCATTGTATATAGCAGCACATAATAATCCTTATGCTAGTTCTAATGGTATGCTTCCACTCTGTACAAATGATGCCTTGTTCAGTATATCCAAACTATAACATGATGTATGAAACAGTACTGATGTTAGAACTTTCCTTTTATACTCGGCCATAACTTTTGTGCTATGAGATTTTTAACATAAATTTGAATATCACAAGATTTTGCAGACATAAAAAAATAAGATTTACACCACATACATGACATATTTATAAATAATAATAAATCAATAATATGGCAATGTAGGTCCATTTGAAAAGCCAGGTACAGTTTTGCAATATGAGTTATTGGTTCTATCAACTCCTAGTATATACTACCAGATAAAATAGCTATGTATGAAATAATGTCTATATATATGGTATTACAATCCTGTGCATGGTACAAGAAAAGATAGCACACCATAGCAATTCTACCACATGGGCAAAATGTATTTCAGTTTATTATAACATTTTATTTTGTTTTTACCTAATTTTTACAATAAATATTAAAGTGTTTGCTTTGATGTTTCAAATTAACATCAGATTGCTCAATCTTGTTTTGTATTTTATAATCTTATCTTGCATTTATTAAATTGTAAATTACTATCTACTCCCAAGTAAAAATGTCCTTTTCCAGAGGGAGGATAGCTTTCAAATAATAATAATAAATGTAGGTTAAAGTCTTTGAATATAAAGTTTCATCTCAATACACATAATGTGAATTTGAAAGACCACCATATGAATTCATAAGTTGCTCTAGAAGTGCTAAAAATGTTTCATGAATTTAAATCTATAATTCATATTAAATTATTAGTTTATTGCATGAGAATATACAGTTTAATCATTCCTTATTAAAGGTTATCTACCAGAAACTCTCTACAAGAGTTAACAATTTAAGATTACAACTATTTATCAATACTCATACTCAAAAATAAAATAAACAAAAACTTTTCTTTGCAAATTTTCTATAAAATATAATTGGATGTGCTATATACAATTTAATGGTACCTCTATAGAGAAAAAACAATGAACTTATGAAGTTAATATTTTTGACTTTCTAATTACATGTATTCGACTTAGATACAAAAAAGGGTAGCATTCTTTTCCCTAGCTTTATATACCAGTTTTGAGGTGAATATCATATTCTCCGATTTGAAGTTGATAAGAAATATAACATTTCATTTTTTAAAGGTATGTCTATCCAGCTCTAAATTCTTTAAAATGCAACATTATTTTAGTTTGTTACAGAGTTGTGAATTTAACTGTTAATTTTTGCTTGTTAATAGCATAAAAGTAATATTTTACTATTTTCTCTCCCAGAATCCACATCAGCTGGAAGTGGTAAGCATTTCACTAGTAAAGTCCAGCAGTCTTAATCATCACCAAATAATTGCTAACAATATGATGAATTTGGTATTTGTGGTGATAAATAATTGAATATATTGTGTTTGTAGATCAGTTTTAACTTTTGTAATGATATTTTGTCATTTCTTTCAGAACAAGTGAATGAACCTTCAGGTAAATTTTCCATCTTCCCAAACCCATTTTCAAAAACCTTTCATGAAAGTGTTATTTAAAATTAGTTGTTTCCTTGTATATAGCAGCACATAATAATCCTTATGCTAGTTATAATGGTATGCTTCCGCTCTGTACAAATGATGCCTTGTTCAGTATATCCAAACTATAACATGATGTATGAAACAATACTGATGTTAGAACTTTCCTTTTATACTCGGCCATAACTTTTCTGCTATGAGATTTTTAACATAAATTTGAATATCACTAGATTTTGCAGACATAAAAAAAATAAGATTTACACCACATACATGACATATTTATAAATAATAATAAATCAATAATATGGCAATGTAGGACCATTTGAAAAGCCAGGTACAGTTTTGCAATATGAGTTATTGGTTCTATCAACTCCTAGTATATACTACCAGATAAATTAGCTATGTATGAAATAATGTCTATATATATGGTATTACAATCCTGTGCATGGTACAAGAAAAGATAGCACACCATAGCAATTCTACCACATGGGCAAAATATATTTCAGTTTATTATAACATTTTATTTTGTTTTTACCTAATTTTTACAATAAATATTAAAGTGTTTGCTTTGATGTTTCAAATTAACATCAGATAGCTCAATCTTGTTTTGTATTTTATAATCTTATCTTGCATTTATTAAATTGTAAATTACTATCTACTCCCAAGTAAAAATGTCTTTTTCCAGAGGGAGGATAGCTTTTGAATAATAATAATAAATGTAGGTTAAAGTCTTTGAATATAAAGTTTCATCTCAATACACATAATTTGAATTAGAAAGACCACCATATGAATTCATAAGTTGCTCTCGAAGTGCTAAAAATGTTTCATGAATTTAAAGCTATAATTCATATTAAATTATTACTTTATTGCATGAGAATATACAGTTTAATCATTCCATATTAAAGGTTATCTACCGGAAACTCTCTACAAGATTTAAACAATTTAAGATTACAACTATTTATCAATACTCATACTCAAAAATAAAATAAACAAAAACTTTTCATAGCAAATTTTCTAATAAAATATAATTGGATGTGCTATATACAATTTAATGGTACCTCTATAGAGAAAAAACAATGAAGTTAATATTTGTGACTTTCTAATTACATGTATTCGACTTAGATACAAAAAAGGGTAGCATTCTTTTCCCTAGCTTTATATACCAGTTTTGAGGTGAATATCATAGTCTCCAAATTGAAGTTGATAAGAAATATAACATTTCATTTTTTAAAGGTATGTCTATCCAGGTCTAAATTCTTTAAAATGCAACATTATTTTAGTTTGTTACAGAGTTGTGAATTTAACTGTTAATTTTTGCTTGTTAATAGCATAAAAGTAATATTTTACTATTTTCTCTCCCAGAATCCACATCAGCTGGAAGTGGTAAGCATTTCACTAGTAAAGTCCAGCAGTCTTAATCATCACCAAATAATTGATAACAATATGATGAATTTGGTATTTGTGGTGATAAATAATTGAATATATTGTGTTTGTAGATCAGTTTTAACTTTTGTAATGATATTTTGTCATTTCTTTCAGAACAAGTGTATGAACCTTCAGGTAAATTTTCCATCTTCCCAAACCCATTTTCCAAAACCTTTCATGAAAATGTTATTTAAAATTAGTTGTTTCCTTGTATATAGCAGCACATAATAATCCTTATGCTAGTTATAATGGTATGCTTCCACTCTGTACAAATGATGCCTTGTTCAGTATATCCAAACTATAACATGATGTATGAAACAGTACTGATGTTAGAACTTTCCTTTTATACTCGGCCATAACTTTTGTGCTATGAGATTTTTAACATAAATTTGAATATCACAAGATTTTGCAGACATAAAAAAAATAAGATTTACACCACATACATGACATATTTATAAATAATAATAAATCAATAATATGGCAATGTAGGACCATTTGAAAAGCCAGGTACAGTTTTGCAATATGAGTTATTGGTTCTATCAACTCCTAGTATATACTACCAGATAAAATAGCTATGTATGAAATAATGTCTATATATATGGTATTACAATCCTGTGCATGGTACAAGAAAAGATAGCACACCATAGCAATTCTACCACATGGGCAAAATGTATTTCAGTTTATTATAACATTTTATTTTGTTTTTACCTAATTTTTACAATAAATATTAAAGTGTTTGCTTTGATGTTTCAAATTAACATCAGATTGCTCAATCTTGTTTTGTATTTTATAATCTTATCTTGCATTTATTAAATTGTAAATTACTATCTACTCCCAAGTAAAAATGTCCTTTTCCAGAGGGAGGATAGCTTTTGAATAATAATAATAAATGTAGGTTAAAGTCTTTGAATATAAAGTTTCATCTCAATACACATAATGTGAATTAGAAAGACCACCATATAAATTCATAAGTTGCTCTCGAAGTGCTAAAAATGTTTCATGAATTTAAAGCTATAATTCATATTAAATTATTACTTTATTGCATGAGAATATACAGTTTAATCATTCCATATTAAATGTTATCTACCGGAAACTTTCTACAAGAGTTAACAATTTAAGATTACAACTATTTATCAATACTCATTCTCAAAAATAAAATAAACAAAAACTTTTCTTAGCAAATTTTCTATAAAATATAATTGGATGTGCTATATACAATTTAATGGTACCTCTATAGAGAAAAAACAATGAACTTATGAATTTAATATTTTTGACTTTCTAATTACATGTATTCGACTTAGATACAAAAAAGGGTAGCATTCTTTTCCCTAGCTTTATATACCAGTTTTGAGGTGAATATCATATTCTCCAATTTGAAGTTGATAAGTAATATAACATTTCATTTTTTAAAGGTATGTCTATCCAGGTCTAAATTCTTTAAAATGCAACATTATTTTAGTTTGTTACAGAGTTGTGAATTTAACTGTTAGTTTTTGCTTGTTAATAGCATAAAAGTAATATTTTACTATTTTCTCTCCCAGAAACCACATCAGCTGGAAGTGGTAAGCATTTCACTAGTAAAGTCCAGCAATCTTAATCATCACCAAATAATTGATAACAATATGATGAATTTGGTATTTGTGGTGATAAATAATTGAATATATTGTGTTTGTAGATCAGTTTTAACTTTTGTAATGATATTTTGTCATTTCTTTCAGAACAAGTGTATGAACCTTCAGGTAAATTTTCCATCTTCCCAAACCCATTTTCCAAAACCTTTCATGAAAATGTTATTTAAAATTAGTTGTTTCCTTGTATATAGCAGCACATAATAATCCTTATGCTAGTTATAATGGTATGCTTCCACTCTGTACAAATGATGCCTTGTTCAGTATATCCAAACTATAACATGATGTATGAAACAGTACTGATGTTAGAACTTTCCTTTTATACTCGGCCATAACTTTTGTGCTATGAGATTTTTAACATAAATTTGAATATCACAAGATTTTGCAGACATAAAAAAAATAAGATTTACACCACATACATGACATATTTATAAATAATAATAAATCAATAATATGGCAATGTAGGACCATTTGAAAAGCCAGGTACAGTTTTGCAATATGAGTTATTGGTTCTATCAACTCCTAGTATATACTACCAGATAAAATAGCTATGTATGAAATAATGTCTATATATATGGTATTACAATCCTGTGCATGGTACAAGAAAAGATAGCACACCATAGCAATTCTACCACATGGGCAAAATGTATTTCAGTTTATTATAACATTTTATTTTGTTTTTACCTAATTTTTACAATAAATATTAAAGTGTTTGCTTTGATGTTTCAAATTAACATCAGATTGCTCAATCTTGTTTTGTATTTTATAATCTTATCTTGCATTTATTAAATTGTAAATTACTATCTACTCCCAAGTAAAAATGTCCTTTTCCAGAGGGAGGATAGCTTTTGAATAATAATAATAAATGTAGGTTAAAGTCTTTGAATATAAAGTTTCATCTCAATACACATAATGTGAATTAGAAAGACCACCATATAAATTCATAAGTTGCTCTCGAAGTGCTAAAAATGTTTCATGAATTTAAAGCTATAATTCATATTAAATTATTACTTTATTGCATGAGAATATACAGTTTAATCATTCCATATTAAATGTTATCTACCGGAAACTTTCTACAAGAGTTAACAATTTAAGATTACAACTATTTATCAATACTCATACTCAAAAATAAAATAAACAAAAACTTTTCTTAGCAAATTTTCTATAAAATATAATTGGATGTGCTATATACAATTTAATGGTACCTCTATAGAGAAAAAACAATGAACTTATGAATTTAATATTTTTGACTTTCTAATTACATGTATTCGACTTAGATACAAAAATGGGTAGCATTCTTTTCCCTAGCTTTATATACCAGTTTTGAGGTGAATATCATATTCTCCAATTTGAAGTTGATAAGAAATATAACATTTCATTTTTTAAAGGTATGTCTATCCAGGTCTAAATTCTTTAAAATGCAACATTATTTTAGTTTGTTACAGAGTTGTGAATTTAACTGTTAGTTTTTGCTTGTTAATAGCATAAAAGTAATATTTTACTATTTTCTCTCCCAGAAACCACATCAGCTGGAAGTGGTAAGCATTTCACTAGTAAAGTCCAGCAATCTTAATCATCACCAAATAATTGATAACAATATGATGAATTTGGTATTTGTGGTGATAAATAATTGAATATATTGTGTTTGTAGATCAGTTTTAACTTTTGTAATGATATTTTGTCATTTCTTTCAGAACAAGTGTATGAACCTTCAGGTAAATTTTCCATCTTCCCAAACCCATTTTCAAAAACCTTTCATGAAAATGTTATTTAAAAGTAGTTGTTTCCTTGTATATAGCAGCACATAATAATCCTTATGCTAGTTATAATGGTATGCTTCCACTCTGTACAAATGATGCCTTGTTCAGTATATCCAAACTATAACATGATGTATGAAACAATACTGATGTTAGAACTTTCCTTTTATACTCGGCCATAACTTTTGTGCTATGAGATTTTTAACATAAATTTGAATATCACAAGATTTTGCAGACATAAAAAAATAAGATTTACACCACATACATGACATATTTATAAATAATAATAAATCAATAATATGGCAATGTAGGACCATTTGAAAAGCCAGGTACAGTTTTGCAATATGAGTTATTGGTTCTATCAACTCCAAATATATACTACCAGATAAAATAGCTATGTATGAAATAATGTCTATATATATATGGTATTACAATCCTGTGCATGGTACAAAAAAAGATAGCACACCATAGCAATTCTACCACATGGGCAAAATATATTTCAGTTTATTATAACATTTTATTTTGTTTTTACCTAATTTTTACAATAAATATTAAAGTGCTTGCTTTGATGTTTCAAATTAACATCAGATTGCTCAATCTTGTTTTGTATTTTATAATCTTATCTTGCATTTATTAAATTGTAAATTACTATCTACTCCCAAGTAAAAATGTCCTTTTCCAGAGGGAGGATAGCTTTCAAATAATAATAATAAATGTAGGTTATAGTCTTTGAATATAAAGTTTCATCTCAATACACATAATGTAAATTAGAAAGACCACCATATGAATTCATAAGTTGCTCTCGAAGTGCTAAAAATGTTTCATGAATTTAAATCTATAATTCATATTAAATTATTGCTTTATTGCATGAGAATATACAGTTTAATCATTCCATATTAAAGGTTATCTACCAGAAACTCTCTACAAGAGTTAACAATTTAAGATTACAACTATTTATCAATACTCATACTCAAAAATAAAATAAACAAAAACTTTTCTTAGCAAATTTTCTATAAAATATAATTGGATGTGCTATATACAATTTAATGGTACCTCTATAGAGAAAAAACAATGAAGTTAATATTTGTGACTTTCTAATTACATGTATTCGACTTAAATACAAAAAAGGGTAGCATTCTTTTCCCTAGCTTTATATACCAGTTTTGAGGTGAATATCATAGTCTCCAATTTGAAGTTGATAAGAAATATAACATTTCATTTTTTAAAGGTATGTCTATCCAGGTCTAAATTTTTTAAAATGCAACATTATTTTAGTTTGTTACAGAGTTGTGAATTTAACTGTTAATTTTTGCTTGTTAATAGCATAAAAGTAATATTTTACTATTTTCTCTCCCAGAATCCACATCAGCTGGAAGTGGTAAGCATTTCACTAGTAAAGTCCAGCAGTCTTAATCATCACCAAATAATTGATAACAATATGATGAATTTGGTATTTGTGGTGATAAATAATTGAATATATTGTGTTTGTAGATCAGTTTTAACTTTTGTAATGATATTTTGTCATTTCTTTCAGAACAAGTGTATGAACCTTCAGGTAAATTTTCCATCTTCCCAAACCCATTTTCCAAAACCTTTCATGAAAATGTTATTTAAAATTAGTTGTTTAGTTGTTTCCTTGTATATAGCAGCACATAATAATCCTTATGCTAGTTATAATGGTATGCTTCCACTCTGTACAAATGATGCCTTGTTCAGTATATCCAAACTATAACATGATGTATGAAACAGTACTGATGTTAGAACTTTCCTTTTATACTCGGCCATAACTTTTGTGCTATGAGATTTTTAACATAAATTTGAATATCACAAGATTTTGCAGACATAAAAAAAATAAGATTTACACCACATACATGACATATTTATAAATAATAATAAATCAATAATATGGCAATGTAGGACCATTTGAAAAGCCAGGTACAGTTTTGCAATATGAGTTATTGATTCTGTCAACTCCTAGTATATACTACCAGATAAAATAGCAATGTATGAAATAATGTCTATATATATGGTATTACAATCCTGTGCATGGTACAAGAAAAGATAGCACACCATAGCAATTCTACCACATGGGCAAAATGTATTTCAGTTTATTATAACATTTTATTTTGTTTTTACCTAATTTTTACAATAAATATTAAAGTGTTTGCTTTGATGTTTCAAATTAACATCAGATTGCTCAATCTTGTTTTGTATTTTATAATCTTATCTTGCATTTATTAAATTGTAAATTACTATCTACTCCCAAGTAAAAATGTCCTTTTCCAGAGGGAGGATAGCTTTTGAATAATAATAATAAATGTAGGTTAAAGTCTTTGAATATAAAGTTTCATCTCAATACACATAATGTGAATTAGAAAGACCACCATATGAATTCATAAGTTGCTCTAGAAGTGCTAAAAATGTTTCATGAATTTAAAGCTATAATTCATATTAAATTATTAGTTTATTGCATGAGAATATACAGTTTAATCATTCCATATTAAAGATTATCTACCAGAAACTCTCTACAAGAGTTAACAATTTAAGATTACAACTATTTATCAATACTCATACTCAAAAATAAAATAAACAAAAACTTTTCTTTGCAAATTTTCTATAAAATATAATTGGATGTGCTATATACAATTTAATGGTACCTCTATAGAGAAAAAACAATGAACTTATGAAGTTAATATTTTTGACTTTCTAATTACATGTATTCGACTTAGATACAAAAAAGGGTAGCATTCTTTTCCCTAGCTTTATATACCAGTTTTGAGGTGAATATCATATTCTCCAATTTGAAGTTGATAAGAAATATAACATTTCATTTTTTAAAGGTATGTCTATCCAGGTCTAAATTCTTTAAAATGCAACATTATTTTAGTTTGTTACAGAGTTGTGAATTTAACTGTTAATTTTTGCTTGTTAATAGCATAAAAGTAATATTTTACTATTTTCTCTCCCAGAAACCACATCAGGTGGAAGTGGTAAGCATTTCACTAGTAAAGTCCAGCAGTCTTAATCATCACCAAATAATTGCTAACAATATGATGAATTTGGTATTTGTGGTGATAAATAATTGAATATATTGTGTTTGTAGATCAGTTTTAACTTTTGTAATGATATTTTGTCATTTCTTTCAGAACAAGTGTATGAACCTTCAGGTAAATTTTCCATCTTCCCAAACCCATTTTCCAAAACCTTTCATGAAAATGTTATTTAAAATTAGTTGTTTCCTTGTATATAGCAGCACATAATAATCCTTATGCTAGTTATAATGGTATGCTTCCACTCTGTACAAATGATGCCTTGTTCAGTATATCCAAACTATAACATGATGTATGAAACAATACTGATGTTAGAACTTTCCTTTTATACTCGGCCATAACTTTTGTGCTATGAGATTTTTAACATAAATTTGAATATCACAAGATTTTGCAGACATAAAAAAATAAGATTTACACCACATACATAACATATTTATAAATAATAATAAATCAATAATATGGCAATGTAGGACCATTTGAAAAGCCAGGTACAGTTTTGCAATATGAGTTATTGGTTCTATCAACTCCTAGTATATACTACCAGATAAAATAGCTATGTATGAAATAATGTCAATATATATGGTATTACAATCCTGTGCATGGTACAAGAAAAGATAGCACACCATAGCAATTCTACCACATGGGCAAAATGTATTTCAGTTTATTATAACATTTTATTTTGTTTTTACCTAATTTTTACATTAAATATTAAAGTGTTTGCTTTGATGTTTCAAATTAACATCAGATTGCTCAATCTTGTTTTGTATTTTATAATCTTATCTTGCATTTATTAAATTGTAAATTACTATCTACTCCCAAGTAAAAATGTCTTTTTCCAGTGGGAGGATAGCTTTCAAATAATAATAATAAATGTAGGTTAAAGTCTTTGAATATAAAGTTTCATCTCAATACACATAATGTGAATTAGAAAGACCACCATATGAATTCATAAGTTGCTCTAGAAGTGCTAAAAATGTTTCATGAATTTAAATCTATAATTCATATTAAATTATTACTTTATTGCATGAGAATATACAGTTTAATCATTCCATATTAAAGGTTATCTACCAGAAACACTCTACAAGTGTTAACAATTTAAGATTACAACTATTTATCAATACTCATACTCAAAAATAAAATAAACAAAAACTTTTCTTAGCAAATTTTCTATAAAATATAATTGGATGTGCTATATATAATTTAATGGTACCTCTATAGAGAAAAAACAATGAACTTATGAAGTTAATATTTTTTACTTTCTAATTACATGTATTCGACTTAGATACAAAAAAGGGTAGCATTCTTTTCCCTAGCTTTATATACCAGTTTTGAGGTGAATATCATATTCTCCAATTTGAAGTTGATAAGAAATATAACATTTCATTTTTTAAAGGTATGTCTATCCAGGTCTAAATTCTTTAAAATGCAACATTATTTTAGTTTGTTACAGAGTTGTGAATTTAACTGTTAATTTTTGCTTGTTAATAGCATAAAAGTAATATTTTACTATTTTCTCTCCCAGAATCCACATCAGCTGGAAGTGGTAAGCATTTCACTAGTAAAGTCCAGCAGTCTTAATCATCACCAAATAATTGCTAACAATATGATGAATTTGGTATTTGTGGTGATAAATAATTGAATATATTGTGTTTGTAGATCAGTTTTAACTTTTGTAATGATATTTTGTCATTTCTTTCAGAACAAGTGTATGAACCTTCAGGTAAATTTTCCATCTTCCCAGACCCATTTTCAAAAACCTTTCATGAAAATGTTATTTAAAAGTAGTTGTTTCCTTGTATATAGCAGCACATAATAATCCTTATGCTAGTTATAATGGTATGCTTCCACTCTGTACAAATGATGCCTTGTTCAGTATATCCAAACTATAACATGATGTATGAAACAATACTGATGTTAGAACTTTCCTTTTATACTCGGCCATAACTTTTGTGCTATGAGATTTTTAACATAAATTTGAATATCACAAGATTTTGCAGACATAAAAAAATAAGATTTACACCACATACATGACATATTTATAAATAATAATTAATCAATAATATGGCAATGTAGGACCATTTGAAAAGCCAGGTACAGTTTTGCAATATGAGTTATTGGTTCTATCAACTCCAAATATATACTACCAGATAAAATAGCTATGTATGAAATAATGTCTATATATATATGGTATTACAATCCTGTGCATGGTACAAAAAAAGATAGCACACCATAGCAATTCTACCACATGGGCAAAATATATTTCAGTTTATTATAACATTTTATTTTGTTTTTACCTAATTTTTACAATAAATATTAAAGTGTTTGCTTTGATGTTTCAAATTAACATCAGATTGCTCAATCTTGTTTTGTATTTTATAATCTTATCTTGCATTTATTAAATTGTAAATTACTATCTACTCCCAAGTAAAAATGTCCTTTTCCAGAGGGAGGATAGCTTTCAAATAATAATAATAAATGTAGGTTATAGTCTTTGAATATAAAGTTTCATCTCAATACACATAATGTAAATTAGAAAGACCACCATATGAATTCATAAGTTGCTCTAGAAGTGCTAAAAATGTTTCATGAATTTAAATCTATAATTCATATTAAATTATTGCTTTATTGCATGAGAATATACAGTTTAATCATTCCATATTAAAGGTTATCTACCAGAAACTCTCTACAAGAGTTAACAATTTAAGATTACAACTATTTATCAATACTCATACTCAAAAATAAAATAAACAAAAACTTTTCTTAGCAAATTTTCTATAAAATATAATTGGATGTGCTATATACAATTTAATGGTACCTCTATAGAGAAAAAACAATGAAGTTAATATTTGTGACTTTCTAATTACATGTATTCAACTTAAATACAAAAAAGGGTAGCATTCTTTTCCCTAGCTTTATATACCAGTTTTGAGGTGAATATCATATTCTCCAATTTGAAGTTGATAAGAAATATAACATTTCATTTTTTAAAGGTATGTCTATCCAGGTCTAAATTCTTTAAAATGCAACATTATTTTAGTTTGTTACAGAGTTGTGAATTTAACTGTTAATTTTTGCTTGTTAATAGCATAAAAGTAATATTTTACTATTTTCTCTCCCAGAATCCACATCAGCTGGAAGTGGTAAGCATTTCACTAGTAAAGTCCAGCAGTCTTAATCATCACCAAATAATTGATAACAATATGATGAATTTGGTATTTGTGGTGATAAATAATTGAATATATTGTGTTTGTAGATCAGTTTTAACTTTTGTAATGATATTTTGTCATTTCTTTCAGAACAAGTGTATGAACCTTCAGGTAAATTTTCCATCTTCCCAAACCCATTTTCCAAAACCTTTCATGAAAATGTTATTTAAAATTAGTTGTTTAGTTGTTTCCTTGTATATAGCAGCACATAATAATCCTTATGCTAGTTATAATGGTATGCTTCCACTCTGTACAAATGATGCCTTGTTCAGTATATCCAAACTATAACATGATGTATGAAACAATACTGATGTTAGAACTTTCCTTTTATACTCGGCCATAACTTTTGTGCTATGAGATTTTTAACATAAATTTGAATATCACAAGATTTTGCAGACATAAAAAAATAAGATTTACACCACATACATGACATATTTATAAATAATAATTAATCAATAATATGGCAATGTAGGACCATTTGAAAAGCCAGGTACAGTTTTGCAATATGAGTTATTGGTTCTATCAACTCCAAATATATACTACCAGATAAAATAGCTATGTATGAAATAATGTCTATATATATATGGTATTACAATCCTGTGCATGGTACAAAAAAAGATAGCACACCATAGCAATTCTACCACATGGGCAAAATATATTTCAGTTTATTATAACATTTTATTTTGTTTTTACCTAATTTTTACAATAAATATTAAAGTGTTTGCTTTGATGTTTCAAATTAACATCAGATTGCTCAATCTTGTTTTGTATTTTATAATCTTATCTTGCATTTATTAAATTGTAAATTACTATCTACTCCCAAGTAAAAATGTCCTTTTCCAGAGGGAGGATAGCTTTCAAATAATAATAATAAATGTAGGTTATAGTCTTTGAATATAAAGTTTCATCTCAATACACATAATGTAAATTAGAAAGACCACCATATGAATTCATAAGTTGCTCTCGAAGTGCTAAAAATGTTTCATGAATTTAAATCTATAATTCATATTAAATTATTGCTTTATTGCATGAGAATATACAGTTTAATCATTCCATATTAAAGGTTATCTACCAGAAACTCTCTACAAGAGTTAACAATTTAAGATTACAACTATTTATCAATACTCATACTCAAAAATAAAATAAACAAAAACTTTTCTTAGCAAATTTTCTATAAAATATAATTGGATGTGCTATATACAATTTAACGGTACCTCTATAGAGAAAAAACAATGAAGTTAATATTTGTGACTTTCTAATTACATGTATTCAACTTAAATACAAAAAAGGGTAGCATTCTTTTCCCTAGCTTTATATACCAGTTTTGAGGTGAATATCATATTCTCCAATTTGAAGTTGATAAGAAATATAACATTTCATTTTTTAAAGGTATGTCTATCCAGGTCTAAATTCTTTAAAATGCAACATTATTTTAGTTTGTTACAGAGTTGTGAATTTAACTGTTAATTTTTGCTTGTTAATAGCATAAAAGTAATATTTTACTATTTTCTCTCCCAGAATCCACATCAGCTGGAAGTGGTAAGCATTTCACTAGTAAAGTCCAGCAGTCTTAATCATCACCAAATAATTGATAACAATATGATGAATTTGGTATTTGTGGTGATAAATAATTGAATATATTGTGTTTGTAGATCAGTTTTAACTTTTGTAATGATATTTTGTCATTTCTTTCAGAACAAGTGTATGAACCTTCAGGTAAATTTTCCATCTTCCCAAACCCATTTTCCAAAACCTTTCATGAAAATGTTATTTAAAATTAGTTGTTTAGTTGTTTCCTTGTATATAGCAGCACATAATAATCCTTATGCTAGTTATAATGGTATGCTTCCACTCTGTACAAATGATGCCTTGTTCAGTATATCCAAACTATAACATGATGTATGAAACAGTACTGATGTTAGAACTTTCCTTTTATACTCGGCCATAACTTTTGTGCTATGAGATTTTTAACATAAATTTGAATATCACAAGATTTTGCAGACATAAAAAAAATAAGATTTACACCACATACATGACATATTTATAAATAATAATAAATCAATAATATGGCAATGTAGGACCATTTGAAAAGCCAGGTACAGTTTTGCAATATGAGTTATTGGTTCTATCAACTTCTAGTATATACTACCAGATAAAATAGCTATGTATGAAATAATGTCTATATATATGGTATTACAATCCTGTGCATGGTACAAGAAAAGATAGCACACCATAGCAATTCTACCACATGGGCAAAATGTATTTCAGTTTATTATAACATTTTATTTTGTTTTTACCTAATTTTTACAATAAATATTAAAGTGTTTGCTTTGATGTTTCAAATTAACATCAGATTGCTCAATCTTGTTTTGTATTTTATAATCTTATCTTGCATTTATTAAATTGTAAATTACTATCTACTCCCAAGTAAAAATGTCCTTTTCCAGAGGGAGGATAGCTTTTGAATAATAATAATAAATGTAGGTTAAAGTCTTTGAATATAAAGTTTCATCTCAATACACATAATGTGAATTAGAAAGACCACCATATAAATTCATAAGTTGCTCTCAAAGTGCTAAAAATGTTTCATGAATTTAAAGCTATAATTCATATTAAATTATTACTTTATTGCATGAGAATATACAGTTTAATCATTCCATATTAAATGTTATCTACCGGAAACTTTCTACAAGAGTTAACAATTTAAGATTATAACTATTTATCAATACTCATACTCAAAAATAAAATAAACAAAAACTTTTCTTAGCAAATTTTCTATAAAATATAATTGGATGTGCTATATACAATTTAATGGTACCTCTATAGAGAAAAAACAATGAACTTATGAATTTAATATTTTTGACTTTCTAATTACATGTATTCGACTTAGATACAAAAAAAGGGTAGCATTCTTTTCCCTAACTTTATATACCAGTTTTGAGGTGAATATCATATTCTCCAATTTGAAGTTGATAAGAAATATAACATTTCATTTTTTAAAGGTATGTCTATCCAGGTCTAAATTCTTTAAAATGCAACATTATTTTAGTTTGTTACAGAGTTGTGAATTTAAATATTAAGTTTTGCTTGTTAATAGCATAAAAGTAATATTTTACTATTTTCTCTCCCAGAAACCACATCAGCTGGAAGTGGTAAGCATTTCACTAGTAAAGTCCAGCAGTCTTAATCATCACCAAATAATTGATAACAATATGATGAATTTGGTATTTGTGGTTATAAATAATTGAATATATTGTGTTTGTAGATCAGTTTTAACTTTTGTAATGATATTTTGTCATTTCTTTCAGAACAAGTGTATGAACCTCCAGGTAAATTTTCCATCTTCCCAAACCCATTTTCCAAAACCTTTCATGAAAATGTTATTTAAAATTAGTTGTTTCCTTGTATATAGCAGCACATAATAATCCTTATGCTAGTTATAATGGTATGCTTCCACTCTGTACAAATGATGCCTTGTTCAGTATATCCAAACTATAACATGATGTATGAAACAATACTGATGTTAGAACTTTCCTTTTATACTCGGCCATAACTTTTGTGCTATGAGATTTTTAACATAAATTTGAATATCACAAGATTTTGCAGACATAAAAAAAATAAGATTTACACCACATACAAGACATATTTCTAAATAATAATAAATCAATAATATCGCAATGTAGGACCATTTGAAAAGCCAGGTACAGTTTTGCAAGATGAGTTATTGGTTCTATCAACTCCTAGTATATACTACGAGATAAAATAGCTATGTATGAAATAATGTCTTTATATATGGTATTACAATCCTGTGCATGGTACAAGAAAACATAGCACACCATAGCAATTCTACCACATGGGCAAAATATATTTCAGTTTATTATAACATTTTATTTTGTTTTTACCTAATTTTTACAATAACTATTAAAGTGTTTGCTTTGATGTTTCAAATTAACATCAGATTGCTCAATCTTGTTTTGTATTTTATAATCTTATCTTGCATTTATTAAATTGTAAATTACTATCTACTCCCAAGTAAAAATGTCCTTTTCCAGAGGGAGGATAGCTTTTGAATAATAATAATAAATGTAGGTTAAAGTCTTTGAATATAAAGTTTCATCTCAATACACATAATGTGAATTAGAAAGACCACAATATGAATTCATAAGTTGCTCTCGAAGTGCTAAAAATGTTTCATGAATTTAAAGCTATAATTCATATTAAATTATTACTTTATTGCATGAGAATATACAGTTCAATCATTCCATATTAAAGGTTATCTACCGGAAACTCTCTACAAGAGTTAACAATTTAAGATTACAACTATTTATCAATACTCATACTCAAAAATAAAATAAACAAAAACTTTTCATAGCAAATTTTCTAATAAAATATAATTGGATATGCTATATACAATTTAATGGTACCTCTATAGAGAAAAAACAATGAAGTTAATATTTTTGACTTTCTAATTACATGTATTCGACTTAGATACAAAAAAGGGTAGCATTCTTTTCCCTAGCTTTATATACCAGTTTTGAGGTGAATATCATATTCTCCAATTTGAAGTTGATAAGAAATATAACATTTCATTTTTTATAGGTATGTCTATCCAGGTCTAAATTATTTAAAATGCAACATTATTTTAGTTTGTTACAGAGTTGTGAATTTAACTATAAATTTTTGCTTGTTAATAGCATAAAAGTAATATTTTACTATTTTCTCTCCCAGAAACCACATCAGCTGGAAGTGGTAAGCATTTCACTAGTAAAGTCCAGCAGTCTTAATCATCACCAAATAATTGTTAACAATATGATGAATTTGGTATTTGTGGTGATAAATAATTGAATATATTGTGTTTGTAGATCAGTTTTAACTTTTGTAATGATATTTTGTCATTTCTTTCAGAACAAGTGTATGAACCTTCAGGTAAATTTTCCATCTTCCCAACCCATTTTCCAAAACCTTTCATGAAAATGTTATTTAAAATTAGTTGTTTCCTTGTATATAGCAGCACATAATAATCCTTATGCTAGTTATAATGGTATGCTTCCACTCTGTACAAATGATGCCTTGTTCAGTATATCCAAACTATAACATGATGTATGAAACAATACTGATGTTAGAACTTTCCTTTTATACTCGGCCATAACTTTTGTGCTATGAGATTTTTAACATAAATTTGAATATCACAAGATTTTGCAGACATAAAAAAATAAGATTTACACCACATACATGACATATTTATAAATAATAATAAATCAATAATATGGCAATGTAGGACCATTTGAAAAGCAAGGTACAGTTTTGCAATATGAGGTATTGGTTCTATCAACTCCTAGTATATACTACCAGATAAAATAGCTATGTATGAAATAATGTCTATATATATGGTATTACAATCCTGTGCATGGTACAAGAAAAGATAGCACACCATAGCAATTCTACCACATGGGCAAAATATATTTCAGTTTATTATAACATTTTATTTTGTTTTTACCTAATTTTTACTATAAATATTAAAGTGTTTGCTTTGATGTTTCAAATTAACATCAGATTGCTCAATCTTGTTTTGTATTTTATAATCTTATCTTGCATTTATTAAATTGTAAATTACTATCTACTCCCAAGTAAAAATGTCCTTTTCCAGAGGGAGGATAGCTTTCAAATAATAATAATAAATGTAGGTTAAAGTCTTTGAATATAAAGTTTCATCTCAATACACATAATGTGAATTAGAAAGACCACCATATGAATTCATAAGTTGCTCTAGAAGTGCTAAAAATGTTTCATGAATTTAAATCTATAATTCATATTAAATTATTACTTTATTGCATGAGAATATACAGTTTAATCATTCCATATTAAAGGTTATCTACCAGAAACTCTCTACAAGAGTTAACAATTTAAGATTACAACTATTTATCAATACTCATACTCAAAAATAAAATAAACATAAACTTTTTTTAGCAAATTTTCTATAAAATATAATTGGATGTGCTATATACAATTTAATGGTACCTCTATAGAGAAAAAACAATGAACTTATGAAGTTAATATTTTTGACTTTCTAATTACATATATTCGACTTAGATACTAAAAAGGGTAGCATTCTTTTCCCTAGCTTTATATACCAGTTTTGAGGTGAATATCATATTCTCCAATTTGAAGTTGATAAGAAATATAACATTTCATTTTTTAAAGGTATGTCTATCCAGGTCTAAATTCTTTAAAATGCAACATTATTTTAGTTTGTTACAGAGTTGTGAATTTAACTGTTAATTTTTGCTTGTTAATAGCATAAAAGTAATATTTTACTATTTTCTCTCCCAGAATCCACATCAGCTGGAAGTGGTAAGCATTTCACTAGTAAAGTCCAGCAGTCTTAATCATCACCAAATAATTGATAACAATATGATGAATTTGGTATTTGTGGTGACAAATAATTGAATATATTGTGTTTGTAGATCAGTTTTAACTTTTGTAATGATATTTTGTCTTTTCTTTCAGAACAAGTGTATGAACCTTCAGGTAAATTTTCCATCTTCCCAAACCCATTTTCCAAAACCTTTCATGAAAATGTTATTTAAAATTAGTTGTTTCCTTGTATATAGCAGCACATAATAATCCTTATGCTAGTTATAATGGTATGCTTCCAGTCTGTACAAATGATGCCTTGTTCAGTATATCCAAACTATAACATGATGTATGAAACAATACTGATGTTAGAACTTTCCTTTTATACTCGGCCATAACTTTTGTGCTATGAGATTTTTAACATAAATTTGAATATCACAAGATTTTGCAGACATAAAAAAAATAAGATTTACACCACATACATGACATATTTATAAATAATAATAAATCAATAATATGGCAATGTAGGACCATTTGAAAAGCCAGGTACAGTTTTGCAATATGAGTTATTGGTTCTATCAACTCCTAGTATATACTACCAGATAAAATAGCTATGTATGAAATAATGTCTATATATATGGTATTACAATCCTGTGCATGGTACAAGAAAAGATAGCACACCATAGCAATTCTACCACATGGGCAAAATATATTTCAGTTTTTATTATAACATTTTATTTTGTTTTTACCTAATTTTTACAATAAATATTAAAGTGTTTGCTTTGATGTTTCAAATTAACATCAGATAGCTCAATCTTGTTTTGTATTTTATAATCTTATCTTGCATTTATTAAATTGTAAATTACTATCTACTCCCAAGTAAAAATGTCCTTTTCCAGAGGGAGGATAGCTTTTAAATAATAATAATAAATGTAGGTTAAAGTCTTTGAATATAAAGTTTCATCTCAATACACATAATGTGAATTAGAAAGACCACCATATGAATTCATAAGTTGCTCTAGAAGTGCTAAAAATGTTTCATGAATTTAAATCTATAATTCATGTTAAATTATTACTTTATTGCATGAGAATATACAGTTTAATCATTCCATATTAAAGGTTATCTACCAGAAACTCTCTACAAGAGTTAACAATTTAAGATTACAACTATTTATCAATACTCATACTCAAAAATAAAATAAACAAAAACTTTTCTTAGCAAATTTTCTATAAAATATAATTGGATGTGCTATATACAATTTAATGGTACCTCTATAGAGAAAAAACAATGAACTTATGAAGTTAATATTTTTGACTTTCTAATTACATGTATTTGACTTAGATACAAAAAA
The DNA here is from genome assembly GCA_031769625.1 of Taudactylus pleione. Taxonomy (NCBI): domain Eukaryota; kingdom Metazoa; phylum Chordata; class Amphibia; order Anura; family Myobatrachidae; genus Taudactylus; species Taudactylus pleione. The sequence continues at coordinate 4,575,526 of JAUIMM010000250.1, forward strand.
GGGTAGCATTCTTTTCCCTAGCTTTATATACCAGTTTTGAGGTGAATATCATATTCTCCAATTTGAAGTTGATAAGAAATATAACATTTCATTTTTTAAAGGTATGTCTATCCAGGTCTAAATTCTTTAAAATGCAACATTATTTTAGTTTGTTACAGAGTTGTGAATTTAACTGTTAATTTTTGCTTGTTAATAGCATAAAAGTAATATTTTACTATTTTCTCTCCCAGAAACCACATCAGCTGGAAGTGGTAAGCATTTCACTAGTAAAGTCCAGCAGTCTTAATCATCATCAAATAATTGATAACAATATGATGAATTTGGTATTTGTGGTGATAAATAATTGAATATATTGTGTTTGTAGATCAGTTTTAAATTTTGTAATGATATTTTGTCATTTCTTTCAGAACAAGTGTATGAACCTTCAGGTAAATTTTCCATCTTCCCAAACCCTTTTTCCAAAACCTTTCATGAAAATGTTATTTAAAATTAGTTGTTTCCTTGTATATAGCAGCACATAATAATCCTTATGCTAGTTATAATGGTATGCTTCCAGTCTGTACAAATGATGCCTTGTTCAGTATATCCAAACTATAACATGATGTATGAAACAATACTGATGTTAGAACTTTCCTTTTATACTCGGCCATAACTTTTGTGCTATGAGATTTTTAACATAAATTTGAATATCACAAGATTTTGCAGACATAAAAAAAATAAGATTTACACCACATACGTGACATATTTATAAATAATAATAAATCAATAATATGGCAATGTAGGACCATTTGAAAAGCCAGGTACAGTTTTGCAATATGAGTTATTGGTTCTATCAACTCCTAGTATATACTACCAGATAAAATAGCTATGTATGAAATAATGTCTATATATATGGTATTACAATCCTGTGCATGGTACAAGAAAAGATAGCACACCATAGCAATTCTACCACATGGGCAAAATATGTTTCAGTTTATTATAACATTTTATTTTGTTTTTACCTAATTTTTACAATAAATATTAAAGTGTTTGCTTTGATGTTTCAAATTAACATCAGATAGCTCAATCTTGTTTTGTATTTTATAATCTTATCTTGCATTTATTAAATTGTAAATTACTATCTACTCCCAAGTAATAATGTCCTTTTCCAGAGGGAGGATAGCTTTCAAATAATAATAATAAATGTAGGTTAAAGTGTTTGAATATAAAGTTTCATCTCAATACACATAATGTGAATTAGAAAGACCACCATATGAATTCATAAGTTGCTCTAGAAGTGCTAAAAATGTTTCATGAATTTAAATCTATAATTCATATTAAATTATTACTTTATTGCATGAGAATATACAGTTTAATCATTCCATATTAAAGGTTATCTACCAGAAACTCTCTACAAGAGTTAACAATTTAAGATTACAACTATTTATCAACACTCATACTCAAAAATAAAATAAACAAAAACTTTTTTTAGCAAATTTTCTATAAAATATAATTGGATGTGCTATATACAATTTAATGGTACCTCTATAGAGAAAAAACAATGAACTTATGAAGTTAATATTTTTGACTTTCTAATTACATGTATTCGACTTAGATACAAAAAAGGGTAGCATTCTTTTCCCTAGCTTTATATACCAGTTTTGAGGTGAATATCATATTCTCCAATTTGAAGTTGATAAGAAATATAACATTTCATTTTTTAAAGGTATGTCTATCCAGGTCTAAATTCTTAAAAATGCAACATTATTTTAGTTTGTTACAGAGTTGTGAATTTAACTGTTAATTTTTGCTTGTTAATAGCATAAAAGTAATATTTTACTATTTTCTCTCCCAGAATCCACATCAGCTGGAAGTGGTAAGCATTTCACTAGTCTTAATCATCACCAAATAATTGATAACAATATGATGAATTTGGTATTTGTGGTGATAAATAATTGAATATATTGTGTTTGTAGATCAGTTTTAACTTTTGTAATGATATTTTGTCTTTTCTTTCAGAACAAGTGTATGAACCTTCAGGTAAATTTTCCATCTTCCCAAACCCATTTTCCAAAACCTTTCATGAAAATGTTATTTAAAATTAGTTGTTTCCTTGTATATAGCAGCACATAATAATCCTTATGCTAGTTATAATGGTATGCTTCCACTCTGTACAAATGAGGCCTTGTTCAGTATATCCAAACTATAACATGATGTATGAAACAGTACTGATGTTAGAACTTTCCTTTTATACTCGGCCATAACTTTTGTGCTATGAGATTTTTAACATAAATTTGAATATCACAAGATTTTGCAGACATAAAAAAAATAAGATTTACACCACATACATGACATATTTATAAATAATAATAAATCAATAATATGGCAATGTAGGACCATTTGAAAAGCCAGGTACAGTTTTGCAATATGAGGTATTGGTTCTATCAACTCCTAGTATATACTACCAGATAAAATAGCTATGTATGAAATAATGTCTATATATATATGGTATTACAATCCTGTGCATGGTACAAGAAAAGATAGCACACAATAGCAATTCTACCACATGGGCAAAATATATTTCAGTTTATTATAACATTTTATTTTGTTTTTACTTAATTTTTACAATAAATATTAAAGTGTTTGCTTTGATGTTTCAAATTAACATCAGATTGCTCAATCTTGTTTTGTATTTTATAATCTTATCTTGCATTTATTAAATTGTAAATTACTATCTACTCCCTAGTAAAAATGTCCTTTTCCAGAGGGAGGATAGCTTTCAAATAATAATAATAAATGTAGGTTAAAGTCTTTGAATATAAAGTTTCATCTCAATACACATAATGTGAATTAGAAAGACCACCATATGAATTCATAAGTTGCTCTAGAAGTGCTAAAAATGTTTCATGAATTTAAATCTATAATTCATATTAAATTATTACTTTATTGCATGAGAATATACAGTTTAATCATTCCATATTAAAGGTTATCTACCAGAAACTCTCTACAAGAGTTAACAATTTAAGATTACAACTATTTATCAATACTCATACTCAAAAATAAAATAAACAAAAACTTTTCTTAGCAAATTTTCTATAAAATATAATTGGATGTGCTATATACAATTTAATGGTACCTCTATAGAGAAAAACAATGAACTTATGAAGTTAATATTTTTGACTTTCTAATTACATGTATTTGACTTAGATACAAAAAAGGGTAGCATTCTTTTCCCTAGCTTTATATACCAGTTTTGAGGTGAATATCATATTCTCCAATTTGAAGTTGATAAGAAATATAACATTTCATTTTTTAAAGGTATGTCTATCCAGGTCTAAATTCTTTAAAATGCAACATTATTTTAGTTTGTTACAGAGTTGTGAATTTAACTGTTAATTTTTGCTTGTTAATAGCATAAAAGTAATATTTTACTATTTTCTCTCCCAGAAACCACATCAGCTGGAAGTGGTAAGCATCTCACTAGTAAAGTCCAGCAGTCTTAATCATCACCAAATAATTGATAACAACATGATGAATTTGGTATTTGTGGTGACAAATAATTGAATATATTGTGTTTGTAGATCAGTTTTAACTTTTGTAATGATATTTTGTCTTTTCTTTCAGAACAAGTGTATGAACCTTCAGGTAAATTTTCCATCTTCCCAAACCCATTTTCCAAAACCTTTCATGAAAATGTTATTTAAAATTAGTTGTTTCCTTGTATATAGCAGCACATAATAATCCTTATGCTAGTTATAAAGGTATGCTTCCACTCTGTACAAATGATGCCTTGTTCAGTATATCCAAACTATAACATGATGTATGAAACAATACTGATGTTAGAACTTTCCTTTTATACTCGGCCATAACTTTTGTGCTATGAGATTTTTAACATAAATTTGAATATCACAAGATTTTGCAGACATAAAAAAATTAAGATTTACACCACATACATGACATATTTATAAATAATAATAAATCAATAATATGGCAATGTAGGACCATTTGAAAAGCCAGGTACAGTTTTGCAATATGAGGTATTGGTTCTATCAACTCCTAGTATATACTACCAGATAAAATAGCTATGTATGAAATAATGTCTATATATATGGTATTACAATCCTGTGCATGGTACAAGAAAAGATAGCACACCATAGCAATTCTACCACATGGGCAAAATGTATTTCAGTTTATTATAACATTTTATTTTGTTTTTACCTAATTTTTACAATAAATATTAAAGTGTTTGCTTTGATGTTTCAAATTAACATCAGATAGCTCAATCTTGTTTTGTATTTTATAATCTTATCTTGCATTTATTAAATTGTAAATTACTATCTACTCCCAAGTAAAAATGTCCTTTTCCAGAGGGAGGATAGCTTTCAAATAATAATAATAAATGTAGGTTAAAGTGTTTGAATATAAAGTTTCATCTCAATACACATAATGTGAATTAGAAAGACCACCATATGATTTCATAAGTTGCTCTAGAAGTGCTAAAAATGTTTCATGAATTTAAATCTATAATTCATATTAAATTATTACTTTATTGCATGAGAATATACAGTTTAATCATTCCATATTAAAGGTTATCTACCAGAAACTCTCTACAAGAGTTAACAATTTAAGATTACAACTATTTATCAATACTCATACTCAAAAATAAAATAAACAAAAACTTTTCTTAGCAAATTTTCTATAAAATATAATTGGATGTGCTATATACAATTTAATGGTACCTCTATAGAGAAAAAACAATGAACTTATGAAGTTAATATTTTTGACTTTCTAATTACATGTATTCGACTTAGATACAAAAAAGGGTAGCATTCTTTTCCCTAGCTTTATATACCAGTTTTGAGGTGAATATCATATTCTCCAATTTGAAGTTGATAAGAAATATAACATTTCATTTTTTAAAGGTATGTCTATCCAGGTCTAAATTCTTTAAAATGCAACATTATTTTAGTTTGTTACAGAGTTGTGAATTTAACTGTTAATTTTTGCTTGTTAATAGCATAAAAGTAATATTTTACTATTTTCTCTCCCAGAATCCACATCAGCTGGAAGTGGTAAGCATTTCACTAGTAAAGTCCAGCAGTCTTAATCATCACCAAATAATTGCTAACAATATGATGAATTTGGTATTTGTGGTGATAAATAATTGAATATATTGTGTTTGTAGATCAGTTTTAACTTTTGTAATGATATTTTGTCATTTCTTTCAGAACAAGTGTATGAACCTTCAGGTAAATTTTCCATCTTCCCAAACCCATTTTCCAAAACCTTTCATGAAAATGTTATTTAAAATTAGTTGTTTCCTTGTATATAGCAGCACATAATAATCCTTATGCTAGTTATAATGGTATGCTTCCACTCTGTACAAATGATGCCTTGTTCAGTATATCCAAACTATAACATGATGTATGAAACAATACTGATGTTAGAACTTTCCTTTTATACTCGGCCATAACTTTTGTGCTATGAGATTTTTAACTTAAATTTGAATATCACAAGATTTTGCAGACATAAAAAAATAAGATTTACACCACATACATGACATATTTATAAATAATAATAAATCAATAATATGGCAATGTAGGACCATTTGAAAAGCCAGGTACAGTTTTGCAATATGAGTTATTGGTTCTATCAACTCCTAGTATATACTACCAGATAAATAGCTATGTATGAAGTAATGTCTATATATATGGTATTACAATCCTGTGCATGGTACAAGAAAAGATAGCACACAATAGCAATTCTACCACATGGGCAAAATATGTTTCAGTTTATTATAACATTTTATTTTGTTGTTACCTAATTTTTACAATAAATATTAAAGTGTTTGCTTTGATGTTTCAAATTAACATCAGATAGCTCAATCTTGTTTTGTATTTTATAATCTTATCTTGCATTTATTAAATTGTAAATTACTATCTACTCCCAAGTAAAAATGTCCTTTTCCAGAGGGAGGATAGCATTTAAATAATAATAATAAATGTAGGTTAAAGTCTTTGAATATAAAGTTTCATCTCAATACACATAATGTGAATTAGAAAGACCACCATATGAATTCATAAGTTGCTTTAGAAGTGTTAAAAATGTTTCATGAATTTAAATCTATAATTCATATTAAATTATTACTTTATTGCATGAGAATATACAGTTTAATCATTCCATATTAAAGGTTATCTACCAGAAACTCTCTACAAGAGTTAACAATTTAAGATTACAACTATTTATCAATACTCATACTCAAAAATAAAATAAACAAAAACTTTTCTTAGCAAATTTTCTATAAAATATAATTGGATGTGCTATATACAATTTAATGGTACCTCTATAGAGCAAAAACAATGAACTTATGAAGTTAATATTTTTGACTTTCTAATTACATGTATTCGACTTAGATACAAAAAAGGGTAGCATTCTTTTCCCTAGCTTTATATACCAGTTTTGAGGTGAATATCATATTCTCCAATTTGAAGTTGATAAGAAATATAACATTTCATTTTTTAAAGGTATGTCTATCCAGGTCTAAATACTTTAAAATGCAACATTATTTTCGTTTGTTACAGAGTTGTGAATTTAACTGTTTCATTTATTGCTTGTTAATAGCATAAAAGTAATATTTTACTATTTTCTCTCCCAGAAACCACATCAGCTGGAAGTGGTAAGCATTTCACTAGTAAAGTCCAGCAGTCTTAATCATCACCAAATAATTGCTAACAATATGATGAATTTGGTATTTGTGGTGATAAATAATTGAATATATTGTGTTTGTAGATCAGTTTTAACTTTTGTAATGATATTTTGTCATTTCTTTCAGAACAAGTGTATGAACCTTCAGGTAAATTTTCCATCTTCCCAAACCCATTTTCCAAAACCTTTCATGAAAATGTTATTTAAAATTAGTTGTTTCCTTGTATATAGCAGCACATAATAATCCTTATGCTAGTTATAATGGTATGCTTCCACTCTGTACAAATGATGCCTTGTTCAGTATATCCAAAATATAACATGATGTATGAAACAGTACTGATGTTAGAACTTTCCTTTTATACTCGGCCATAACTTTTGTGCTATGAGATTTTTAACATAAATTTGAATATCACAAGATTTTGCAGACATAAAAAAAATAAGATTTACACCACATACATGACATATTTATAAATAATAATAAATCAATAATATGGCAATGTAGGACCATTTGAAAAGCCAGGTACAGTTTTGCAATATGAGTTATTGGTTCTATCAACTCCTAGTATATACTACCAGATAAAATAGCTATGTATGAAATAATGTCTATATATATGGTATTACAATCCTGTGCATGGTAGAAGAAAAGATAGCACACCATAGCAATTCTACCACATGGGCAAAATGTATTTCAGTTTATTATAACATTTTATTTTGTTTTTACCTAATTTTTACAATAAATATTAAAGAGTTTGCTTTGATGTTTCAAATTAACATCAGATAGCTCAATCTTGTTTTGTATTTTATAATCTTATCTTGCATTTATTAAATTGTAAATTACTATCTACTCCCAAGTAAAAATGTCCTTTTCCAGAGGGAGGATAGCTTTCAAATAATAATAATAAATGTAGGTTAAAGTGTTTGAATATAAAGTTTCATCTCAATACACATAATGTGAATTAGAAAGACCACCATATGAATTCATAAGTTGCTCTAGAAGTGCTAAAAATGTTTCATGAATTTAAATCTATAATTCATATTAAATTATTACTTTATTGCATGAGAATATACAGTTTAATCATTCCATATTAAAGGTTATCTACCAGAAACTCTCTACAAGAGTTAACAATTTAAGATTACAACTATTTATCAATACTCATACTCAAAAATAAAATAAACAAAAACTATTCTTAGCAAATTTTCTATAAAATATAATTGGATGTGCTATATACAATTTAATGGTACCTCTATAGAGAAAAAACAATGAACTTATGAAGTTAATATTTTTGACTTTCTAATTACATGTATTCGACTTAGATACAAAAAAGGGTAGCATTCTTTTCCCTAGCTTTATATACCAGTTTTGAGGTGAATATCATATTCTCCAATTTGAAGTTGATAAGAAATATAACATTTCATTTTTTAAAGGTATGTCTATCCAGGTCTAAATTCTTTAAAATGCAACATTATTTTAGTTTGTTACAGAGTTGTGAATTTAACTGTTAATTTTTGCTTGTTAATAGCATAAAAGTAATATTTTACTATTTTCTCTCCCAGAATCCACATCAGCTGGAAGTGGTAAGCATTTCACTAGTAAAGTCCAGCAGTCTTAATCATCACCAAATAATTGCTAACAATATGATGAATTTGGTATTTGTGGTGATAAATAATTGAATATATTGTGTTTGTAGATCAGTTTTAACTTTTGTAATGATATTTTGTCATTTCTTTCAGAACAAGTGTATGAACCTTCAGGTAAATTTTCCATCTTACCAAACCCATTTTCCAAAACCTTTCATGAAAATGTTATTTAAAATTAGTTGTTTCCTTGTATATAGCAGCACATAATAATCCTTATGCTAGTTATAATGGTATGCTTCCACTCTGTACAAATGATGCCTTGTTCAGTATATCCAAACTATAACATGATGTATGAAACAATACTGATGTTAGAACTTTCCTTTTATACTCGGCCATAACTTTTGTGCTATGAGATTTTTAACATAAATTTGAATATCACAAGATTTTGCAGACATAAAAAAATAAGATTTACACCACATACATGACATATTTATAAATAATAATAAATCAATAATATGGCAATGTAGGACCATTTGAAAAGCCAGGTACAGTTTTGGAATATGAGTTATTGGTTCTATCAACTCCTAGTATATACTACCAGATAAAATAGCTATGTATGAAATAATGTCAATATATATGGTATTACAATCCTGTGCATGGTACAAGAAAAGATAGCACACCATAGCAATTCTACCACATGGGCAAAATATATTTCAGTTTATTATAACATTTTATTTTGTTTTTACCTAATTTTTACAATAAATATTAAAGAGTTTGCTTTGATGTTTCAAATTAACATCAGATAGCTCAATCTTGTTTTGTATTTTATAATCTTATCTTGCATTTATTAAATTGTAAATTACTATCTACTCCCAAGTAAAAATGTCCTTTTCCAGAGGGAGGATAGCTTTCAAATAATAATAATAAATGTAGGTTAAAGTGTTTGAATATAAAGTTTCATCTCAATACACATAATGTGAATTAGAAAGACCACCATATGAATTCATAAGTTGCTCTAGAAGTGCTAAAAATGTTTCATGAATTTAAATCTATAATTCATATTAAATTATTACTTTATTGCATGAGAATATACAGTTTAATCATTCCATATTAAAGGTTATCTACCAGAAACTCTCTACAAGAGTTAACAATTTAAGATTACAACTATTTATCAATACTCATACTCAAAAATAAAATAAACAAAAACTTTTCTTAGCAAATTTTCTATAAAATATAATTGGATGTGCTATATACAATTTAATGGTACCTCTATAGAGAAAAAACAATGAACTTATGAAGTTAATATTTTTGACTTTCTAATTACATGTATTCGAATTAGATACAAAAAAGGGTAGCATTCTTATCCCTAGCTTTATATACCAGTTTTGAGGTGAATATCATATTCTCCAATTTGAAGTTGATAAGAAATATAACATTTCATTTTTTAAAGGTATGTTTATCCAGGTCTAAATTCTATAAAATGCAACATTATTTTAGTTTGTTACAGAGTTGTGAATTTAACTGTTAATTTTTGCTTGTTAATAGCATAAAAGTAATATTTTACTATTTTCTCTCCCAGAATCCACATCAGCCGGAAGTGGTAAGCATTTCACTAGTAAAGTCCAGCAGTCTTAATCATCACCAAATAATTGCTAACAATATGATGAATTTGGTATTTGTGGTGATAAATAATTGAATATATTGTGTTTGTAGATCAGTTTTAACTTTTGTAATGATATTTTGTCATTTCTTTCAGAACAAGTGTATGAACCTTCTGGTAAATTTTCCATCTTCCCAAACCCATTTTCCAAAACCTTTCATGAAAATGTTATTTAAAATTAGTTGTTTCCTTGTATATAGCAGCACATAATAATCCTTATGCTAGTTATAATGGTATGCTTCCACTCTGTACAAATGATGCCTTGTTCAGTACATCCAAACTATAACATGATGTATGAAACAGTACTGATGTTAGAACTTTCCTTTTATACTCGGCCATAACTTTTGTGCTATGAGATTTTTAACATAAATTTGAATATCACAAGATTTTGCAGACATAAAAAAAATAAGATTTACACCACATACATGACATATTTATAATTAATAATAAATCAATAATATGGCAATGTAGGACCATTTGAAAAGCCAGGTACAGTTTTGCAATATGAGTTATTGGTTCTATCAACTCCTAGTATATACTACCAGATAAAATAGCTATGTATGAAATAATGTCTATATATATGGTATTACAATCCTGTGCATGGTACAAGAAAAGATAGCACACCATAGCAATTCTACCACATGGGCAAAATGTATTTCAGTTTATTATAACATTTTATTTTGTTTTTACCTAATTTTTACAATAAATATTAAAGTGTTTGCTTTGATGTTTCAAATTAACATCAGATAGCTCAATCTTGTTTTGTATTTTATAATCTTATCTTGCATTTATTAAATTGTAAATTACTATCTACTCCCAAGTAAAAATGTCCTTTTCCAGAGGGAGGATAGCTTTCAAATAATAATAATAAATGTAGGTTAAAATGTTTGAATATAAAGTTTCATCTCAATACACATAATGTGAATTAGAAAGACCACCATATGAATTCATAAGTTGCTCTAGAAGTGCTAAAAATGTTTCATGAATTTAAATCTATAATTCATATTAAATTATTACTTTATTGCATGAGAATATACAGTTTAATCATTCCATATTAAAGGTTATCTACCAGAAACTCTCTACAAGAGTTAACAATTTAAGATTACAACTATTTATCAATACTCATACTCAAAAATAAAATAAACAAAAACTTTTCTTAGCAAATTTTCTATAAAATATAATTGGATGTGCTATATACAATTTAATGGTACCTCTATAGAGAAAAAACAATGAACTTATGAAGTTAATATTTTTGACTTTCTAATTACATGTATTCGACTTAGATACAAAAAAGGGTAGCATTCTTTTCCCTAGCTTTATATACCAGTTTTGAGGTGAATATCATATTCTCCAATTTGAAGTTGATAAGAAATATAACATTTCATTTTTTAAAGGTATGTCTATCCAGGTCTAAATTCTTTAAAATGCAACATTATTTTAGTTTGTTACAGAGTTGTGAATTTAACTGTTAATTTTTGCTTGTTAATAGCATAAAAGTAATATTTTACTATTTTCTCTCCCAGAATCCACATCAGCTGGAAGTGGTAAGCATTTCACTAGTAAAGTCCAGCAGTCTTAATCATCACCAAATAATTGCTAACAATATGATGAATTTGGTATTTGTGGTGATAAATAATTGAATATATTGTGTTTGTAGATCAGTTTTAACTTTTGTAATGATATTTTGTCATTTCTTTCAGAACAAGTGTATGAACCTTCAGGTAAATTTTCCATCTTCCCAAACCCATTTTCCAAAACCTTTCATGAAAATGTTATTTAAAATTAGTTGTTTCCTTGTATATAGCAGCACATAATAATCCTTATGCTAGTTATAATGGTATGCTTCCACTCTGTACAAATGATGCCTTGTTCAGTATATCCAAACTATAACATGATGTATGAAACAATACTGATGTTAGAACTTTCCTTTTATACTCGGCCATAACTTTTGTGCTATGAGATTTTTAACATAAATTTGAATATCACAAGATTTTGCAGACATAAAAAAATAAGATTTACACCACATACATGACATATTTATAAATAATAATAAATCAATAATATGGCAATGTAGGACCATTTGAAAAGCCAGGTACAGTTTTGCAATATGAGTTATTGGTTCTATCAACTCCTAGTATATACTACCAGATAAAATAGCTATGTATGAAATAATGTCTATATATATGGTATTACAATCCTGTGCATGGTACAAGAAAAGATAGCACACCATAGCAATTCTACCACATGGGCAAAATATATTTCAGTTTTTATTATAACATTTTATTTTGTTTTTACCTAATTTTTACAATAAATATTAAAGAGTTTGCTTTGATGTTTCAAATTAACATCAGATTGCTCAATCTTGTTTTGTATTTTATAATCTTATCTTGCATTTATTAAATTGTAAATTACTATCTACTCCCAAGTAAAAATGTCCTTTTCCAGAGGGAGGATAGCTTTCAAATAATAATAATAAATGTAGGTTAAAGTGTTTGAATATAAAGTTTCATCTCAATACACATAATGTGAATTAGAAAGACCACCATATGAATTCATAAGTTGCTCTAGAAGTGCTAAAAATGTTTCATGAATTTAAATCTATAATTCATATTAAATTATTACTTTATTGCATGAGAATATACAGTTTAATCATTCCATATTAAAGGTTATCTACCAGAAACTCTCTACAAGAGTTAACAATTTAAGATTACAACTATTTATCAATACTCATACTCAAAAATAAAATAAACAAAAACTTTTCTTAGCAAATTTTCTATAAAATATAATTGGATGTGCTATATACAATTTAATGGTACCTCTATAGAGAAAAAACAATGAACTTATGAAGTTAATATTTTTGACTTTCTAATTACATGTATTCGAATTAGATACAAAAAAGGGTAGCATTCTTTTCCCTAGCTTTATATACCAGTTTTGAGGTGAATATCATATTCTCCAATTTGAAGTTGATAAGAAATATAACATTTCATTTTTTAAAGGTATGTCTATCCAGGTCTAAATTCTATAAAATGCAACATTATTTTAGTTTGTTACAGAGTTGTGAATTTAACTGTTAATTTTTGCTTGTTAATAGCATAAAAGTAATATTTTACTATTTTCTCTCCCAGAATCCACATCAGCCGGAAGTGGTAAGCATTTCACTAGTAAAGTCCAGCAGTCTTAATCATCACCAAATAATTGCTAACAATATGATGAATTTGGTATTTGTGGTGATAAATAATTGAATATATTGTGTTTGTAGATCAGTTTTAACTTTTGTAATGATATTTTGTCATTTCTTTCAGAACAAGTGTATGAACCTTCTGGTAAATTTTCCATCTTCCCAAACCCATTTTCCAAAACCTTTCATGAAAATGTTATTTAAAATTAGTTGTTTCCTTGTATATAGCAGCACATAATAATCCTTATGCTAGTTATAATGGTATGCTTCCACTCTGTACAAATGATGCCTTGTTCAGTACATCCAAACTATAACATGATGTATGAAACAGTACTGATGTTAGAACTTTCCTTTTATACTCGGCCATAACTTTTGTGCTATGAGATTTTTAACATAAATTTGAATATCACAAGATTTTGCAGACATAAAAAAAATAAGATTTACACCACATACATGACATATTTATAATTAATAATAAATCAATAATATGGCAATGTAGGACCATTTGAAAAGCCAGGTACAGTTTTGCAATATGAGTTATTGGTTCTATCAACTCCTAGTATATACTACCAGATAAAATAGCTATGTATGAAATAATGTCTATATATATGGTATTACAATCCTGTGCATGGTACAAGAAAAGATAGCACACCATAGCAATTCTACCACATGGGCAAAATGTATTTCAGTTTATTATAACATTTTATTTTGTTTTTACCTAATTTTTACAATAAATATTAAAGTGTTTGCTTTGATGTTTCAAATTAACATCAGATAGCTCAATCTTGTTTTGTATTTTATAATCTTATCTTGCATTTATTAAATTGTAAATTACTATCTACTCCCAAGTAAAAATGTCCTTTTCCAGAGGGAGGATAGCTTTCAAATAATAATAATAAATGTAGGTTAAAATGTTTGAATATAAAGTTTCATCTCAATACACATAATGTGAATTAGAAAGACCACCATATGAATTCATAAGTTGCTCTAGAAGTGCTAAAAATGTTTCATGAATTTAAATCTATAATTCATATTAAATTATTACTTTATTGCATGAGAATATACAGTTTAATCATTCCATATTAAAGGTTATCTACCAGAAACTCTCTACAAGAGTTAACAATTTAAGATTACAACTATTTATCAATACTCATACTCAAAAATAAAATAAACAAAAACTTTTCTTAGCAAATTTTCTATAAAATATAATTGGATGTGCTATATACAATTTAATGGTACCTCTATAGAGAAAAAACAATGAACTTATGAAGTTAATATTTTTGACTTTCTAATTACATGTATTCGACTTAGATACAAAAAAGGGTAGCATTCTTTTCCCTAGCTTTATATACCAGTTTTGAGGTGAATATCATATTCTCCAATTTGAAGTTGATAAGAAATATAACATTTCATTTTTTAAAGGTATGTCTATCCAGGTCTAAATTCTTTAAAATGCAACATTATTTTAGTTTGTTACAGAGTTGTGAATTTAACTGTTAATTTTTGCTTGTTAATAGCATAAAAGTAATATTTTACTATTTTCTCTCCCAGAATCCACATCAGCTGGAAGTGGTAAGCATTTCACTAGTAAAGTCCAGCAGTCTTAATCATCACCAAATAATTGCTAACAATATGATGAATTTGGTATTTGTGGTGATAAATAATTGAATATATTGTGTTTGTAGATCAGTTTTAACTTTTGTAATGATATTTTGTCATTTCTTTCAGAACAAGTGTATGAACCTTCAGGTAAATTTTCCATCTTCCCAAACCCATTTTCCAAAACCTTTCATGAAAATGTTATTTAAAATTAGTTGTTTCCTTGTATATAGCAGCACATAATAATCCTTATGCTAGTTATAATGGTATGCTTCCACTCTGTACAAATGATGCCTTGTTCAGTATATCCAAACTATAACATGATGTATGAAACAATACTGATGTTAGAACTTTCCTTTTATACTCGGCCATAACTTTTGTGCTATGAGATTTTTAACATAAATTTGAATATCACAAGATTTTGCAGACATAAAAAAATAAGATTTACACCACATACATGACATATTTATAAATAATAATAAATCAATAATATGGCAATGTAGGACCATTTGAAAAGCCAGGTACAGTTTTGCAATATGAGTTATTGGTTCTATCAACTCCTAGTATATACTACCAGATAAAATAGCTATGTATGAAATAATGTCTATATATATGGTATTACAATCCTGTGCATGGTACAAGAAAAGATAGCACACCATAGCAATTCTACCACATGGGCAAAATGTATTTCAGTTTATTATAACATTTTATTTTGTTTTTACCTAATTTTTACAATAAATATTAAAGTGTTTGCTTTGATGTTTCAAATTAACATCAGATAGCTCAATCTTGTTTTGTATTTTATAATCTTATCTTGCATTTATTAAATTGTAAATTACTATCTACTCCCAAGTAAAAATGTCCTTTTCCAGAGGGAGGATAGCTTTCAAATAATAATAATAAATGTAGGTTAAAGTGTTTGAATATAAAGTTTCATCTCAATACACATAATGTGAATTAGAAAGACCACCATATGAATTCATAAGTTGCTCTAGAAGTGCTAAAAATGTTTCATGAATTTAAATCTATAATTCATATTAAATTATTACTTTATTGCATGAGAATATACAGTTTAATCATTCCATATTAAAGGTTATCTACCAGAAACTCTCTACAAGAGTTAACAATTTAAGATTACAACTATTTATCAATACTCATACTCAAAAATAAAATAAACAAAAACTTTTCTTAGCAAATTTTCTATAAAATATAATTGGATGTGCTATATACAATTTAATGGTACCTCTATAGAGAAAAAACAATGAACTTATGAAGTTAATATTTTTGACTTTCTAATTACATGTATTCGACTTAGATACAAAAAAGGGTAGCATTCTTTTCCCTAGCTTTATATACCAGTTTTGAGGTGAATATCATATTCTCCAATTTGAAGTTGATAAGAAATATAACATTTCATTTTTTAAAGGTATGTCTATCCAGGTCTAAATTCTTTAAAATGCAACATTATTTTCGTTTGTTACAGAGTTGTGAATTTAACTGTTAATTTTTGCTTGTTAATAGCATAAAAGTAATATTTTACTATTTTCTCTCCCAGAAACCACATCAGCTGGAAGTGGTAAGCATTTCACTAGTAAAGTCCAGCAGTCTTAATCATCACCAAATAATTGATAACAATATGATGAATTTGGTATTTGTGGTGATAAATAATTGAATATATTGTGTTTGTAGATCAGTTTTAACTTTTGTAATGATATTTTGTCATTTCTTTCAGAACAAGTGTATGAACCTTCAGGTAAATTTTCCATCTTCCCAAACCCATTTTCCAAAACCTTTCATGAAAATGTTATTTAAAATTAGTTGTTTCCTTGTATATAGCAGCACATAATAATCTTTATGCTAGTTATAATGGTATGCTTCCACTCTGTACAAATGAGGCCTTGTTCAGTATATCAAAACTATAACATGATGTATGAAACAGTACTGATGTTAGAACTTTCCTTTTATACTCGGCCATAACTTTTGTGCTATGAGATTTTTAACATAAATTTGAATATCACAAGATTTTGCAGACATAAAAAAAATAAGATTTACACCACATACATGACATATTTATAATCAATAATATGGCAATGTAGGACCATTTGAAAAGCCAGGTACAGTTTTACAATATGAGTTATTGGTTCTATCAACTCCTAGTATATACTACCAGATAAAATAGCTATGTATGAAATAATGTCTATATATATGGTATTACAATCCTGTGCATGGTACAAGAAAAGATAGCACACCATAGCAATTCTACCACATGGGCAAAATATATTTCAGTTTATTATAACATTTTATTTTGTTTTTACTTAATTTTTACAATAAATATTAAAGTGTTTGCTTTGATGTTTCAAATTAACATCAGATTGCTCAATCTTGTTTTGTATTTTATAATCTTATCTTGCATTTATTAAATTGTAAATTACTATCTACTCCCAAGTAAAAATTTATTTTTCCAGAGGGAGGATAGCTTTTAAATAATAATAATAAATGTAGGTTAAAGTCTTTGAATATAAAGTTTCATCTCAATACACATAATGTGAATTAGAAAGACCACCATATGAATTCATAAGTTGCTCTAGAAGTGCTAAAAATGTTTCATGAATTTAAATCTATAATTCATATTAAATTATTACTTTATTGCATGAGAATATACAGTTTAATCATTCCATATTAAAGGTTATCTACCTGAAACTCTCTACAAGAGTTAACAATTTAAGATTACAACTATTTATCAATACTCATACTCAAAAATAAAATAAACAAAAACTTTTCTTAGCAAATTTTCTATAAAATATAATTGGATGTGCTATATACAATTTAATGGTACCTCTATAGAGAAAAAACAATGAACTTATGAAGTTAATATTTTTGACTTTCTAATTACATGTATTCGACTTAGATACAAAAAAGGGTAGCATTCTTTTCCCTAGCTTTATATACCAGTTTTGAGGTGAATATCATATTCTCCAATTTGAAGTTGATAAGAAATATAACATTTCATTTTTTAA
The DNA here is from genome assembly GCA_031769625.1 of Taudactylus pleione. NCBI lineage: Eukaryota > Metazoa > Chordata > Amphibia > Anura > Myobatrachidae > Taudactylus > Taudactylus pleione. The sequence goes on from JAUIMM010000250.1 coordinate 4,593,245, forward strand.
AGGTATGTCTATCCAGGTCTAAATTCTTTAAAATGCAACATTATTTTCGTTTGTTACAGAGTTGTGAATTTAACTGTTTCATTTATTGCTTGTTAATAGCATAAAAGTAATATTTTACTATTTTCTCTCCCAGAAACCACATCAGCTGGAAGTGGTAAGCATTTCACTAGTAAAGTCCAGCAGTCTTAATCATCACCAAATAATTGATAACAATATGATGAATTTGGTATTTGTGGTGATAAATAATTGAATATATTGTGTTTGTAGATCAGTTTTAACTTTTGTAATGATATTTTGTCATTTCTTTCAGAACAAGTGTATGAACCTTCAGGTAAATTTTCCATCTTCCCAAACCCATTTTCCAAAACCTTTCATGAAAATGTTATTTAAAATTAGTTGTTTCCTTGTATATAGCAGCACATAATAATCCTTATGCTAGTTATAATGGTATGCTTCCACTCTGTACAAATGATGCCTTGTTCAGTATATCCAAACTATAACATGATGTATGAAACAGTACTGATGTTAGAACTTTCCTTTTATACTCGGCCATAACTTTTGTGCTATGAGATTTTTAACATAAATTTGAATATCACAAGATTTTGCAGACTTAAAAAAAATAAGATTTACACCACATACATGACATATTTATAAATAATAATAAATCAATAATATGGCAATGTAGGACCATTTGAAAAGCCAGGTACAGTTTTGCAATATGAGTTATTGGTTCTATCAACTCCTAGTATATACTACCAGATAAAATAGCTATGTATGAAATAATGTCTATATATATGGTATTACAATCCTGTGCATGGTACAAGAAAAGATAGCACACCATAGCAATTCTACCACATGGGCAAAATGTATTTCAGTTTATTATAACATTTTATTTTGTTTTTACCTAATTTTTACAATAAATATTAAAGTGTTTGCTTTGATGTTTCAAATTAACATCAGATAGCTCAATCTTGTTTTGTATTTTATAATCTTATCTTGCATTTATTAAATTGTAAATTACTATCTACTCCCAAGTAAAAATGTCCTTTTCCAGAGGGAGGATAGCTTTCAAATAATAATAATAAATGTAGGTTAAAATGTTTGAATATAAAGTTTCATCTCAATACACATAATGTGAATTAGAAAGACCACCATATGAATTCATAAGTTGCTCTAGAAGTGCTAAAAATGTTTCATGAATTTAAATCTATAATTCATATTAAATTATTACTTTATTGCATGAGAATATACAGTTTAATCATTCCATATTAAAGGTTATCTACCAGAAACTCTCTACAAGAGTTAACAATTTAAGATTACAACTATTTATCAATACTCATACTCAAAAATAAAATAAACAAAAACTTTTCTTAGCAAATTTTCTATAAAATATAATTGGATGTGCTATATACAATTTAATGGTACCTCTATAGAGAAAAAACAATGAACTTATGAAGTTAATATTTTTGACTTTCTAATTACATGTATTCGACTTAGATACAAAAAAGGGTAGCATTCTTTTCCCTAGCTTTATATACCAGTTTTGAGGTGAATATCATATTCTCCAATTTGAAGTTGATAAGAAATATAACATTTCATTTTTTAAAGGTATGTCTATCCAGGTCTAAATTCTTTAAAATGCAACATTATTTTAGTTTGTTACAGAGTTGTGAATTTAACTGTTAATTTTTGCTTGTTAATAGCATAAAAGTAATATTTTACTATTTTCTCTCCCAGAATCCACATCAGCTGGAAGTGGTAAGCATTTCACTAGTAAAGTCCAGCAGTCTTAATCATCACCAAATAATTGCTAACAATATGATGAATTTGGTATTTGTGGTGATAAATAATTGAATATATTGTGTTTGTAGATCAGTTTTAACGTTTGTAATGATATTTTGTCATTTCTTTCAGAACAAGTGTATGAACCTTCAGGTAAATTTTCCATCTTCCCAAACCCATTTTCCAAAACCTTTCATGAAAATGTTATTTAAAATTAGTTGTTTCCTTGTATATAGCAGCACATAATAATCCTTATGCTAGTTATAATGGTATGCTTCCACTCTGTACAAATGATGCCTTGTTCAGTATATCCAAACTATAACATGATGTATGAAACAGTACTGATGTTAGAACTTTCCTTTTATACTCGGCCATAACTTTTGAGCTATGAGATTTTTAACATAAATTTGAATATCACAAGATTTTGCAGACATAAAAAAAATAAGATTTACACCACATACATGACATATTTATAAATAATAATAAATCAATAATATGGCAATGTAGGACCATTTGAAAAGCCAGGCACAGTTTTGCAATATGAGTTATTGGTTCTATCAACTCCTAGTATATACTACCAGATAAAATAGCTATGTATGAAATAATGTCTATATATATGGTATTACAATCCTGTGCATGGTAGAAGAAAAGATAGCACACCATAGCAATTCTACCACATGGGCAAAATGTATTTCAGTTTATTATAACATTTTATTTTGTTTTTACCTAATTTTTACAATAAATATTAAAGTGTTTGCTTTGATGTTTCAAATTAACATCAGATAGCTCAATCTTGTTTTGTATTTTATAATCTTATCTTGCATTTATTAAATTATAAATTACTATCTACTCCCAAGTAAAAATGTCCTTTTCCAGAGGGAGGATAGCTTTCAAATAATAATAATAAATGTAGGTTAAAGTGTTTGAATATAAAGTTTCATCTCAATACACATAATGTGAATTAGAAAGACCACCATATGAATTCATAAGTTGATCTAGAAGTGCTAAAAATGTTTCATGAATTTAAATCTATAATTCATATTAATTTATTACTTTATTGCATGAGAATATACAGTTTAATCATTCCATATTAAAGGTTATCTACCAGAAACTCTCTACAAGAGTTAACAATTTAAGATTACAACTATTTATCAATACTCATACTCAAAAATAAAATAAACAAAAACTTTTCTTAGCAAATTTTCTATAAAATATAATTGGATGTGCTATATACAATTTAATGGTACCTCTATAGAGAAAAAACAATGAACTTATGAAGTTAATATTTTTGACTTTCTAATTACATGTATTCGACTTAGATACAAAAAAGGGTAGCATTCTTTTCCCTAGCTTTATATACCAGTTTTGAGGTGAATATCATATTCTCCAATTTGAAGTTGATAAGAAATATAACATTTCATTTTTTAAAGGTATGTCTATCCAGGTCTAAATTCTTTAAAATGCAACATTATTTTAGTTTGTTACAGAGTTGTGAATTTAACTGTTAATTTTTGCTTGTTAATAGCATAAAAGTAATATTTTACTATTTTCTCTCCCAGAATCCACATCAGCTGGAAGTGGTAAGCATTTCACTAGTAAAGTCCAGCAGTCTTAATCATCACCAAATAATTGCTAACAATATGATGAATTTGGTATTTGTGGTGATAAATAATTGAATATATTGTGTTTGTAGATCAGTTTTAACTTTTGTAATGATATTTTGTCATTTCTTTCAGAACAAGTGTATGAACCTTCAGGTAAATTTTCCATCTTCCCAAACCCATTTTCCAAAACCTTTCATGAAAATGTTATTTAAAATTAGTTGTTTCCTTGTATATAGCAGCACATAATAATCCTTATGCTAGTTATAATGGTATGCTTCCACTCTGTACAAATGATGCCTTGTTCAGTATATCCAAACTATAACATGATGTATGAAACAATACTGATGTTAGAACTTTCCTTTTATACTCGGCCATAACTTTTGTGCTATGAGATTTTTAACATAAATTTGAATATCACAAGATTTTGCAGACATAAAAAAATAAGATTTACACCACATACATGACATATTTATAAATAATAATAAATCAATAATATGGCAATGTAGGACCATTTGAAAAGCCAGGTACAGTTTTGCAATATGAGTTATTGGTTCTATCAACTCCTAGTATATACTACCAGATAAAATAGCTATGTATGAAATAATGTCTATATATATGGTATTACAATCCTGTGCATGGTACAAGAAAAGATAGCACACCATAGCAATTCTACCACATGGGCAAAATGTATTTCAGTTTATTATAACATTTTATTTTGTTTTTACCTAATTTTTACAATAAATATTAAAGTGTTTGCTTTGATGTTTCAAATTAACATCAGATAGCTCAATCTTGTTTTGTATTTTATAATCTTATCTTGCATTTATTAAATTGTAAATTACTATCTACTCCCAAGTAAAAATGTCCTTTTCCAGAGGGAGGATAGCTTTCAAATAATAATAATAAATGTAGGTTAAAGTGTTTGAATATAAAGTTTCATCTCAATACACATAATGTGAATTAGAAAGACCACCATATGAATTCATAAGTTGCTCTAGAAGTGCTAAAAATGTTTCATGAATTTAAATCTATAATTCATATTAAATTATTACTTTATTGCATGAGAATATACAGTTTAATCATTCCATATTAAAGGTTATCTACCAGAAACTCTCTACAAGAGTTAACAATTTAAGATTACAACTATTTATCAATACTCATACTCAAAAATAAAATAAACAAAAACTTTTCTTAGCAAATTTTCTATAAAATATAATTGGATGTGCTATATACAATTTAATGGTACCTCTATAGAGAAAAAACAATGAACTTATGAAGTTAATATTTTTGACTTTCTAATTACATGTATTCGACTTAGATACAAAAAAGGGTAGCATTCTTTTCCCTAGCTTTATATACCAGTTTTGAGGTGAATATCATATTCTCCAATTTGAAGTTGGTAAGAAATATAACATTTCATTTTTTAAAGGTATGTCTATCCAGGTCTAAATACTTTAAAATGCAACATTATTTTCGTTTGTTACAGAGTTGTGAATTTAACTGTTAATTTTTGCTTGTTAATAGCATAAAAGTAATATTTTACTATTTTCTCTCCCAGAAACCACATCAGCTGGAAGTGGTAAGCATTTCACTAGTAAAGTCCAGCAGTCTTAATCATCACCAAATAATTGATAACAATATGATGAATTTGGTATTTGTGGTGATAAATAATTGAATATATTGTGTTTGTAGATCAGTTTTAACTTTTGTAATGATATTTTGTCATTTCTTTCAGAACAAGTGTATGAACCTTCAGGTAAATTTTCCATCTTCCCAAACCCATTTTCCAAAACCTTTCATGAAAATGTTATTTAAAATTAGTTGTTTCCTTGTATATAGCAGCACATAATAATCTTTATGCTAGTTATAATGGTATGCTTCCACTCTGTACAAATGAGGCCTTGTTCAGTATATCAAAACTATAACATGATGTATGAAACAGTACTGATGTTAGAACTTTCCTTTTATACTCGGCCATAACTTTTGTGCTATGAGATTTTTAACATAAATTTGAATATCACAAGATTTTGCAGACATAAAAAAAATAAGATTTACACCACATACATGACATATTTATAATCAATAATATGGCAATGTAGGACCATTTGAAAAGCCAGGTACAGTTTTACAATATGAGTTATTGGTTCTATCAACTCCTAGTATATACTACCAGATAAAATAGCTATGTATGAAATAATGTCTATATATATGGTATTACAATCCTGTGCATGGTACAAGAAAAGATAGCACACCATAGCAATTCTACCACATGGGCAAAATATATTTCAGTTTATTATAACATTTTATTTTGTTTTTACCTAATTTTTACAATAAATATTAAAGTGTTTGCTTTGATGTTTCAAATTAACATCAGATTGCTCAATCTTGTTTTGTATTTTATAATCTTATCTTGCATTTATTAAATTGTAAATTACTATCTACTCCCAAGTAAAAATTTATTTTTCCAGAGGGAGGATAGCTTTTAAATAATAATAATAAATGTAGGTTAAAGTCTTTGAATATAAAGTTTCATCTCAATACACATAATGTGAATTAGAAAGACCACCATATGAATTCATAAGTTGCTCTAGAAGTGCTAAAAATGTTTCATGAATTTAAATCTATAATTCATATTAAATTATTACTTTATTGCATGAGAATATACAGTTTAATCATTCCATATTAAAGGTTATCTACCTGAAACTCTCTACAAGAGTTAACAATTTAAGATTACAACTATTTATCAATACTCATACTCAAAAATAAAATAAACAAAAACTTTTCTTAGCAAATTTTCTATAAAATATAATTGGATGTGCTATATACAATTTAATGGTACCTCTATAGAGAAAAAACAATGAACTTATGAAGTTAATATTTTTGACTTTCTAATTACATGTATTCGACTTAGATACAAAAAAGGGTAGCATTCTTTTCCCTAGCTTTATATACCAGTTTTGAGGTGAATATCATATTCTCCAATTTGAAGTTGATAAGAAATATAACATTTCATTTTTTAAAGGTATGTCTATCCAGGTCTAAATTCTTTAAAATGCAACATTATTTTCGTTTGTTACAGAGTTGTGAATTTAACTGTTTCATTTATTGCTTGTTAATAGCATAAAAGTAATATTTTACTATTTTCTCTCCCAGAAACCACATCAGCTGGAAGTGGTAAGCATTTCACTAGTAAAGTCCAGCAGTCTTAATCATCACCAAATAATTGATAACAATATGATGAATTTGGTATTTGTGGTGATAAATAATTGAATATATTGTGTTTGTAGATCAGTTTTAACTTTTGTAATGATATTTTGTCATTTCTTTCAGAACAAGTGTATGAACCTTCAGGTAAATTTTCCATCTTCCCAAACCCATTTTCCAAAACCTTTCATGAAAATGTTATTTAAAATTAGTTGTTTCCTTGTATATAGCAGCACATAATAATCCTTATGCTAGTTATAATGGTATGCTTCCACTCTGTACAAATGATGCCTTGTTCAGTATATCCAAACTATAACATGATGTATGAAACAGTACTGATGTTAGAACTTTCCTTTTATACTCGGCCATAACTTTTGTGCTATGAGATTTTTAACATAAATTTGAATATCACAAGATTTTGCAGACTTAAAAAAAATAAGATTTACACCACATACATGACATATTTATAAATAATAATAAATCAATAATATGGCAATGTAGGACCATTTGAAAAGCCAGGTACAGTTTTGCAATATGAGTTATTGGTTCTATCAACTCCTAGTATATACTACCAGATAAAATAGCTATGTATGAAATAATGTCTATATATATGGTATTACAATCCTGTGCATGGTACAAGAAAAGATAGCACACCATAGCAATTCTACCACATGGGCAAAATATATTTCAGTTTATTATAACATTTTATTTTGTTTTTACCTAATTTTTACAATAAATATTAAAGTGTTTGCTTTGATGTTTCAAATTAACATCAGATTGCTCAATCTTGTTTTGTATTTTATAATCTTATCTTGCATTTATTAAATTGTAAATTACTATCTAGTCCCAAGTAAAAATGTCCTTTTCCAGAGGGAGGATAGCTTTTGAATAATAATAAATGTAGGTTAAAGTCTTTGAATATAACGTTTCATCTCAATACACATAATGTGAATTAGAAAGACCACCATATGAATTCATAAGTTGCTCTAGAAGTGCTAAAAAAATGTCATGAATTTAAAGCTATAATTCATATTAAATTATTACTTTATTGCATGAGAATATACAGTTTAATCATTCCATATTAAAGGTTATCTACCAGAAACTCTCTACAAGAGTTAACAATTTAAGATTACAACTATTTATCAATACTCATACTCAAAAATAAAATAAACAAAAACTTTTCTTAGCAAATTTTCTATAAAATATAATTGGATGTGCTATATACAATTTAATGGTACCTCTATAGAGAAAAAACAATGAACTTATGAAGTTAATATTTTTGACTTTCTAATTACATGTATTCGACTTAGATACAAAAAAGGGTAGCATTCTTTTCCCTAGCTTTATATACCAGTTTTGAGGTGAATATCATATTCTCCAATTTGAAGTTGATAAGAAATATAACATTTCATTTTTTAAAGGTATGTCTATCCAGGTCTAAATTCTTTAAAATGCAACATTATTTTCGTTTGTTACAGAGTTGTGAATTTAACTGTTTCATTTATTGCTTGATAATAGCATAAAAGTAATATTTTACTATTTTCTCTCCCAGAAACCACATCAGCTGGAAGTGGTAAGCATTTCACTAGTAAAGTCCAGCAGTCTTAATCATCACCAAATAATTGCTAACAATATGATGAATTTGGTATTTGTGGTGATAAATAATTGAATATATTGTGTTTGTAGATCAGTTTTAACTTTTGTAATGATATTTTGTCATTTCTTTCAGAACAAGTGTATGAACCTTCAGGTAAATTTTCCATCTTCCCAAACCCATTTTCCAAAACCTTTCGTGAAAATGTTATTTAAAATTAGTTGTTTCCTTGTATATAGCAGCACATAATAATCCTTATGCTAGTTATAATGGTATGCTTCCACTCTGTACAAATGATGCCTTGTTCAGTATATCCAAACTATAACATGATGTATGAAACAATACTGATGTTAGAACTTTCCTTTTATACTCGGCCATAACTTTTATGCTATGAGATTTTTAACATAAATTTGAATATCACAAGATTTTGCAGACATAAAAAAAATAAGATTTACACCACATACATGACATATTTATAAATAATAATAAATCAATAATATGGCAATGTAGGACCATTTGAAAAGCCAGGTACAGTTTTGCAATATGAGTTATTGGTTCTATCAACTGCTAGTATATACTACCAGATAAAATAGCTATGTATGAAATAATGTCTATATATATGGTATTACAATCCTGTGCATGGTACAAGAAAAGATAGCACACCATAGCAATTCTACCACATGGGCAAAATATATTTCAGTTTATTATAACATTTTATTTTGTTTTTACCTAATTTTTACAATAAATATTAAAGTGTTTGCTTTGATGTTTCAAATTAACATCAGATAGCTCAATCTTGTTTTGTATTTTATAATCTTATCTTGCATTTATTAAATTGTAAATTACTATCTACTCCCAAGTAAAAATGTATTTTTCCAGAGGAAGGATAGCTTTTAAATAATAATAATAAATGTAGGATAAAGTCTTTGAATATAAAGTTTCATCTCAATACACATAATGTGAATTAGAAAGACCACCATATGAATTCATAAGTTGCTCTAGAAGTGCTAAAAATGTTTCATGAATTTAAATCTATAATTCATATTAAATTATTACTTTATTGCATGAGAATATACAGTTTAATCATTCCATATTAAAGGTTATCTACCAGAAACTCTCTACAAGAGTTAACAATTTAAGATTACAACTATTTATCAATACTCATACTCAAAAATAAAATAAACAAAAACTTTTCTTAGCAAATTTTCTATAAAATATAATTGGATGTGCTATATACAATTTAATGGTACCTCTATAGAGAAAAAACAATGAACTTATGAAGTTAATATTTTTGACTTTCTAATTACATGTATTCGACTTAGATACAAAAAAGGGTAGCATTCTTTTCCCTAGCTTTATATACCAGTTTTGAGGTGAATATCATATTCTCCAATTTGAAGTTGATAAGAAATATAACATTTCATTTTTTAAAGGTATGTCTATCCAGGTCTAAATTCTTTAAAATGCAACATTATTTTCGTTTGTTACAGAGTTGTGAATTTAACTGTTTCATTTATTGCTTGATAATAGCATAAAAGTAATATTTTACTATTTTCTCTCCCAGAAACCACATCAGCTGGAAGTGGTAAGCATTTCACTAGTAAAGTCCAGCAGTCTTAATCATCACCAAATAATTGCTAACAATATGATGAATTTGGTATTTGTGGTGATAAATAATTGAATATATTGTGTTTGTAGATCAGTTTTAACTTTTGTAATGATATTTTGTCATTTCTTTCAGAACAAGTGTATGAACCTTCAGGTAAATTTTCCATCTTCCCAAACCCATTTTCCAAAACCTTTCGTGAAAATGTTATTTAAAATTAGTTGTTTCCTTGTATATAGCAGCACATAATAATCCTTATGCTAGTTATAATGGTATGCTTCCACTCTGTACAAATGATGCCTTGTTCAGTATATCCAAACTATAACATGATGTATGAAACAGTACTGATGTTAGAACTTTCCTTTTATACTCGGCCATAACTTTTGTGCTATGAGATTTTTAACATAAATTTGAATATCACAAGATTTTGCAGACATAAAAAAAATAAGATTTACACCACATACATGACATATTTATAATTAATAATAAATCAATAATATGGCAATGTAGGACCATTTGAAAAGCCAGGTACAGTTTTGCAATATGAGTTATTGGTTCTATCAACTCCTAGTATATACTACCAGATAAAATAGCTATGTATGAAATAATGTCTATATATATGGTATTACAATCCTGTGCATGGTACAAGAAAAGATAGCACACCATAGCAATTCTACCACATGGGCAAAATATATTTCAGTTTATTATAACATTTTATTTTGTTTTTACCTAATTTTTACAATAAATATTAAAGTGTTTGCTTTGATGTTTCAAATTAACATCAGATAGCTCAATCTTGTTTTGTATTTTATAATCTTATCTTGCATTTATTAAATTGTAAATTACTATCTACTCCCAAGTAAAAATATCCTTTTCCAGAGGGAGGATAGCTTTTAAATATTAATAATAAATGTAGGTTAAAGTGTTTGAATATAAAGTTTCATCTCAATACACATAATGTGAATTAGAAAGACCACCATATGAATTCATAAGTTGCTCTAGAAGTGCTAAAATGTTTAATGAATTTAAATCTATAATACATATTAAATTATTACTTTATTGCATGAGAATATACAGTTTAATCATTCCATATTAAAGGTTATCTACCAGAAACTCTCTACAAGAGTTAACAATTTAAGATTACAACTATTTATCAATACTCATACTCAAAAATAAAATAAACAAAAACTTTTCTTAGCAAATTTTCTATAAAATATAATTGGATGTGCTATATACAATTTAATGGTACCTCTATAGAGAAAAAACAATGAACTTATGAAGTTAATATTTTTGACTTTCTAATTACATGTATTCGACTTAGATACAAAAAAGGGTAGCATTCTTTTCCCTAGCTTTATATACCAGTTTTGAGGTGAATATCATATTCTCCAATTTGAAGTTGATAAGAAATATAACATTTCATTTTTTAAAGTTATGTCTATCCAGGTCTAAATTCTTTAAAATGCAACATTATTTTCGTTTGTTACAGAGTTGTGAATTTAACTGTTTCATTTATTGCTTGTTAATAGCATAAAAGTAATATTTTACTATTTTCTCTCCCAGAAACCACATCAGCTGGAAGTGGTAAGCATTTCACTAGTAAAGTCCAGCAGTCTTAATCATCACCAAATAATTGATAACAATATGATGAATATGGTATTTGTGGTGATAAATAATTGAATATATTGTGTTTGTAGATCAGTTTTAACTTTTGTAATGATATTTTGTATTTTCTTTCAGAACAAGTGTATGAACCTTCAGGTAAATTTTCCATCTTCCCAAACCCATTTTCCAAAACCTTTCATGAAAATGTTTTTTAAAATTAGTTGTTTCCTTGTATATAGCAGCACATAATAATCCTTATGCTAGTTATAATGGTATGCTTCCACTCGGTACAAATGATGCCTTGTTCAGTATATCCAAACTATAACATGATGTATGAAACAATACTGATGTTAGAACTTTCCTTTTATACTTGGCCATAACTTTTATGCTATGAGATTTTTAACATAAATTTGAATATCACAAGATTTTGCAGACATAAAAAAAATAAGATTTACACCACATACATGACATATTTATATATAATAATAAATCAATAATATGGCAATGTAGGACCATTTGAAAAGCCAGGTACAGTTTTGCAATATGAGTTATTGGTTCTATCAACTGCTAGTATATACTACCAGATAAAATAGCTATGTATGAAATAATGTCTATATATATGGTATTACAATCCTGTGCATGGTACAAGAAAAGATAGCACACCATAGCAATTCTACCACATGGGCAAAATATATTTCAGTTTATTATAACATTTTATTTTGTTTTTACCTAATTTTTACAATAAATATTAAAGTGTTTGGTTTGATGTTTCAAATTAACATCAGATAGCTCAATCTTGTTTTGTATTTTATAATCTTATCTTGCATTTATTAAATTGTAAATTACTATCTACTCCCAAGTAAAAATGTCCTTTTCCACAGGGAGGATAGCTTTTAAATAATAATAATAAATGTAGGTTAAAGTCTTTGAATATAAAGTTTCATCTCAATACACATAATGTGAATTAGAAAGACCACCATATGAATTCATAAGTTGCTCTAGAAGTGCTAAAAATGTTTCATGAATTTAAATCTATAATTCATATTAAATTATTACTTTATTGCATGAGAATATACAGTTTAATCATTCCATATTAAAGGTTATCTACCTGAAACTCTCTACAAGAGTTAACAATTTAAGATTACAACTATTTATCAATACTCATACTCAAAAATAAAATAAACAAAAACTTTTCTTAGCAAATTTTCTATAAAATATAATTGGATGTGCTATATACAATTTAATGGTACCTCTATAGAGAAAAAACAATGAACTTATGAAGTTAATATTTTTGACTTTCTAATTACATGTATTCGACTTAGATACAAAAAAGGGTAGCATTCTTTTCCCTAGCTTTATATACCAGTTTTGAGGTGAATATCATATTCTCCAATTTGAAGTTGATAAGAAATATAACATTTCATTTTTTAAAGGTATGTCTATCCAGGTCTAAATTCTTTAAAATGCAACATTATTTTAGTTTGTTACAGGGTTGTGAATTTAACTGTTAATTTTTGCTTGTTAATAGCATAAAAGTAATATTTTACTATTTTCTCTCCCAGAAACCACATCAGCTGGAAGTGGTAAGCATTTCACTAGTAAAGTCCAGCAGTCTTAACCATCACCAAATAATTGCTAACAATATGATGAATTTGGTATTTGTGGTGATAAATAATTGAATATATTGTGTTTGTAGATCAGTTTTAACTTTTGTAATGATATTTTGTCATTTCTTTCAGAACAAGTGTATGAACCTTCAGGTAAATTTTCCATCTTCCCAAACCCATTTTCCAAAACCTTTCGTGAAAATGTTATTTAAAATTAGTTGTTTCCTTGTATATAGCAGCACATAATAATCCTTATGCTAGTTATAATGGTATGCTTCCACTCTGTACAAATGATGCCTTGTTCAGTATATCCAAACTATAACATGATGTATGAAACAGTACTGATGTTAGAACTTTCCTTTTATACTCGGCCATAACTTTTGTGCTATGAGATTTTTAACATAAATTTGAATATCACAAGATTTTGCAGACATAAAAAAAATAAGATTTACACCACATACATGACATATTTATAATTAATAATAAATCAATAATATGGCAATGTAGGACCATTTGAAAAGCCAGGTACAGTTTTGCAATATGAGTTATTGGTTCTATCAACTCCTAGTATATACTACCAGATAAAATAGCTATGTATGAAATAATGTCTATATATATGGTATTACAATCCTGTGCATGGTACAAGAAAAGATAGCACACCATAGCAATTCTACCACATGGGCAAAATATATTTCAGTTTATTATAACATTTTATTTTGTTTTTACCTAATTTTTACAATAAATATTAAAGTGTTTGCTTTGATGTTTCAAATTAACATCAGATAGCTCAATCTTGTTTTGTATTTTATAATCTTATCTTGCATTTATTAAATTGTAAATTACTATCTACTCCCAAGTAAAAATATCCTTTTCCAGAGGGAGGATAGCTTTTAAATATTAATAATAAATGTAGGTTAAAGTGTTTGAATATAAAGTTTCATCTCAATACACATAATGTGAATTAGAAAGACCACCATATGAATTCATAAGTTGCTCTAGAAGTGCTAAAATGTTTAATGAATTTAAATCTATAATACATATTAAATTATTACTTTATTGCATGAGAATATACAGTTTAATCATTCCATATTAAAGGTTATCTACCAGAAACTCTCTACAAGAGTTAACAATTTAAGATTACAACTATTTATCAATACTCATACTCAAAAATAAAATAAACAAAAACTTTTCTTAGCAAATTTTCTATAAAATATAATTGGATGTGCTATATACAATTTAATGGTACCTCTATAGAGAAAAAACAATGAACTTATGAAGTTAATATTTTTGACTTTCTAATTACATGTATTCGACTTAGATACAAAAAAGGGTAGCATTCTTTTCCCTAGCTTTATATACCAGTTTTGAGGTGAATATCATATTCTCCAATTTGAAGTTGATAAGAAATATAACATTTCATTTTTTAAAGGTATGTCTATCCAGGTCTAAATTCTTTAAAATGCAACATTATTTTAGTTTGTTACAGAGTTGTGAATTTAACTGTTTCATTTATTGCTTGTTAATAGCATAAAAGTAATATTTTACTATTTTCTCTCCCAGAAACCACATCAGCTGGAAGTGGTAAGCATTTCACTAGTAAAGTCCAGCAGTCTTAATCATCACCAAATAATTGATAACAATATGATGAATATGGTATTTGTGGTGATAAATAATTGAATATATTGTGTTTGTAGATCAGTTTTAACTTTTGTAATGATATTTTGTATTTTCTTTCAGAACAAGTGTATGAACCTTCAGGTAAATTTTCCATCTTCCCAAACCCATTTTCCAAAACCTTTCATGAAAATGTTTTTTAAAATTAGTTGTTTCCTTGTATATAGCAGCACATAATAATCCTTATGCTAGTTATAATGGTATGCTTCCACTCGGTACAAATGATGCCTTGTTCAGTATATCCAAACTATAACATGATGTATGAAACAATACTGATGTTAGAACTTTCCTTTTATACTCGGCCATAACTTTTATGCTATGAGATTTTTAACATAAATTTGAATATCACAAGATTTTGCAGACATAAAAAAAATAAGATTTACACCACATACATGACATATTTATGTATAATAATAAATCAATAATATGGCAATGTAGGACCATTTGAAAAGCCAGGTACAGTTTTGCAATATGAGTTATTGGTTCTATCAACTGCTAGTATATACTACCAGATAAAATAGCTATGTATGAAATAATGTCTATATATATGGTATTACAATCCTGTGCATGGTACAAGAAAAGATAGCACACCATAGCAATTCTACCACATGGGCAAAATATATTTCAGTTTATTATAACATTTTATTTTGTTTTTACCTAATTTTTACAATAAATATTAAAGTGTTTGGTTTGATGTTTCAAATTAACATCAGATAGCTCAATCTTGTTTTGTATTTTATAATCTTATCTTGCATTTATTAAATTGTAAATTACTATCTACTCCCAAGTAAAAATGTCCTTTTCCACAGGGAGGATAGCTTTTAAATAATAATATTAAATGTAGGTTAAAGTCTTTGAATATAAAGTTTCATCTCAATACACATAATGTGAATTAGAAAGACCACCATATGAATTCATAAGTTGCTCTAGAAGTGCTAAAAATGTTTCATGAATTTAAAGCTATAATTCATATTAAATTATTACTTTATTGCATGAGAATATACAGTTTAATCATTCCATATTAAAGGTTATCTACCAGAAACTCTCTACAAGAGTTGACAATTTAAGATTATAACTATTTATCAATACTCATACTCAAAAATAAAATAAACAAAAACTTTTCTTAGCAAATTTTCTATAAAATATAATTGGATGTGCTATATACAATTTAATGGTACCTCTATAGAGAAAAAACAATGAACTTATGAAGTTAATATTTTTGACTTTCTAATTACATGTATTCGACTTAGATACAAAAAAGGGTAGCATTCTTTTCCCTAGCTTTATATACCAGTTTTGAGGTGAATATCATATTCTCCAATTTGAAGTTGATAAGAAATATAACATTTCATTTTTTAAAGGTATGTCTATCCAGGTCTAAATTCTTTAAAATGCAACATTATTTTAGTTTGTTACAGGGTTGTGAATTTAACTGTTAATTTTTGCTTGTTAATAGCATAAAAGTAATATTTTACTATTTTCTCTCCCAGAAACCACATCAGCTGGAAGTGGTAAGCATTTCACTAGTAAAGTCCAGCAGTCTTAACCATCACCAAATAATTGATAACAATATGATGAATTTGGTATTTGTGGTGATAAATAATTGAATATATTGTGTTTGTAGATCAGTTTTAACTTTTGTAATGATATTTTGTAATTTCTTTCAGAACAAGTGTATGAACCTTCAGGTAAATTTTCCATCTTCTCAAACCCATTTTCCAAAACCTTTCATGAAAATTTTATTTAAAATTAGTTGTTTCCTTGTATGTAGCAGCACATAATAATCCTTATGCTAGTTATAATGGTATGCTTCCACTCTGTACAAATGATGCCTTGTTCAGAATATCCAAACTATAACATGATATATGAAACAATACTGATGTTAGAACTTTCCTTTATACTTGGCCATAACTTTTGTGCTATGAGATTTTTAACATAAATTTGAATATCACAAGATTTTGCAGACATAAAAAAAATAAGATTTACACCACATACATGACATATTTATAAATAATAATAAATCAATAATATGGCAATGTGGGACCATTTGAAAAGCCAGGTACAGTTTTGAAATATGAGTTATTGGTTCTATCAACTCCTAGTATATACTTCGAGATAAAATAACTATGTATGAAATAAAGTCTATATATATGGTATTACAATCCTGTGCATGGTACAAGAAAAGATAGCACACCATAGCAATTCTACCACATGGGCAAAATACATTTCAGTTTATTATAACATTTTATTTTGTTTTTACCTAATTTTTACAATAAATATTAAAGTGTTTGCTTTGATGTTTCAAATTAACATCAGATTGCTCAATCTTGTTTTGTATTTTATAATCTTATCTTGCATTTATTAAATTGTAAATTACTATCTACTCCCAAGTAAAAATGTTCTTTTCCAGGGGGAGGATAGCTTTTGAATAATAATAATAAATGTAGGTTAAAGTGTTTGAATATAAAGTTTCATCTCAATACACATAATGTGAATTAGAAAGACCACCATATGAATTCATAAGTTGCTCTAGAAGTGCTAAAAATGTTTCATGAATTTAAAGCTATAATTCATATTAAATTATTACTTTATTGCATGAGAATATACAGTTTAATCATTCCATATTAAAGGTTATCTACCAGAAACTCTCTACAAGAGTTAACAATTTAAGATTACAACTATTTATCAATACTCATACTCAAAAATAAAATAAACAAAAACTTTTCTTAGCAAATTTTCTATAAAATATAATTGGATGTGCTATATACAATTTAATGGTACCTCTATAGAGAAAAATCAATGAACTTATGAATTTAATATTTTTGACTTTCTAATTACATGTATTCGACTTAGATACAAAAAAGGGTAGCATTCTTTTCCCTAGCTATATATACCAGTTTTGAGGTGAATATCATATTCTCCAATTTGAAGTTGATAAGAAATATAACATTTCATTTTTTAATGGTATGTCTATCCAGATCTAAATTCTTTAAAATGCAACATTATTTTAGTTTGTTACAGAGTTGTGAATTTAACTATTTCATTTATTGCTTGTTAATAGCATAAAAGTAATATTTTACTATTTTCTCTCCCAGAAACCACATCAGCTGGAAGTGGTAAGCATTTCACTAGTAAAGTCCAGCAGTCTTAACCATCACCAAATAATTGATAACAATATGATGAATTTGGTATTTGTGGTGATAAATAATTGAATATATTGTGTTTGTAGATCAGTTTTAACTTTTGTAATGATATTTTGTCATTTCTTTCAGAACAAGTGTATGAACCTTCAGGTAAATTTTCCATCTTCCCAAACCCATTTTCCAAAACCTTTCATGAAAATGTTATTTAAAATTAGTTGTTTCCTTGTATATAGCAGCACATAATAATCCTTATGCTAGTTATAATGGTATGCTTCCACCCGGTACAAATGATGCCTTGTTCAGTATATCCAAACTATAACATGATGTATGAAACAATACTGATGTTAGAACTTTCCTTTTATACTCGGCCATAACTTTTGTGCTATGAGATTTTTAACATAAATTTGAATATTACAAGATTTTGTAGACATAAAAAAAATAAGATTTACACCACATACATGACATATTTATAAATAATAAATCAATAATATGGCAATGTGGGACCATTTAAAAGCAGGTACAGTTTTGCAATATGAGTTATTGGTTCTATCAACCCCTAGTATATACTACAAGATAAAATAGCTATGTATGAAATAATGTCTTTATATATGGTATTACAATCCTGTGCATGGTACAAGAAAAGATAGCACACCATAGCAATTCTACCACATGGGCAAAATATATTTCAGTTTATGTAACATTTTATTTTGTTTTTACCTAATTTTTATAATAAATATTAAAGTGTTTGCTTTGATATTTCAAATTAACATCAGATTGCTCAATCTTGTTTTGTATTTTATAATCTTATCTTGCATTTATTAAATTGTAAATTACTATCTAGTCCCAAGTAAAAATGTCCTTTTCCAGATGGAGGATAGCTTTTGAATAATAATAATAAATGTAGGTTAAAGTCTTTGAATATAAAGTTTCATCTCAATACACATAATGTGAATTAGAAAGACCACCATATGAATTCATAAGTTGCTCTAGAAGTGCTAAAAATGTTTCATGAATTTAAAGCTATAATTCATATTAAATTATTACTTTATTGCATGAGAATATACAGTTTAATCATTCCATATTAAAGGTTATCTACCAGAAACTCTCTACAAGAGTTAACAATTTAAGATTACAACTATTTATCAATACTCATACTCAAAAATAAAATAAACAAAAACTTTTCTTAGCAAATTTTCTATAAAATATAATTGGATGTGCTATATACAATTTAATGGTACCTCTATAGAGAAAAAACAATAAACTTATGAAGTTAATATTTTTGACTTTCTAATTACATGTATTCGACTTAGATACAAAAAAGGGTAGCATTCTTTTCCCTAGCTTTATATACCAGTTTTGAGGTGAATATCATATTCTCCAATTTGAAGTTGATAAGAAATATAACATTTCATTTTTTAAAGGTATGTCTATCCAGGTCTAAATTCTTTAAAATGCAACATTATTTTCGTTTGTTACAGAGTTGTGAATTTAACTGTTTCATTTATTGCTTGTTAATAGCATAAAAGTAATATTTTACTATTTTCTCTCCCAGAAACCACATCAGCTGGAAGTGGTAAGCATTTCACTAGTAAAGTCCAGCAGTCTTAATCATCACCAAATAATTGATAACAATATGATGAATTTGGTATTTGTGGTGATAAATAATTGAATATATTGTGTTTGTAGATCAGTTTTAACTTTTGTAATGATATTTTGTCATTTCTTTCAGAACAAGTGTATGAACCTTCAGGTAAATTTTCCATCTTCCCAAACCCATTTTCCAAAACCTTTCATGAAAATGTTATTTAAAATTAGTTGTTTCCTTGTATATAGCAGCACATAATAATCCTTATGCTAGTTATAATGGTATGCTTCCACTCTGTACAAATGATGCCTTGTTCAGTATATCCAAACTATAACATGATGTATGAAACAGTACTGATGTTAGAACTTTCCTTTTATACTCGGCCATAACTTTTGTGCTATGAGATTTTTAACATAAATTTGAATATCACAAGATTTTGCAGACATAAAAAAAATAAGATTTACACCACATACATGACATATTTATAAATAATAATAAATCAATAATATGGCAATGTAGGACCATTTGAAAAGCCAGGTACAGTTTTGCAATATGAGTTATTGGTTCTATCAACTCCTAGTATATACTACCAGATAAAATAGCTATGTATGAAATAATGTCTATATATATGGTATTACAATCCTGTGCATGGTACAAGAAAAGATAGCACACCATAGCAATTCTACCACATGGGCAAAATATATTTCAGTTTATTATAACATTTTATTTTGTTTTTACCTAATTTTTACAATAAATATTAAAGTGTTTGCTTTGATGTTTCAAATTAACATCAGATAGCTCAGTCTTGTTTTGTATTTTATAATCTTATCTTGCATTTATTAAATTGTAAATTACTATCTACTCCCAAGTAAAAATGTATTTTTCCAGAGGGAGGATAGCTTTTAAATAATAATAATAAATGTAGGATAAAGTCTTTGAATATAAAGTTTCATCTCAATACACATAATGTGAATTAGAAAGACCACCATATGAATTCATAAGTTGCTCTAGAAGTGCAAAAAATGTTTCATGAATTTAAATCTATAATTCATATTAAATTATTACTTTATTGCATGAGAATATACAGTTTAATCATTCCATATTAAAGGTTATCTACCAGAAACTCTCTACAAGAGTTAACAATTTAAGATTACAACTATTTATCAATACTCATACTCAAAAATAAAATAAACAAAAACTTTTCTTAGCAAATTTTCTATAAAATATAATTGGATGTGCTATATACAATTTAATGGTACCTCTATAGAGAAAAAACAATGAACTTATGAAGTTAATATTTTTGACTTTCTAATTACATGTATTCGACTTAGATACAAAAAAGGGTAGCATTCTTTTCCCTAGCTTTATATACCAGTTTTGAGGTGAATATCATATTCTCCAATTTGAAGTTGATAAGAAATATAACATTTCATTTTTTAAAGGTATGTCTATCCAGGTCTAAATTCTTTAAAATGCAACATTATTTTCGTTTGTTACAGAGTTGTGAATTTAACTGTTTCATTTATTGCTTGATAATAGCATAAAAGTAATATTTTACTATTTTCTCTCCCAGAAACCACATCAGCTGGAAGTGGTAAGCATTTCACTAGTAAAGTCCAGCAGTCTTAATCATCACCAAATAATTGCTAACAATATGATGAATTTGGTATTTGTGGTGATAAATAATTGAATATATTGTGTTTGTAGATCAGTTTTAACTTTTGTAATGATATTTTGTCATTTCTTTCAGAACAAGTGTATGAACCTTCAGGTAAATTTTCCATCTTCCCAAACCCATTTTCCAAAACCTTTCGTGAAAATGTTATTTAAAATTAGTTGTTTCCTTGTATATAGCAGCACATAATAATCCTTATGCTAGTTATAATGGTATGCTTCCACTCTGTACAAATGATGCCTTGTTCAGTATATCCAAACTATAACATGATATATGAAACAGTACTGATGTTAGAACTTTCCTTTTATACTCGGCCATAACTTTTGTGCTATGAGATTTTTAACATAAATTTGAATATCACAAGATTTTGCAGACATAAAAAAAATAAGATTTACACCACATACATGACATATTTATAATTAATAATAAATCAATAATATGGCAATGTAGGACCATTTGAAAAGCCAGGTACAGTTTTGCAATATGAGTTATTGGTTCTATCAACTCCTAGTATATACTACCAGATAAAATAGCTATGTATGAAATAATGTCTATATATATGGTATTACAATCCTGTGCATGGTACAAGAAAAGATAGCACACCATAGCAATTCTACCACATGGGCAAAATACATTTCAGTTTATTATAACATTTTATTTTGTTTTTACCTAATTTTTACAATAAATATTAAAGTGTTTGCTTTGATGTTTCAAATTAACATCAGATTGCTCAATCTTGTTTTGTATTTTATAATCTTATCTTGCATTTATTAAATTGTAAATTACTATCTACTCCCAAGTAAAAATGTTCTTTTCCAGGGGGAGGATAGCTTTTGAATAATAATAATAAATGTAGGTTAAAGTCTTTGAATATAAAGTTTCATCTCAATACACATAATGTGAATTAGAAAGACCACCATATGAATTCATAAGTTGCTCTAGAAGTGCTAAAAATGTTTCATGAATTTAAAGCTATAATTCATATTAAATTATTACTTTATTGCATGAGAATATACAGTTTAATCATTCCATATTAAAGGTTATCTACCAGAAACTCTCTACAAGAGTTAACAATTTAAGATTACAACTATTTATCAATACTCATACTCAAAAATAAAATAAACAAAAACTTTTCTTAGCAAATTTTCTATAAAATATAATTGGATGTGCTATATACAATTTAATGGTACCTCTATAGAGAAAAATCAATGAACTTATGAATTTAATATTTTTGACTTTCTAATTACATGTATTCGACTTAGATACAAAAAAGGGTAGCATTCTTTTCCCTAGCTCTATATACCAGTTTTGAGGTGAATATCATATTCTCCAATTTGAAGTTGATAAGAAATATAACATTTCATTTTTTAATGGTATGTCTATCCAGATCTAAATTCTTTAAAATGCAACATTATTTTAGTTTGTTACAGAGTTGTGAATTTAACTATTTCATTTATTGCTTGTTAATAGCATAAAAGTAATATTTTACTATTTTCTCTCCCAGAAACCACATCAGCTGGAAGTGGTAAGCATTTCACTAGTAAAGTCCAGCAGTCTTAACCATCACCAAATAATTGATAACAATATGATGAATTTGGTATTTGTGGTGATAAATAATTGAATATATTGTGTTTGTAGATCAGTTTTAACTTTTGTAATGATATTTTGTCATTTCTTTCAGAACAAGTGTATGAACCTTCAGGTAAATTTTCCATCTTCCCAAACCCATTTTCCAAAACCTTTCATGAAAATGTTTTTTAAAATTAGTTGTTTCCTTGTATATAGCAGCACATAATAATCCTTATGCTAGTTATAATGGTATGCTTCCACTCGGTACAAATGATGCCTTGTTCAGTATATCCAAACTATAACATGATGTATGAAACAATACTGATGTTAGAACTTTCCTTTTATACTCGGCCATAACTTTTATGCTATGAGATTTTTAACATAAATTTGAATATCACAAGATTTTGCAGACATAAAAAAAATAAGATTTACACCACATACATGACATATTTATGTATAATAATAAATCAATAATATGGCAATGTAGGACCATTTGAAAAGCCAGGTACAGTTTTGCAATATGAGTTATTGGTTCTATCAACTGCTAGTATATACTACCAGATAAAATAGCTATGTATGAAATAATGTCTATATATATGGTATTACAATCCTGTGCATGGTACAAGAAAAGATAGCACACCATAGCAATTCTACCACATGGGCAAAATATATTTCAGTTTATTATAACATTTTATTTTGTTTTTACCTAATTTTTACAATAAATATTAAAGTGTTTGGTTTGATGTTTCAAATTAACATCAGATAGCTCAATCTTGTTTTGTATTTTATAATCTTATCTTGCATTTATTAAATTGTAAATTACTATCTACTCCCAAGTAAAAATGTCCTTTTCCACAGGGAGGATAGCTTTTAAATAATAATATTAAATGTAGGTTAAAGTCTTTGAATATAAAGTTTCATCTCAATACACATAATGTGAATTAGAAAGACCACCATATGAATTCATAAGTTGCTCTAGAAGTGCTAAAAATGTTTCATGAATTTAAATCTATAATTCATATTAAATTATTAGTTTATTGCATGAGAATATACAGTTTAATCATTCCATATTAAAGGTTATCTACCAGAAACTCTCTACAAGAGTTGACAATTTAAGATTATAACTATTTATCAATACTCATACTCAAAAATAAAATAAACAAAAACTTTTCTTAGCAAATTTTCTATAAAATATAATTGGATGTGCTATATACAATTTAATGGTACCTCTATAGAGAAAAAACAATGAACTTATGAAGTTAATATTTTTGACTTTCTAATTACATGTATTCGACTTAGATACAAAAAAGGGTAGCATTCTTTTCCCTAGCTTTATATACCAGTTTTGAGGTGAATATCATATTCTCCAATTTGAAGTTGATAAGAAATATAACATTTCATTTTTTAAAGGTATGTCTATCCAGGTCTAAATTCTTTAAAATGCAACATTATTTTAGTTTGTTACAGGGTTGTGAATTTAACTGTTAATTTTTGCTTGTTAATAGCATAAAAGTAATATTTTACTATTTTCTCTCCCAGAAACCACATCAGCTGGAAGTGGTAAGCATTTCACTAGTAAAGTCCAGCAGTCTTAACCATCACCAAATAATTGATAACAATATGATGAATTTGGTATTTGTGGTGATAAATAATTGAATATATTGTGTTTGTAGATCAGTTTTAACTTTTGTAATGATATTTTGTAATTTCTTTCAGAACAAGTGTATGAACCTTCAGGTAAATTTTCCATCTTCTCAAACCCATTTTCCAAAACCTTTCATGAAAATTTTATTTAAAATTAGTTGTTTCCTTGTATGTAGCAGCACATAATAATCCTTATGCTAGTTATAATGGTATGCTTCCACTCTGTACAAATGATGCCTTGTTCAGAATATCCAAACTATAACATGATATATGAAACAATACTGATGTTAGAACTTTCCTTTATACTTGGCCATAACTTTTGTGCTATGAGATTTTTAACATAAATTTGAATATCACAAGATTTTGCAGACATAAAAAAAATAAGATTTACACCACATACATGACATATTTATAAATAATAATAAATCAATAATATGGCAATGTGGGACCATTTGAAAAGCCAGGTACAGTTTTGAAATATGAGTTATTGGTTCTATCAACTCCTAGTATATACTTCGAGATAAAATAACTATGTATGAAATAAAGTCTATATATATGGTATTACAATCCTGTGCATGGTACAAGAAAAGATAGCACACCATAGCAATTCTACCACATGGGCAAAATACATTTCAGTTTATTATAACATTTTATTTTGTTTTTACCTAATTTTTACAATAAATATTAAAGTGTTTGCTTTGATGTTTCAAATTAACATCAGATTGCTCAATCTTGTTTTGTATTTTATAATCTTATCTTGCATTTATTAAATTGTAAATTACTATCTACTCCCAAGTAAAAATGTTCTTTTCCAGGGGGAGGATAGCTTTTGAATAATAATAATAAATGTAGGTTAAAGTGTTTGAATATAAAGTTTCATCTCAATACACATAATGTGAATTAGAAAGACCACCATATGAATTCATAAGTTGCTCTAGAAGTGCTAAAAATGTTTCATGAATTTAAAGCTATAATTCATATTAAATTATTACTTTATTGCATGAGAATATACAGTTTAATCATTCCATATTAAAGGTTATCTACCAGAAACTCTCTACAAGAGTTAACAATTTAAGATTACAACTATTTATCAATACTCATACTCAAAAATAAAATAAACAAAAACTTTTCTTAGCAAATTTTCTATAAAATATAATTGGATGTGCTATATACAATTTAATGGTACCTCTATAGAGAAAAATCAATGAACTTATGAATTTAATATTTTTGACTTTCTAATTACATGTATTCGACTTAGATACAAAAAAGGGTAGCATTCTTTTCCCTAGCTATATATACCAGTTTTGAGGTGAATATCATATTCTCCAATTTGAAGTTGATAAGAAATATAACATTTCATTTTTTAATGGTATGTCTATCCAGATCTAAATTCTTTAAAATGCAACATTATTTTAGTTTGTTACAGAGTTGTGAATTTAACTATTTCATTTATTGCTTGTTAATAGCATAAAAGTAATATTTTACTATTTTCTCTCCCAGAAACCACATCAGCTGGAAGTGGTAAGCATTTCACTAGTAAAGTCCAGCAGTCTTAACCATCACCAAATAATTGATAACAATATGATGAATTTGGTATTTGTGGTGATAAATAATTGAATATATTGTGTTTGTAGATCAGTTTTAACTTTTGTAATGATATTTTGTCATTTCTTTCAGAACAAGTGTATGAACCTTCAGGTAAATTTTCCATCTTCCCAAACCCATTTTCCAAAACCTTTCATGAAAATGTTATTTAAAATTAGTTGTTTCCTTGTATATAGCAGCACATAATAATCCTTATGCTAGTTATAATGGTATGCTTCCACCCGGTACAAATGATGCCTTGTTCAGTATATCCAAACTATAACATGATGTATGAAACAATACTGATGTTAGAACTTTCCTTTTATACTCGGCCATAACTTTTGTGCTATGAGATTTTTAACATAAATTTGAATATTACAAGATTTTGTAGACATAAAAAAAATAAGATTTACACCACATACATGACATATTTATAAATAATAAATCAATAATATGGCAATGTGGGACCATTTAAAAGCAGGTACAGTTTTGCAATATGAGTTATTGGTTCTATCAACCCCTAGTATATACTACAAGATAAAATAGCTATGTATGAAATAATGTCTTTATATATGGTATTACAATCCTGTGCATGGTACAAGAAAAGATAGCACACCATAGCAATTCTACCACATGGGCAAAATATATTTCAGTTTATGTAACATTTTATTTTGTTTTTACCTAATTTTTATAATAAATATTAAAGTGTTTGCTTTGATATTTCAAATTAACATCAGATTGCTCAATCTTGTTTTGTATTTTATAATCTTATCTTGCATTTATTAAATTGTAAATTACTATCTAGTCCCAAGTAAAAATGTCCTTTTCCAGATGGAGGATAGCTTTTGAATAATAATAATAAATGTAGGTTAAAGTCTTTGAATATAAAGTTTCATCTCAATACACATAATGTGAATTAGAAAGACCACCATATGAATTCATAAGTTGCTCTAGAAGTGCTAAAAATGTTTCATGAATTTAAAGCTATAATTCATATTAAATTATTACTTTATTGCATGAGAATATACAGTTTAATCATTCCATATTAAAGGTTATCTACCAGAAACTCTCTACAAGAGTTAACAATTTAAGATTACAACTATTTATCAATACTCATACTCAAAAATAAAATAAACAAAAACTTTTCTTAGCAAATTTTCTATAAAATATAATTGGATGTGCTATATACAATTTAATGGTACCTCTATAGAGAAAAAACAATAAACTTATGAAGTTAATATTTTTGACTTTCTAATTACATGTATTCGACTTAGATACAAAAAAGGGTAGCATTCTTTTCCCTAGCTTTATATACCAGTTTTGAGGTGAATATCATATTCTCCAATTTGAAGTTGATAAGAAATATAACATTTCATTTTTTAAAGGTATGTCTATCCAGGTCTAAATTCTTTAAAATGCAACATTATTTTCGTTTGTTACAGAGTTGTGAATTTAACTGTTTCATTTATTGCTTGTTAATAGCATAAAAGTAATATTTTACTATTTTCTCTCCCAGAAACCACATCAGCTGGAAGTGGTAAGCATTTCACTAGTAAAGTCCAGCAGTCTTAATCATCACCAAATAATTGATAACAATATGATGAATTTGGTATTTGTGGTGATAAATAATTGAATATATTGTGTTTGTAGATCAGTTTTAACTTTTGTAATGATATTTTGTCATTTCTTTCAGAACAAGTGTATGAACCTTCAGGTAAATTTTCCATCTTCCCAAACCCATTTTCCAAAACCTTTCATGAAAATGTTATTTAAAATTAGTTGTTTCCTTGTATATAGCAGCACATAATAATCCTTATGCTAGTTATAATGGTATGCTTCCACTCTGTACAAATGATGCCTTGTTCAGTATATCCAAACTATAACATGATGTATGAAACAGTACTGATGTTAGAACTTTCCTTTTATACTCGGCCATAACTTTTGTGCTATGAGATTTTTAACATAAATTTGAATATCACAAGATTTTGCAGACATAAAAAAAATAAGATTTACACCACATACATGACATATTTATAAATAATAATAAATCAATAATATGGCAATGTAGGACCATTTGAAAAGCCAGGTACAGTTTTGCAATATGAGTTATTGGTTCTATCAACTCCTAGTATATACTACCAGATAAAATAGCTATGTATGAAATAATGTCTATATATATGGTATTACAATCCTGTGCATGGTACAAGAAAAGATAGCACACCATAGCAATTCTACCACATGGGCAAAATATATTTCAGTTTATTATAACATTTTATTTTGTTTTTACCTAATTTTTACAATAAATATTAAAGTGTTTGCTTTGATGTTTCAAATTAACATCAGATAGCTCAGTCTTGTTTTGTATTTTATAATCTTATCTTGCATTTATTAAATTGTAAATTACTATCTACTCCCAAGTAAAAATGTATTTTTCCAGAGGGAGGATAGCTTTTAAATAATAATAATAAATGTAGGATAAAGTCTTTGAATATAAAGTTTCATCTCAATACACATAATGTGAATTAGAAAGACCACCATATGAATTCATAAGTTGCTCTAGAAGTGCAAAAAATGTTTCATGAATTTAAATCTATAATTCATATTAAATTATTACTTTATTGCATGAGAATATACAGTTTAATCATTCCATATTAAAGGTTATCTACCAGAAACTCTCTACAAGAGTTAACAATTTAAGATTACAACTATTTATCAATACTCATACTCAAAAATAAAATAAACAAAAACTTTTCTTAGCAAATTTTCTATAAAATATAATTGGATGTGCTATATACAATTTAATGGTACCTCTATAGAGAAAAAACAATGAACTTATGAAGTTAATATTTTTGACTTTCTAATTACATGTATTCGACTTAGATACAAAAAAGGGTAGCATTCTTTTCCCTAGCTTTATATACCAGTTTTGAGGTGAATATCATATTCTCCAATTTGAAGTTGATAAGAAATATAACATTTCATTTTTTAAAGGTATGTCTATCCAGGTCTAAATTCTTTAAAATGCAACATTATTTTCGTTTGTTACAGAGTTGTGAATTTAACTGTTTCATTTATTGCTTGATAATAGCATAAAAGTAATATTTTACTATTTTCTCTCCCAGAAACCACATCAGCTGGAAGTGGTAAGCATTTCACTAGTAAAGTCCAGCAGTCTTAATCATCACCAAATAATTGCTAACAATATGATGAATTTGGTATTTGTGGTGATAAATAATTGAATATATTGTGTTTGTAGATCAGTTTTAACTTTTGTAATGATATTTTGTCATTTCTTTCAGAACAAGTGTATGAACCTTCAGGTAAATTTTCCATCTTCCCAAACCCATTTTCCAAAACCTTTCGTGAAAATGTTATTTAAAATTAGTTGTTTCCTTGTATATAGCAGCACATAATAATCCTTATGCTAGTTATAATGGTATGCTTCCACTCTGTACAAATGATGCCTTGTTCAGTATATCCAAACTATAACATGATATATGAAACAGTACTGATGTTAGAACTTTCCTTTTATACTCGGCCATAACTTTTGTGCTATGAGATTTTTAACATAAATTTGAATATCACAAGATTTTGCAGACATAAAAAAAATAAGATTTACACCACATACATGACATATTTATAATTAATAATAAATCAATAATATGGCAATGTAGGACCATTTGAAAAGCCAGGTACAGTTTTGCAATATGAGTTATTGGTTCTATCAACTCCTAGTATATACTACCAGATAAAATAGCTATGTATGAAATAATGTCTATATATATGGTATTACAATCCTGTGCATGGTACAAGAAAAGATAGCACACCATAGCAATTCTACCACATGGGCAAAATACATTTCAGTTTATTATAACATTTTATTTTGTTTTTACCTAATTTTTACAATAAATATTAAAGTGTTTGCTTTGATGTTTCAAATTAACATCAGATTGCTCAATCTTGTTTTGTATTTTATAATCTTATCTTGCATTTATTAAATTGTAAATTACTATCTACTCCCAAGTAAAAATGTTCTTTTCCAGGGGGAGGATAGCTTTTGAATAATAATAATAAATGTAGGTTAAAGTCTTTGAATATAAAGTTTCATCTCAATACACATAATGTGAATTAGAAAGACCACCATATGAATTCATAAGTTGCTCTAGAAGTGCTAAAAATGTTTCATGAATTTAAAGCTATAATTCATATTAAATTATTACTTTATTGCATGAGAATATACAGTTTAATCATTCCATATTAAAGGTTATCTACCAGAAACTCTCTACAAGAGTTAACAATTTAAGATTACAACTATTTATCAATACTCATACTCAAAAATAAAATAAACAAAAACTTTTCTTAGCAAATTTTCTATAAAATATAATTGGATGTGCTATATACAATTTAATGGTACCTCTATAGAGAAAAATCAATGAACTTATGAATTTAATATTTTTGACTTTCTAATTACATGTATTCGACTTAGATACAAAAAAGGGTAGCATTCTTTTCCCTAGCTCTATATACCAGTTTTGAGGTGAATATCATATTCTCCAATTTGAAGTTGATAAGAAATATAACATTTCATTTTTTAATGGTATGTCTATCCAGATCTAAATTCTTTAAAATGCAACATTATTTTAGTTTGTTACAGAGTTGTGAATTTAACTATTTCATTTATTGCTTGTTAATAGCATAAAAGTAATATTTTACTATTTTCTCTCCCAGAAACCACATCAGCTGGAAGTGGTAAGCATTTCACTAGTAAAGTCCAGCAGTCTTAACCATCACCAAATAATTGATAACAATATGATGAATTTGGTATTTGTGGTGATAAATAATTGAATATATTGTGTTTGTAGATCAGTTTTAACTTTTGTAATGATATTTTGTCATTTCTTTCAGAACAAGTGTATGAACCTTCAGGTAAATTTTCCATCTTCCCAAACCCATTTTCCAAAACCTTTCATGAAAATGTTATTTAAAATTAGTTGTTTCCTTGTATATAGCAGCACATAATAATCCTTATGCTAGTTATAATGGTATGCTTCCACCTGGTACAAATGATGCCTTGTTCAGTATATCCAAACTATAACATGATGTATGAAACAATACTGATGTTAGAACTTTCCTTTTATACTCGGCCATAACTTTTGTGCTATGAGATTTTTAACATAAATTTGAATATTACAAGATTTTGTAGACATAAAAAAAATAAGATTTACACCACATACATGACATATTTATAAATAATAAATCAATAATATGGCAATGTGGGACCATTTAAAAGCAGGTACAGTTTTGCAATATGAGTTATTGGTTCTATCAACCCCTAGTATATACTACAAGATAAAATAGCTATGTATGAAATAATGTCTTTATATATGGTATTACAATCCTGTGCATGGTACAAGAAAAGATAGCACACCATAGCAATTCTACCACATGGGCAAAATATATTTCAGTTTATGTAACATTTTATTTTGTTTTTACCTAATTTTTATAATAAATATTGAAGTGTTTGCTTTGATATTTCAAATTAACATCAGATTGCTCAATCTTGTTTTGTATTTTATAATCTTATCTTGCATTTATTAAATTGTAAATTACTATCTAGTCCCAAGTAAAAATGTCCTTTTCCAGATGGAGGATAGCTTTTGAATAATAATAATAAATGTAGGTTAAAGTCTTTGAATATAAAGTTTCATCTCAATACACATAATGTGAATTAGAAAGACCACCATATGAATTCATAAGTTGCTCTAGAAGTGCTAAAAATGTTTCATGAATTTAAAGCTATAATTCATATTAAATTATTACTTTATTGCATGAGAATATACAGTTTAATCATTCCATATTAAAGGTTATCTACCAGAAACTCTCTACAAGAGTTAACAATTTAAGATTACAACTATTTATCAATACTCATACTCAAAAATAAAATAAACAAAAACTTTTCTTAGCAAATTTTCTATAAAATATAATTGGATGTGCTATATACAATTTAATGGTACCTCTATAGAGAAAAAACAATAAACTTATGAATTTAATATTTTTGACTTTCTAATTACATGTATTCGACTTAGATACAAAAAAGGGTAGCATTCTTTTCCCTAGCTTAATATACCAGTTTTGAGGAGAATATCATATTCTCCAATTTGAAGTTGATAAGAAATATAACATTTCATTATTTAAAGGTATGTCTATCCAGGTCTAAATTCTTTAAAATGCAACATTATTTTAGTTTGTTACAGAGTTGTGAATTTAACTGTTAATTTTTGCTTGTTAATAGCATAAAAGTAATATTTTACTATTTTCTCTCCCAGAATCCACATCAGCTGGAAGTGGTAAGCATTTCACTAGTAAAGTCCAGCAGTCTTAATCATCACCAAATAATTGCTAACAATATGATGAATTTGGTATTTGTGGTGATAAATAATTGAATATATTGTGTTTGTAGATCAGTTTTAACTTTTGTAATGATATTTTGTCATTTCTTTCAGAACAAGTGTATGAACCTTCAGGTAAATTTTCCATCTTCCCAAACCCATTTTCCAAAACCTTTCATGAAAATGTTATTTAAAATTAGTTGTTTCCTTGTATATAGCAGCACATAATAATCCTTATGCTAGTTATAATGGTATGCTTCCACTCTGTACAAATGATGCCTTGTTCAGTATATCCAAACTATAACATGATGTATGAAACAGTACTGATGTTAGAACTTTCCTTTTATACTCGGCCATAACTTTTGTGCTATGAGATTTTTAACATAAATTTGAATATCACAAGATTTTGCAGACATAAAAAAAATAAGATTTACACCACATACATGACATATTTATAAATAATAATAAATCAATAATATGGCAATGTAGGACCATTTGAAAAGCCAGGCACAGTTTTGCAATATGAGTTATTGGTTCTATCAACTCCTAGTATATACTACCAGATAAAATAGCTATGTATGAAATAATGTCTATATATATGGTATTACAATCCTGTGCATGGTAGAAGAAAAGATAGCACACCATAGCAATTCTACCACATGGGCAAAATGTATTTCAGTTTATTATAACATTTTATTTTGTTTTTACCTAATTTTTACAATAAATATTAAAGTGTTTGCTTTGATGTTTCAAATTAACATCAGATAGCTCAATCTTGTTTTGTATTTTATAATCTTATCTTGCATTTATTAAATTATAAATTACTATCTACTCCCAAGTAAAAATGTCCTTTTCCAGAGGGAGGATAGCTTTCAAATAATAATAATAAATGTAGGTTAAAGTGTTTGAATATAAAGTTTCATCTCAATACACATAATGTGAATTAGAAAGACCACCATATGAATTCATAAGTTGCTCTAGAAGTGCTAAAAATGTTTCATGAATTTAAATCTATAATTCATATTAAATTATTACTTTATTGCATGAGAATATACAGTTTAATCATTCCATATTAAAGGTTATCTACCAGAAACTCTCTACAAGAGTTAACAATTTAAGATTACAACTATTTATCAATACTCATACTCAAAAATAAAATAAACAAAAACTTTTCTTAGCAAATTTTCTATAAAATATAATTGGATGTGCTATATACAATTTAATGGTACCTCTATAGAGAAAAATCAATGAACTTATGAATTTAATATTTTTGACTTTCTAATTACATGTATTCGACTTAGATACAAAAAAGGGTAGCATTCTTTTCCCTAGCTCTATATACCAGTTTTGAGGTGAATATCATATTCTCCAATTTGAAGTTGATAAGAAATATAACATTTCATTTTTTAATGGTATGTCTATCCAGATCTAAATTCTTTAAAATGCAACATTATTTTAGTTTGTTACAGAGTTGTGAATTTAACTATTTCATTTATTGCTTGTTAATAGCATAAAAGTAATATTTTACTATTTTCTCTCCCAGAAACCACATCAGCTGGAAGTGGTAAGCATTTCACTAGTAAAGTCCAGCAGTCTTAACCATCACCAAATAATTGATAACAATATGATGAATTTGGTATTTGTGGTGATAAATAATTGAATATATTGTGTTTGTAGATCAGTTTTAACTTTTGTAATGATATTTTGTCATTTCTTTCAGAACAAGTGTATGAACCTTCAGGTAAATTTTCCATCTTCCCAAACCCATTTTCCAAAACCTTTCATGAAAATGTTATTTAAAATTAGTTGTTTCCTTGTATATAGCAGCACATAATAATCCTTATGCTAGTTATAATGGTATGCTTCCACCTGGTACAAATGATGCCTTGTTCAGTATATCCAAACTATAACATGATGTATGAAACAATACTGATGTTAGAACTTTCCTTTTATACTCGGCCATAACTTTTGTGCTATGAGATTTTTAACATAAATTTGAATATTACAAGATTTTGTAGACATAAAAAAAATAAGATTTACACCACATACATGACATATTTATAAATAATAAATCAATAATATGGCAATGTGGGACCATTTAAAAGCAGGTACAGTTTTGCAATATGAGTTATTGGTTCTATCAACCCCTAGTATATACTACAAGATAAAATAGCTATGTATGAAATAATGTCTTTATATATGGTATTACAATCCTGTGCATGGTACAAGAAAAGATAGCACACCATAGCAATTCTACCACATGGGCAAAATATATTTCAGTTTATGTAACATTTTATTTTGTTTTTACCTAATTTTTATAATAAATATTGAAGTGTTTGCTTTGATATTTCAAATTAACATCAGATTGCTCAATCTTGTTTTGTATTTTATAATCTTATCTTGCATTTATTAAATTGTAAATTACTATCTAGTCCCAAGTAAAAATGTCCTTTTCCAGATGGAGGATAGCTTTTGAATAATAATAATAAATGTAGGTTAAAGTCTTTGAATATAAAGTTTCATCTCAATACACATAATGTGAATTAGAAAGACCACCATATGAATTCATAAGTTGCTCTAGAAGTGCTAAAAATGTTTCATGAATTTAAAGCTATAATTCATATTAAATTATTACTTTATTGCATGAGAATATACAGTTTAATCATTCCATATTAAAGGTTATCTACCAGAAACTCTCTACAAGAGTTAACAATTTAAGATTACAACTATTTATCAATACTCATACTCAAAAATAAAATAAACAAAAACTTTTCTTAGCAAATTTTCTATAAAATATAATTGGATGTGCTATATACAATTTAATGGTACCTCTATAGAGAAAAAACAATAAACTTATGAATTTAATATTTTTGACTTTCTAATTACATGTATTCGACTTAGATACAAAAAAGGGTAGCATTCTTTTCCCTAGCTTAATATACCAGTTTTGAGGAGAATATCATATTCTCCAATTTGAAGTTGATAAGAAATATAACATTTCATTATTTAAAGGTATGTCTATCCAGGTCTAAATTCTTTAAAATGCAACATTATTTTAGTTTGTTACAGAGTTGTGAATTTAACTGTTAATTTTTGCTTGTTAATAGCATAAAAGTAATATTTTACTATTTTCTCTCCCAGAATCCACATCAGCTGGAAGTGGTAAGCATTTCACTAGTAAAGTCCAGCAGTCTTAATCATCACCAAATAATTGCTAACAATATGATGAATTTGGTATTTGTGGTGATAAATAATTGAATATATTGTGTTTGTAGATCAGTTTTAACTTTTGTAATGATATTTTGTCATTTCTTTCAGAACAAGTGTATGAACCTTCAGGTAAATTTTCCATCTTCCCAAACCCATTTTCCAAAACCTTTCATGAAAATGTTATTTAAAATTAGTTGTTTCCTTGTATATAGCAGCACATAATAATCCTTATGCTAGTTATAATGGTATGCTTCCACTCTGTACAAATGATGCCTTGTTCAGTATATCCAAACTATAACATGATGTATGAAACAGTACTGATGTTAGAACTTTCCTTTTATACTCGGCCATAACTTTTGTGCTATGAGATTTTTAACATAAATTTGAATATCACAAGATTTTGCAGACATAAAAAAAATAAGATTTACACCACATACATGACATATTTATAAATAATAATAAATCAATAATATGGCAATGTAGGACCATTTGAAAAGCCAGGCACAGTTTTGCAATATGAGTTATTGGTTCTATCAACTCCTAGTATATACTACCAGATAAAATAGCTATGTATGAAATAATGTCTATATATATGGTATTACAATCCTGTGCATGGTAGAAGAAAAGATAGCACACCATAGCAATTCTACCACATGGGCAAAATGTATTTCAGTTTATTATAACATTTTATTTTGTTTTTACCTAATTTTTACAATAAATATTAAAGTGTTTGCTTTGATGTTTCAAATTAACATCAGATAGCTCAATCTTGTTTTGTATTTTATAATCTTATCTTGCATTTATTAAATTATAAATTACTATCTACTCCCAAGTAAAAATGTCCTTTTCCAGAGGGAGGATAGCTTTCAAATAATAATAATAAATGTAGGTTAAAGTGTTTGAATATAAAGTTTCATCTCAATACACATAATGTGAATTAGAAAGACCACCATATGAATTCATAAGTTGCTCTAGAAGTGCTAAAAATGTTTCATGAATTTAAATCTATAATTCATATTAAATTATTACTTTATTGCATGAGAATATACAGTTTAATCATTCCATATTAAAGGTTATCTACCAGAAACTCTCTACAAGAGTTAACAATTTAAGATTACAACTATTTATCAATACTCATACTCAAAAATAAAATAAACAAAAACTTTTCTTAGCAAATTTTCTATAAAATATAATTGGATGTGCTATATACAATTTAATGGTACCTCTATAGAGAAAAAACAATGAACTT
The DNA here is from genome assembly GCA_031769625.1 of Taudactylus pleione. Taxonomy (NCBI): domain Eukaryota; kingdom Metazoa; phylum Chordata; class Amphibia; order Anura; family Myobatrachidae; genus Taudactylus; species Taudactylus pleione. Next base: position 4,629,969 of record JAUIMM010000250.1, read on the forward strand.
ATGAAGTTAATATTTTTGACTTTCTAATTACATGTATTCGACTTAGATACAAAAAAGGGTAACATTCTTTTCCCTAGCTTTATATACCAGTTTTGAGGTGAATATCATATTCTCCAATTTGAAGTTGATAAGAAATATAACATTTCATTTTTTAAAGGTATGTCTATCCAGGTCTAAATTCTTTAAAATGCAACATTATTTTCGTTTGTTACAGAGTTGTGAATTTAACTGTTTCATTTATTGCTTGTTAATAGCATAAAAGTAATATTTTACTATTTTCTCTCCCAGAAACCACATCAGCTGGAAGTGGTAAGCATTTCACTAGTAAAGTCCAGCAGTCTTAATCATCACCAAATAATTGATAACAATATGATGAATTTGGTATTTGTGGTGATAAATAATTGAATATATTGTGTTTGTAGATCAGTTTTAACTTTTGTAATGATATTTTGTCATTTCTTTCAGAACAAGTGTATGAACCTTCAGGTAAATTTTCCATCTTCCCAAACCCATTTTCCAAAACCTTTCATGAAAATGTTATTTAAAATTAGTTGTTTCCTTGTATATAGCAGCACATAATAATCCTTATGCTAGTTATAATGGTATGCTTCCACTCTGTACAAATGATGCCTTGTTCAGTATATCCAAACTATAACATGATGTATGAAACAGTACTGATGTTAGAACTTTCCTTTTATACTCGGCCATAACTTTTGTGCTATGAGATTTTTAACATAAATTTGAATATCACAAGATTTTGCAGACATAAAAAAAATAAGATTTACACCACATACATGACATATTTATAAATAATAATAAATCAATAATATGGCAATGTAGGACCATTTGAAAAGCCAGGTACAGTTTTGCAATATGAGTTATTGGTTCTATCAACTCCTAGTATATACTACCAGATAAAATAGCTATGTATGAAATAATGTCTATATATATGGTATTACAATCCTGTGCATGGTACAAGAAAAGATAGCACACCATAGCAATTCTACCACATGGGCAAAATATATTTCAGTTTATTATAACATTTTATTTTGTTTTTACCTAATTTTTACAATAAATATTAAAGTGTTTGCTTTGATGTTTCAAATTAACATCAGATAGCTCAGTCTTGTTTTGTATTTTATAATCTTATCTTGCATTTATTAAATTGTAAATTACTATCTACTCCCAAGTAAAAATGTATTTTTCCAGAGGGAGGATAGCTTTTAAATAATAATAATAAATGTAGGATAAAGTCTTTGAATATAAAGTTTCATCTCAATACACATAATGTGAATTAGAAAGACCACCATATGAATTCATAAGTTGCTCTAGAAGTGCAAAAAATGTTTCATGAATTTAAATCTATAATTCATATTAAATTATTACTTTATTGCATGAGAATATACAGTTTAATCATTCCATATTAAAGGTTATCTACCAGAAACTCTCTACAAGAGTTAACAATTTAAGATTACAACTATTTATCAATACTCATACTCAAAAATAAAATAAACAAAAACTTTTCTTAGCAAATTTTCTATAAAATATAATTGGATGTGCTATATACAATTTAATGGTACCTCTATAGAGAAAAAACAATGAACTTATGAAGTTAATATTTTTGACTTTCTAATTACATGTATTCGACTTAGATACAAAAAAGGGTAGCATTCTTTTCCCTAGCTTTATATACCAGTTTTGAGGTGAATATCATATTCTCCAATTTGAAGTTGATAAGAAATATAACATTTCATTTTTTAAAGGTATGTCTATCCAGGTCTAAATTCTTTAAAATGCAACATTATTTTCGTTTGTTACAGAGTTGTGAATTTAACTGTTTCATTTATTGCTTGATAATAGCATAAAAGTAATATTTTACTATTTTCTCTCCCAGAAACCACATCAGCTGGAAGTGGTAAGCATTTCACTAGTAAAGTCCAGCAGTCTTAATCATCACCAAATAATTGCTAACAATATGATGAATTTGGTATTTGTGGTGATAAATAATTGAATATATTGTGTTTGTAGATCAGTTTTAACTTTTGTAATGATATTTTGTCATTTCTTTCAGAACAAGTGTATGAACCTTCAGGTAAATTTTCCATCTTCCCAAACCCATTTTCCAAAACCTTTCGTGAAAATGTTATTTAAAATTAGTTGTTTCCTTGTATATAGCAGCACATAATAATCCTTATGCTAGTTATAATGGTATGCTTCCACTCTGTACAAATGATGCCTTGTTCAGTATATCCAAACTATAACATGATGTATGAAACAGTACTGATGTTAGAACTTTCCTTTTATACTCGGCCATAACTTTTGTGCTATGAGATTTTTAACATAAATTTGAATATCACAAGATTATGCAGACATAAAAAAAATAAGATTTACACCACATACATGACATATTTATAATTAATAATAAATCAATAATATGGCAATGTAGGACCATTTGAAAAGCCAGGTACAGTTTTGCAATATGAGTTATTGGTTCTATCAACTCCTAGTATATACTACCAGATAAAATAGCTATGTATGAAATAATGTCTATATATATGGTATTACAATCCTGTGCATGGTACAAGAAAAGATAGCACACCATAGCAATTCTACCACATGGGCAAAATACATTTCAGTTTATTATAACATTTTATTTTGTTTTTACCTAATTTTTACAATAAATATTAAAGTGTTTGCTTTGATGTTTCAAATTAACATCAGATTGCTCAATCTTGTTTTGTATTTTATAATCTTATCTTGCATTTATTAAATTGTAAATTACTATCTACTCCCAAGTAAAAATGTTCTTTTCCAGGGGGAGGATAGCTTTTGAATAATAATAATAAATGTAGGTTAAAGTCTTTGAATATAAAGTTTCATCTCAATACACATAATGTGAATTAGAAAGACCACCATATGAATTCATAAGTTGCTCTAGAAGTGCTAAAAATGTTTCATGAATTTAAAGCTATAATTCATATTAAATTATTACTTTATTGCATGAGAATATACAGTTTAATCATTCCATATTAAAGGTTATCTACCAGAAACTCTCTACAAGAGTTAACAATTTAAGATTACAACTATTTATCAATACTCATACTCAAAAATAAAATAAACAAAAACTTTTCTTAGCAAATTTTCTATAAAATATAATTGGATGTGCTATATACAATTTAATGGTACCTCTATAGAGAAAAATCAATGAACTTATGAATTTAATATTTTTGACTTTCTAATTACATGTATTCGACTTAGATACAAAAAAGGGTAGCATTCTTTTCCCTAGCTCTATATACCAGTTTTGAGGTGAATATCATATTCTCCAATTTGAAGTTGATAAGAAATATAACATTTCATTTTTTAATGGTATGTCTATCCAGATCTAAATTCTTTAAAATGCAACATTATTTTAGTTTGTTACAGAGTTGTGAATTTAACTATTTCATTTATTGCTTGTTAATAGCATAAAAGTAATATTTTACTATTTTCTCTCCCAGAAACCACATCAGCTGGAAGTGGTAAGCATTTCACTAGTAAAGTCCAGCAGTCTTAACCATCACCAAATAATTGATAACAATATGATGAATTTGGTATTTGTGGTGATAAATAATTGAATATATTGTGTTTGTAGATCAGTTTTAACTTTTGTAATGATATTTTGTCATTTCTTTCAGAACAAGTGTATGAACCTTCAGGTAAATTTTCCATCTTCCCAAACCCATTTTCCAAAACCTTTCATGAAAATGTTATTTAAAATTAGTTGTTTCCTTGTATATAGCAGCACATAATAATCCTTATGCTAGTTATAATGGTATGCTTCCACCCGGTACAAATGATGCCTTGTTCAGTATATCCAAACTATAACATGATGTATGAAACAATACTGATGTTAGAACTTTCCTTTTATACTCGGCCATAACTTTTGTGCTATGAGATTTTTAACATAAATTTGAATATTACAAGATTTTGTAGACATAAAAAAAATAAGATTTACACCACATACATGACATATTTATAAATAATAAATCAATAATATGGCAATGTGGGACCATTTAAAAGCAGGTACAGTTTTGCAATATGAGTTATTGGTTCTATCAACCCCTAGTATATACTACAAGATAAAATAGCTATGTATGAAATAATGTCTTTATATATGGTATTACAATCCTGTGCATGGTACAAGAAAAGATAGCACACCATAGCAATTCTACCACATGGGCAAAATATATTTCAGTTTATTATAACATTTTATTTTGTTTTTACCTAATTTTTACAATAAATATTAAAGTGTTTGCTTTGATGTTTCAAATTAACATCAGATTGCTCAATCTTGTTTTGTATTTTATAATCTTATCTTGCATTTATTAAATTGTAAATTACTATCTACTCCCAAGTAAAAATGTTCTTTTCCAGGGGGAGGATAGCTTTTGAATAATAATAATAAATGTAGGTTAAAGTCTTTGAATATAAAGTTTCATCTCAATACACATAATGTGAATTAGAAAGACCACCATATGAATTCATAAGTTGCTCTAGAAGTGCTAAAAATGTTTCATGAATTTAAAGCTATAATTCATATTAAATTATTACTTTATTGCATGAGAATATACAGTTTAATCATTCCATATTAAAGGTTATCTACCAGAAACTCTCTACAAGAGTTAACAATTTAAGATTACAACTATTTATCAATACTCATACTCAAAAATAAAATAAACAAAAACTTTTCTTAGCAAATTTTCTATAAAATATAATTGGATGTGCTATATACAATTTAATGGTACCTCTATAGAGAAAAATCAATGAACTTATGAATTTAATATTTTTGACTTTCTAATTACATGTATTCGACTTAGATACAAAAAAGGGTAGCATTCTTTTCCCTAGCTCTATATACCAGTTTTGAGGTGAATATCATATTCTCCAATTTGAAGTTGATAAGAAATATAACATTTCATTTTTTAATGGTATGTCTATCCAGATCTAAATTCTTTAAAATGCAACATTATTTTAGTTTGTTACAGAGTTGTGAATTTAACTATTTCATTTATTGCTTGTTAATAGCATAAAAGTAATATTTTACTATTTTCTCTCCCAGAAACCACATCAGCTGGAAGTGGTAAGCATTTCACTAGTAAAGTCCAGCAGTCTTAACCATCACCAAATAATTGATAACAATATGATGAATTTGGTATTTGTGGTGATAAATAATTGAATATATTGTGTTTGTAGATCAGTTTTAACTTTTGTAATGATATTTTGTCATTTCTTTCAGAACAAGTGTATGAACCTTCAGGTAAATTTTCCATCTTCCCAAACCCATTTTCCAAAACCTTTCATGAAAATGTTATTTAAAATTAGTTGTTTCCTTGTATATAGCAGCACATAATAATCCTTATGCTAGTTATAATGGTATGCTTCCACCCGGTACAAATGATGCCTTGTTCAGTATATCCAAACTATAACATGATGTATGAAACAATACTGATGTTAGAACTTTCCTTTTATACTCGGCCATAACTTTTGTGCTATGAGATTTTTAACATAAATTTGAATATTACAAGATTTTGTAGACATAAAAAAAATAAGATTTACACCACATACATGACATATTTATAAATAATAAATCAATAATATGGCAATGTGGGACCATTTAAAAGCAGGTACAGTTTTGCAATATGAGTTATTGGTTCTATCAACCCCTAGTATATACTACAAGATAAAATAGCTATGTATGAAATAATGTCTTTATATATGGTATTACAATCCTGTGCATGGTACAAGAAAAGATAGCACACCATAGCAATTCTACCACATGGGCAAAATATATTTCAGTTTATGTAACATTTTATTTTGTTTTTACCTAATTTTTATAATAAATATTAAAGTGTTTGCTTTGATATTTCAAATTAACATCAGATTGCTCAATCTTGTTTTGTATTTTATAATCTTATCTTGCATTTATTAAATTGTAAATTACTATCTAGTCCCAAGTAAAAATGTCCTTTTCCAGATGGAGGATAGCTTTTGAATAATAATAATAAATGTAGGTTAAAGTCTTTGAATATAAAGTTTCATCTCAATACACATAATGTGAATTAGAAAGACCACCATATGAATTCATAAGTTGCTCTAGAAGTGCTAAAAATGTTTCATGAATTTAAAGCTATAATTCATATTAAATTATTACTTTATTGCATGAGAATATACAGTTTAATCATTCCATATTAAAGGTTATCTACCAGAAACTCTCTACAAGAGTTAACAATTTAAGATTACAACTATTTATCAATACTCATACTCAAAAATAAAATAAACAAAAACTTTTCTTAGCAAATTTTCTATAAAATATAATTGGATGTGCTATATACAATTTAATGGTACCTCTATAGAGAAAAAACAATAAACTTATGAATTTAATATTTTTGACTTTCTAATTACATGTATTCGACTTAGATACAAAAAAGGGTAGCATTCTTTTCCCTAGCTTAATATACCAGTTTTGAGGAGAATATCATATTCTCCAATTTGAAGTTGATAAGAAATATAACATTTCATTATTTAAAGGTATGTCTATCCAGGTCTAAATTCTTTAAAATGCAACATTATTTTAGTTTGTTACAGAGTTGTGAATTTAACTGTTAATTTTTGCTTGTTAATAGCATAAAAGTAATATTTTACTATTTTCTCTCCCAGAATCCACATCAGCTGGAAGTGGTAAGCATTTCACTAGTAAAGTCCAGCAGTCTTAATCATCACCAAATAATTGCTAACAATATGATGAATTTGGTATTTGTGGTGATAAATAATTGAATATATTGTGTTTGTAGATCAGTTTTAACTTTTGTAATGATATTTTGTCATTTCTTTCAGAACAAGTGTATGAACCTTCAGGTAAATTTTCCATCTTCCCAAACCCATTTTCCAAAACCTTTCATGAAAATGTTATTTAAAATTAGTTGTTTCCTTGTATATAGCAGCACATAATAATCCTTATGCTAGTTATAATGGTATGCTTCCACTCTGTACAAATGATGCCTTGTTCAGTATATCCAAACTATAACATGATGTATGAAACAGTACTGATGTTAGAACTTTCCTTTTATACTCGGCCATAACTTTTGTGCTATGAGATTTTTAACATAAATTTGAATATCACAAGATTTTGCAGACATAAAAAAAATAAGATTTACACCACATACATGACATATTTATAAATAATAATATCAATAATATGGCAATGTAGGACCATTTGAAAAGCCAGGCACAGTTTTGCAATATGAGTTATTGGTTCTATCAACTCCTAGTATATACTACCAGATAAAATAGCTATGTATGAAATAATGTCTATATATATGGTATTACAATCCTGTGCATGGTAGAAGAAAAGATAGCACACCATAGCAATTCTACCACATGGGCAAAATGTATTTCAGTTTATTATAACATTTTATTTTGTTTTTACCTAATTTTTACAATAAATATTAAAGTGTTTGCTTTGATGTTTCAAATTAACATCAGATAGCTCAATCTTGTTTTGTATTTTATAATCTTATCTTGCATTTATTAAATTATAAATTACTATCTACTCCCAAGTAAAAATGTCCTTTTCCAGAGGGAGGATAGCTTTCAAATAATAATAATAAATGTAGGTTAAAGTGTTTGAATATAAAGTTTCATCTCAATACACATAATGTGAATTAGAAAGACCACCATATGAATTCATAAGTTGCTCTAGAAGTGCTAAAAATGTTTCATGAATTTAAATCTATAATTCATATTAAATTATTACTTTATTGCATGAGAATATACAGTTTAATCATTCCATATTAAAGGTTATCTACCAGAAACTCTCTACAAGAGTTAACAATTTAAGATTACAACTATTTATCAATACTCATACTCAAAAATAAAATAAACAAAAACTTTTCTTAGCAAATTTTCTATAAAATATAATTGGATGTGCTATATACAATTTAATGGTACCTCTATAGAGAAAAAACAATGAACTTATGAAGTTAATATTTTTGACTTTCTAATTACATGTATTCGACTTAGATACAAAAAAGGGTAGCATTCTTTTCCCTAGCTTTATATACCAGTTTTGAGGTGAATATCATATTCTCCAATTTGAAGTTGATAAGAAATATAACATTTCATTTTTTAAAGGTATGTCTATCCAGGTCTAAATTCTTTAAAATGCAACATTATTTTCGTTTGTTACAGAGTTGTGAATTTAACTGTTTCATTTATTGCTTGATAATAGCATAAAAGTAATATTTTACTATTTTCTCTCCCAGAAACCACATCAGCTGGAAGTGGTAAGCATTTCACTAGTAAAGTCCAGCAGTCTTAATCATCACCAAATAATTGCTAACAATATGATGAATTTGGTATTTGTGGTGATAAATAATTGAATATATTGTGTTTGTAGATCAGTTTTAACTTTTGTAATGATATTTTGTCATTTCTTTCAGAACAAGTGTATGAACCTTCAGGTAAATTTTCCATCTTCCCAAACCCATTTTCCAAAACCTTTCGTGAAAATGTTATTTAAAATTAGTTGTTTCCTTGTATATAGCAGCACATAATAATCCTTATGCTAGTTATAATGGTATGCTTCCACTCTGTACAAATGATGCCTTGTTCAGTATATCCAAACTATAACATGATGTATGAAACAGTACTGATGTTAGAACTTTCCTTTTATACTCGGCCATAACTTTTGTGCTATGAGATTTTTAACATAAATTTGAATATCACAAGATTTTGCAGACATAAAAAAAATAAGATTTACACCACATACATGACATATTTATAATTAATAATAAATCAATAATATGGCAATGTAGGACCATTTGAAAAGCCAGGTACAGTTTTGCAATATGAGTTATTGGTTCTATCAACTCCTAGTATATACTACCAGATAAAATAGCTATGTATGAAATAATGTCTATATATATGGTATTACAATCCTGTGCATGGTACAAGAAAAGATAGCACACCATAGCAATTCTACCACATGGGCAAAATATATTTCAGTTTATTATAACATTTTATTTTGTTTTTACCTAATTTTTACAATAAATATTAAAGTGTTTGCTTTGATGTTTCAAATTAACATCAGATAGCTCAGTCTTGTTTTGTATTTTATAATCTTATCTTGCATTTATTAAATTGTAAATTACTATCTACTCCCAAGTAAAAATGTATTTTTCCAGAGGGAGGATAGCTTTTAAATAATAATAATAAATGTAGGATAAAGTCTTTGAATATAAAGTTTCATCTCAATACACATAATGTGAATTAGAAAGACCACCATATGAATTCATAAGTTGCTCTAGAAGTGCAAAAAATGTTTCATGAATTTAAATCTATAATTCATATTAAATTATTACTTTATTGCATGAGAATATACAGTTTAATCATTCCATATTAAAGGTTATCTACCAGAAACTCTCTACAAGAGTTAACAATTTAAGATTACAACTATTTATCAATACTCATACTCAAAAATAAAATAAACAAAAACTTTTCTTACCAAATTTTCTATAAAATATAATTGGATGTGCTATATACAATTTAATGGTACCTCTATAGAGAAAAAACAATGAACTTATGAAGTTAATATTTTTGACTTTCTAATTACATGTATTCGACTTAGATACAAAAAAGGGTAGCATTCTTTTCCCTAGCTTTATATACCAGTTTTGAGGTGAATATCATATTCTCCAATTTGAAGTTGATAAGAAATATAACATTTCATTTTTTAAAGGTATGTCTATCCAGGTCTAAATTCTTTAAAATGCAACATTATTTTCGTTTGTTACAGAGTTGTGAATTTAACTGTTTCATTTATTGCTTGATAATAGCATAAAAGTAATATTTTACTATTTTCTCTCCCAGAAACCACATCAGCTGGAAGTGGTAAGCATTTCACTAGTAAAGTCCAGCAGTCTTAATCATCACCAAATAATTGCTAACAATATGATGAATTTGGTATTTGTGGTGATAAATAATTGAATATATTGTGTTTGTAGATCAGTTTTAACTTTTGTAATGATATTTTGTCATTTCTTTCAGAACAAGTGTATGAACCTTCAGGTAAATTTTCCATCTTCCCAAACCCATTTTCCAAAACCTTTCGTGAAAATGTTATTTAAAATTAGTTGTTTCCTTGTATATAGCAGCACATAATAATCCTTATGCTAGTTATAATGGTATGCTTCCACTCTGTACAAATGATGCCTTGTTCAGTATATCCAAACTATAACATGATGTATGAAACAGTACTGATGTTAGAACTTTCCTTTTATACTCGGCCATAACTTTTGTGCTATGAGATTTTTAACATAAATTTGAATATCACAAGATTTTGCAGACATAAAAAAAATAAGATTTACACCACATACGTGACATATTTATAATTAATAATAAATCAATAATATGGCAATGTAGGACCATTTGAAAAGCCAGGTACAGTTTTGCAATATGAGTTATTGGTTCTATCAACTCCTAGTATATACTACCAGATAAAATAGCTATGTATGAAATAATGTCTATATATATGGTATTACAATCCTGTGCATGGTACAAGAAAAGATAGCACACCATAGCAATTCTACCACATGGGCAAAATATATTTCAGTTTATTATAACATTTTATTTTGTTTTTACCTAATTTTTACAATAAATATTAAAGTGTTTGCTTTGATGTTTCAAATTAACATCAGATAGCTCAATCTTGTTTTGTATTTTATAATCTTATCTTGCATTTATTAAATTGTAAATTACTATCTACTCCCAAGTAAAAATATCCTTTTCCAGAGGGAGGATAGCTTTTAAATATTAATAATAAATGTAGGTTAAAGTGTTTGAATATAAAGTTTCATCTCAATACACATAATGTGAATTAGAAAGACCACCATATGAATTCATAAGTTGCTCTAGAAGTGCTAAAATGTTTAATGAATTTAAATCTATAATACATATTAAATTATTACTTTATTGCATGAGAATATACAGTTGAATCATTCCATATTAAAGGTTATCTACCAGAAACTCTCTACAAGAGTTAACAATTTAAGATTACAACTATTTATCAATACTCATACTCAAAAATAAAATAAACAAAAACTTTTCTTAGCAAATTTTCTATAAAATATAATTGGATGTGCTATATACAATTTAATGGTACCTCTATAGAGAAAAAACAATGAACTTATGAAGTTAATATTTTTGACTTTCTAATTACATGTATTCGACTTAGATACAAAAAAGGGTAGCATTCTTTTCCCTAGCTTTATATACCAGTTTTGAGGTGAATATCATATTCTCCAATTTGAAGTTGATAAGAAATATAACATTTCATTTTTTAAAGGTATGTCTATCCAGGTCTAAATTCTTTAAAATGCAACATTATTTTAGTTTGTTACAGAGTTGTGAATTTAACTGTTTCATTTATTGCTTGTTAATAGCATAAAAGTAATATTTTACTATTTTCTCTCCCAGAAACCACATCAGCTGGAAGTGGTAAGCATTTCACTAGTAAAGTCCAGCAGTCTTAATCATCACCAAATAATTGATAACAATATGATGAATTTGGTATTTGTGGTGATAAATAATTGAATATATTGTGTTTGTAGATCAGTTTTAACTTTTGTAATGATATTTTGTATTTTCTTTCAGAACAAGTGTATGAACCTTCAGGTAAATTTTCCATCTTCCCAAACCCATTTTCCAAAACCTTTCATGAAAATGTTTTTTAAAATTAGTTGTTTCCTTGTATATAGCAGCACATAATAATCCTTATGCTAGTTATAATGGTATGCTTCCACTCGGTACAAATGATGCCTTGTTCAGTATATCCAAACTATAACATGATGTATGAAACAATACTGATGTTAGAACTTTCCTTTTATACTCGGCCATAACTTTTATGCTATGAGATTTTTAACATAAATTTGAATATCACAAGATTTTGCAGACATAAAAAAAATAAGATTTACACCACATACATGACATATTTATAAATAATAATAAATCAATAATATGGCAATGTGGGACCATTTGAAAAGCCAGGTACAGTTTTGAAATATGAGTTATTGGTTCTATCAACTGCTAGTATATACTACCAGATAAAATAGCTATGTATGAAATAATGTCTATATATATGGTATTACAATCCTGTGCATGGTACAAGAAAAGATAGCACACCATAGCAATTCTACCACATGGGCAAAATATATTTCAGTTTATTATAACATTTTATTTTGTTTTTACCTAATTTTTACAATAAATATTAAAGTGTTTGCTTTGATGTTTCAAATTAACATCAGATAGCTCAATCTTGTTTTGTATTTTATAATCTTATCTTGCATTTATTAAATTGTAAATTACTATCTACTCCCAAGTAAAAATGTCCTTTTCCACAGGGAGGATAGCTTTTAAATAATAATAATAAATGTAGGTTAAAGTCTTTGAATATAAAGTTTCATCTCAATACACATAATGTGAATTAGAAAGACCACCATATGAATTCATAAGTTGCTCTAGAAGTGCTAAAAATGTTTCATGAATTTAAATCTATAATTCATATTAAATTATTAGTTTTTTGCATGAGAATATACAGTTTAATCATTCCATATTAAAGGTTATCTACCAGAAACTCTCTACAAGAGTTGACAATTTAAGATTACAACTATTTATCAATACTCATACTCAAAAATAAAATAAACAAAAACTTTTCTTAGCAAATTTTCTATAAAATATAATTGGATGTGCTATATACAATTTAATGGTACCTCTATAGAGAAAAAACAATGAACTTATGAAGTTAATATTTTTGACTTTCTAATTACATGTATTCGACTTAGATACAAAAAAGGGTAGCATTCTTTTCCCTCGCTTTATATACCAGTTTTGAGGTGAATATCATATTCTCCAATTTGAAGTTGATAAGAAATATAACATTTCATTTTTTAAAGGTATGTCTATCCAGGTCTAAATTCTTTAAAATGCAACATTATTTTAGTTTGTTACAGGGTTGTGAATTTAACTGTTAATTTTTGCTTGTTAATAGCATAAAAGTAATATTTTACTATTTTCTCTCCCAGAAACCACATCAGCTGGAAGTGGTAAGCATTTCACTAGTAAAGTCCAGCAGTCTTAATCATCACCAAATAATTTTTAATAATATGATGAATTTGGTATTTGTGGTGATAAATAATTGAATATATTGTGTTTGTAGATCAGTTTTAACTTTTGTAATGATATTTTGTCATTTCTTTCAGAACAAGTGTATGAACCTTCAGGTAAATTTTCCATCTTCCCAAACACATTTTCCAAAACCTTTCATGAAAATGTTTTTTAAAATTAGTTGTTTCCTTGTATATAGCAGCACATAATAATCCTTATGCTAGTTATAATGGTATGCTTCCACTCGGTACAAATGATGCCTTGTTCAGTATATCCAAACTATAACATGATGTATGAAACAATACTGATGTTAGAACTTTCCTTTTAAACTCGGGCATAACTTTTGTGCTATGAGATTTTTAACATAAATTTGAATATCACAAGATTTTGCAGACATAAAAAAAATAAGATTTACACCACATACATGACATATTTATAAATAATAATAAATCAATAATATGGCAATGTAGGACCATTTGAAAAGCCAGGTACAGTTTTGCAATATGAGTTATTGGTTCTATCAACTCCTAGTATATAAAATGAGATAAAATAGCTATGTATGAAATAATGTCTATATATATGGTATTACAATCCTGTGCATTTTACAAGAAAAGATAGCACACCATAGCAATTCTACCATATGGGCAAAATATATTTCAGTTTATTATAACATTTTATTTTGTTTTTACCTAAATTTTACAATAAATATTACAGTGTTTGCTTTGATGTTTCAAATTAACATCAGATTGCTCAATCTTGTTTTGTATTTTATAATCTTATCTTGCATTTATTAAATTGTAAATTACTATCTAGCCCCAAGCAAAAATGTCCTTTTCCAGAGGGAGGATAGCTTTTGAATAATAATAATAAATGTAGGTTAAAGTCTTTGAATATAAAGTTTAATCTCAATACACATAATGTGAATTAGAAAGACCACCAAATGAATTCATAAGTTGCTCTAGAAGTGCTAAAAATGTTTCATGAATTTAAAGCTATAATTCATATTAAATTATTACTTTATTGCATAAGAATATACAGTTTAATCATTCCATATTAAAGGTTATCTTCCAGAAACTCTCTACAAGAGTTAACAATTTAAGATTACAACTATTTATCAATACTCATACTCAAAAAAAATAAACAAAAACTTTTCTTAGCAAATTTTCTATAAAATATAATTGGATGTGCTATATACAATTTAATGGTACCTCTATAGAGAAAAAACAATGAACTTATGAAGTTAATATTTTTGACTTTCTAATTACATGTATTCGACTTAGATACAAAAAAGGGTAGCATTCTTTTCCCTAGCTTTATATACCAGTTTTGAGGTGAATATCATATTCTCCAATTTGAAGTTGATAAGAAATATAACATTTCATTTTTTAAAGGTATGTCTATCCAGGTCTAAATTCTTTAAAATGCAACATTATTTTAGTTTGTTACAGAGTTGTGAATTTAACTATTTCATTTATTGCTTGTTAATAGCATAAAAGTAATATTTTACTATTTTCTCTCCCAGAAACCACATCAGCTGGAAGTGGTAAGCATTTCACTAGTAAAGTCCAGCAGTCTTAATCATCACCAAATAATTGATAACAATATGACGAATTTGGTATTTATGGTGATAAATAATTGAATATATTGTGTTTGTAGATCAGTTTTAACTTTTGTAATGATATTTTGTAATTTCTTTCAGAACAAGTGTATGAACCTTCAGGTAAATTTTCCATCTTCTCAAACCCATTTTCCAAAACCTTTCATGAAAATTTTATTTAAAATTAGTTGTTTCCTTGTATGTAGCAGCACATAATAATCCTTATGCTAGTTATAATGGTATGCTTCCACTCTGTACAAATGATGCCTTGTTCAGAATATCCAAACTATAACATGATATATGAAACAATACTGATGTTAGAACTTTCCTTTATACTTGGCCATAACTTTTGTGCTATGAGATTTTTAACATAAATTTGAATATCACAAGATTTTGCAGACATAAAAAAAATAAGATTTACACCACATACATGACATATTTATAAATAATAATAAATCAATAATATGGCAATGTGGGACCATTTGAAAAGCCAGGTACAGTTTTGAAATATGAGTTATTGGTTCTATCAACTCCTAGTATATACTTCGAGATAAAATAGCTATGTATGAAATAAAGTCTATATATATGGTATTACAATCCTGTGCATGGTACAAGAAAAGATAGCACACCATAGCAATTCTACCACATGGGCAAAATACATTTCAGTTTATTATAACATTTTATTTTGTTTTTACCTAATTTTTACAATAAATATTAAAGTGTTTGCTTTGATGTTTCAAATTAACATCAGATTGCTCAATCTTGTTTTGTATTTTATAATCTTATCTTGCATTTATTAAATTGTAAATTACTATCTACTCCCAAGTAAAAATGTTCTTTTCCAGGGGGAGGATAGCTTTTGAATAATAATAATAATAAATGTAGGTTAAAGTCTTTGAATATAAAGTTTCATCTCAATACACATAATGTGAATTAGAAAGACCACCATATGAATTCATAAGTTGCTCTAGAAGTGCTAAAAATGTTTCATGAATTTAAAGCTATAATTCATATTAAATTATTACTTTATTGCATGAGAATATACAGTTGAATCATTCCATATTAAAGGTTATCTACCAGAAACTCTCTACAAGAGTTAACAATTTAAGATTACAACTATTTATCAATACTCATACTCAAAAATAAAATAAACAAAAACTTTTCTTAGCAAATTTTCTATAAAATATAATTGGATGTGCTATATACAATTTAATGGTACCTCTATAGAGAAAAAACAATGAACTTATGAAGTTAATATTTTTGACTTTCTAATTACATGTATTCGACTTAGATACAAAAAAGGGTAGCATTCTTTTCCCTAGCTTTATATACCAGTTTTGAGGTGAATATCATATTCTCCAATTTGAAGTTGATAAGAAATATAACATTTCATTTTTTAAAGGTATGTCTATCCAGGTCTAAATTCTTTAAAATGCAACATTATTTTAGTTTGTTACAGAGTTGTGAATTTAACTGTTTCATTTATTGCTTGTTAATAGCATAAAAGTAATATTTTACTATTTTCTCTCCCAGAAACCACATCAGCTGGAAGTGGTAAGCATTTCACTAGTAAAGTCCAGCAGTCTTAATCATCACCAAATAATTGATAACAATATGATGAATTTGGTATTTGTGGTGATAAATAATTGAATATATTGTGTTTGTAGATCAGTTTTAACTTTTGTAATGATATTTTGTATTTTCTTTCAGAACAAGTGTATGAACCTTCAGGTAAATTTTCCATCTTCCCAAACCCATTTTCCAAAACCTTTCATGAAAATGTTTTTTAAAATTAGTTGTTTCCTTGTATATAGCAGCACATAATAATCCTTATGCTAGTTATAATGGTATGCTTCCACTCTGTACAAATGATGCCTTGTTCAGTATATCCAAACTATAACATGATGTATGAAACAATACTGATGTTAGAACTTTCCTTTTATACTCGGCCATAACTTTTATGCTATGAGATTTTTAACATAAATTTGAATATCACAAGATTTTGCAGACATAAAAAAAATAAGATTTACACCACATACATGACATATTTATAAATAATAATAAATCAATAATATGGCAATGTGGGACCATTTGAAAAGCCAGGTACAGTTTTGAAATATGAGTTATTGGTTCTATCAACTGCTAGTATATACTACCAGATAAAATAGCTATGTATGAAATAATGTCTATATATATGGTATTACAATCCTGTGCATGGTACAAGAAAAGATAGCACACCATAGCAATTCTACCACATGGGCAAAATATATTTCAGTTTATTATAACATTTTATTTTGTTTTTACCTAATTTTTACAATAAATATTAAAGTGTTTGCTTTGATGTTTCAAATTAACATCAGATAGCTCAATCTTGTTTTGTATTTTATAATCTTATCTTGCATTTATTAAATTGTAAATTACTATCTACTCCCAAGTAAAAATGTCCTTTTCCACAGGGAGGATAGCTTTTAAATAATAATAATAAATGTAGGTTAAAGTCTTTGAATATAAAGTTTCATCTCAATACACATAATGTGAATTAGAAAGACCACCATATGAATTCATAAGTTGCTCTAGAAGTGCTAAAAATGTTTCATGAATTTAAATCTATAATTCATATTAAATTATTAGTTTTTTGCATGAGAATATACAGTTTAATCATTCCATATTAAAGGTTATCTACCAGAAACTCTCTACAAGAGTTGACAATTTAAGATTACAACTATTTATCAATACTCATACTCAAAAATAAAATAAACAAAAACTTTTCTTAGCAAATTTTCTATAAAATATAATTGGATGTGCTATATACAATTTAATGGTACCTCTATAGAGAAAAAACAATGAACTTATGAAGTTAATATTTTTGACTTTCTAATTACATGTATTCGACTTAGATACAAAAAAGGGTAGCATTCTTTTCCCTCGCTTTATATACCAGTTTTGAGGTGAATATCATATTCTCCAATTTGAAGTTGATAAGAAATATAACATTTCATTTTTTAAAGGTATGTCTATCCAGGTCTAAATTCTTTAAAATGCAACATTATTTTAGTTTGTTACAGGGTTGTGAATTTAACTGTTAATTTTTGCTTGTTAATAGCATAAAAGTAATATTTTACTATTTTCTCTCCCAGAAACCACATCAGCTGGAAGTGGTAAGCATTTCACTAGTAAAGTCCAGCAGTCTTAATCATCACCAAATAATTTTTAATAATATGATGAATTTGGTATTTGTGGTGATAAATAATTGAATATATTGTGTTTGTAGATCAGTTTTAACTTTTGTAATGATATTTTGTCATTTCTTTCAGAACAAGTGTATGAACCTTCAGGTAAATTTTCCATCTTCCCAAACACATTTTCCAAAACCTTTCATGAAAATGTTTTTTAAAATTAGTTGTTTCCTTGTATATAGCAGCACATAATAATCCTTATGCTAGTTATAATGGTATGCTTCCACTCGGTACAAATGATGCCTTGTTCAGTATATCCAAACTATAACATGATGTATGAAACAATACTGATGTTAGAACTTTCCTTTTAAACTCGGGCATAACTTTTGTGCTATGAGATTTTTAACATAAATTTGAATATCACAAGATTTTGCAGACATAAAAAAAATAAGATTTACACCACATACATGACATATTTATAAATAATAATAAATCAATAATATGGCAATGTAGGACCATTTGAAAAGCCAGGTACAGTTTTGCAATATGAGTTATTGGTTCTATCAACTCCTAGTATATAAAATGAGATAAAATAGCTATGTATGAAATAATGTCTATATATATGGTATTACAATCCTGTGCATTTTACAAGAAAAGATAGCACACCATAGCAATTCTACCATATGGGCAAAATATATTTCAGTTTATTATAACATTTTATTTTGTTTTTACCTAAATTTTACAATAAATATTACAGTGTTTGCTTTGATGTTTCAAATTAACATCAGATTGCTCAATCTTGTTTTGTATTTTATAATCTTATCTTGCATTTATTAAATTGTAAATTACTATCTAGCCCCAAGCAAAAATGTCCTTTTCCAGAGGGAGGATAGCTTTTGAATAATAATAATAAATGTAGGTTAAAGTCTTTGAATATAAAGTTTAATCTCAATACACATAATGTGAATTAGAAAGACCACCAAATGAATTCATAAGTTGCTCTAGAAGTGCTAAAAATGTTTCATGAATTTAAAGCTATAATTCATATTAAATTATTACTTTATTGCATAAGAATATACAGTTTAATCATTCCATATTAAAGGTTATCTTCCAGAAACTCTCTACAAGAGTTAACAATTTAAGATTACAACTATTTATCAATACTCATACTCAAAAAAAATAAACAAAAACTTTTCTTAGCAAATTTTCTATAAAATATAATTGGATGTGCTATATACAATTTAATGGTACCTCTATAGAGAAAAAACAATGAACTTATGAAGTTAATATTTTTGACTTTCTAATTACATGTATTCGACTTAGATACAAAAAAGGGTAGCATTCTTTTCCCTAGCTTTATATACCAGTTTTGAGGTGAATATCATATTCTCCAATTTGAAGTTGATAAGAAATATAACATTTCATTTTTTAAAGGTATGTCTATCCAGGTCTAAATTCTTTAAAATGCAACATTATTTTAGTTTGTTACAGAGTTGTGAATTTAACTATTTCATTTATTGCTTGTTAATAGCATAAAAGTAATATTTTACTATTTTCTCTCCCAGAAACCACATCAGCTGGAAGTGGTAAGCATTTCACTAGTAAAGTCCAGCAGTCTTAATCATCACCAAATAATTGATAACAATATGACGAATTTGGTATTTATGGTGATAAATAATTGAATATATTGTGTTTGTAGATCAGTTTTAACTTTTGTAATGATATTTTGTAATTTCTTTCAGAACAAGTGTATGAACCTTCAGGTAAATTTTCCATCTTCTCAAACCCATTTTCCAAAACCTTTCATGAAAATTTTATTTAAAATTAGTTGTTTCCTTGTATGTAGCAGCACATAATAATCCTTATGCTAGTTATAATGGTATGCTTCCACTCTGTACAAATGATGCCTTGTTCAGAATATCCAAACTATAACATGATATATGAAACAATACTGATGTTAGAACTTTCCTTTATACTTGGCCATAACTTTTGTGCTATGAGATTTTTAACATAAATTTGAATATCACAAGATTTTGCAGACATAAAAAAAATAAGATTTACACCACATACATGACATATTTATAAATAATAATAAATCAATAATATGGCAATGTGGGACCATTTGAAAAGCCAGGTACAGTTTTGAAATATGAGTTATTGGTTCTATCAACTCCTAGTATATACTTCGAGATAAAATAGCTATGTATGAAATAAAGTCTATATATATGGTATTACAATCCTGTGCATGGTACAAGAAAAGATAGCACACCATAGCAATTCTACCACATGGGCAAAATACATTTCAGTTTATTATAACATTTTATTTTGTTTTTACCTAATTTTTACAATAAATATTAAAGTGTTTGCTTTGATGTTTCAAATTAACATCAGATTGCTCAATCTTGTTTTGTATTTTATAATCTTATCTTGCATTTATTAAATTGTAAATTACTATCTACTCCCAAGTAAAAATGTTCTTTTCCAGGGGGAGGATAGCTTTTGAATAATAATAATAATAAATGTAGGTTAAAGTCTTTGAATATAAAGTTTCATCTCAATACACATAATGTGAATTAGAAAGACCACCATATGAATTCATAAGTTGCTCTAGAAGTGCTAAAAATGTTTCATGAATTTAAAGCTATAATTCATATTAAATTATTACTTTATTGCATGAGAATATACAGTTTAATCATTCCATATTAAAGGTTATCTACCAGAAACTCTCTACAAGAGTTAACAATTTAAGATTACAACTATTTATCAATACTCATACTCAAAAATAAAATAAACAAAAACTTTTCTTAGCAAATTTTCTATAAAATATAATTGGATGTGCTATATACAATTTAATGGTACCTCTATAGAGAAAAATCAATGAACTTATGAATTTAATATTTTTGACTTTCTAATTACATGTATTCGACTTAGATACAAAAAAGGGTAGCATTCTTTTCCCTAGCTCTATATACCAGTTTTGAGGTGAATATCATATTCTCCAATTTGAAGTTGATAAGAAATATAACATTTCATTTTTTAAAGGTATGTCTATCCAGATCTAAATTCTTTAAAATGCAACATTATTTTCGTTTGTTACAGAGTTGTGAATTTAACTATTTCATTTATTGCTTGTTAATAGCATAAAAGTAATATTTTACTATTTTCTCTCCCAGAAACCACATCAGCTGGAAGTGGTAAGCATTTCACTAGTAAAGTCCAGCAGTCTTAACCATCACCAAATAATTGATAACAATATGATGAATTTGGTATTTGTGGTGATAAATAATTGAATATATTGTGTTTGTAGATCAGTTTTAACTTTTGTAATGATATTTTGTCATTTCTTTCAGAACAAGTGTATGAACCTTCAGGTAAATTTTCCATCTTCCCAAACCCATTTTCCAAAACCTTTCATGAAAATGTTATTTAAAATTAGTTGTTTCCTTGTATATAGCAGCACATAATAATCCTTATGCTAGTTATAATGGTATGCTTCCACCCGGTACAAATGATGCCTTGTTCAGTATATCCAAACTATAACATGATGTATGAAACAATACTGATGTTAGAACTTTCCTTTTATACTCGGCCATAACTTTTGTGCTATGAGATTTTTAACATAAATTTGAATATTACAAGATTTTGTAGACATAAAAAAAATAAGATTTACACCACATACATGACATATTTATAAATAATAAATCAATAATATGGCAATGTGGGACCATTTAAAAGCAGGTACAGTTTTGCAATATGAGTTATTGGTTCTATCAACCCCTAGTATATACTACAAGATAAAATAGCTATGTAGGAAATAATGTCTTTATATATGGTATTACAATCCTGTGCATGGTACAAGAAAAGATAGCACACCATAGCAATTCTACCACATGGGCAAAATATATTTCAGTTTATGTAACATTTTATTTTGTTTTTACCTAATTTTTATAATAAATATTAAAGTGTTTGCTTTGATATTTCAAATTAACATCAGATTGCTCAATCTTGTTTTGTATTTTATAATCTTATCTTGCATTTATTAAATTGTAAATTACTATCTAGTCCCAAGTAAAAATGTCCTTTTCCAGATGGAGGATAGCTTTTGAATAATAATAATAAATGTAGGTTAAAGTCTTTGAATATAAAGTTTCATCTCAATACACATAATGTGAATTAGAAAGACCACCATATGAATTCATAAGTTGCTCTAGAAGTGCTAAAAATGTTTCATGAATTTAAAGCTATAATTCATATTAAATTATTACTTTATTGCATGAGAATATACAGTTTAATCATTCCATATTAAAGGTTATCTACCAGAAACTCTCTACAAGAGTTAACAATTTAAGATTACAACTATTTATCAATACTCATACTCAAAAATAAAATAAACAAAAACTTTTCTTAGCAAATTTTCTATAAAATATAATTGGATGTGCTATATACAATTTAATGGTACCTCTATAGAGAAAAAACAATAAACTTATGAATTTAATATTTTTGACTTTCTAATTACATGTATTCGACTTAGATACAAAAAAGGGTAGCATTCTTTTCCCTAGCTTAATATACCAGTTTTGAGGAGAATATCATATTCTCCAATTTGAAGTTGATAAGAAATATAACATTTCATTTTTTAAAGGTATGTCTATCCAGGTCTAAATTCTTTAAAATGCAACATTATTTTAGTTTGTTACAGAGTTGTGAATTTAACTGTTTCTTTTATTGCTTGTTAATAACATAAAAGTAATATTTTACTATTTTCTCTCCCAGAAACCACATCAGCTGGAAGTGGTAAGCATTTCACTAGTAAAGTCCAGCAGTCTTAACCATCACCAAATAATTGATAACAATATGATGAATTTGGTATTTGTGGTGATAAATAATTGAATATATTGTGTTTGTAGATCAGTTTTAACTTTTGTAATGATATTTTGTCATTTCTTTCAGAACAAGTGTATGAACCTTCAGGTAAATTTTCCATCTTCCCAAACCCATTTTCCAAAACCTTTCATGAAAATGTTATTTAAAATTAGTTGTTTCCTTGTATATAGCAGCACATAATAATCCTTATGCTAGTTATAATGGTATGCTTCCACCCGGTACAAATGATGCCTTGTTCAGTATATCCAAACTATAACATGATGTATGAAACAATACTGATGTTAGAACTTTCCTTTTATACTCGGCCATAACTTTTGTGCTATGAGATTTTTAACATAAATTTGAATATTACAAGATTTTGTAGACATAAAAAAAATAAGATTTACACCACATACATGACATATTTATAAATAATAAATCAATAATATGGCAATGTGGGACCATTTAAAAGCAGGTACAGTTTTGCAATATGAGTTATTGGTTCTATCAACCCCTAGTATATACTACAAGATAAAATAGCTATGTATGAAATAATGTCTTTATATATGGTATTACAATCCTGTGCATGGTACAAGAAAAGATAGCACACCATAGCAATTCTACCACATGGGCAAAATATATTTCAGTTTATGTAACATTTTATTTTGTTTTTACCTAATTTTTATAATAAATATTAAAGTGTTTGCTTTGATATTTCAAATTAACATCAGATTGCTCAATCTTGTTTTGTATTTTATAATCTTATCTTGCATTTATTAAATTGTAAATTACTATCTAGTCCCAAGTAAAAATGTCCTTTTCCAGATGGAGGATAGCTTTTGAATAATAATAATAAATGTAGGTTAAAGTCTTTGAATATAAAGTTTCATCTCAATACACATAATGTGAATTAGAAAGACCACCATATGAATTCATAAGTTGCTCTAGAAGTGCTAAAAATGTTTCATGAATTTAAAGCTATAATTCATATTAAATTATTACTTTATTGCATGAGAATATACAGTTTAATCATTCCATATTAAAGGTTATCTACCAGAAACTCTCTACAAGAGTTAACAATTTAAGATTACAACTATTTATCAATACTCATACTCAAAAATAAAATAAACAAAAACTTTTCTTAGCAAATTTTCTATAAAATATAATTGGATGTGCTATATACAATTTAATGGTACCTCTATAGAGAAAAAACAATAAACTTATGAATTTAATATTTTTGACTTTCTAATTACATGTATTCGACTTAGATACAAAAAAGGGTAGCATTCTTTTCCCTAGCTTAATATACCAGTTTTGAGGAGAATATCATATTCTCCAATTTGAAGTTGATAAGAAATATAACATTTCATTTTTTAAAGGTATGTCTATCCAGGTCTAAATTCTTTAAAATGCAACATTATTTTAGTTTGTTACAGAGTTGTGAATTTAACTGTTTCTTTTATTGCTTGTTAATAACATAAAAGTAATATTTTACTATTTTCTCTCCCAGAAACCACATCAGCTGGAAGTGGTAAGCATTTCACTAGTAAAGTCCAGCAGTCTTAATCATCACCAAATAATTGATAACAATATGATGAATTTGGTATTTATGGTGATAAATAATTGAATATATTGTGTTTGTAGATCAGTTTTAACTTTTGTAATGATATTTTGTCATTTCTTTCAGAGCAAGTGTATGAACCTTCAGGTAAATTTTCCATCTTCTCAAACCCATTTTCCAAAACCTTTCATGAAAATGTTATTTAAAATTAGTTGTTTCCTTGTATGTAGCAGCACATAATAATCCTTATGTTAGTTATAATGGTATGCTTCCACTCTGTACAAATGATGCCTTGTTCAGAATATCCAAACTATAACATGATATATGAAACAATACTGATGTTAGAACTTTCCTTTTATACTCGGCCATAACTTTTGTGCTATGAGATTTTTAACATAAATTTGAATATCACAAGATTTTGCAGACATAAAAAAAATAAGATTTACACCACATACATGACATATTTATAAATAATAATAAATCAATAATATGGCAATGTGGGACCATTTGAAATGTCAGGTACAGTTTTGAAATATGAGTTATTGGTTCTATCAACTCCTAGTATATACTACGAGATAAAATAGCTAAGAATGAAATAAAGTCAATATATATGGTATTACAATCCTGTGCATGGTACAAGAAAAGATAGCACACCATAGCAATTCTACCACATGGGCAAAATACATTTCAGTTTATTATAACATTTTATTTTGTTTTTACCTAATTTTTACAATAAATATTAAAGTGTTTGCTTTGATGTTTCAAATTAACATCAGATTGCTCAATCTTCTTTTGTATTTTATAATCTTATCTTGCATTTATTAAATTGTAAATTACTATCTAGTCCCAAGTAAAAATGTTCTTTTCCAGGGGGAGGATAGCTTTTGAATAATAAAAATAAATGTAGGTTAAAGTCTTTGAATATAAAGTTTCATCTCAATACACATAATGTGAATTAGAAAGACCACCATATGAATTCATAAGTTGCTCTAGAAGTGCTAAAAATGTTTCATGAATTTAAAGCTATAATTCATATTAAATTATTACTTTATTGCATGAAAATATACTGTTTAATCATTCCATATTAAAGGTTATCTACCAGAAACTCTCTACAAGAGTTAACAATTTAAGATTACAACTATTTATCAATACTCATACTCAAAAATAAAATAAACAAAAACTTTTCTTAGCAAATTTTCTATAAAATATAATTGGATGTGCTATATACAATTTAATGGTACCTCTATAGAGAAAAAACAATGAAATTATGAAGTTAATATTTTTAACTTTCTAATTACATGTATTCGACTTAGATACAAAAAAGGGTAGCATTCTTTTCCCTAGCTTTATATACCAGTTTTGAGGTGAATATCATATTCTCCAATTTGAAGTTGATAAGAAATATAACATTTCATTTTTTAAAGGTATGTCTATCCAGGTCTAAATTCTTTAAAATGCAACATTATTTTAGTTTGTTACAGAGTTGTGAATTTAACTGTTAATTTTTGCTTGTTAATAGCATAAAAGTAATATTTTACTATTTTCTCTCCCAGAATCCACATCAGCTGGAAGTGGTAAGCATTTCACTAGTAAAGTCCAGCAGTCTTAATCATCACCAAATAATTGCTAACAATATGATGAATTTGGTATTTGTGGTGATAAATAATTGAATATATTGTGTTTGTAGATCAGTTTTAACTTTTGTAATGATATTTTGTCATTTCTTTCAGAACAAGTGTATGAACCTTCAGGTAAATTTTCCATCTTCCCAAACCCATTTTCCAAAACCTTTCATGAAAATGTTATTTAAAATTAGTTGTTTCCTTGTATATAGCAGCACATAATAATCCTTATGCTAGTTATAATGGTATGCTTCCACTCTGTACAAATGATGCCTTGTTCAGTATATCCAAACTATAACATGATGTATGAAACAGTACTGATGTTAGAACTTTCCTTTTATACTCGGCCATAACTTTTGTGCTATGAGATTTTTAACATAAATTTGAATATCACAAGATTTTGCAGACATAAAAAAAATAAGATTTACACCACATACATGACATATTTATAAATAATAATAAATCAATAATATGGCAATGTAGGACCATTTGAAAAGCCAGGCACAGTTTTGCAATATGAGTTATTGGTTCTATCAACTCCTAGTATATACTACCTGATAAAATAGCTATGTATGAAATAATGTCTATATATATGGTATTACAATCCTGTGCATGGTACAAGAAAAGATAGCACACCATAGCAATTCTACCACATGGGCAAAATGTATTTCAGTTTATTATAACATTTTATTTTGTTTTTACCTAATTTTTACAATAAATATTAAAGTGTTTGCTTTGATGTTTCAAATTAACATCAGATAGCTCAATCTTGTTTTGTATTTTATAATCTTATCTTGCATTTATTAAATTATAAATTACTATCTACTCCCAAGTAAAAATGTCCTTTTCCAGAGGGAGGATAGCTTTCAAATAATAATAATTAATGTAGGTTAAAGTGTTTGAATATAAAGTTTCATCTCAATACACATAATGTGAATTAGAAAGACCACCATATGAATTCATAAGTTGCTCTAGAAGTGCTAAAAATGTTTCATGAATTTAAATCTATAATTCATAATAAATTATTACTTTATTGCATGAGAATATACAGTTTAATCATTCCATATTAAAGGTTATCTACCAGAAACTCTCTACAAGAGTTAACAATTTAAGATTACAACTATTTATCAATACTCATACTCAAAAATAAAATAAACAAAAACTTTTCTTAGCAAATTTTCTATAAAATATAATTGGATGTGCTATATACAATTTAATGGTACCTCTATAGAGAAAAAACAATGAACTTATGAAGTTAATATTTTTGACTTTCTAATTACATGTATTCGACTTAGATACAAAAAAGGGTAGCATTCTTTTCCCTAGCTTTATATACCAGTTTTGAGGTGAATATCATATTCTCCAATTTGAAGTTGATAAGAAATATAACATTTCATTTTTTAAAGGTATGTCTATCCAGGTCTAAATTCTTTAAAATGCAACATTATTTTAGTTTGTTACAGAGTTGTGAATTTAACTGTTAATTTTTGCTTGTTAATAGCATAAAAGTAATATTTTACTATTTTCTCTCCCAGAATCCACATCAGCCGGAAGTGGTAAGCATTTCACTAGTAAAGTCCAGCAGTCTTAATCATCACCAAATAATTGCTAACAATATGATGAATTTGGTATTTGTGGTGATAAATAATTGAATATATTGTGTTTGTAGATCAGTTTTAACTTTTGTAATGATATTTTGTCATTTCTTTCAGAACAAGTGTATGAACCTTCTGGTAAATTTTCCATCTTCCCAAACCCATTTTCCAAAACCTTTCATGAAAATGTTATTTAAAATTAGTTGTTTCCTTGTATATAGCAGCACATAATAATCCTTATGCTAGTTATAATGGTATGCTTCCACTCTGTACAAATGATGCCTTGTTCAGTATATCCAAACTATAACATGATGTATGAAACAGTACTGATGTTAGAACTTTCCTTTTATACTCGGCCATAACTTTTGTGCTATGAGATTTTTAACATAAATTTGAATATCACAAGATTTTGCAGACATAAAAAAAATAAGATTTACACCACATACATGACATATTTATAATTAATAATAAATCAATAATATGGCAATGTAGGACCATTTGAAAAGCCAGGTACAGTTTTGCAATATGAGTTATTGGTTCTATCAACTCCTAGTATATACTACCAGATAAAATAGCTATGTATGAAATAATGTCTATATATATGGTATTACAATCCTGTGCATGGTACAAGAAAAGATAGCACACCATAGCAATTCTACCACATGGGCAAAATGTATTTCAGTTTATTATAACATTTTATTTTGTTTTTACCTAATTTTTACAATAAATATTAAAGTGTTTGCTTTGATGTTTCAAATTAACATCAGATAGCTCAATCTTGTTTTGTATTTTATAATCTTATCTTGCATTTATTAAATTGTAAATTACTATCTACTCCCAAGTAAAAATGTCCTTTTCCAGAGGGAGGATAGCTTTCAAATAATAATAATAAATGTAGGTTAAAGTGTTTGAATATAAAGTTTCATCTCAATACACATAATGTGAATTAGAAAGACCACCATATGAATTCATAAGTTGCTCTAGAAGTGCTAAAAATGTTTCATGAATTTAAATCTATAATTCATATTAAATTATTACTTAATTGCATGAGAATATACAGTTTAGTCATTCCATATTAAAGGTTATCTACCAGAAACTCTCTACAAGAGTTAACAATTTAAGATTACAATTATTTATCAATACTCATACTCAAAAATAAAATAAACAAAAACTTTTCTTAGCAAATTTTCTATAAAATATAATTGGATGTGCTATATACAATTTAATGGTACCTCTATAGAGAAAAAACAATGAACTTATGAAGTTAATATTTTTGACTTTCTAATTACATGTATTCGACTTAGATACAAAAAAGGGTAGCATTCTTTTCCCTAGCTTTATATACCAGTTTTGAGGTGAATATCATATTCTCCAATTTGAAGTTGATAAGAAATATAACATTTCATTTTTTAAAGGTATGTCTATCCAGGTCTAAATTCTTTAAAATGCAACATTATTTTAGTTTGTTACAGAGTTGTGAATTTAACTGTTAATTTTTGCTTGTTAATAGCATAAAAGTAATATTTTACTATTTTCTCTCCCAGAATCCACATCAGCTGGAAGTGGTAAGCATTTCACTAGTAAAGTCCAGCAGTCTTAATCATCACCAAATAATTGCTAACAATATGATGAATTTGGTATTTGTGGTGATAAATAATTGAATATATTGTGTTTGTAGATCAGTTTTAACTTTTGTAATGATATTTTGTCATTTCTTTCAGAACAAGTGTATGTAACTTCAGGTAAATTTTCCATCTTCCCAAACCCATTTTCCAAAACCTTTCATGAAAATGTTATTTAAAATTAGTTGTTTCCTTGTATATAGCAGCACATAATAATCCTTATGCTAGTTATAATGGTATGCTTCCACTCTGTACAAATGATGCCTTGTTCAGTATATCCAAACTATAACATGATGTATGAAACAGTACTGATGTTAGAACTTTCCTTTTATACTCGGCCATAACTTTTGTGCTATGAGATTTTTAACATAAATTTGAATATCACAAGATTTTGCAGACATAAAAAAAATAAGATTTACACCACATACATGACATATTTATAAATAATAATAAATCAATAATATGGCAATGTAGGACCATTTGAAAAGCCAGGCACAGTTTTGCAATATGAGTTATTGGTTCTATCAACTCCTAGTATATACTACCAGATAAAATAGCTATGTATGAAATAATGTCTATATATATGGTATTACAATCCTGTGCATGGTACAAGAAAAGATAGCACACCATAGCAATTCTACCACATGGGCAAAATGTATTTCAGTTTATTATAACATTTTATTTTGTTTTTACCTAATTTTTACAATAAATATTAAAGTGTTTGCTTTGATGTTTCAAATTAACATCAGATAGCTCAATCTTGTTTTGTATTTTATAATCTTATCTTGCATTTATTAAATTATAAATTACTATCTACTCCCAAGTAAAAATGTCCTTTTCCAGAGGGAGGATAGCTTTCAAATAATAATAATTAATGTAGGTTAAAGTGTTTGAATATAAAGTTTCATCTCAATACACATAATGTGAATTAGAAAGACCACCATATGAATTCATAAGTTGCTCTAGAAGTGCTAAAAATGTTTCATGAATTTAAATCTATAATTCATATTAAATTATTACTTTATTGCATGAGAATATACAGTTTAATCATTCCATATTAAAGGTTATCTACCAGAAACTCTCTACAAGAGTTAACAATTTAAGATTACAACTATTTATCAATACTCATACTCAAAAATAAAATAAACAAAAACTTTTCTTAGCAAATTTTCTATAAAATATAATTGGATGTGCTATATACAATTTAATGGTACCTCTATAGAGAAAAAACAATGAACTTATGAAGTTAATATTTTTGACTTTCTAATTACATGTATTCGACTTAGATACAAAAAAGGGTAGCATTCTTTTCCCTAGCTTTATATACCAGTTTTGAGGTGAATATCATATTCTCCAATTTGAAGTTGATAAGAAATATAACATTTCATTTTTTAAAGGTATGTCTATCCAGGTCTAAATTCTTTAAAATGCAACATTATTTTAGTTTGTTACAGAGTTGTGAATTTAACTGTTAATTTTTGCTTGTTAATAGCATAAAAGTAATATTTTACTATTTTCTCTCCCAGAATCCACATCAGCCGGAAGTGGTAAGCATTTCACTAGTAAAGTCCAGCAGTCTTAATCATCACCAAATAATTGCTAACAATATGATGAATTTGGTATTTGTGGTGATAAATAATTGAATATATTGTGTTTGTAGATCAGTTTTAACTTTTGTAATGATATTTTGTCATTTCTTTCAGAACAAGTGTATGAACCTTCTGGTAAATTTTCCATCTTCCCAAACCCATTTTCCAAAACCTTTCATGAAAATGTTATTTAAAATTAGTTGTTTCCTTGTATATAGCAGCACATAATAATCCTTATGCTAGTTATAATGGTATGCTTCCACTCTGTACAAATGATGCCTTGTTCAGTATATCCAAACTATAACATGATGTATGAAACAGTACTGATGTTAGAACTTTCCTTTTATACTCGGCCATAACTTTTGTGCTATGAGATTTTTAACATAAATTTGAATATCACAAGATTTTGCAGACATAAAAAAAATAAGATTTACACCACATACATGACATATTTATAATTAATAATAAATCAATAATATGGCAATGTAGGACCATTTGAAAAGCCAGGTACAGTTTTGCAATATGAGTTATTGGTTCTATCAACTCCTAGTATATACTACCAGATAAAATAGCTATGTATGAAATAATGTCTATATATATGGTATTACAATCCTGTGCATGGTACAAGAAAAGATAGCACACCATAGCAATTCTACCACATGGGCAAAATGTATTTCAGTTTATTATAACATTTTATTTTGTTTTTACCTAATTTTTACAATAAATATTAAAGTGTTTGCTTTGATGTTTCAAATTAACATCAGATAGCTCAATCTTGTTTTGTATTTTATAATCTTATCTTGCATTTATTAAATTGTAAATTACTATCTACTCCCAAGTAAAAATGTCCTTTTCCAGAGGGAGGATAGCTTTCAAATAATAATAATAAATGTAGGTTAAAGTGTTTGAATATAAAGTTTCATCTCAATACACATAATGTGAATTAGAAAGACCACCATATGAATTCATAAGTTGCTCTAGAAGTGCTAAAAATGTTTCATGAATTTAAATCTATAATTCATATTAAATTATTACTTTATTGCATGAGAATATACAGTTTAATCATTCCATATTAAAGGTTATCTACCAGAAACTCTCTACAAGAGTTAACAATTTAAGATTACAACTATTTATCAATACTCATACTCAAAAATAAAATAAACAAAAACTTTTCTTAGCAAATTTTCTATAAAATATAATTGGATGTGCTATATACAATTTAATGGTACCTCTATAGAGAAAAAACAATGAACTTATGAAGTTAATATTTTTGACTTTCTAATTACATGTATTCGACTTAGATACAAAAAAGGGTAGCATTCTTTTCCCTAGCTTTATATACCAGTTTTGAGGTGAATATCATATTCTCCAATTTGAAGTTGATAAGAAATATAACATTTCATTTTTTAAAGGTATGTCTATCCAGGTCTAAATTCTTTAAAATGCAACATTATTTTCGTTTGTTACAGAGTTGTGAATTTAACTGTTTCATTTATTGCTTGTTAATAGCATAAAAGTAATATTTTACTATTTTCTCTCCCAGAAACCACATCAGCTGGAAGTGGTAAGCATTTCACTAGTAAAGTCCAGCAGTCTTAATCATCACCAAATAATTGCTAACAATATGATGAATTTGGTATTTGTGGTGATAAATAATTGAATATATTGTGTTTGTAGATCAGTTTTAACTTTTGTAATGATATTTTGTCATTTCTTTCAGAACAAGTGTATGAACCTTCAGGTAAATTTTCCATCTTCCCAAACCCATTTTCCAAAACCTTTCATGAAAATGTTATTTAAAATTAGTTGTTTGCTTGTATATAGCAGCACATAATAATCCTTATGCTAGTTATAATGGTATGCTTCCACTCTGTACAAATGATGCCTTGTTCAGTATATCCAAACTATAACATGATGTATGAAACAGTACTGATGTTAGAACTTTCCTTTTATACTCGGCCTTAACTTTTGTGCTATGAGATTTTTAACATAAATTTGAATATCACAAGATTTTGCAGACATAAAAAAAATAAGATTTACACCACATACATGACATATTTATAAATAATAATAAATCAATAATATGGCAATGTAGGACCATTTGAAAAGCCAGGTACAGTTCTGCAATATGAGTTATTGGTTCTATCAACTCCTAGTATATACTACCAGATAAAATAGCTATGTATGAAATAATGTCTATATATATGGTATTACAATCCTGTGCATGGTACAAGAAAAGATAGCACACCATAGCAATTCTACCACATGGGCAAAATGTATTTCAGTTTATTATAACATTTTATTTTGTTTTTACCTAATTTTTACAATAAATATTAAAGTGTTTGCTTTGATGTTTCAAATTAACATCAGATAGCTCAATCTTGTTTTGTATTTTATAATCTTATCTTGCATTTATTAAATTGTAAATTACTATCTACTCCCAAGTAAAAATGTCCTTTTGCAGAGGGAGGATAGCTTTCAAATAATAATAATAGATGTAGGTTAAAGTGTTTGAATATAAAGTTTCATCTTAATACACATAATGTGAATTAGAAAGACCACCATATGAATTCATAAGTTGCTCTAGAAGTGCTAAAAATGTTTCATGAATTTAAATCTATAATTCATATTAAATTATTACTTTATTGCATGAGAATATACAGTTTAATCATTCCATATTAAAGGTTATCTACCAGAAACTCTCTACAAGAGTTAACAATTTAAGATTACAACTATTTATCAATACTCATACTCAAAAATAAAATAAACAAAAACTTTTCTTAGCAAATTTTCTATAAAATATAATTGGATGTGCTATATACAATTTAATGGTACCTCTATAGAGAAAAAACAATGAACTTATGAAGTTAATATTTTTGACTTTCTAATTACATGTATTCGACTTAGATACAAAAAAGGGTAGCATTCTTTTCCCTAGCTTTATATACCAGTTTTGAGGTGAATATCATATTCTCCAATTTGAAGTTGATAAGAAATATAACATTTCATTTTTTAAAGGTATGTCTATCCAGGTCTAAATTCTTTAAAATGCAACATTATTTTCGTTTGTTACAGAGTTGTGAATTTAACTGTTTCATTTATTGCTTGTTAATAGCATAAAAGTAATATTTTACTATTTTCTCTCCCAGAAACCACATCAGCTGGAAGTGGTAAGCATTTCACTAGTAAAGTCCAGCAGTCTTAATCATCACCAAATAATTGCTAACAATATGATGAATTTGGTATTTGTGGTGATAAATAATTGAATATATTGTGTTTGTAGATCAGTTTTAACTTTTGTAATGATATTTTGTCATTTCTTTCAGAACAAGTGTATGAACCTTCAGGTAAATTTTCCATCTTCCCAAACCCATTTTCCAAAACCTTTCATGAAAATGTTATTTAAAATTAGTTGTTTGCTTGTATATAGCAGCACATAATAATCCTTATGCTAGTTATAATGGTATGCTTCCACTCTGTACAAATGATGCCTTGTTCAGTATATCCAAACTATAACATGATGTATGAAACAGTACTGATGTTAGAACTTTCCTTTTATACTCGGCCTTAACTTTTGTGCTATGAGATTTTTAACATAAATTTGAATATCACAAGATTTTGCAGACATAAAAAAAATAAGATTTACACCACATACATGACATATTTATAAATAATAATAAATCAATAATATGGCAATGTAGGACCATTTGAAAAGCCAGGTACAGTTTTGCAATATGAGTTATTGGTTCTATCAACTCCTAGTATATACTACCAGATAAAATAGCTATGTATGAAATAATGTCTATATATATGGTATTACAATCCTGTGCATGGTACAAGAAAAGATAGCACACCATAGCAATTCTACCACATGGGCAAAATGTATTTCAGTTTATTATAACATTTTATTTTGTTTTTACCTAATTTTTACAATAAATATTAAAGTGTTTGCTTTGATGTTTCAAATTAACATCAGATAGCTCAATCTTGTTTTGTATTTTATAATCTTATCTTGCATTTATTAAATTGTAAATTACTATCTACTCCCAAGTAAAAATGTCCTTTTGCAGAGGGAGGATAGCTTTCAAATAATAATAATAGATGTAGGTTAAAGTGTTTGAATATAAAGTTTCATCTCAATACACATAATGTGAATTAGAAAGACCACCATATGAATTCATAAGTTGCTCTAGAAGTGCTAAAAATGTTTCATGAATTTAAATCTATAATTCATATTAAATTATTACTTTATTGCATGAGAATATACAGTTTAATCATTCCATATTAAAGGTTATCTACCAGAAACTCTCTACAAGAGTTAACAATTTAAGATTACAACTATTTATCAATACTCATACTCAAAAATAAAATAAACAAAAACTTTTCTTAGCAAATTTTCTATAAAATATAATTGGATGTGCTATATACAATTTAATGGTACCTCTATAGAGAAAAAACAATGAACTTATGAAGTTAATATTTTTGACTTTCTAATTACATGTATTCGACTTAGATACAAAAAAGGGTAGCATTCTTTTCCCTAGCTTTATATACCAGTTTTGAGGTGAATATCATATTCTCCAATTTGAAGTTGATAAGAAATATAACATTTCATTTTTTAAAGGTATGTCTATCCAGGTCTAAATTCTTTAAAATGCAACATTATTTTCGTTTGTTACAGAGTTGTGAATTTAACTGTTAATTTTTGCTTGTTAATAGCATAAAAGTAATATTTTACTATTTTCTCTCCCAGAAACCACATCAGCTGGAAGTGGTAAGCATTTCACTAGTAAAGTCCAGCAGTCTTAATCATCACCAAATAATTGATAACAATATGATGAATTTGGTATTTGTGGTGATAAATAATTGAATATATTGTGTTTGTAGATCAGTTTTAACTTTTGTAATGATATTTTGTCATTTCTTTCAGAACAAGTGTATGAACCTTCAGGTAAATTTTCCATCTTCCCAAACCCATTTTCCAAAACCTTTCATGAAAATGTTATTTAAAATTAGTTGTTTCCTTGTATATAGCAGCACATAATAATCCTTATGCTAGTTATAATGGTATGCTTCCACTCTGTACAAATGAGGCCTTGTTCAGTATATCCAAACTATAACATGATGTATGAAACAGTACTGATGTTAGAACTTTCCTTTTATACTCGGCCATAACTTTTGTGCTATGAGATTTTTAACATAAATTTGAATATCACAAGATTTTGCAGACATAAAAAAAATAAGATTTACACCACATACATGACATATTTATAATTAATAATAAATCAATAATATGGCAATGTAGGACCATTTGAAAAGCCAGGTACAGTTTTGCAATATGAGTTATTGGTTCTATCAACTCCTAGTATATACTACCAGATAAAATAGCTATGTATGAAATAATGTCTATATATATGGTATTACAATACTGTGCATGGTACAAGAAAAGATAGCACACCATAGCAATTCTACCACATGGGCAAAATGTATTTCAGTTTATTATAACATTTTATTTTGTTTTTACCTAATTTTTACAATAAATATTAAAGTGTTTGCTTTGATGTTTCAAATTAACATCAGATAGCTCAATCTTGTTTTGTATTTTATAATCTTATCTTGCATTTATTAAATTGTAAATTACTATCTACTCCCAAGTAAAAATGTCCTTTTCCAGAGGGAGGATAGCTTTCAAATAATAATAATAAATGTAGGTTAAAGTCTTTGAATATAAAGTTTCATCTCAATACACATAATGTGAATTAGAAAGACCACCTTATGAATTCATAAGTTGCTCTAGAAGTGCTAAAAATGTTTCATGAATTTAAATCTATAATTCATATTAAATTATTACTTTATTGCATGAGAATATACAGTTTAATCATTCCATATTAAAGGTTATCTACCAGAAACTCTCTACAAGAGTTAACAATTTAAGATTACAACTATTTATCAATACTCATACTCAAAAATAAAATAAACAAAAACTTTTCTTAGCAAATTTTCTATAAAATATAATTGGATGTGCTATATACAATTTAATGGTACCTCTATAGAGAAAAAACAATGAACTTATGAAGTTAATATTTTTGACTTTCTAATTACATGTATTCGACTTAGATACAAAAAAGAGTAGCATTCTTTTCCCTAGCTTTATATACCAGTTTTGAGGTGAATATCATATTCTCCAATTTGAAGTTGATAAGAAATATAACATTTCATTTTTTAAAGGTATGTCTATCCAGGTCTAAATTCTTTAAAATGCAACATTATTTTAGTTTGTTACAGAGTTGTGAATTTAACTGTTTCATTTATTGCTTGTTAATAGCATAAAAGTAATATTTTACTATTTTCTCTCCCAGAAACCACATCAGCTGGAAGTGGTAAGCATTTCACTAGTAAAGTCCAGCAGTCTTAATCATCACCAAATAATTGCTAACAATATGATGAATTTGGTATTTGTGGTGATAAATAATTGAATATATTGTGTTTGTAGATCAGTTTTAACTTTTGTAATGATATTTTGTCATTTCTTTCAGAACAAGTGTATGAACCTTCAGGTAAATTTTCCATCTTCCCAAACCCATTTTCCAAAACCTTTCATGAAAATGTTTTTTAAAATTAGTTGTTTCCTTGTATATAGCAGCACATAATAATCCTTATGCTAGTTATAATGGTATGCTTCCACTCTGTACAAATGATACCTTGTTCAGTATATCCAAACTATAACATGATGTATGAAACAGTACTGATGTTAGAACTTTCCTTTTATACTCGGCCATAACTTTTGTGCTATGAGATTTTTAACATAAATTTGAATATTACAAGATTTTGCAGACTTAAAAAAAATAAGATTTACACCACATACATGACATATTTATAAATAATAATAAATCAATAATATGGCAATGTAGGACCATTTGAAAAGCCAGGTACAGTTTTGCAATATGAGTTATTGGTTCTATCAACTCCTAGTATATACTACCAGATAAAATAGCTATGTATGAAATAATGTCTATATATATGGTATTACAATCCTGTGCATGGTACAAGAAAAGATAGCACACCATAGCAATTCTACCACATGGGCAAAATGTATTTCAGTTTATTATAACATTTTATTTTGTTTTTACCTAATTTTTACAATAAATATTAAAGTGTTTGCTTTGATGTTTCAAATTAACATCAGATAGCTCAATCTTGTTTTGTATTTTATAATCTTATCTTGCATTTATTAAATTGTAAATTACTATCTACTCCCAAGTAAAAATGTATTTTTCCAGAGGGAGGATAGCTTTTAAATAATAATAATAATAAATGTAGGTTAAAGTCTTTGAATATAAAGTTTCATCTCAATACACATAATGTGAATTAGAAAGACCACCATATGAATTCATAAGTTGCTCTAGAAGTGCTAAAAATGTTTCATGAATTTAAATCTATAATTCATATTAAATTATTACTTTATTGCATGAGAATATACAGTTTAATCATTCCATATTAAAGGTTATCTACCAGAAACTCTCTACAAGAGTTAACAATTTAAGATTACAACTATTTATCAATACTCATACTCAAAAATAAAATAAACAAAAACTTTTCTTAGCAAATTTTCTATAAAATATAATTGGATGTGCTATATACAATTTAATGGTACCTCTATAGAGAAAAAACAATGAATTTATGAAGTTAATATTTTTTACTTTCTAATTACATGTATTCGACTTAGATACAAAAAAGGGTAGCATTCTTTTCCCTAGCTTTATATACCAGTTTTGAGGTGAATATCATATTCTCCAATTTGAAGTTGATAAGAAATATAACATTTAATTTTTTAAAGGTATGTCTATCCAGGTCTAAATTCTTTAAAATGCAACATTATTTTCGTTTGTTACAGAGTTGTGAATTTACCTGTTAATTTTTGCTTGTTAATAGCATAAAAGTAATATTTTACTATTTTCTCTCCCAGAAACCACATCAGCTGGAAGTGGTAAGCATTTCACTAGTAAAGTCCAGCAGTCTTAATCATCACCAAATAAATGATAACAATATGATGAATTTGGTATTTGTGGTGATAAATAATTGAATATATTGTGTTTGTAGATCAGTTTTAACTTTTGTAATGATATTTTGTCATTTCTTTCAGAACAAGTGTATGAATATTCAGATAAATTTTCCATCTTCCCAAACCCATTTTCCAAAACCTTTCATGAAAATGTTATTTAAAATTAGTTGTTTCCTTGTATATAGCAGCACATAATAATCCTTATGCTAGTTATAATGGTATGCTTCCACTCTGTACAAATGAGGCCTTGTTCAGTATATCCAAACTATAACATGATGTATGAAACAGTACTGATGTTAGAACTTTCCTTTTATACTCGGCCATAACTTTTGTGCTATGAGATTTTTAACATAAATTTGAATATCACAAGATTTTGCAGACATAAAAAAAATAAGATTTACACCACATACATGACATATTTATAATTAATAATAAATCAATAATATGGCAATGTAGGACCATTTGAAAAGCCAGTTACAGTTTTGCAATATGAGTTATTGGTTCTATCAACTCCTAGTATATACTACCACATAAAATAGCTATGTATGAAATAATGTCTATATATATGGTATTACAATCCTGTGCATGGTACAAGAAAAGATAGCACACCATAGCAATTCTACCACATGGGCAAAATGTATTTCAGTTTATTATAACATTTTATTTTGTTTTTACCTAATTTTTACAATAAATATTAAAGTGTTTGCTTTGATGTTTCAAATTAACATCAGATAGCTCAATCTTGTTTTGTATTTTATAATCTTATCTTGCATTTATTAAATTGTAAATTACTATCTACTCCCAAGTAAAAATGTCCTTTTCCAGAGGGAGGATAGCTTTCAAATAATAATAATAAATGTAGGTTAAAGTCTTTGAATATAAAGTTTCATCTCAATACACATAATATGAATTAGAAAGACCACCATATGAATTCATAAGTTGCTCTAGAAGTGCTAAAAATGTTTCATGAATTTAAATCTATAATTCATATAAAATTATTACTTTATTGCATGAGAAAATACAGTTTAATCATTCCATATTAAAGGTTATCTACCAGAAACTCTCTACAAGAGTTAACAATTTAAGATTACAACTATTTATCAATACTCATACTCAAAAATAAAATAAACAAAAACTTTTCTTAGCAAATTTTCTATAAATTATAATTGGATGTGCTATATACAATTTAATGGTACCTCTATAGAGAAAAAACAATGAACTTATGAAGTTAATATTTTTGACTTTCTAATTACATGTATTCGACTTAGATACAAAAAAGGGTAGCATTCTTTTCCCTAGCTTTATATACCAGTTTTGAGGTGAATATCATATTCTCCAATTTGAAGTTGATAAGAAATATAACATTTCATTTTTTAAAGGTATGTCTATCCAGGTCTAAATTCTTTAAAATGCAACATTATTTTCGTTTGTTACAGAGTTGTGAATTTAACTGTTTCATTTATTGCTTGTTAATAGCATAAAAGTAATATTTTACTATTTTCTCTCCCAGAAACCACATCAGCTGGAAGTGGTAAGCATTTCACTAGTAAAGTCCAGCAGTCTTAATCATCACCAAATAATTGCTAACAATATGATGAATTTGGTATTTGTGGTGATAAATAATTGAATATATTGTGTTTGTAGATCAGTTTTAACTTTTGTAATGATATTTTGTCATTTCTTTCAGAACAAGTGTATGAACCTTCAGGTAAATTTTCCATCTTCCCAAACCCATTTTCCAAAACCTTTCATGAAAATGTTATTTAAAATTAGTTGTTTCCTTGTATATAGCAGCACATAATAATCCTTATGCTAGTTATAATGGTATGCTTCCACTCTGTACAAATGATGCCTTGTTCAGTATATCCAAACTATAACATGATGTATGAAACAGTACTGATGTTAGAACTTTCCTTTTATACTCGGCCATAACTTTTGTGCTATGAGATTTTTAACATAAATTTGAATATCACAAGATTTTGCAGACTTAAAAAAAATAAGATTTACACCACATACATGACATATTTATAAATAATAATAAATCAATAATATGGCAATGTAGGACCATTTGAAAAGCCAGGTACAGTTTTGCAATATGAGTTATTGGTTCTATCAACTCCTAGTATATACTACCAGATAAAATAGCTATGTATGAAATAATGTCTATATATATGGTATTACAATCCTGTGCATGGTACAAGAAAAGATAGCACACCATAGCAATTCTACCACATGGGCAAAATATATTTCAGTTTATTATAACATTTTATTTTGTTTTTACCTAATTTTTACAATAAATATTAAAGTGTTTGCTTTGATGTTTCAAATTAACATCAGATAGCTCAATCTTGTTTTGTATTTTATAATCTTATCTTGCATTTATTAAATTGTAAATTACTATCTACTCCCAAGTAAAAATGTATTTTTCCAGAGGGAGGATAGCTTTTAAATAATAATAATAAATGTAGGTTAAAGTCTTTGAATATAAAGTTTCATCTCAATACACATAATGTGAATTAGAAAGACCACCATATGAATTCATAAGTTGCTCTAGAAGTGCTAAAAATGTTTCATGAATTTAAATCTATAATTCATATTAAATTATTACTTTATTGCATGAGAATATACAGTTTAATCATTCCATATTAAAGGTTATCTACCAGAAACTCTCTACAAGAGTTAACAATTTAAGATTACAACTATTTATCAATACTCATACTCAAAAATAAAATAAACAAAAACTTTTCTTAGCAAATTTTCTATAAAATATAATTGGATGTGCTATATACAATTTAATGGTACCTCTATAGAGAAAAAACAATGAACTTATGAAGTTAATATTTTTGACTTTCTAATTACATGTATTCGACTTAGATACAAAAAAGGGTAGCATTCTTTTCCCTAGCTTTATATACCAGTTTTGAGGTGAATATCATATTCTCCAATTTGAAGTTGATAAGAAATATAACATTTCATTTTTTAAAGGTATGTCTATCCAGGTCTAAATTCTTTAAAATGCAACATTATTTTCGTTTGTTACAGAGTTGTGAATTTAACTGTTTCATTTATTGCTTGATAATAGCATAAAAGTAATATTTTACTATTTTCTCTCCCAGAAACCACATCAGCTGGAAGTGGTAAGCATTTCACTAGTAAAGTCCAGCAGTCTTAATCATCACCAAATAATTGCTAACAATATGATGAATTTGGTATTTGTGGTGATAAATAATTGAATATATTGTGTTTGTAGATCAGTTTTAACTTTTGTAATGATATTTTGTCATTTCTTTCAGAACAAGTGTATGAACCTTCAGGTAAATTTTCCATCTTCCCAAACCCATTTTCCAAAACCTTTCATGAAAATGTTTTTTAAAATTAGTTGTTTCCTTGTATATAGCAGCACATAATAATCCTTATGCTAGTTATAATGGTATGCTTCCACTCTGTACAAATGATGCCTTGTTCAGTATATCCAAACTATAACATGATGTATGAAACAGTACTGATGTTAGAACTTTCCTTTTATACTCGGCCATAACTTTTGTGCTATGAGATTTTTAACATAAATTTGAATATCACAAGATTTTGCAGACTTAAAAAAAATAAGGTTTACACCACATACATGACATATTTATAAATAATAATAAATCAATAATATGGCAATGTAGGACCATTTGAAAAGCCAGGTACAGTTTTGCAATATGAGTTATTGGTTCTATCAACT
This sequence comes from Taudactylus pleione, assembly GCA_031769625.1. Taxonomy (NCBI): domain Eukaryota; kingdom Metazoa; phylum Chordata; class Amphibia; order Anura; family Myobatrachidae; genus Taudactylus; species Taudactylus pleione. The sequence continues at coordinate 4,672,580 of JAUIMM010000250.1, forward strand.
CCTAGTATATACTACCAGATAAAATAGCTAAGTATGAAATAATGTCTATATATATGGTATTACAATCCTGTGCATGGTACAAGAAAAGATAGCACACCATAGCAATTCTACCACATGGGCAAAATATATTTCAGTTTATTATAACATTTTATTTTGTTTTTACCTAATTTTTACAATAAATATTAAAGTGTTTGCTTTGATGTTTCAAATTAACATCAGATAGCTCAATCTTGTTTTGTATTTTATAATCTTATCTTGCATTTATTAAATTGTAAATTACTATCTACTCCCAAGTAAAAATGTCCTTTTCCAGAGGGAGGATAGCTTTTAAATAATAATAATAAATGTAGGTTAAAGTCTTTGAATATAAAGTTTCATCTCAATACACATAATGTGAATTAGAAAGACCACCATATGAATTCATAAGTTGCTCTAGAAGTGCTAAAAATGTTTCATGAATTTAAATCTATAATTCATATTAAATTATTAGTTTATTGCATGAGAATATACAGTTTAATCATTCCATATTAATGGTTATCTACCAGAAACTCTCTACAAGAGTTGACAATTTAAGATTACAACTATTTATCAATACTCATACTCAAAAATAAAATAAACAAAAACTTTTCTTAGCAAATTTTCTATAAAATATAATTGGATGTGCTATATACAATTTAATGGTACCTCTATAGAGAAAAAACAATGAACTTATGAAGTTAATATTTTTGACTTTCTAATTACATGTATTCAACTTAGATACAAAAAAGGGTAGCATTCTTTTCCCTAGCTTTATATACCAGTTTTGAGGTGAATATCATATTCTCCAATTTGAAGTTGATAAGAAATATAACATTTCATTTTTTAAAGGTATGTCTATCCAGGTCTAAATTCTTTAAAATGCAACATTATTTTAGTTTGTTACAGAGTTGTGAATTTAACTGTTTCATTTATTGCTTGTTAATAGCATAAAAGTAATATTTTACTATTTTTTCTCCCAGAAACCACATCAGCTGGAAGTGGTAAGCATTTCAATAGTAAAGTCCAGCAGTCTTAATCATCACCAAATAATTGATAACAATATGATGAATTTGGTATTTGTGGTGATAAATAATTGAATATATTGTGTTTGTAGATCAGTTTTAACTTTTGTAATGATATTTTGTAATTTCTTTCAGAACAAGTGTATGAACCTTCAGGTAAATTTTCCATCTTCCCAAACCCATTTTCCAAAACCTTTCATGAAAATGTTTTTTAAAATTAGTTGTTTCCTTGTATATAGCAGCACATAATAATCCTTATGCTAGTTATAATGGTATGCTTCCACTCGGTACAAATGATGCCTTGTTCAGTATATCCAAACTATAACATGATGTATGAAACAATACTGATGTTAGAACTTTCTTTTTATACTCGGCCATAACTTTTATGCTATGAGATTTTTAACATAAATTTGAATATCACAAGATTTTGCAGACATAAAAAAAATAAGATTTACACCACATACATGACATATTTATAAATAATAATAAATCAATAATATGGCAATGTAGGACCATTTGAAAAGCCAGGTACAGTTTTGCAATATGAGTTATTGGTTCCATCAACTGCTAGTATATACTACCAGATAAAATAGCTATGTATGAAATAATGTCTATATATATGGTATTACAATCCTGTGCATGGTACAAGAAAAGATAGCACACCATAGCAATTCTACCACATGGGCAAAATATATTTCAGTTTATTATAACATTTTATTTTGTTTTTACCTAATTTTTACAATAAATATTAAAGTGTTTGCTTTGATGTTTCAAATTAACATCAGATAGCTCAATCTTGTTTTGTATTTTATAATCTTATCTTGCATTTATTAAATTGTAAATTACTATCTACTCCCAAGTAAAAATGTCCTTTTCCAGAGGGAGGATAGCTTTTAAATAATAATAATAAATGTAGGTTAAAGTCTTTGAATATAAAGTTTCATCTCAATACACATAATGTGAATTAGAAAGACCACCATATGAATTCATAAGTTGCTCTAGAAGTGCTAAAAATGTTTCATGAATTTAAATCTATAATTCATATTAAATTATTAGTTTATTGCATGAGAATATACAGTTTAATCATTCCATATTAAAGGTTATCTACCAGAAACTCTCTACAAGAGTTGACAATTTAAGATTACAACTATTTATCAATACTCATACTCAAAAATAAAATAAACAAAAACTTTTCTTAGCAAATTTTCTATAAAATATAATTGGATATGCTATATACAATTTAATGGTACCTCTATAGAGAAAAAACAATGAACTTATGAAGTTAATATTTTTGACTTTCTAATTACATGTATTCTACTTAGATACAAAAAAGGGTAGCATTCTTTTCCCTAGCTTTATATACCAGTTTTGAGGTGAATATCATATTCTCCAATTTGAAGTTGATAAGAAATATAACATTTCATTTTTTAAAGGTATGTCTATCCAGGTCTAAATTCTTTAAAATGCAAATTTATTTTCGTTTGTTACAGGGTTGTGAATTTAACTGTTAATTTTTGCTTGTTAATAGCATAAAAGTAATATTTTACTATTTTCTCTCCCAGAAACCACATCAGCTGGAAGTGGTAAGCATTTCACTAGTAAAGTCCAGCAGTCTTAATCATCACCAAATAATTTTTAATAATATGATGAATTTGGTATTTGTGGTGATAAATAATTGAATATATTGTGTTTGTAGATCAGTTTTTACTTTTGTAATGATATTTTGTCATTTCTTTCAGAACAAGTGTATGAACCTTCAGGTAAATTTTCCATCTTCCCAAACCCATTTTCCAAAACCTTTAATGAAAATGTTTTTTAAAATTAGTTGTTTCCTTGTATATAGCAGCACATAATAATCCTTATGCTAGTTATAATGGTATGCTTCCACTCGGTACAAATGATGCCTTGTTCAGTATATCCAAACTATAACATGATGTATGAAACAATACTGATGTTAGAACTTTCCTTTTATACTCGGCCATAACTTTTGTGCTATGAGATTTTTAACATAAATTTGAATATCACAAGATTTTGCAGACATAAAAAAAATAAGATTTACACCACATACATGACATATTTATAAATAATAATAAATCAATAAAATGGCAATGTAGGACCATTTGAAAAGCCAGGTACAGTTTTGCAATATGAGTTATTGGTTCTATCAACTCCTAGTATATACTACGAGATAAAATAGCTATGTATGAAATAATGTCTATATATATGGTATTACAATCCTGTGCATTTTACAAGAAAAGATAGCACACCATAGCAATTATACCATATGGGCAAAATATATTTCAGTTTATTATAACATTTTATTTTGTTTTTACCTAAATTTTACAATAAATATTACAGTGTTTGCTTTGATGTTTCAAATTAACATCAGATTGCTCAATCTTGTTTTGTATTTTATAATCTTATCTTGCATTTATTAAATTGTAAATTACTATCTAGTCCCAAGCAAAAATTTCCTTTTCCAGAGGGAGGATAGCTTTTGAATAATAATAATAAATGTAGGTTAAAGTCTTTGAATATAAAGTTTAATCTCAATACACATAATGTGAATTAGAAAGACCAACATATGAATTCATAAGTTGCTCTAGAAGTGCTAAAAATGTTTCAAGAAATTATAGCTATAATTCATATTAAATTATTACTTTATTGCATGAGAATATACAGTTTAATCATTCCATATTAAAGGTTATCTTCCAGAAACTCTCTACAAGAGTTAACAATTTAAGATTACAACTATTTATCAATACTCATACTCAAAAATAAAATAAACAAAAACTTTTCTTAGCAAATTTTCTATAAAATATAATTGGATGTACTATATACAATTTAATGGTACCTCTATAGAGAAAAAACAATGAACTTATGAATTTAATATTTTTGACTTTCTAATTACATGTATTCGACTTAGATACAAAAAAGGGTAGCATTCTTTTCCCTAGCTTAATATACCAGTTTTGAGGTGAATATCATATTCTCCAATTTGAAGTTGATAAGAAATATAACATTTCATTTTTTAAAGGTATGTCTATCCAGGTCTAAATTCTTTAAAATGCAACATTATTTTAGTTTGTTACAGAGTTGTGAATTTAACTGTTTCTTTTATTGCTTGTTAATAACATAAAAGTAATATTTTACTATTTTCTCTCCCAGAAACCACATCAGCTGGAAGTGGTAAGCATTTCACTAGTAAAGTCCAGCAGTCTTAATCATTACCAAATAATTGATAACAATATGATGAATTTGGTATTTATGGTGATAAATAATTGAATATATTGTGTTTGTAGATCAGTTTTAACTTTTGTAATGATATTTTGTCATTTCTTTCATAACAAGTGTATGAACCTTCAGGTAAATTTTCCATCTTCTCAAACCCATTTTCCAAAACCTTTCATGAAAATTTTATTTAAAATTAGTTGTTTCCTTCTATGTAGCAGCACATAATAATCCTTATGCTAGTTATAATGGTATGCTTCCACTCTGTACAAATGATGCCTTGTTCAGAATATCCAAACTATAACATGATATATGAAACAATACTGATGTTAGATCTTTCCTTTATACTTGGCCATAACTTTTGTGCTATGAGATTTTTAACATAAATTTGAATATCACAAGATTTTGCAGACATAAAAAAAATAAGATTTACACCACATACATGACATATTTATAAATAATAATAAATCAATAATATGGCAATGTGGGACCATTTGAAAAGCCAGGTACAGTTTTGAAATATGAGTTATTGGTTCTATCAACTCCAAGTATATACTTCGAGATAAAATAGCTATGTATGAAATAAAGTCTATATATATGGTATTACAATCCTGTGCATGGTACAAGAAAAGATAGCACACCATAGCAATTCTACCACATGGGCAAAATACATTTCAGTTTATTATAACATTTTATTTTGTTTTTACCTAATTTTTACAATAAATATTAAAGTGTTTGCTTTGATGTTTCAAATTAACATCAGATTGCTCAATCTTGTTTTGTATTTTATAATCTTATCTTGCATTTATTAAATTGTAAATTACTATCTACTCCCAAGTAAAAATGTTCTTTTCCAGGGGGAGGATAGCTTTTGAATAATAATAATAAATGTAGGTTAAAGTGTTTGAATATAAAGTTTCATCTCAATACACATAATGTGAATTAGAAAGACCACCATATGAATTCATAAGTTGCTCTAGAAGTGCTAAAAATGTTTCATGAATTTAAAGCTATAATTCATATTAAATTATTACTTTATTGCATGAGAATATACAGTTTAATCATTCCATATTAAAGGTTATCTACCAGAAACTCTCTACAAGAGTTAACAATTTAAGATTACAACTATTTATCAATACTCATACTCAAAAATAAAATAAACAAAAACTTTTCTTAGCAAATTTTCTATAAAATATAATTGGATGTGCTATATACAATTTAATGGTACCTCTATAGAGAAAAATCAATGAACTTATGAATTTAATATTTTTGACTTTCTAATTACATGTATTCGACTTAGATACAAAAAAGGGTAGCATTCTTTTCCCTAGCTCTATATACCAGTTTTGAGGTGAATATCATATTCTCCAATTTGAAGTTGATAAGAAATATAACATTTCATTTTTTAATGGTATGTCTATCCAGATCTAAATTCTTTAAAATGCAACATTATTTTAGTTTGTTACAGAGTTGTGAATTTAACTATTTCATTTATTGCTTGTTAATAGCATAAAAGTAATATTTTACTATTTTCTCTCCCAGAAACCACATCAGCTGGAAGTGGTAAGCATTTCACTAGTAAAGTCCAGCAGTCTTAACCATCACCAAATAATTGATAACAATATGATGAATTTGGTATTTGTGGTGATAAATAATTGAATATATTGTGTTTGTAGATCAGTTTTAACTTTTGTAATGATATTTTGTCATTTCTTTCAGAACAAGTGTATGAACCTTCAGGTAAATTTTCCATCTTCCCAAACCCATTTTCCAAAACCTTTCATGAAAATGTTATTTAAAATTAGTTGTTTCCTTGTATATAGCAGCACATAATAATCCTTATGCTAGTTATAATGGTATGCTTCCACCCGGTACAAATGATGCCTTGTTCAGTATATCCAAACTATAACATGATGTATGAAACAATACTGATGTTAGAACTTTCCTTTTATACTCGGCCATAACTTTTGTGCTATGAGATTTTTAACATAAATTTGAATATCACAAGATTTTGCAGACATAAAAAAATAAGATTTACACCACATACATGACATATTTATAAATAATAATAAATCAATAATATGGCAATGTAGGACCATTTTAAAAGCCAGGTACAGTTTTGCAATATGAGTTATTGGTTCTAGCAACACCTAGTATATACTACGAGATAAAATAGCTATGTATGAAATAATGTCTATATATATGGTATTACAATCCTGTGCATGGTACAAGAAAAGATAGCACACCATAGCAATTCTACCACATGGGCAAAATATATTTCAGTTTATTATAACATTTTATTTTGTTCTTACCTAATTTTTACAATAAATATTAAAGTGTTTGCTTTGATGTTTCAAATTAACATCAGATTGCTCAATCTTGTTTTCTATTTTATAATCTTATCTTGAATTTATTAAATTGTAAATTACTATCTACTCCCAAGTAAAAATGTCCTTTTCCAGGGGGAGGATAGCTTTTAAATAATAAAAATAATAAATGTAGGTTAGTCTTTGAATATAAAGTTTCATCTCAATACACATAATGTGAATTAGAAAGACCACCATATGAATTCATAAGTTGCTCTAGAAGTGCTAAAAATGTTTCATGAATTTAAAGCTATAATTCATATTAAATTATTACTTTATTGCATGAGAAAATACAGTTTAATCATTCCATATTAAAGGTTATCTCCCTGAAACTCTCTACAAGAGTTAACAATTTAAGATTATAACTATTTATCAATACTCATACTCAAAAATAAAAAAAACAAAAACTTTTCTTAGCAAATTTTCTATAAAATATAATTGGATGTGCTATATACAATTTAATGGTACCTCTATAGAGAAAAAAATAATGAACTTATGAAGTTAATATTTTTGACTTTCTAATTACATGTATTCGACTTAGATACAAAAAAGGGTAGCATTCTTTTCCCTAGCTTTATATACCAGTTTTGAGGTGAATATCATATTCTCCAATTTGAAGTTGATAAGAAATATAACATTTCATTTTTTAAAGGTATGTCTATCCAGGTCTAAATTCTTTAAAATGCAACATTATTTTAGTTTGTTAAAGAGTTGTGAATTTAACTGTTTCATTTATTGCTTGTTAATAGCATAAAAGTAATATTTTACTATTTTCTCTCCCAGAAACCACATCAGCTGGAAGTGGTAAGCATTTCACTAGTAAAGTCCAGCAGTCTTAATCATCACCAAATAATTGATAACAATATGATGAATTTGGTATTTATGGTGATAATTAATTGAATATATTGTGTTTGTAGATCAGTTTTAACTTTTGTAATGATATTTTGTCATTTCTTTCAGAACAAGTGTATGAACCTTCAGGTAAATTTTCCATCTTCCCAAACCCATTTTCCAAAACCTTTAATGAAAATGTTTTTTAAAATTAGTTGTTTCCTTGTATATAGCAGCACATAATAATCCTTATGCTAGTTATAATGGTATGCTTCCACTCGGTACAAATGATGCCTTGTTCAGTATATCCAAACTATAACATGATGTATGAAACAATACTGATGTTAGAACTTTCCTTTTATACTCGGCCATAACTTTTGTGCTATGAGATTTTTAACATAAATTTGAATATCACAAGATTTTGCAGACATAAAAAAAATAAGATTTACACCACATACATGACATATTTATAAATAATAATAAATCAATAATATGGCAATGTAGGACCATTTGAAAAGCCAGGTACAGTTTTGCAATATGAGTTATTGGTTCTATCAACTCCTAGTATATACTACGAGATAAAATAGCTATGTATGAAATAATGTCTATATATATGGTATTACAATCCTGTGCATTTTACAAGAAAAGATAGCACACCATAGCAATTATACCATATGGGCAAAATATATTTCAGTTTATTATAACATTTTATTTTGTTTTTACCTAAATTTTACAATAAATATTACAGTGTTTGCTTTGATGTTTCAAATTAACATCAGATTGCTCAATCTTGTTTTGTATTTTATAATCTTATCTTGCATTTATTAAATTGTAAATTACTATCTAGTCCCAAGCAAAAATGTCCTTTTTCAGAGGGAGGATAGCTTTTGAATAATAATAATAAATGTAGGTTAAAGTCTTTGAATATAAAGTTTAATCTCAATACACATAATGTGAATTAGAAAGACCAACATATGAATTCATAAGTTGCTCTAGAAGTGCTAAAAATGTTTCAAGAATTTAAAGCTATAATTCATATTAAATTATTACTTTATTGCATGAGAATATACAGTTTAATCATTCCATATTAAAGGTTATCTTCCAGAAACTCTCTACAAGAGTTAACAATTTAAGATTACAACTATTTATCAATACTCATACTCAAAAATAAAATAAACAAAAACTTTTCTTAGCAAATTTTCTATAAAATATAATTGGATGTACTATATACAATTTAATGGTACCTCTATAGAGAAAAAACAATGAACTTATGAATTTAATATTTTTGACTTTCTAATTACATGTATTCGACTTAGATACAAAAAAGGGTAGCATTCTTTTCCCTAGCTTAATATACCAGTTTTGAGGTGAATATCATATTCTCCAATTTGAAGTTGATAAGAAATATAACATTTCATTTTTTAAAGGTATGTCTATCCAGGTCTAAATTCTTTAAAATGCAACATTATTTTAGTTTGTTACAGAGTTGTGAATTTAACTGTTTCTTTTATTGCTTGTTAATAACATAAAAGTAATATTTTACTATTTTCTCTCCCAGAAACCACATCAGCTGGAAGTGGTAAGCATTTCACTAGTAAAGTCCAGCAGTCTTAATCATCACCAAATAATTTTTAATAATATGATGAATTTGGTATTTGTGCTGATAAATAATTGAATATATTGTGTTTGTAGATCAGTATTAACTTATGTAATGATATTTTGTCATTTCTTTCAGAACAAGTGTATGAACCTTCAGGTAAATTTTCCATCTTCTCAAACCCATTTTCCAAAACCTTTCATGAAAATTTTATTTAAAATTAGTTGTTTCCTTCTATGTAGCAGCACATAATAATCCTTATGCTAGTTATAATGGTATGCTTCCACTCTGTACAAATGATGCCTTGTTCAGAATATCCAAACTATAACATGATATATGAAACAATACTGATGTTAGAACTTTCCTTTATACTTGGCCATAACTTTTGTGCTATGAGATTTTAACATAAATTTGAATATCACAAGATTTTGCAGACATAAAAAAAATAAGATTTACACCACATACATGACATATTTATAAATAATAATAAATCAATAATATGGCAATGTGGGACCATTTGAAAAGCCAGGTACAGTTTTGCAATATGAGTTATTGGTTCTATCAACTCCTAGTATATACTTCGAGATAAAATAGCTATGTATGAAATAAAGTCTATATATATGGTATTACAATCCTGTGCATGGTACAAGAAAAGATAGCACACCATAGCAATTCTACCACATGGGCAAAATACATTTCAGTTTATTATAACATTTTATTTTGTTTTTACCTAATTTTTACAATAAATATTAAAGTGTTTGCTTTGATGTTTCAAATTAACATCAGATTGCTCAATCTTGTTTTCTATTTTATAATCTTATCTTGAATTTATTAAATTGTAAATTACTATCTACTCCCAAGTAAAAATGTCCTTTTCCAGGGGGAGGATAGCTTTTAAATAATAAAAATAATAAATGTAGGTTAAAGTCTTTGAATATAAAGTTTCATCTCAATACACATAATGTGAATTAGAAAGACCACCATATGAATTCATAAGTTGCTCTAGAAGTGCTAAAAATGTTTCATGAATTTAAAGCTATAATTCATATTAAATTATTACTTTATTGCATGAGAAAATACAGTTTAATCATTCCATATTAAAGGTTATCTCCCTGAAACTCTCTACAAGAGTTAACAATTTAAGATTATAACTATTTATCAATACTCATACTCAAAAATAAAATAAACAAAAACTTTTCTTAGCAAATTTTCTATAAAATATAATTGGATGTGCTATATACAATTTAATGGTACCTCTATAGAGAAAAAAATAATGAACTTATGAAGTTAATATTTTTGACTTTCTAATTACATGTATTTGACTTAGATACAAAAAAGGGTAGCATTCTTTTCCCTAGCTTTATATACCAGTTTTGAGGTGAATATCATATTCTCCAATTTGAAGTTGATAAGAAATATAACATTTCATTTTTTAAAGGTATGTCTATCCAGGTCTAAATTCTTTAAAATGCAACATTATTTTAGTTTGTTACAGAGTTGTGAATTTAACTGTTCATTTATTGCTTGTTAATAGCATAAAAGTAATATTTTACTATTTTCTCTCCCAGAAACCACATCAGCTGGAAGTGGTAAGCATTTCACTAGTAAAGTCCAGCAGTCTTAATCATCACCAAATAATTGATAACAATATGATGAATTTGGTATTTATGGTGATAAATAATTGAATATATTGTGTTTGTAGATCAGTTTTAATTTTTGTAATGATATTTTGTCATTTCTTTCAGAACAAGTGTATGAACCTTCAGGTAAATTTTCCATCTTCCCAAACCCATTTTCCAAAACCTTTCATGAAAATGTTATTTAAAATTAGTTGTTTCCTTGTATATAGCAGCACATAATAATCCTTATGCTAGTTATAATGGTATGCTTCCACTCTGTACAAATGATGCCTTGTTCAGTATATCCAAACTATAACATGATGTATGAAACAATACTGATGTTAGAAATTTCCTTTTATGCTCGGCCATAACTTTTGTGCTATGAGATTTTTAACATAAATTTGAATATCACAAGAGTTTGCAGACATAAAAAAATAAGATTTACACCACATACATGACATATTTATAAATAATAATAAATCAATAATATGGCAATGTAGGACCATTTGAAAAGCCAGGTACAGTTTTGCAATATGAGTTATTGGTTCTAGCAACTCCTAGTATATACTACGAGATAAAATAGCTATGTATGAAATAATGTCTATATATATGGTATTACAATCCTGTGCATGGTACAAGAAAAGATAGCACACCATAGCAATTCTACCACATGGGCAAAATATATTTCAGTTTATTATAACATTTTATTTTGTTCTTACCTAATTTTTACAATAAATATTAAAGTGTTTGCTTTGATGTTTCAAATTAACATCAGATTGCTCAATCTTGTTTTGTATTTTATAATCTTATCTTGCATTTATTAAATTGTAAATTACTATCTACTCCCTAGTAAAAATGTCCTTTTCCAGGGGGAGGATAGCTTTTAAATAATAAAAATAATAAATGTAGGTTAAAGTCTTTGAATATAAAGTTTAATCTCAATACACATAATGTGAATTAGAAAGACCACCATATGAATTCATAAGTTGCTCTAGAAGTGCTAAAAATGTTTCATGAATTTAAAGCTATAATTCATATTAAATTATTACTTTATTGCATGAGAAAATACAGTTTAATCATTCCATATTAAAGGTTATCTCCCTGAAACTCTCTACAAGAGTTAACAATTTAAGATTATAACTATTTATCAATACTCATACTCAAAAATAAAATAAACAAAAACTTTTCTTAGCAAATTTTCTATAAAATATAATTGGATGTGCTATATACAATTTAATGGTACCTCTATAGAGAAAAAAATAATGAACTTATGAAGTTAATATTTTTGACTTTCTAATTACATGTATTCGACTTAGATACAAAAAAGGGTAGCATTCTTTTCCCTAGCTTTATATACCAGTTTTGAGGTGAATATCATATTCTCCAATATGAAGTTGATAAGAAATATAACATTTCATTTTTTAAAGGTATGTCTATCCAGGTCTAAATTCTTTAAAATGCAACATTATTTTAGTTTATTACAGAGTTGTGAATTTAACTGTTTCATTTATTGCTTGTTAATAGCATAAAAGTAATATTTTACTATTTTCTCTCCCAGAAACCACATCAGCTGGAAGTGGTAAGCATTTCACTAGTAAAGTCCAGCAGTCTTAATCATCACCAAATAATTGATAACAATATGATGAATTTGGTATTTATGGTGATAAATAATTGAATATATTGTGTTTGTAGATCAGTTTTAACTTTTGTAATGATATTTTGTCATTTCTTTCAGAACAAGTGTATGAACCTTCAGGTAAATTTTCCATCTTCCCAAACCCATTTTCCAAAACCTTTCATGAAAATGTTATTTAAAATTAGTTGTTTCCTTGTATATAGCAGCACATAATAATCCTTATGCTAGTTATAATGGTATGCTTCCACTCTGTACAAATGATGCCTTGTTCAGAATATCCAAACTATAACATGATATATGAAACAATACTGATGTTAGAACTTTCCTTTATACTTGGCCATAACTTTTGTGCTATGAGATTTTTAACATAAATTTGAATATCACAAGATTTTGCAAACATAAAAAAAATAAGATTTACACCACATACATGACATATTTATAAATAATTATAAATCAATAATATGGCAATGTAGGACCATTTGAAAAGCCAGGTACAGTTTTGCAATATGAGTTATTGGTTCTAGCAACACCTAGTATATACTACGAGATAAAATAGCTATGTATGAAATAATGTCTATATATATGGTATTACAATCCTGTGCATGGTACAAGAAAAGATAGCACACCATAGCAATTCTACCACATGGGCAAAATATATTTCAGTTTATTATAACATTTTATTTTGTTCTTACCTAATTTTTACAATAAATATTAAAGTGTTTGCTTTGATGTTTCAAATTAACATCAGATTGCTCAATCTTGTTTTCTATTTTATAATCTTATCTTGAATTTATTAAATTGTAAATTACTATCTACTCCCAAGTAAAAATGTCCTTTTCCAGGGGGAGGATAGCTTTTAAATAATAAAAATAATAAATGTAGGTTAAAGTCTTTGAATATAAAGTTTCATCTCAATACACATAATGTGAATTAGAAAGACCACCATATGAATTCATAAGTTGCTCTAGAAGTGCTAAAAATGTTTCATGAATTTAAAGCTATAATTCATATTAAATTATTACTTTATTGCATGAGAAAATACAGTTTAATCATTCCATATTAAAGGTTATCTCCCTGAAACTCTCTACAAGAGTTAACAATTTAAGATTATAACTATTTATCAATACTCATACTCAAAAATAAAATAAACAAAAACTTTTCTTAGCAAATTTTCTATAAAATATAATTGGATGTGCTATATACAATTTAATGGTACCTCTATAGAGAAAAAAATAATGAACTTATGAAGTTAATATTTTTGACTTTCTAATTACATGTATTCGACTTAGATACAAAAAAGGGTAGCATTCTTTTCCCTAGCTTTATATACCAGTTTTGAGGTGAATATCATATTCTCCAATTTGAAGTTGATAAGAAATATAACATTTCATTTTTTAAAGGTATGTCTATCCAGGTCTAAATTCTTTAAAATGCAACATTATTTTAGTTTGTTACAGAGTTGTGAATTGAACTGTTTCATTTATTGCTTGTTAATAGCATAAAAGTAATATTTTACTATTTTCTCTCCCAGAAACCACATCAGCTGGAAGTGGTAAGCATTTCACTAGTAAAGTCCAGCAGTCTTAATCATCACCAAATAATTGATAACAATATGATGAATTTGGTATTTATGGTGATAAATAATTGAATATATTGTGTTTGTAGATCAGTTTTAACTTTGTAATGATATTTTGTCATTTCTTTCAGAACAAGTGTATGAACCTTCAGGTAAATTTTCCATCTTCCCAAACCCATTTTCCAAAACCTTTCATGAAAATGTTATTTAAAATTAGTTGTTTCCTTGTATATAGCAGCACATAATAATCCTTATGCTAGTTATAATGGTATGCTTCCACTCTGTACAAATGATGCCTTGTTCAGTATATCCAAACTATAACATGATGTATGAAACAATACTGATGTTAGAACTTTCCTTTTATACTCGGCCATAACTTTTGTGCTATGAGATTTTTAACATAAATTTGAATATCACAAGATTTTGCAGACATAAAAAAATAAGATTTACACCACATACATGACATATTTATAAATAATAATAAATCAATAATATGGCAATGTAGGACCATTTGAAAAGCCAGGTACAGTTTTGCAATATGAGTTATTGGTTCTAGCAACACCTAGTATATACTACGAGATAAAATAGCTATGTATGAAATAATGTCTATATATATGGTATTACAATCCTGTGCATGGTACAAGAAAAGATAGCACACCATAGCAATTCTACCACATGGGCAAAATATATTTCAGTTTATTATAACATTTTATTTTGTTCTTACCTAATTTTTACAATAAATATTAAAGTGTTTGCTTTGATGTTTCAAATTAACATCAGATTGCTCAATCTTGTTTTCTATTTTATAATCTTATCTTGCATTTATTAAATTGTAAATTACTATCTAGTCCCAAGTAAAAATGTCCTTTTCCAGAGGGAGGATAGCTTTTGAATAATAATAATAAATATAGGTTAAAGTCTTTGAATATAAAGATTCATCTCAATACACATAATGTGAATTAGAAAGACCACCATATGAATTCATAAGTTGCTCTAGAAGTGCAAAAAATGTTTCATGAATTTAAAGCTATAATTCATATTAAATTATTACTTTATTGCATGAGAATATACAGTTTAATCATTCCATACTAAAGGTTATCTACCAGAAACTCTCTACAAGAGTTAACAATTTAAGATTACAACTATTTATCAATACTCATACTCAAAAATAAAATAAACAAAACTTTTCTTAGCAAATTTTCTATAAAATATAATTGGATGTGCTATATACAATTTAATGGTACCTCTATAGAGAAAAAATAATGAACTTATGAATTTAATATTTTGGACTTTCTAATTACATGTATTCGATTTAGATACAAAAAAGGGTAGTATTCTTTTCCCTAGCTTTATATACCAGTTTTGAGGTGAATATCATATTCACCAATTTGAAGTTGATAAGAAATATAACATTTCATTTTTTAAAGGTATGTCTATCCAGGTCTAAATTCTTTAAAATGCAACATTATTTTAGTTTGTTACAGAGTTGTGAATTTAACTGTTTCATTTATTGCTTGTTAATAGCATAAAAGTAATATTTTACTATTTTCTCTCCCAGAAACCACATCAGCTGGAAGTGGTAAGCATTTCACTAGTAAAGTCCAGCAGTCTTAATCATCACCAAATAATTGATAACAATATGATGAATTTGGTATTTGTGGTGATAAATAATTGAATATATTGTGTTTGTAGATCAGTTTTCACTTTTGTAATGATATTTTGTCATTTCTTTCAGAACAAGTGTATGAACCTTCAGGTAAATTTTCCATCTTCCCAAACCCATTTTCCAAAACCTTTCATGAAAATGTTATTTAAAATTAGATGTTTCCTTGTATATAGCAGCACATAATAATCCTTATGCTAGTTATAATGGTATGCTTCCACTCTGTACAAATGATGCCTTGTTCAGTATATCCAAACTATAACATGATGTATGAAACAATACTGATGTTAGAACTTTCCTTTTATTCTCGGCCATAACTTTTGTGCTATGAGATTTTTAACATAAATTTGAATATCACAAGATTTTGCAGACATAAAAAAAATAAGATTTACACCACATACATGACATATTTATAAATAATAATAAATCAATAATATGGCAATGTAGGACCATTTGAAAAGCCAGGTACAGTTTTGCAATATGAGTTATTGGTTCTATCAACTCCTACTATATACTACGAGATAAAATAGCTATGTATCAAATAATGTCTATATATATGGTATTACAATCCTGTGCATGGAACAAGAAAAGATAGCACACCATAGCAATTCTACCACATGGGCAAAATATATTTCAGTTTATTATAACATTTTATTTTGTTTTTACCTAATTTTTACTATAAATATTAAAGTGTTTGCTTTGATGTTTCAAATTAACATCAGATTGCTCAATCTTGTTTTGTATTTTATAATCTTATCTTGCATTTATTAAATTGTAAATGACTATATAGTCCCAAGTAAAAACATTCATTTCCAGAGGGAGGATAGCTTTTGAATAATAATAATAAATGTAGGTTAAAGTCTTTGAATATAAAGTTTCATCTCAATACACATAATGTGAATTAGAAAGACCACCATATGAATTCATAAGTTGCTCTAGAAGTGCAAAAAATGTTTCATGAATTTAAAGCTATAATTCATATTAAATTATTACTTTATTGCATGAGAATATACAGTTAAATCATTCCATACTAAAGGTTATCTACCAGAAACTCTCTACAAGAGTTAACAATTTAAGATTACAACTATTTATCAATACTCATACTCAAAAATAAAATAAACAAAACTTTTCTTAGCAAATTTTCTATAAAATATAATTGGATGTGCTATATACAATTTAATGGTAGCTCTATAGAGAAAAAATAATGAACTTATGAATTTAATATTTTGGACTTTCTAATTACATGTATTCGATTTAGATACAAAAAAGGGTAGTATTCTTTTCCCTAGCTTTATATACCAGTTTTGAGGTGAATATCATATTCTCCAATTTGAAGTTGATAAGAAATATAACATTTCATTTTTTAAAGGTATGTCTATCCAGGTCTAAATTCTTTAAAATGCAACATTATTTTAGTTTGTTACAGAGTTGTGAATTTAACTGTTTCATTTATTGCTTGTTAATAGCATAAAAGTAATATTTTACTATTTTCTCTCCCAGAAACCACATCAGCTGGAAGTGGTAAGCATTTCACTAGTAAAGTCCAGCAGTCTTAATCATCACCAAATAATTGATAACAATATGATGAATTTGGTATTTGTGGTGATAAATAATTGAATATATTGTGTTTGTAGATCAGTTTTCACTTTTGTAATGATATTTTGTCATTTCTTTCAGAACAAGTGTATGAACCTTCAGGTAAATTTTCCATCTTCCCAAACCCATTTTCCAAAACCTTTCATGAAAATGTTATTTAAAATTAGATGTTTCCTTGTATATAGCAGCACATAATAATCCTTATGCTAGTCTTAATGGTATGCTTCCACTCTGTACAAATGATGCCTTGTTCAGTATATCCAAACTATAACATGATGTATGAAACAATACTGATGTTAGAACTTTCCTTTTATACTCGGCCATAACTTTTGTGCTATGAGATTTTTAACATAAATTTGAATATCACAAGATTTTGCAGACATAAAAAAATAAGGTTTACACCACATACATGACATATTTATAAATAATAATAAATCAATATTATGGCAATGTAGGACCATTTGAAAATCCAGGTACAGTTTTGCAATATGAGTTATTGTTTCTATCAACTCCTAGTATATACTATGAGATAAAATAGCTATGTATGAAATAATGTCTATATATATGGTATTACAATCCTGTGCATGGTACAAGAAAAGGTAGCACACCATAGCAATTCTACCACATGGGCAAAATATATTTCAGTTTATTATAACATTTTATTTTGCTTTTACCTAATTTTTACAATAAATATTAAAGTGTTTGCTTTGATGTTTCAAATTAACATCAGATTGCTCAAACTTGTTTTGTATTTTATAATCTTATCTTGCATTTATTAAATTGTAAATTACGATCTAATCCAAGTAAAAACATTCATTTCCAGAGGGAGGATAGCTTTTGAATAATAATAATAAATGTAGGTTAAAGTCTATGAATATAAAGTTTCATCTCAATACACATAATGTGAATTAGAAAGACCACAATATGAATTCATAAGTTGCTCTAGAAGTGCAAAAAATGTTTCATGAATTTATAGCTATAATTCATATTAAATTATTACTTTATTGCATGAGAATATACAGTTTAATCATTCCATATTAAATGTTATCTACCAGAAACACTCTAAAAGAATTAACAATTTAAGATTACAACTATTTATCAATACTCATACTCAAAAATAAAATAAACAAAAACTTTTCTTAGCAAATTTTCTATAAAATATAATTGGATGTGCTATATACAATGTAATGGTACCTCTATAGAGAAAAAATAATGAACTTATGAATTTAATATTTTTGACTTTCTAATTACATGTATTCGATTTAGATACAAAAAAGGGTAGTATTCTTTTCCCTAGCTTTATATACCAGTTTTGAGGTGAATATCATATTCTCCAATTTGAAGTTGATAAGAAATATAACATTTCATTTTTTAAAGGTATGTCTATCCAGGTCTAAATTCTTTAAAATGCAGCATTATTTTAGTTTGTTACAGAGTTGTGAATTTAACTGTTTCATTTATTGCTTGTTAATAGCATAAAAGTAATATTTTACTATTTTCTCTCCCAGAAACCACATCAGCTGGAAGTGGTAAGCATTTCACTAGTAAAGTCCAGCAGTCTTAATCATCACCAAATAATTGATAACAATATGATGAATTTGGTATTTGTGGTGATAAATAATTGAATATATTGTGTTTGTAGATCAGTTTTCACTTTTGTAATGATATTTTGTCATTTCTTTCAGAACAAGTGTATGAACCTTCAGGTAAATTTTCCATCTTCCCAAACCCATTTTCCAAAACCTTTCATGAAAATGTTATTTAAAATTAGATGTTTCCTTGTATATAACAGCACATAATAATCCTTATGCTAGTTATAATGGTATGCTTCCACTCTGTACAAATGATGCCTTGTTCAGTATATCCAAACTATAACATGATGTATGAAACAATACTGATTTTAGAACTTTCCTTTTATACTCGGCCATAACTTTTGTGCTATGAGATTTTTAACATAAATTTGAATATCACAAGATTTTGCAGACATAAAAAAAATAAGGTTTACACCACATACATGACATATTTATAAATAATAATAAATCAATATTATGGCAATGTAGGACCATTTGAAAATCCAGGTACAGATTTGCAATATGAGTTATTGTTTCTATCAACTCCTAGTATATACTATGAGATAAAATAGCTATGTATGAAATAATGTCTATATATATGGTATTACAATCCTGTGCATGGTACAAGAAAAGATAGCACACCATAGCAATTCTACCACATGGGCAAAATATATTTCAGTTTATTATAACATTTTATTTTGCTTTTACCTAATTTTTACAATAAATATTAAAGTGTTTGCTTTGATGTTTCAAATTAACATCAGATTGCTCAAACTTGTTTTGTATTTTATAATCTTATCTTGCATTTATTAAATTGTAAATTACGATCTAATCACAAGTAAAAACATTCATTTCCAGAGGGAGGATAGCTTTTGAATAATAATAATAAATGTAGGTTAAAGTCTTTGAATATAAAGTTTCATCTCAATACACATAATGTGAATTAGAAAGACCACCATATGAATTCATAAGTTGCTCTAGAAGTGCAAAAAATGTTTCATGAATTTAAAGCTATAATTCATATTAAATTATTACTTTATTGCATGAGAATATACAGTTTAATCATTCCATATTAAAGGTTATCTACCAGAAACTCTCTACAAGAGTTAACAATTTAAGATTACAACTATTTATCAATACTCATACTCAAAAATAAAATAAACAAAACTTTTCTTAGCAAATTTTCTATAAAATATAATTGGATGTGCTATATACAATTTAATGGTACCTCTATAGAGAAAAAATAATGAACTTATGAATTTAATATTTTTGACTTTCTAATTACATGTATTCGATTTAGATACAAAAAAGGGTAGTATTCTTTTCCCTAGCTTTATATACCAGTTTTGAGGTGAATATCATATTCTCCAATTTGAAGTTGATAAGAAATATAACATTTCATTTTTTAAAGGTATGTCTATCCAGGTCTAAATTCCTTAAAATGCAACATTATTTTAGTTTGTTACAGAGTTGTGAATTTAACTGTTTCATTTATTGCTTGTTAATAGCATAAAAGTAATATTTTACTATTTTCTCTCCCAGAAACCACATCAGCTGGAAGTGGTAAGCATTTCACTAGTAAAGTCCAGCAGTCTTAATCATCACCAAATAATTGATAACAATATGATGAATTTGGTATTTGTGGTGATAAATAATTGAATATATTGTGTTGGTAGATCAGTTTTCACTTTTGTAATGATATTTTGTCATTTCTTTCAGAACAAGTGTATGAACCTTCAGGTAAATTTTCCATCTTCCCAAACCTATTTTCCAAAACCTTTCATGAAAATGTTATTTAAAATTAGATGTTTCCTTGTATATAGCAGCACATAATAATCCTTATGCTAGTTATAATGGTATGCTTCCACTCTGTACAAATGATGCCTTGTTCAGTATATCCAAACTATAACATGATGTATGAAACAATACTGATGTTAGAACTTTCCTTTTTTACTCGGCCATAACTTTTGTGCTATGAGATTTTTAACATAAATTTGAATATAACAAGATTTTGCAGACATAAAAAAAATAAGGTTTACACCACATACATGACATATTTATAAATAATAATAAATCAATAATATGGCAATGTAGGACCATTTGAAAATCCAGGTACAGTTTTGCAATATGAGTTATTGTTTCTATCAACTCCTAGTATATACTATGAGATAAAATAGCTATGTATGAAATAATGTCTATATATATGGTATTACAATCCTGTGCATGGTACAAGAAAAGATAGCACACCATAGCAATTCTACCACATGGGCAAAATATATTTCAGTTTATTATAACATTTTATTTTGTTTTTACCTAATTTTTACTATAAATATTAAAGTGTTTGCTTTGATGTTTCAAATTAACATCAGATTGCTCAATCTTGTTTTGTATTTTATAATCTTATCTTGCATTTATTAAATTGTAAATGACTATATAGTCCCAAGTAAAAACATTCATTTCCAGAGGGAGGATAGCTTTTGAATAATAATAATAAATGTAGGTTAAAGTCTTTGAATATAAAGTTTCATCTCAATACACATAATGTGAATTAGAAAGACCACCATATGAATTCATAAGTTGCTCTAGAAGTGCAAAAAATGTTTCATGAATTTAAAGCTTAAATTCATATTAAATTATTACTTTATTGCATGAGAATATACAGTTTAATCATTCCATACTAAAGGTTATCTACCAGAAACTCTCTACAAGAGTTAACAATTTAAGATTACAACTATTTATCAATACTCATACTCAAAAATAAAATAAACAAAACTTTTCTTAGCAAATTTTCTATAAAATATAATTGGATGTGCTATATACAATTTAATGGTACCTCTATAGAGAAAAAATAATGAACTTATGAATTTAATATTTTTGACTTTCTAATTACATGTATTCGATTTAGATACAAAAAAGGGTAGTATTCTTTTCCCTAGCTTTATATACCAGTTTTGAGGTGAATATCATATTCTCCAATTTGAAGTTGATAAGAAATATAACATTTCATTTTTTAAAGGTATGTCTATCCAGGTCTAAATTCTTTAAAATGCAACATTATTTTAGTTTGTTACAGAGTTGTGAATTTAACTGTTTCATTTATTGCTTGTTAATAGCATAAAAGTAATATTTTACTATTTTCTCTCCCAGACACCACATCAGCTGGAAGTGGTAAGCATTTCACTAGTAAAGTCCAGCAGTCTTAATCATCACCAAATAATTGATAACAATATGATGAATGTGGTATTTGTGGTGATAAATGATTGAAAATATTGTGTTGGTAGATCAGTTTTCACTTTTGTAATGATATTTTGTCATTTCTTTCAGAACAAGTGTATGAACCTTCAGGTAAATTTTCCATCTTCCCAAACCCATTTTCCAAAACCTTTCATGAAAATGTTATTTAAAATTAGATGTTTCCTTGTATATAGCAGCACATAATAATCCTTATGCTAGTTATAATGGTATGCTTCCACTCTGTACAAATGATGCCTTGTTCAGTATATCCAAACTATAACATGATGTATGAAACAATACTGATGTTAGAACTTTCCTTTTATACTCGGCCATAACTTTTGTGCTATGAGATTTTTAACATAAATTTGAATATCACAAGATTTTGCAGACATAAAAAAAATAAGATTTACACCACATACATGACATATTTATAAATAATAATAAATCAATAATATGGCAATGTAGGACCATTTGAAAAGCCTGGTACAGTTTTGCAGTATGAGTTATTGGTTCTATCAACTCCTAGTATATACTACGAGATAAAATAGCTATGTATGAAATAATGTCTATATATATGGTATTACAATCCTGTGCATGGTACAAGAAAAGATAGCACACCATAGCAATTCTACCACATGGGCAAAATATATTTCAGTTTATTATAACATTTTATTTTGTTTTTACCTAATTTTTACTATAAATATTAAAGTGTTTGCTTTGATGTTTCAAATTAACATCAGATTGCTCAATCTTGTTTTGTATTTTATAATCTTATCTTGCATTTATTAAATTGTAAATTACGATCTAATCCCAAGTAAAAACATTCATTTCCAGAGGGAGGATAGCTTTTGAATAATAATAATAAATGTAGGTTAAAGTCTTTGAATATAAAGTTTCATCTCAATACACATAATGTGAATTAGAAAGACCACCATATGAATTCATAAGTTGCTCTAGAAGTGCAAAAAATGTTTCATGAATTTAAAGCTATAATTCATATTAAATTATTACTTTATTGCATGAGAATATACAGTTTAATCATTCCATACTAAAGGTTATCTACCAGAAACTCTCTACAAGAGTTAACAATTTAAGATTACAACTATTTATCAATACTCATACTCAAAAATAAAATAAACAAAACTTTTCTTAGCAAATTTTCTATAAAATATAATTGGATGTGCTATATACAATTTAATGGTACCTCTATAGAGAAAAAATAATGAACTTATGAATTTAATATTTTTGACTTTCTAATTACATGTATTCGATTTAGATACAAAAAAGGGTAGTATTCTTTTCCCTAGCTTTATATACCAGTTTTGAGGTGAATATCATATTCTCCAATTTGAAGTTGATAAGAAATATAACATTTCATTTTTTAAAGGTATGTCTATCCAGGTATAAATTCTTTAAAATGCAACATTATTTTAGTTTGTTACAGAGTTGTGAATTTAACTGTTTCATTTATTGCTTGTTAATAGCATAAAAGTAATATTTTACTATTTTCTCTCCCAGAAACCACATCAGCTGGAAGTGGTAAGCATTTCACTAGTAAAGTCCAGCAGTCTTAATCATCACCAAATAATTGATAACAATATGATGAATGTGGTATTTGTGGTGATAAATGATTGAAAATATTGTGTTGGTAGATCAGTTTTCACTTTTGTAATGATATTTTGTCATTTCTTTCAGAACAAGTGTATGAACCTTCAGGTAAATTTTCCATCTTCCCAAACCCATTTTCCAAAACCTTTCATGAAAATGTTATTAAAATTAGATGTTTCCTTGTATATAGCAGCACATAATAATCCTTATGCTAGTTATAATGGTATGCTTCCACTCTGTACAAATGATGCCTTGTTCAGTATATCCAAACTATAACATGATGTATGAAACAATACTGATGTTAGAACTTTCCTTTTTTACTCGGCCATAAATTTTGTGCTATGAGATTTTTAACATAAATTTGAATATCACAAGATTTTGCAGACATAAAAAAAATAAGGTTTACACCACATACATGACATATTTATAAATAATAATAAATCAATAATATGGCAATGTAGGACCATTTGAAAATCCAGGTACAGTTTTGCAATATGAGTTATTGTTTCTATCAACTCCTAGTATATACTATGAGATAAAATAGCTATGTATGAAATAATGTCTATATATATGGTATTACAATCCTGTGCATGGTACAAGAAAAGATAGCACACCATAGCAATTCTACCACATGGGCAAAATATATTTCAGTTTATTATAACATTTTATTTTGTTTTTACCTAATTTTTACTATAAATATTAAAGTGTTTGCTTTGATGTTTCAAATTAACATCAGATTGCTCAATCTTGTTTTGTATTTTATAATCTTATCTTGCATTTATTAAATTGTAAATGACTATATAGTCCCAAGTAAAAACATTCATTTCCAGAGGGAGGATAGCTTTTGAATAATAATAATAAATGTAGGTTAAAGTCTTTGAATATAAAGTTTCATCTCAATACACATAATGTGAATTAGAAAGACCACCATATGAATTCATAAGTTGCTCTAGAAGTGCAAAAAATGTTTCATGAATTTAAAGCTTAAATTCATATTAAATTATTACTTTATTGCATGAGAATATACAGTTTAATCATTCCATACTAAAGGTTATCTACCAGAAACTCTCTACAAGAGTTAACAATTTAAGATTACAACTATTTATCAATACTCATACTCAAAAATAAAATAAACAAAACTTTTCTTAGCAAATTTTCTATAAAATATAATTGGATGTGCTATATACAATTTAATGGTACCTCTATAGAGAAAAAATAATGAACTTATGAATTTAATATTTTTGACTTTCTAATTACATGTATTCGATTTAGATACAAAAAAGGGTAGTATTCTTTTCCCTATCTTTATATACCAGTTTTGAGGTGAATATCATATTCTCCAATTTGAAGTTGATAAGAAATATAACATTTCATTTTTTAAAGGTATGTCTATCCAGGTCTAAATTCTTTAAAATGCAACATTATTTTAGTTTGTTACAGAGTTGTGAATTTAACTGTTTCATTTATTGCTTGTTAATAGCATAAAAGTAATATTTTACTATTTTCTCTCCCAGACACCACATCAGCTGGAAGTGGTAAGCATTTCACTAGTAAAGTCCAGCAGTCTTAATCATCACCAAATAATTGATAACAATATGATGAATGTGGTATTTGTGGTGATAAATGATTGAAAATATTGTGTTGGTAGATCAGTTTTCACTTTTGTAATGATATTTTGTCATTTCTTTCAGAACAAGTGTATGAACCTTCAGGTAAATTTTCCATCTTCCCAAACCCATTTTCCAAAACCTTTCATGAAAATGTTATTTAAAATTAGATGTTTCCTTGTATATAGCAGCACATAATAATCCTTATGCTAGTTATAATGGTATGCCTCCACTCTGTACAAATGATGCCTTGTTCAGTATATCCAAACTATAACATGATGTATGAAACAATACTGATGTTAGAACTTTCCTTTTATACTCGGCCATAACTTTTGTGCTATGAGATTTTTAACATAAATTTGAATATCACAAGATTTTGCAGACATAAAAAAAATAAGATTTACACCACATACATGACATTTTTATAAATAATAATAAATCAATAATATGGCAATGTAGGACCATTTGAAAAGCCTGGTACAGTTTTGCAGTATGAGTTATTGGTTCTATCAACTCCTAGTATATACTACGAGATAAAATAGCTATGTATGAAATAATGTCTATATATATGGTATTACAATCCTGTGCATGGTACAAGAAAAGATAGCACACCATAGCAATTCTACCACATGGGCAAAATATATTTCAGTTTATTATAACATTTTATTTTGCTTTTACCTAATTTTTACAATAAATATTAAAGTGTTTGCTGTGATGTTTCAAATTAACATCAGATTGCTCAATCTTGTTTTGTATTTTATAATCTTATCTTGCATTTATTAAATTGTAAATTACGATCTAATCCCAAGTAAAAACATTCATTTCCAGAGGGAGGATAGCTTTTGAATAATAATAATAAATGTAGGTTAAAGTCTTTGAATATAAAGTTTCATCTCAATGCACATAATGTGAATTAGAAAGACCACCATATGAATTCATAAGTTGCTCTAGAAGTGCTAAAAATGTTTCATGAATTTAAAGCTATAATTCGTATTAAATTATTACTTTATTGCATGAGAATATACAGTTTAATCATTCCATATTAATTGTTATCTACCAGAAACTCTCTACAAGAGTTAACAATTTAAGATTACAACTATTTCTCAATACTCATACTCAAAAATAAAATAAACAAAAACTTTTCTTAGCAAATTTTCTATAAAATATAATTGGATGTGCTATATACAATTTAATGGTACCTCTATAGAGAAAAAATAATGAACTTATGAATTTTATATTTTTGACTTTCTAATTACATGTATTCGACTTAGATACAAAAAAGGGTAGCATTCTTTTCCCTAGCTTTATATACCAGTTTTGAGGTGAATATCATATTCTCCAATTTGAAGTTGATAAGAAATATAACATTTCATTTTTTAAAGGTATGTCTATCCAGGTCTAAATTCTTTAAAATGCAACATTATTTTAGTTTGTTACAGAGTTGTGAATTTAACTGTTTCAATTATTGCTTGTTAATAGCATAAAAGTAATATTTTACTATTTTCTCTCCCAGAAACCACATCAGCTGGAAGTGGTAAGCATTTCACTAGTAAAGTCCAGCAGTCTTAATCATCACCAAATAATTGATAACAATTTGATGAATTTGGTATTTGTGGTGATAAATAATTGAATCTATTGTGTTTGTAGATCAGTTTTCACTTTTGTAATGATATTTTGTCATTTCTTTCAGAACAAGTGTATGAACCTTCAGGTAAATTTTCCATCTTCCCAAACCCATTTTCCAAAACCTTTCATGAAAATGTTATTTAAAATTAGATGTTTCCTTGTATATAGCAGCACATAATAATCCTTATGCTAGTTATAATGGTATGCTTCCACTCTGTACAAATGATGCCTTGTTCAGTATATCCAAACTATAACATGATGTATGAAACAATACTGATGTTAGAACTTTCCTTTTATACTCGGCCATAACTTTTGTGCTATGAGATTTTTAACATAAATTTGAATATCACAAGATTTTGCAGACATAAAAAAATAAGGTTTACACCACATACATGACATATTTATAAATAATAATAAATCAATAATATGGCAATGTAGGACCATTTGAAAATCCAGGTACAGTTTTGCAATATGAGTTATTGTTTCTATCATCTCCTAGTATATACTATGAGATAAAATAGCTATGTATGAAATAATGTCTATATATATGGTATTACAATCCTGTGCATGGTACAAGAAAAGATAGCACACCATAGCAATTCTACCACATGGGCAAAATATATTTCAGTTTATTATAACATTTTATTTTGTTTTTACCTAATTTTTACTATAAATATTAAAGTGTTTGCTTTGATGTTTCAAATTAACATCAGATTGCTCAATCTTGTTTTGTATTTTATAATCTTATCTTGCATTTATTAAATTGTAAATTACGATCTAATCCCAAGTAAAAACATTCATTTCCAGAGGGAGGATAGCTTTTGAATAATAATAATAAATGTAGGTTAAAGTCTTTGAATATAAAGTTTCATCTCAATACACATAATGTGAATTAGAAAGACCACCATATGAATTCATAAGTTGCTCTAGAAGTGCAAAAAATGTTTCATGAATTTAAAGCTATAATTCATATTAAATTATTACTTTATTGCATGAGAATATACAGTTTAATCATTCCATATTAAAGGTTATCTACCAGAAACTCTCTACAAGAGTTAACAAATTAAGATTACAACTATTTATCAATACTCATACTCAAAAATAAAATAAACAAAACTTTTCTTAGCAAATTTTCTATAAAATATAATTGGATGTGCTATATACAATTTAATGGTACCTCTATAGAGAAAAAATAATGAACTTATGAATTTAATATTTTTGACTTTCTAATTACATGTATTCGATTTAGATACAAAAAAGGGTAGTATTCTTTTCCCTAGCTTTATATACCAGTTTTGAGGTGAATATCATATTCTCCAATTTGAAGTTGATAAGAAATATAACATTTCATTTTTTAAAGGTATGTCTATCCAGGTCTAAATTCTTTAAAATGCAACATTATTTTAGTTTGTTACAGAGTTGTGAATTTAACTGTTTCATTTATTGCTTGTTAATAGCATAAAAGTAATATTTTACTATTTTCTCTCCCAGAAACCACATCAGCTGGAAGTGGTAAGCATTTCACTAGTAAAGTCCAGCAGTCTTATTCATCACCAAATAATTGATAACAATATGATGAATTTGGTATTTGTGGTGATAAATAATTGAATATATTGTGTTTGTAGATCAGTTTTAACTTTTGTAATGATATTTTGTCATTTCTTTCAGAACAAGTGTATGAACCTTCAGGTAAATTTTCCATCTTCCCAAACCCATTTTCCAAAACCTTTCATGAAAATGTTATTTAAAATTAGATGTTTCCTTGTATATAGCAGCACATAATAATCCTTATGCTAGTTATAATGGTATGCTTCCACTCTGTACAAATGATGCCTTGTTCAGTATATCCAAACTATAACATGATGTATGAAACAATACTGATGTTAGAACTTTCCTTTTATACTCGGCCATAACTTTTGTGCTATGAGATTTTTAACATAAATTTGAATATCACAAGATTTTGCAGACATAAAAAAATAAGGTTTACACCACATACATGACATATTTATAAATAATAATAAATCAATAATATGGCAATGTAGGACCATTTGAAAATCCAGGTACAGTTTTGCAATATGAGTTATTGTTTCTATCAACTCCTAGTATATACTATGAGATAAAATAGCTATGTATGAAATAATGTCTATATATATGGTATTACAATCCTGTGCATGGTACAAGAAAAGATAGCACACCATAGCAATTCTACCACATGGGCAAAATATATTTCAGTTTATTATAACATTTTATTTTGTTTTTACCTAATTTTTACTATAAATATTAAAGTGTTTGCTTTGATGTTTCAAATTAACATCAGATTGCTCAATCTTGTTTTGTATTTTATAATCTTATCTTGCATTTATTAAATTGTAAATTACGATCTAATCCCAAGTAAAAACATTCATTTCCAGAGGGAGGATAGCTTTTGAATAATAATAATAAATGTAGGTTAAAGTCTTTGAATATAAAGTTTCATCTCAATACACATAATGTGAATTAGAAAGACCACCATATGAATTCATAAGTTGCTCTAGAAGTGCAAAAAATGTTTCATGAATTTAAAGCTATAATTCATATTAAATTATTACTTTATTGCATGAGAATATACAGTTTAATCATTCCATATTAAAGGTTATCTACCAGAAACTCTCTACAAGAGTTAACAAATTAAGATTACAACTATTTATCAATACTCATACTCAAAAATAAAATAAACAAAACTTTTCTTAGCAAATTTTCTATAAAATATAATTGGATGTGCTATATACAATTTAATGGTACCTCTATAGAGAAAAAATAATGAACTTATGAATTTAATATTTTTGACTTTCTAATTACATGTATTCGATTTAGATACAAAAAAGGGTAGTATTCTTTTCCCTAGCTTTATATACCAGTTTTGAGGTGAATATCATATTCTCCAATTTGAAGTTGATAAGAAATATAACATTTCATTTTTAAAGGTATGTCTATCCAGGTCTAAATTCTTTAAAATGCAACATTATTTTAGTTTGTTACAGAGTTGTGAATTTAACTGTTTCATTTATTGCTTGTTAATAGCATAAAAGTAATATTTTACTATTTTCTCTCCCAGAAACCACATCAGCTGGAAGTGGTAAGCATTTCACTAGTAAAGTCCAGCAGTCTTATTCATCACCAAATAATTGATAACAATATGATGAATTTGGTATTTGTGGTGATAAATAATTGAATATATTGTGTTTGTAGATCAGTTTTAACTTTTGTAATGATATTTTGTCATTTCTTTCAGAACAAGTGTATGAACCTTCAGGTAAATTTTCCATCTTCCCAAACCCATTTTCCAAAACCTTTCATGAAAATGTTATTTAAAATTAGATGTTTCCTTGTATATAGCAGCACATAATAATCCTTATGCTAGTTTTAATGGTATGCTTCCACTCTGCACAAATGATGCCTTGTTCAGTATATCCAAACTATAACATGATGTATGAAACAATACTGATGTTAGAACTTTCCTTTTATACTCGGCCATAACTTTTGTGCTATGAGATTTTTAACATAAATTTGAATATCACAAGATTTTGCAGACATAAAAAAAATAAGATGTACACCACATACATGAATATTTATAAATAATAATAAATCAATAATATGGCAATGTAGGACCATTTGAAAAGCCAGGTACAGTTTTGCAATATGAGTTATTGGTTCTATCAACTCCTAGTATATACTACGAGATAAAATAGCTATGTATGAAATAATGTCTATATATATGGTATTACAATCCTGTGCATGGTACAAGAAAAGATAGCACACCATAGCAATTCTACCACATGGGCAAAATATATTTCAGTTTATTATAACATTTTATTTTGTGTTTACCTAATTTTTACAATAAATATTAAAGTGTTTGCTTTGATGTTTCAAATTAACATCAGATTGCTCAATCTTGTTTTGTATTTTATAATCTTATCTTGCATTTATTAAATTGTAAATGACTATATAGTCCCAAGTAAAAACATTAATTTCCAGAGGGAGGATAGCTTTTGAATAATAATAATAAGTGTAGGTTAAAGTCTTTGAATATAAAGTTTCATCTCAATACACATAATGTGAATTAGAAAGACCACCATATGAATTCATAAGTTGCTCTAGAAGTGCAAAAAATGTTTCATGAATTTAAAGCTATAATTCATATTAAATTATTACTTTATTGCATGAGAATATACAGTTTAATCATTCCATACTAAAGGTTATCTACCAGAAACTCTCTACAAGAGTTAACAATTTAAGATTACAACTATTTATCAATACTCATACTCAAAAATAAAGTAAACAAAACTTTTCTTAGCAAATTTTCTATAAAATATAATTGGATGTGCTATATACAATTTAATGGTACCTCTATAGAGAAAAAATAATGAACTTATGAATTTAATATTTTTGACTTTCTAATTACATGTATTCAATTTAGATACAAAAAAGGGTAGTATTCTTTTCCCTAGCTTTATATACCAGTTTTGAGGTGAATATCATATTCTCCAATTTGAAGTTGATAAGAAATATAACATTTCATTTTTTAAAGGTATGTCTATCCAGGTCTAAATTCTTTAAAATGCAACATTATTTTAGTTTGTTACAGAGTTGTGAATTTAACTGTTTCATTTATTGCTTGTTAATAGCATAAAAGTAATATTTTACTATTTTCTCTCCCAGAAACCACATCAGCTGGAAGTGGTAAGCATTTCACTAGTAAAGTCCAGCAGTCTTAATCATCACCAAATAATTGATAACAATATGATGAATGTGGTATTTGTGGTGATAAATGATTGAAAATATTGTGTTGGTAGATCAGTTTTCACTTTTGTAATGATATTTTGTCATTTCTTTCAGAACAAGTGTATGAACCTTCAGGTAAATTTTCCATCTTCCCAAACCCATTTTCCAAAACCTTTCATGAAAATGTTATTTAAAATTAGATGTTTCCTTGTATATAGCAGCACATAATAATCCTTATGCTAGTTATAATGGTATGCTTCCACTCTGTACAAATGATGCCTTGTTCAGTATATCCAAACTATAACAAGATGTATGAAACAATACTGATGTTAGAACTTTCCTTTTATACTCGGCCATAACTTTTGTGCTATGAGATTTTTAACATAAATTTGAATATCACAAGATTTTGCAGACATAAAAAAAATAAGGTTTACACCACATACATGACATATTTATAAATAATAATAAATCAATAATATGGCAATGTAGGACCATTTGAAAATCCAGGTACAGTTTTGCAATATGAGTTATTGTTTCTGTCAACTCCTAGTATATACTATGAGATAAAATAGCTATGTATGAAATAATGTCTATATATATGGTATTACAATCCTGTGCATGGTACAAGAAAAGATAGCACACCATAGCAATTCTACCACATGGGCAAAATATATTTCAGTTTATTATAACATTTTATTTTGCTTTTACCTAATTTTTACAATAAATATTAAAGTGTTTGCTGTGATGTTTCAAATTAACATCAGATTGCTCAATCTTGTTTTGTATTTTATAATCTTATCTTGCATTTATTAAATTGTAAATTACGATCTAATCCCAAGTAAAAACATTCATTTCCAGAGGGAGGATAGCTTTTGAATAATAATAATAAATGTAGGTTAAAGTCTTTGAATATAAAGTTTCATCTCAATGCACATAATGTGAATTAGAAAGACCACCATATGAATTCATAAGTTGCTCTAGAAGTGCTAAAAATGTTTCATGAATTTAAAGCTATAATTCGTATTAAATTATTACTTTATTGCATGAGAATATACAGTTTAATCATTCCATATTAATTGTTATCTACCAGAAACTCTCTACAAGAGTTAACAATTTAAGATTACAACTATTTCTCAATACTCATACTCAAAAATAAAATAAACAAAAACTTTTCTTAGCAAATTTTCTATAAAATATAATTGGATGTGCTATATACAATTTAATGGTACCTCTATAGAGAAAAAATAATGAACTTATGAATTTAATATTTTTGACTTTCTAATTACATGTATTCGACTTAGATACAAAAAAGGGTAGCATTCTTTTCCCTAGCTTTATATACCAGTTTTGAGGTGAATATCATATTCTCCAATTTGAAGTTGATAAGAAATATAACATTTCATTTTTTAAAGGTATGTCTATCCAGGTCTAAATTCTTTAAAATGCAACATTATTTTAGTTTGTTACAGAGTTGTGAATTTAACTGTTTCAATTATTGCTTGTTAATAGCATAAAAGTAATATTTTACTATTTTCTCTCCCAGAAACCACATCAGCTGGAAGTGGTAAGCATTTCACTAGTAAAGTCCAGCAGTCTTAATCATCACCAAATAATTGATAACAATTTGATGAATTTGGTATTTGTGGTGATAAATAATTGAATCTATTGTGTTTGTAGATCAGTTTTCACTTTTGTAATGATATTTTGTCATTTCTTTCAGAACAAGTGTATGAACCTTCAGGTAAATTTTCCATCTTCCCAAACCCATTTTCCAAAACCTTTCATGAAAATGTTATTTAAAATTAGATGTTTCCTTGTATATAGCAGCACATAATAATCCTTATGCTAGTTATAATGGTATGCTTCCACTCTGTACAAATGATGCCTTGTTCAGTATATCCAAACTATAACATGATGTATGAAACAATACTGATGTTAGAACTTTCCTTTTATACTCGGCCATAACTTTTGTGCTATGAGATTTTTAACATAAATTTGAATATCACAAGATTTTGCAGACATAAAAAAATAAGGTTTACACCACATACATGACATATTTATAAATAATAATAAATCAATAATATGGCAATGTAGGACCATTTGAAAATCCAGGTACAGTTTTGCAATATGAGTTATTGTTTCTATCAACTCCTAGTATATACTATGAGATAAAATAGCTATGTATGAAATAATGTCTATATATATGGTATTACAATCCTGTGCATGGTACAAGAAAAGATAGCACACCATAGCAATTCTACCACATGGGCAAAATATATTTCAGTTTATTATAACATTTTATTTTGTTTTTACCTAATTTTTACTATAAATATTAAAGTGTTTGCTTTGATGTTTCAAATTAACATCAGATTGCTCAATCTTGTTTTGTATTTTATAATCTTATCTTGCATTTATTAAATTGTAAATTACGATCTAATCCCAAGTAAAAACATTCATTTCCAGAGGGAGGATAGCTTTTGAATAATAATAATAAATGTAGGTTAAAGTCTTTGAATATAAAGTTTCATCTCAATACACATAATGTGAATTAGAAAGACCACCATATGAATTCATAAGTTGCTCTAGAAGTGCAAAAAATGTTTCATGAATTTAAAGCTATAATTCATATTAAATTATTACTTTATTGCATGAGAATATACAGTTTAATCATTCCATATTAAAGGTTATCTACCAGAAACTCTCTACAAGAGTTAACAAATTAAGATTACAACTATTTATCAATACTCATACTCAAAAATAAAATAAACAAAACTTTTCTTAGCAAATTTTCTATAAAATATAATTGGATGTGCTATATACAATTTAATGGTACCTCTATAGAGAAAAAATAATGAACTTATGAATTTAATATTTTTGACTTTCTAATTACATGTATTCGATTTAGATACAAAAAAGGGTAGTATTCTTTTCCCTAGCTTTATATACCAGTTTTGAGGTGAATATCATATTCTCCAATTTGAAGTTGATAAGAAATATAACATTTCATTTTTTAAAGGTATGTCTATCCAGGTCTAAATTCTTTAAAATGCAACATTATTTTAGTTTGTTACAGAGTTGTGAATTTAACTGTTTCATTTATTGCTTGTTAATAGCATAAAAGTAATATTTTACTATTTTCTCTCCCAGAAACCACATCAGCTGGAAGTGGTAAGCATTTCACTAGTAAAGTCCAGCAGTCTTATTCATCACCAAATAATTGCTAACAATATGATGAATTTGGTATTTGTGGTGATAAATAATTGAATATATTGTGTTTGTAGATCAGTTTTAACTTTTGTAATGATATTTTGTCATTTCTTTCAGAACAAGTGTATGAACCTTCAGGTAAATTTTCCATCTTCCCAAACCCATTTTCCAAAACCTTTCATGAAAATGTTATTTAAAATTAGATGTTTCCTTGTATATAGCAGCACATAATAATCCTTATGCTAGTTATAATGGTATGCTTCCACTCTGTACAAATGATGCCTTGTTCAGTATATCCAAACTATAACATGATGTATGAAACAATACTGATCTTAGAACTTTCCTTTTATACTCGGCCATAACTTTTGTGCTATGAGATTTTTAACATAAATTTGAATATCACAAGATTTTGCAGACATAAAAAAATAAGGTTTACACCACATACATGACATATTTATAAATAATAATAAATCAATAATATGGCAATGTAGGACCATTTGAAAATCCAGGTACAGTTTTGCAATATGAGTTATTGTTTCTATCAACTCCTAGTATATACTATGAGATAAAATAGCTATGTATGAAATAATGTCTATATATATGGTATTACAATCCTGTGCATGGTACAAGAAAAGATAGCACACCATAGCAATTCTACCACATGGGCAAAATATATTTCAGTTTATTATAACATTTTATTTTGTTTTTACCTAATTTTTACTATAAATATTAAAGTGTTTGCTTTGATGTTTCAAATTAACATCAGATTGCTCAATCTTGTTTTGTATTTTATAATCTTATCTTGCATTTATTAAATTGTAAATTACGATCTAATCCCAAGTAAAAACATTCATTTCCAGAGGGAGGATAGCTTTTGAATAATAATAATAAATGTAGGTTAAAGTCTTTGAATATAAAGTTTCATCTCAATACACATAATGTGAATTAGAAAGACCACCATATGAATTCATAAGTTGCTCTAGAAGTGCAAAAAATGTTTCATGAATTTAAAGCTATAATTCATATTAAATTATTACTTTATTGCATGAGAATATACAGTTTAATCATTCCATATTAAAGGTTATCTACCAGAAACTCTCTACAAGAGTTAACAAATTAAGATTACAACTATTTATCAATACTCATACTCAAAAATAAAATAAACAAAACTTTTCTTAGCAAATTTTCTATAAAATATAATTGGATGTGCTATATACAATTTAATGGTACCTCTATAGAGAAAAAATAATGAACTTATGAATTTAATATTTTTGACTTTCTAATTACATGTATTCGATTTAGATACAAAAAAGGGTAGTATTCTTTTCCCTAGCTTTATATACCAGTTTTGAGGTGAATATCATATTCTCCAATTTGAAGTTGATAAGAAATATAACATTTCATTTTTTAAAGGTATGTCTATCCAGGTCTAAATTCTTTAAAATGCAACATTATTTTAGTTTGTTACAGAGTTGTGAATTTAACTGTTTCATTTATTGCTTGTTAATAGCATAAAAGTAATATTTTACTATTTTCTCTCCCAGAAACCACATCAGCTGGAAGTGGTAAGCATTTCACTAGTAAAGTCCAGCAGTCTTATTCATCACCAAATAATTGATAACAATATGATGAATTTGGTATTTGTGGTGATAAATAATTGAATATATTGTGTTTGTAGATCAGTTTTAACTTTTGTAATGATATTTTGTCATTTCTTTCAGAACAAGTGTATGAACCTTCAGGTAAATTTTCCATCTTCCCAAACCCATTTTCCAAAACCTTTCATGAAAATGTTATTTAAAATTAGATGTTTCCTTGTATATAGCAGCACATAATAATCCTTATGCTAGTTTTAATGGTATGCTTCCACTCTGCACAAATGATGCCTTGTTCAGTATATCCAAACTATAACATGATGTATGAAACAATACTGATGTTAGAACTTTCCTTTTATACTCGGCCATAACTTTTGTGCTATGAGATTTTTAACATAAATTTGAATATCACAAGATTTTGCAGACATAAAAAAAATAAGATTTACACCACATACATGACATATTTATAAATAATAATAAATCAATAATATGGCAATGTAGGACCATTTGAAAAGCCAGGTACAGTTTTGCAATATGAGTTATTGGTTCTATCAACTCCTAGTATATACTACGAGATAAAATAGCTATGTATGAAATAATGTCTATATATATGGTATTACAATCCTGTGCATGGTACAAGAAAAGATAGCACACCATAGCAATTCTACCACATGGGCAAAATATATTTCAGTTTATTATAACATTTTATTTTGTTTTTACCTAATTTTTACTATAAATATTAAAGTGTTTGCTTTGATGTTTCAAATTAACATCAGATTGCTCAATCTTGTTTTGTATTTTATAATCTTATCTTGCATTTATTAAATTGTAAATTACGATCTAATCCCAAGTAAAAACATTCATTTCCAGAGGGAGGATAGCTTTTGAATAATAATAATAAATGTAGGTTAAAGTCTTTGAATATAAAGTTTCATCTCAATACACATAATGTGAATTAGAAAGACCACCATATGAATTCATAAGTTGCTCTAGAAGTGCAAAAAATGTTTCATGAATTTAAAGCTATAATTCATATTAAATTATTACTTTATTGCATGAGAAAATACAGTTTAATCATTCCCTATTAAAGGTTATCTACCAGAAACTCTCTACAAGAGTTAACAATTTAAGATTACAACTATTTATCAATACTCATACTTAAAAATAAAATAAACAAAACTTTTCTTAGCAAATTTTCTATAAAATATAATTGGATGTGCTATATACAATTTAATGGTACCTCTATAGAGAAAAAATAATGAACTTATGAATTTAATATTTTTGACTTTCTAATTACATGTATTCGATTTAGATACAAAAAAGGGTAGTATTCTTTTCCCTAGCTTTATATACCAGTTTTGAGGTGAATATCATATTCTCTAATTTGAAGTTGATAAGAAATATAACATTTCATTTTTTAAAGGTATGTCTATCCAGGTCTAAATTCTTTCAAATGCAACATTATTTTAGTTTGTTACAGAGTTGTGAATTTAACTGTTTCATTTATTGCTTGTTAATAGCATAAAAGTAATATTTTACTATTTTCTCTCCCAGAAACCACATCAGCTGGAAGTGGTAAGCATTTCACTAGTAAAGTCCAGCAGTCTTAATCATCACCAAATAATTGATAACAATATGATGAATTTGGTATTTGTGGTGATAAATAATTGAATCTATTGTGTTGGTAGATCAGTTTTCACTTTTGTAATGATATTTTGTCATTTCTTTCAGAACAAGTGTATGAACCTTCAGGTAAATTTTCCATCTTCCCAAACCCATTTTCCAAAACCTTTCATGAAAATGTTATTTAAAATTAGATGTTTCCTTGTATATAGCAGCACATAATAATCCTTATGCTAGTTATAATGGTATGCTTCCACTCTGTACAAATGATGCCTTGTTCAGTATATCCAAACTATAACATGATGTATGAAACAATACTGATGTTAGAACTTTCCTTTTATACTCGGCCATAACTTTTGTGCTATGAGATTTTTAACATAAATTTGAATATCACAAGATTTTGCAGACATAAAAAAAATAAGGTTTACACCACATACATGACATATTTATAAATAATAATAAATCAATAATATGGCAATGTAGGACCATTTGAAAATCCAGGTACAGTTTTGCAATATGAGTTATTGTTTCTGTCAACTCCTAGTATATACTATGAGATAAAATAGCTATTTATGAAATAATGTCTATATATATGGTATTACAATCATGTGCATGGTACAAGAAAAGATAGCACACCATAGCAATTCTACCACATGGGCAAAATATATTTCAGTTTATTATAACATTTTATTTTGCTTTTACCTAATTTTTACAATAAATATTAAAGTGTTTGCTTTGATGTTTCAAATTAACATCAGATTGCTCAATCTTGTTTTGTATTTTATAATCTTATCTTGCATTTATTAAATTGTAAATGACTATATAGTCCCAAGTAAAAACATTCATTTCCAGAGGGAGGATAGCTTTTGAATAATAATAATAAATGTAGGTTAAAGTCTTTGAATATAAAGTTTCATCTCAATACACATAATGTGAATTAGAAAGACCACCATATGAATTCATAAGTTGCTCTAGAAGTGCAAAAAATGTTTCATGAATTTAAAGCTATAATTCATATTAAATTATTACTTTATTGCATGAGAATATACAGTTTAATCATTCCATACTAAAGGTTATCTACCAGAAACTCTCTACAAGAGTTAACAATTTAAGATTACAACTATTTATCAATACTCATACTCAAAAATAAAATAAACAAAACTTTTCTTTGCAAATTTTCTATAAAATATAATTGGATGTGCTATATACAATTTAATGGTACCTCTATAGAGAAAAAATAATGAACTTATGAATTTAATATTTTTGACTTTCTAATTACATGTATTCGATTTAGATACAAAAAAGGGTAGTATTCTTTTCCCTAGCTTTATATACCAGTTTTGAGGTGAATATCATATTCTCCAATTTGAAGTTGATAAGAAATATAACATTTCATTTTTTAAAGGTATGTCTATCCAGGTCTAAAATTCTTTAAAATGCAACATTATTTTAGTTTGTTACAGAGTTGTGAATTTAACTGTTTCATTTATTGCTTGTTAATAGCATAAAAGTAATATTTTACTATTTTCTCTCCCAGAAACCACATCAGCTGGAAGTGGTAAGCATTTCACTAGT
The DNA here is from genome assembly GCA_031769625.1 of Taudactylus pleione. Taxonomy (NCBI): domain Eukaryota; kingdom Metazoa; phylum Chordata; class Amphibia; order Anura; family Myobatrachidae; genus Taudactylus; species Taudactylus pleione. The sequence goes on from JAUIMM010000250.1 coordinate 4,712,142, forward strand.
AAAGTCCAGCAGTCTTAATCATCACCAAATAATTGATAACAATATGATGAATTTGGTATTTGTGGTGATAAATAATTGAATATATTGTGTTTGTAGATCAGTTTTAACTTTTGTAATGATATTTTGTCATTTCTTTCAGAACAAGTGTATGAACCTTCAGGTAAATTTTCCATCTTCCCAAACCCATTTTCCAAAACCTTTCATGAAAATGTTATTTAAAATTAGATGTTTCCTTGTATATAGCAGCACATAATAATCCTTATGCTAGTTTTAATGGTATGCTTCCACTCTGTACAAATGATGCCTTGTTCAGTATATCCAAACTATAACATGATGTATGAAACAATACTGATGTTAGAACTTTCCTTTTATACTCGGCCATAACTTTTGTGCTATGAGATTTTTAACATAAATTTGAATATCACAAGATTTTGCAGACATAAAAAAAATAAGATTTACACCACATACATGACATATTTATAAATAATAATAAATCAATAATATGGCAATGTAGGACCATTTGAAAATCCAGGTACAGTTTTGCAATATGAGTTATTGGTTCTATCAACTCCTAGTATATACTACGAGATAAAATAGCTATGTATGAAATAATGTCTATATATATGGTATTACAATCCTGTGCATGGTACAAGAAAAGATAGCACACCATAGCAATTCTACCACATGGGCAAAATATATTTCAGTTTATTATAACATTTTATTTTGCTTTTACCTAATTTTTACAATAAATATTAAAGTGTTTGCTTTGATGTTTCAAATTAACATCAGATTGCTCAATCTTGTTTTGTATTTTATAATCTTATCTTGCATTTATTAAATTGTAAATGACTATATAGTCCCAAGTAAAAACATTCATTTCCAGAGGGAGGATAGCTTTTGAATAATAATAATAAATGTAGGTTAAAGTCTTTGAATATAAAGTTTCATCTCAATACACATAATGTGAATTAGAAAGACCACCATATGAATTCATAAGTTGCTCTAGAAGTGCAAAAAATGTTTCATGAATTTAAAGCTATAATTCATATTAAATTATTACTTTATTGCATGAGAATATAAAGTTTAATCATTCCATACTAAAGGTTATCTACCAGAAACTCTCTACAAGAGTTAACAATTTAAGATTACAACTATTTATCAATACTCATACTCAAAAATAAAATAAACAAAACTTTTCTTAGCAATTTTTCTATAAAATATAATTGGATGTGCTATATACAATTTAATGGTACCTCTATAGAGAAAAAATAATGAACTTATGAATTTAATATTTTTGACTTTCTAATTACATGTATTCGATTTAGATACAAAAAAGGGTAGTATTCTTTTCCCTAGCTTTATATACCAGTTTTGAGGTGAATATCATATTCTCCAATTTGAAGTTGATAAGAAATATAACATTTCATTTTTTAAAGGTATGTCTATCCAGGTCTAAATTCTTTAAAATGCAACATTATTTTAGTTTGTTACAGAGTTGTGAATTTAACTGTTTCATTTATTGCTTGTTAATAGCATAAAAGTAATATTTTACTATTTTCTCTCCCAGAAACCACATCAGCTGGAAGTGGTAAGCATTTCACTAGTAAAGTCCAGCAGTCTTAATCATCACCAAATAATTGATAACAATATGATGAATTTGGTATTTGTGGTGATAAATAATTGAATCTATTGTGTTTGTAGATCAGTTTTCACTTTTGTAATGATATTTTGTCATTTCTTTCAGAACAAGTGTATGAACCTTCAGGTAAATTTTCCATCTTCCCAAACCCATTTTCCAAAACCTTTCATGAAAATGTTATTTAAAATTAGATGTTTCCTTGTATATAGCAGCACATAATAATCCTTATGCTAGTTATAATGGTATGCTTCCACTCTGTACAAATGATGCCTTGTTCAGTATATCCAAACTATAACATGATGTATGAAACAATACTGATGTTAGAACTTTCCTTTTATACTCGGCCATAACTTTTGTGCTGTGAGATTTTTAACATAAATTTGAATATCACAAGATTTTGCAGACATAAAAAAAATAAGGTTTACACCACATACATGACATATTTATAAATAATAATAAATCAATAATATGGCAATGTAGGACCATTTGAAAATCCAGGTACAGTTTTGCAATATGAGTTATTGTTTCTATCAACTCCTAGTATATACTATGAGATAAAATAGCTATGTATGAAATAATGTCTATATATATGGTATTACAATCCTGTGCATGGTACAAGAAAAGATAGCACACCATAGCAATTCTACCACATGGGCAAAATATATTTCAGTTTATTATAACATTTTATTTTGTTTTTACCTAATTTTTATAATAAATATTAAAGTGTTTGCTTTGATGTTTCAAATTAACATCAGATTGCTCAATCTTGTTTTGTATTTTATAATCTTATCTTGCATTTATTAAATTGTAAATGACTATATAGTCCCAAGTAAAAACATTCATTTCCAGAGGGAGGATAGCTTTTGAATAATAATAATAAATGTAGGTTAAAGTCTTTGAATATAAAGTTTCATCTCAATACACATAATGTGAATTAGAAAGACCACCATATGAATTCATAAGTTGCTCTAGAAGTGCAAAAAATGTTTCATGAATTTAAAGCTATAATTCATATTAAATTATTACTTTATTGCATGAGAATATACAGTTTAATCATTCCATACTAAAGGTTATCTACCAGAAACTCTCTACAAGAATTAACAATTTAAGATTACAACTATTTATCAATACTCATACTCAAAAATAAAATAAACAAAACTTTTCTTAGCAAATTTTCTATAAAATATAATTGGATGTGCTATATACAATTTAATGGTACCTCTATAGAGAAAAAATAATGAACTTATGAATTTAATATTTTTGACTTTCTAATTACATGTATTCGATTTAGATACAAAAAAGGGTAGTATTCTTTTCCCTAGCTTTATATACCAGTTTTGAGGTGAATATCATATTCTCCAATTTGAAGTTGATAAGAAATATAACATTTCATTTTTTAAAGGTATGTCTATCCAGGTCTAAATTCTTTAAAATGCAACATTATTTTAGTTTGTTACAGAGTTGTGAATTTAACTGTTTCATTTATTGCTTGTTAATAGCATAAAAGTAATATTTTACTATTTTCTCTCCCAGAAACCACATCAGCTGGAAGTGGTAAGCATTTCACTAGTAAAGTCCAGCATTCTTAATCATCACCAAATAATTGATAACAATATGATGAATTTGGTATTTGTGGTGATAAATAATTGAATATATTGTGTTGGTAGATCAGTTTTCACTTTTGTAATGATATTTTGTCATTTCTTTCAGAACAAGTGTATGAACCTTCAGGTAAATTTTCCATCTTCCCAAACCCATTTTCCAAAACCTTTCATGAAAATGTTATTTAAAATTAGATCTTTCCTTGTATATAGCAGCACATAATAATCCTTATGCTAATTATAATGGTATGCTTCCACTCTGTACAAATGATGCCTTGTTCAGTATATCCAAACTATAACATGATGTATGAAACAATACTGATGTTAGAACTTTCCTTTTATACTCGGCCATAACTTTTGTGCTATGAGATTTTTAACATAAATTTGAATATCACAAGATTTTGCAGACATAAAAAAAATAAGGTTTACACCACATACATGACATATTTATAAATAATAATAAATCAATAATATGGCAATGTAGGACCATTTGAAAATCCAGGTACAGTTTTGCAATATGAGTTATTGTTTCTGTCAACTCCTAGTATATACTATGAGATAAAATAGCTATGTATGAAATAATGTCTATATATATGGTATTACAATCATGTGCATGGTACAAGAAAAGATAGCACACCATAGCAATTCTACCACATGGGCAAAATATATTTCAGTTTATTATAACATTTTATTTTGCTTTTACCTAATTTTTACAATAAATATTAAAGTGTTTGCTTTGATGTTTCAAATTAACATCAGATTGCTCAATCTTGTTTTGTATTTTATAATCTTATCTTGCATTTATTAAATTGTAAATTACGATCTAATCCCAAGTAAAAACATTCATTTCCAGAGGGAGGATAGCTTTTGAATAATAATAATAAATGTAGGTTAAAGTCTTTGAATATAAAGTTTCATCTCAATGCACATAATGTGAATTAGAAAGACCACCATATGAATTCATAAGTTGCTCTAGAAGTGCTAAAACTGTTTCATGAATTTAAAGCTATAATTCGTATTAAATTATTACTTTATTGCATGAGAATATACAGTTTAATCATTCCATATTAAAGGTTATCTACCAGAAACTCTCTACAAGAGTTAACAATTTAAGATTACAACTATTTATCAATACTCATACTCAAAAATAAAATAAACAAAACTTTTCTTAGCAAATTTTCTATAAAATATAATTGGATGTGCTATATACAATTTAATGGTACCTCTATAGAGAAAAAATAATGAACTTATGAATTTAATATTTTTGACTTTCTAATTACATGTATTCGATTTAGATACAAAAAGGGTAGTATTCTTTTCCCTAGCTTTATATACCAGTTTTGAGGTGAATATCATATTCTCCAATTTGAAGTTGATAAGAAATATAACATTTCATTTTTTAAAGGTATGTCTATCCAGGTCTAAATTCTTTAAAATGCAACATTATTTTAGTTTGTTACAGAGTTGTGAATTTAACTGTTTCATTTATTGCTTGTTAATAGCATAAAAGTAATATTTTACTATTTTCTCTCCCAGAAACCACATCAGCTGGAAGTGGTAAGCATTTCACTAGTAAAGTCCAGCAGTCTTAATCATCACCAAATAATTGATAACAATATGATGAATTTGGTATTTGTGGTGATAAATAATTGAATATATTGTGTTGGTAGATCAGTTTTCACTTTTGTAATGATATTTTGTCATTTCTTTCAGAACAAGTGTATGAACCTTCAGGTAAATTTTCCATCTTCCCAAACCCATTTTCCAAAACCTTTCATGAAAATGTTATTTAAAATTAGATCTTTCCTTGTATATAGCAGCACATAATAATCCTTATGCTAGTTATAATGGTATGCTTCCACTCTGTACAAATGATGCCTTGTTCAGTATATCCAAACTATAACATGATGTATGAAACAATACTGATGTTAGAACTTTCCTTTTATACTCGGCCATAACTTTTGTGCTATGAGATTTTTAACATAAATTTGAATATCACAAGATTTTGCAGACATAAAAAAAATAAGGTTTACACCACATACATGACATATTTATAAATAATAATAAATCAATAATATGGCAATGTAGGACCATTTGAAAATCCAGGTACAGTTTTGCAATATGAGTTATTGTTTCTGTCAACTCCTAGTATATACTATGAGATAAAATAGCTATGTATGAAATAATGTCTATATATATGGTATTACAATCATGTGCATGGTACAAGAAAAGATAGCACACCATAGCAATTCTACCACATGGGCAAAATATATTTCAGTTTATTATAACATTTTATTTTGCTTTTACCTAATTTTTACAATAAATATTAAAGTGTTTGCTTTGATGTTTCAAATTAACATCAGATTGCTCAATCTTGTTTTGTATTTTATAATCTTATCTTGCATTTATTAAATTGTAAATTACGATCTAATCCCAAGTAAAAACATTCATTTCCAGAGGGAGGATAGCTTTTGAATAATAATAATAAATGTAGGTTAAAGTCTTTGAATATAAAGTTTCATCTCAATGCACATAATGTGAATTAGAAAGACCACCATATGAATTCATAAGTTGCTCTAGAAGTGCTAAAACTGTTTCATGAATTTAAAGCTATAATTCGTATTAAATTATTACTTTATTGCATGAGAATATACAGTTTAATCATTCCATATTAAAGGTTATCTACCAGAAACTCTCTACAAGAGTTAACAATTTAAGATTACAACTATTTATCAATACTCATACTCAAAAATAAAATAAACAAAACTTTTCTTAGCAAATTTTCTATAAAATATAATTGGATGTGCTATATACAATTTAATGGTACCTCTATAGAGAAAAAATAATGAACTTATGAATTTAATATTTTTGACTTTCTAATTACATGTATTCGATTTAGATACAAAAAGGGTAGTATTCTTTTCCCTAGCTTTATATACCAGTTTTGAGGTGAATATCATATTCTCCAATTTGAAGTTGATAAGAAATATAACATTTCATTTTTTAAAGGTATGTCTATCCAGGTCTAAATTCTTTCAAATGCAACATTATTTTAGTTTGTTACAGAGTTGTGAATTTAACTGTTTCATTTATTGCTTGTTAATAGCATAAAAGTAATATTTTACTATTTTCTCTCCCAGAAACCACATCAGCTGGAAGTGGTAAGCATTTCACTAGTAAAGTCCAGCAGTCTTAATCATCACCAAATAATTGATAACAATATGATGAATTTGGTATTTGTGGTGATAAATAATTGAATATATTGTGTTGGTAGATCAGTTTTCACTTTTGTAATGATATTTTGTCATTTCTTTCAGAACAAGTGTATGAACCTTCAGGTAAATTTTCCATCTTCCCAAACCCATTTTCCAAAACCTTTCATGAAAATGTTATATAAAATTAGATCTTTCCTTGTATATAGCAGCACATAATAATCCTTATGCTAGTTATAATGGTATGCTTCCACTCTGTACAAATGATGCCTTGTTCAGTATATCCAAACTATAACATGATGTATGAAACAATACTGATGTTAGAACTTTCCTTTTATACTCGGCCATAACTTTTGTGCTATGAGATTTTTAACATAAATTTGAATATCACAAGATTTTGCAGACATAAAAAAAATAAGGTTTACACCACATACATGACATATTTATAAATAATAATAAATCAATAATATGGCAATGTAGGACCATTTGAAAATCCAGGTACAGTTTTGCAATATGAGTTATTGTTTCTGTCAACTCCTAGTATATACTATGAGATAAAATAGCTATGTATGAAATAATGTCTATATATATGGTATTACAATCCTGTGCATGGTACAAGAAAAGATAGCACACCATAGCAATTCTACCACATGGGCAAAATATATTTCAGTTTATTATAACATTTTATTTTGCTTTTACCTAATTTTTACAATAAATATTAAAGTGTTTGCTTTGATGTTTCAAATTAACATCAGATTGCTCAATCTTGTTTTGTATTTTATAATCTTATCTTGCATTTATTAAATTGTAAATTACGATCTAATCCCAAGTAAAAACATTCATTTCCAGAGGGAGGATAGCTTTTGAATAATAATAATAAATGTAGGTTAAAGTCTTTGAATATAAAGTTTCATCTCAATGCACATAATGTGAATTAGAAAGACCACCATATGAATTCATAAGTTGCTCTAGAAGTGCTAATAATGTTTCATGAATTTAAAGCTATAATTCGTATTAAATTATTACTTTATTGCATGAGAATATACAGTTTAATCATTCCATATTAAAGGTTATCTACCAGAAACTCTCTACAAGAGTTAACAATTTAAGATTACAACTATTTATCAATACTCATACTCAAAAATAAAATAAACAAAACTTTTCTTAGCAAATTTTCTATAAAATATAATTGGATGTGCTATATACAATTTAATGGTACCTCTATAGAGAAAAAATAATGAACTTATGAATTTAATATTTTTGACTTTCTAATTACATGTATTCGATTTAGATACAAAAAGGGTAGTATTCTTTTCCCTAGCTTTATATACCAGTTTTGAGGTGAATATCATATTCTCCAATTTGAAGTTGATAAGAAATATAACATTTCATTTTTTAAAGGTATGTCTATCCAGGTCTAAATTCTTTCAAATGCAACATTATTTTAGTTTGTTACAGAGTTGTGAATTTAACTGTTTCATTTATTGCTTGTTAATAGCATAAAAGTAATATTTTACTATTTTCTCTCCCAGAAACCACATCAGCTGGAAGTGGTAAGCATTTCACTAGTAAAGTCCAGCAGTCTTAATCATCACCAAATAATTGATAACAATATGATGAATTTGGTATTTGTGGTGATAAATAATTGAATATATTGTGTTGGTAGATCAGTTTTCACTTTTGTAATGATATTTTGTCATTTCTTTCAGAACAAGTGTATGAACCTTCAGGTAAATTTTCCATCTTCCCAAACCCATTTTCCAAAACCTTTCATGAAAATGTTATTTAAAATTAGATCTTTCCTTGTATATAGCAGCACATAATAATCCTTATGCTAGTTATAATGGTATGCTTCCACTCTGTACAAATGATGCCTTGTTCAGTATATCCAAACTATAACATGATGTATGAAACAATACTGATGTTAGAACTTTCCTTTTATACTCGGCCATAACTTTTGTGCTATGAGATTTTTAACATAAATTTGAATATCACAAGATTTTGCAGACATAAAAAAAATAAGGTTTACACCACATACATGACATATTTATAAATAATAATAAATCAATAATATGGCAATGTAGGACCATTTGAAAATCCAGGTACAGTTTTGCAATATGAGTTATTGTTTCTATCAACTCCTAGTATATACTATGAGATAAAATAGCTATGTATGAAATAATGTCTATATATATGGTATTACAATCCTGTGCATGGTACAAGAAAAGATAGCACACCATAGCAATTCTACCACATGGGCAAAATATATTTCAGTTTATTATAACATTTTATTTTGTTTTTACCTAATTTTTACAATAAATATTAAAGTGTTTGCTTTGATGTTTCAAATTAACATCAGAATGCTCAATCTTGTTTTGTATTTTATAATCTTATCTTGCATTTATTAAATTGTAAATTACTATCTAGTCCCAAGTAAAAATGACCTTTTCCAGAGGGAGGATAGCTTTTGAATAATAATAATAAATGTAGGTTAAAGTCTTTGAATATAAAGTTTCATCTCAATACACATAATGTGAATTAGAAAGACCACCATATGAATTCATAAGTTGCTCTAGAAGTGCTAAAAATGTTTCATGAATTTAAAGCTTTAAGTCATATTAAATTATTACTTTATTGCATGAGCATATACAGTTTAATCATTCCATATTAAAGGTTATCTACCAGAAACTCTCTACAAGAGTTAACAATTTAAGATTACAACTATTTATCAATACTCATACTCAAAAATAAAATAAACAAAAACTTTTCTTAGCAAATTTTCTATAAAATATAATTGGATGTGCTATATACAATTTAATGGTACCTCTATAGAGAAAAAACAATGAACTTATGAATTTAATATTTTTGACTTTCTAATTACATGTATTCGACTTAGATACAAAAAAGGGTAGCATTCTTTTCCCTAGCTTTATATACCAGTTTTGAGGTGAATATCATATTCTCCAATTTGAAGTTGATAAGAAATATAACATTTCATTTTTTAAAGGTATGTCTATCCAGGTCTAAATTCTTTCAAATGCAACATTATTTTAGTTTGTTACAGAGTTGTGAATTTAACTGTTTCATTTATTGCTTGTTAATAGCATAAAAGTAATATTTTACTATTTTCTCTCCCAGAAACCACATCAGCTGGAAGTGGTAAGCATTTCACTAGTAAAGTCCAGCAGTCTTAATCATCACCAAATAATTGATAACAATATGATGAATTTGGTATTTGTGGTGATAAATAATTGAATATATTGTGTTGGTAGATCAGTTTTCACTTTTGTAATGATATTTTGTCATTTCTTTCAGAACAAGTGTATGAACCTTCAGGTAAATTTTCCATCTTCCCAAACCCATTTTCCAAAACCTTTCATGAAAATGTTATTTAAAATTAGATCTTTCCTTGTATATAGCAGCACATAATAATCCTTATGCTAGTTATAATGGTATGCTTCCACTCTGTACAAATAATGCCTTGTTCAGTATATCCAAACTATAACATGATGTATGAAACAATACTGATGTTAGAACTTTCCTTTTATACTCGGCCATAACTTTTGTGCTATGAGATTTTTAACATAAATTTGAATATCACAAGATTTTGCAGACATAAAAAAAATAAGGTTTACACCACATACATGACATATTTATAAATAATAATAAATCAATAATATGGCAATGTAGGACCATTTGAAAATCCAGGTACAGTTTTGCAATATGAGTTATTGTTTCTATCAACTCCTAGTATATACTATGAGATAAAATAGCTATGTATGAAATAATGTCTATATATATGGTATTACAATCCTGTGCATGGTACAAGAAAAGATAGCACACCATAGCAATTCTACCACATGGGCAAAATATATTTCAGTTTATTATAACATTTTATTTTGTTTTTACCTAATTTTTATAATAAATATTAAAGTGTTTGCTTTGATGTTTCAAATTAACATCAGATTGCTCAATCTTGTTTTGTATTTTATAATCTTATCTTGCATTTATCAAATTGTAAATGACTATATAGTCCCAAGTAAAAACATTCATTTCCAGAGGGAGGATAGCTTTTGAATAATAATAAAAAATGTAGGTTAAAGTCTTTGAATATAAAGTTTCATCTCAATACACATAATGTGAATTAGAAAGACCACCATATGAATTCATAAGTTGCTCTAGAAGTGCAAAAAATGTTTCATGAATTTAAAGCTTTAAGTCATATTAAATTATTACTTTATTGCATGAGCATATACAGTTTAATCATTCCATATTAAAGGTTATCTACCAGAAACTCTCTACAAGAGTTAACAATTTAAGATTACAACTATTTATCAATACTCATACTCAAAAATAAAATAAACAAAAACTTTTCTTAGCAAATTTTCTATAAAATATAATTGGATGTGCTATATACAATTTAATGGTACCTCTATAGAGAAAAAATAATGAACTTATGAATTTAATATTTTTGACTTTCTAATTACATGTATTCGACTTAGATACAAAAAAGGGTAGCATTCTTTTCCCTAGCTTTATATACCAGTTTTGAGGTGAATATCATATTCTCCAATTTGAAGTTGATAAGAAATATAACATTTCATTTTTTAAAGGTATGTCTATCCAGGTCTAAATTCTTTCAAATGCAACATTATTTTAGTTTGTTACAGAGTTGTGAATTTAACTGTTTCATTTATTGCTTGTTAATAGCATAAAAGTAATATTTTACTATTTTCTCTCCCAGAAACCACATCAGCTGGAAGTGGTAAGCATTTCACTAGTAAAGTCCAGCAGTCTTAATCATCACCAAATAATTGATAACAATATGATGAATTTGGTATTTGTGGTGATAAATAATTGAATATAATGTGTTTGTAGATCAGTTTTAACTTTTGTAATGATATTTTGTCATTTCTTTCAGAACAAGTGTATGAACCTTCAGGTAAATTTTCCATCTTCCCAAACCCATTTTCCAAAACCTTTCATGAAAATGTTATTTAAAATTAGTTGTTTCCTTGTATATAGCAGCACATAATAATCCTTATGCTAGTTATAATGGTATGCTTCCACTCTGTACAAATGATGCCTTGTTCAGTATATCCAAACTATAACATGATGTATGAAACAATACTGATGTTAGAACTTTCCTTTTTTACTCGGCCATATCTTTTGTGCTATGAGATTTTTAACATAAATTTGAATATCACAAGATTTTGCAGACATAAAAAAAATAAGATTTACACCACATACATGACATATTTATAAATAGTAATAAATCAATAATATGGCAATGTAGGACCATTTGAAAAGCCAGGTACAGTTTTGCAATATGAGTTATTGGTTCTATCAACTCCTAGTATATACTACGAGATAAAATAGCTATGTATGAAATAATGTCTATATATATGGTATTACAATCCTGTGCATGGTACAAGAAAGATAGCACACCATAGCAATTCTACCACATGGGCAAAATATATTTTAGTTTATTATAACATTTTATTTTGTTTTTACCTAATTTTTACAATAAATATTAAAGTGTTTGCTTTGATGTTTCAAATTAACATCAGAATGCTCAATCTTGTTTTGTATTTTATAATCTTATCTTGCATTTATTAAATTGTAAATTACTATCTAGTCCCAAGTAAAAATGACCTTTTCCAGAGGGAGGATAGCTTTTGAATAATAATAATAAATGTAGGTTAAAGTCTTTGAATATAAAGTTTCATCTCAATACACATAATGTGAATTAGAAAGACCACCATATGAATTCATAAGTTGCTCTAGAAGTGCTAAAAATGTTTCATGAATTTAAAGCTTTAAGTCATATTAAATTATTACTTTATTGCATGAGCATATACAGTTTAATCATTCCATATTAAAGGTTATCTACCAGAAACTCTCTACAAGAGTTAACAATTTAAGATTACAACTATTTATCAATACTCATACTCAAAAATTAAATAAGCAAAAACTTTTCTTAGCAAATTTTCTATAAAATATAATTGGATGTGCTATATACAATTTAATGGTACCTCTATAGAGAAAAAATAATGAACTTATGAATTTAATATTTTTGACTTTCTAATTACATGTATTCGACTTAGATACAAAAAAGGGTAGCATTCTTTTCCCTAGCTTTATATACCAGTTTTGAGGTGAATATCATATTCTCCAATTTGAAGTTGATAAGAAATATAACATTTCATTTTTTAAAGGTATGTCTATCCAGGTCTAAATTCTTTCAAATGCAACATTATTTTAGTTTGTTACAGAGTTGTGAATTTAACTGTTTCATTTATTGCTTGTTAATAGCATAAAAGTAATATTTTACTATTTTCTCTCCCAGAAACCACATCAGCTGGAAGTGGTAAGCATTTCACTAGTAAAGTCCAGCAGTCTTAATCATCACCAAATAATTGATAACAATATGATGAATTTGGTATTTGTGGTGATAAATAATTGAATATAATGTGTTTGTAGATCAGTTTTAACTTTTGTAATGATATTTTGTCATTTCTTTCAGAACAAGTGTATGAACCTTCAGGTAAATTTTCCATCTTCCCAAACCCATTTTCCAAAACCTTTCATGAAAATGTTATTTAAAATTAGTTGTTTCCTTGTATATAGCAGCACATAATAATCCTTATGCTAGTTATAATGGTATGCTTCCACTCTGTACAAATGATGCCTTGTTCAGTATATCCAAACTATAACATGATGTATGAAACAATACTGATGTTAGAACTTTCCTTTTTTACTCGGCCATATCTTTTGTGCTATGAGATTTTTAACATAAATTTGAATATCACAAGATTTTGCAGACATAAAAAAAATAAGATTTACACCACATACATGACATATTTATAAATAGTAATAAATCAATAATATGGCAATGTAGGACCATTTGAAAAGCCAGGTACAGTTTTGCAATATGAGTTATTGGTTCTATCAACTCCTAGTATATACTACGAGATAAAATAGCTATGTATGAAATAATGTCTATATATATGGTATTACAATCCTGTGCATGGTACAAGAAAGATAGCACACCATAGCAATTCTACCACATGGGCAAAATATATTTTAGTTTATTATAACATTTTATTTTGTTTTTACCTAATTTTTACAATAAATATTAAAGTGTTTGCTTTGATGTTTCAAATTAACATCAGAATGCTCAATCTTGTTTTGTATTTTATAATCTTATCTTGCATTTATTAAATTGTAAATTACTATCTAGTCCCAAGTAAAAATGACCTTTTCCAGAGGGAGGATAGCTTTTGAATAATAATAATAAATGTAGGTTAAAGTCTTTGAATATAAAGTTTCATCTCAATACACATAATGTGAATTAGAAAGACCACCATATGAATTCATAAGTTGCTCTAGAAGTGCTAAAAATGTTTCATGAATTTAAAGCTTTAAGTCATATTAAATTATTACTTTATTGCATGAGCATATACAGTTTAATCATTCCATATTAAAGGTTATCTACCAGAAACTCTCTACAAGAGTTAACAATTTAAGATTACAACTATTTATCAATACTCATACTCAAAAATTAAATAAGCAAAAACTTTTCTTAGCAAATTTTCTATAAAATATAATTGGATGTGCTATATACAATTTAATGGTACCTCTATAGAGAAAAAATAATGAACTTATGAATTTAATATTTTTGACTTTCTAATTACATGTATTCGACTTAGATACAAAAAAGGGTAGCATTCTTTTCCCTAGCTTTATATACCAGTTTTGAGGTGAATATCATATTCTCCAATTTGAAGTTGATAAGAAATATAACATTTCATTTTTTAAAGGTATGCCTATCCAGGTCTAAATTCTTTCAAATGCAACATTATTTTAGTTTGTTACAGAGTTGTGAATTTAACTGTTTCATTTATTGCTTGTTAATAGCATAAAAGTAATATTTTACTATTTTCTCTCCCAGAAACCACATCAGCTGGAAGTGGTAAGCATTTCACTAGTAAAGTCCAGCAGTCTTAATCATCACCAAATAATTGATAACAATATGATGAATTTGGTATTTATTGTGATAAATAATTGAATATAATGTGTTTGTAGATCAGTTTTAACTTTTGTAATGATATTTTGTCATTTCTTTCAGAACAAGTGTATGAACCTTCAGGTAAATTTTCCATCTTCACAAACCCATTTTCCAAAACCTTTCATGAAAATGTTATTTAAAATTAGTTGTTTCCTTGTATATAGCAGCACATAATAATCCTTATGCTAGTTATAATGGTATGCTTCCACTCTGTACAAATGATGCCTTGTTCAGTATATCCAAACTATAACATGATGTATGAAACAATACTGATGTTAGAACTTTCCTTTTTTACTCAGCCATAACTTTTGTGCTATGAGATTTTTAACATAAATTTGAATATCACAAGATTTTGCAGACATAAAAAAAATAAGATTTACACCACATACATGACATATTTATAAATAATAATAAATCAATAATATGGCAATGTAGGACCATTTGAAAAGCCAGGTACAGTTTTGCAATATGAGTTATTGGTTCTATCAACCCCTAGTATTTACTATGAAATAATATAGCTATGTATGAAATAATGTCTATATATATGGCATTACTATCCTGTGCATGGTACAAGAAAAGATAGCACACCATAGCAATTCTACCACATGAGCAAAATATATTTCAGTTTATTATAACATTTTATTTTGTTTTTACCTAATTTTTACAATAAATATTAAAGTGTTTGCTTTGATGTTTCAAATTAACATCAGATTGCTCAATCTTGTTATGTATTTTATAATCTTATCTTGCATTTATTAAATTTTAAATTACTATATAGTCCCAAGTAAAAATGTCCTTTTCCAGAGGGAGGATAGCTTTTGAATAATAATAATAAATGTAGGTTAAAGTCTTTGAATATAAAGTTTCATCTCAATACACATAATGTGAATTAGAAAGACCACCATATGAATTCATAAGTTGCTCTAGAAGTGATAAATATGTTTCATGAATTGAAAGCTATAATTCATATTAAATTATTACTTTATTGCATGAGAATATACAGTTTAATCATTCCATATTAAAGGTTATCTACCAGAAACTCTCTACAAGAGTTAACAATTTAAGATTACAACTATTTATCAATACTCATACTCAAAAATAAAATAAACAAAAACTTTTCTTAGCAAATTTTCTATAAAATATAATTGGATGTGCTATATACAATTTAATGGTACCTCTATAGAGAAAAAACAATGAACTTATGAATTTAATATTTTTGACTTTCTAATTACATGTATTTGACTTAGATACAAAAAAGGGTAGCATTCTTTTCCCTAGCTTTATATACCAGTTTTGAGGTGAATATCATATTCTCCAATTTGAAGTTGATAAGAAATATAACATTTCATTTTTTAAAGGTATGTCTATCCAGGTCTAAATTCTTTAAAATGCAACATTACTTTAGTTTGCTACAGAGTTGTGAATATAACTGTTTCATTTATTGCTTTTTAATAGCATAAAAGTAATATTTTACTATTTTCTCTCCCAGAAACCACATCAGCTGGAAGTGGAAAGCATTTCACTAGTAAAGTCCAGCAGTCTTAATCATCACCAAATAATTGATAACAATATGATGAATTTGGTATTTGTGGTGATAAATAATTGAATATATTGTGTTTGTAGATCAGTTTTAACTTTTGTAATGATATTTTGTCATTTCTTTCAGAACAAGTGTATGAACCTTCAGGTACATTTTCCATCTTCCCAAACCCATTTTCCAAAACCTTTCATGAAAATGTTATTTAAAATTAGTTGTATCCTTGTATATAGCAGCACATAATAATCCTTATGCTAGTTATAATGGTATGCTTCCACTCTGTACAAATGATGCCTTGTTCAGTATATCCAAACTATAACATGATGTATGAAACAATACTGATGTTAGAACTTTCCTTTTATACTCGGCCATAACTTTTGTGCTATGAGATTTTTAACATAAATTTGAATATCACAAGATTTTGCAGACATAAAAAAAATAAGATTTACACCACATACATGACATATTTATAAAAAATAATAATAAATCAATAATATGGCAAAGTAGGACCATTTGAAAAGCCAGGTACAGTTTTGCAATATGAGTTATTGGTTCTATCAACTCCTTGTGTATACTATGAGATAAAATAGCTATGTATGAAATAATGTCAATATATATGGTATTACAATCCTGTGCATGGTACAAGAAAAGATAGCACACCATAGCAATTCTACCACATGGGCAAAATATATTTCAGTTTATTATAACATTTTATTTTGTTTTTACCTAATTTTTACAATAAATATTAAAGTGTTTGCTTTGATGTTTCAAATTAACATCAGATTGCTCAATCTTGTTTTGTATTTTATAATCTTATCTTGCATTTATTAAATTGTAAATTACCATCCACTCCCAAGTAAAAATGTCCTTTTCCAGAGGGAGGATAACTTTTGAATAATAATAATAAATGTAGGTTAAAGTCTTTGAATATTAAGTTTCATCTCAATACACATAATGTGAATTAGAAAGACCACCATATGAATTCATAAGTTGCTCTAGAAGTGCTAAAAATGAATTTAAATCTGTAATTCATATTAAATTATTACTTTATTGCATGATAATATACAGTTTAATCATTCCATATTAAAGGTTATCTACCAGAAACTCTCTACAAGAGTTAACAATTTAAGATTACAACTATTTATCAATACTCATACTCAAAAATAAAATAAACAAAAACTTTTCTTAGCAAATTTTCTATAAAATATAATTGGATGTGCTATATACAATTTAATGGTACCTCTATAGAGAAAAAATAATGAACTTATGAATTTAATATTTTTGACTTTCTAATTACATGTATTTGACTTAGATACAAAAAAGGGTAGCATTCTTTTCCCTAGCTTTATATACCAGTTTTAAGGTGAATATCATATTCTCCAATTTGAAGTTGATAAGAAATATAACATTTCATTTTTTAAAGTTATGTCTATCCAGGTCTAAATTCTTTAAAATGCAACATTATTTTAGTTTGTTACAGAGTTGTGAATTTAACTGTTTCATTTATTGCTTGTTAATAGCATAAAAGTAATATTTTACTATTTTCTCTCCCAGAAACCACATCAGCTGGAAGTGGTAAGCATTTCACTAGTAAAGTCCAGCAGTCTTAATCATCACCAAATAATTGATAACAATATGATGAATTTGGTATTTATGGTGATAAATAATTGAATATATTGTGTTTGTAGATCAGTTTTAACTTTTGTTATGATATTTTGTCATTTCTTTCAGAACAAGTGTATGAACCTTCAGGTAAATTTTCCATCTTCACAAACCCATTTTCCAAAACCTTTCATGAAAATGTTATTTAAAATAAGTTGTTTCCTTGTATATAGCAGCACATAATAATCCTTATGCTAGTTATAATGGTATGCTTCCACTCTGTACAAAGGATGCTTTGTTCAGTATATCCAAACTATAACATGATGTATGAAACAATACTGATGTTAGAACTTTCCTTTTATACTCGGCCATAACTTTTGTGCTATGAGATTTTTAACATAAATTTGAATATCACAAGATTTTGCAGACATAAAAAAAATAAGATTTACACCACATACATGACATATTTATAAAAAATAATAATAAATCAATAATATGGCAAAGTAGGACCGTTTGAAAAGCCAGGTACAGTTTTGCAATATGAGTTATTGGTTCTATCAACTCCTTGTGTATACTATGAGATAAAATAGCTATGTATGAAATAATGTCAATATATATGGTATTACAATCCTGTGCATGGTACAAGAAAAGATAGCACACCATAGCAATTCTACCACATGGGCAAAATATATTTCAGTTTATTATAACATTTTATTTTGTTTTTACCTAATTTTTACAATAAATATTAAAGTGTTTGCTTTGATGTTTCAAATTAACATCAGATTGCTCAATCTTGTTTTGTATTTTATAATCTTATCTTGAATTTATTAAATTGTAAATGACTATATAGTCCCAAGTAAAAACATCCATTTCCAGAGGGAGGATAGCTTTTGAATAATAATAAATGTAGGTTAAAGTCTTTGAATATAATGTTTCATCTCAATACACATAATGTGAATTAGAAAGACCACCATATGAATTCATAAGTTGCTCTAGAAGTGCTAAAAATGTTTTATGAAATGAAAGCTATAATTCATATTAAATTATTACTTTATTGCATGAGAATATACAGTTTAATCATTCCATATTAAAGGTTATCTACCAGAAACTCTCTACAAGAGTTAACAATTTAAGATTATAACTATTTATCAATACTCATACTCAAAAATAAAATAAACAAAAAATTTTCTTAGCAAATTTTCTATAAAATATAATTGGATGTGCTATATACAATTTAATGGTACCTCTATAGAGAAAAAACAATGAACTTATGAATTTAATATTTTTGACTTTCTAATTACATATATTCAACCTAGATACAAAAAAGGGTAGAATTCTTTTCCCTAGCTTTATGTACCAGTTTTGAGATGAATATCATATTCTCCAATTTGAAGTTGATAAGAAATATAACATTTCATTTTTTAAAGGTATGTCTATCCAGGTCTAAATTCTTTAAAATGAAACATTATTTTAGTTTGATACAGAGTTGTGAATTTAACTGTTTCATTTATTGCTTGTTAATAGCATAAAAGTAATATTTTACTATTTTCTCTCCCAGAAACCACATCAGCTGGAAGTGGTAAGCATTTCACTAGTAAAGTCCAGCAGTCTTAATCATCACCAAATAATTGATAACAATATGATAAATTTGGTTTTTGTGGTGATAAATAATTGAATATATTGTGTTTGTAGATCAGTTTTAACTTTTGTAATGATATTTTGTTATTTCTTTCAGAACTAGGTTATGAACCTTCAGGTAAAATTTCCATCTTCCCAAACCCATTTTCCAAAACCTTTCATGAAAATGTTATTTAAAATTAGTTGTTTCCTTGTATATAGCAGCACATAATAATCCTTATGCTAGTTATAATGGTATGCTTCCACTCTGTACAAATGATGCCTTGTTCAGTATATCCAAACTATAACATGATGTATGAAACAATACTGATGTTAGAACTTTCCTTTTATACTCGGCCATGACTTTTGCGCTATGAGATTTTTAACATAAATTTGAATATCACAAGATTTTGCAGACATAAAAAAAATAAGATTTTCACCACATACATGACATATTTATAAATAATAATAAATCAATAATATGGCAATGTAGGACCACTTGAAAAGCCAGGTACAGTTTTGCAATTTGAGTTATTGGTTCTATCAACTCCTAGTATATACTACGAGATAAAATAGCTATGTATGAAATAATGTCTATATATATATGGTATTACAATCCTGTGCATGGTACAAGAAAAGATTGCACACCATAGCAATTCTACCACATGGGCAAAATATATTTCAGTTTATTATAACATTTTATTTTGTTTTTACCTAATTTTTACAATAAATATTAAAGTGTTTGCTTTGATGTTTCAAATTAACATCAGATTGCTCAATCTTGTTTTGTATTTTATAATCTTATCTTGCATTTATTAAATTGTAAATTACTATATAGTCCCAAGTAAAAACATCCATTTCCAGAGGGAGGATAGCTTTTGAATAATAATAAATGTAGGTTAAAGTGTTTGAATATAAAGTTTCATCTCAATACACATAATGTGAATTAGAAAGACCACCATATGAATTCATAAGTTGCTCTAGAAGTGCTAAAAATGTTTCATGAATTTAAAGCTGTAATTCATATTAAATTATTACTTTATTGCATGAGAATATACAGTTTAATCATTCCATATTAAAGGTTATCTACCAGAAACTCTCTACAAGAGTTAACAATTTAAGATTACAACTATTTATCAATACTCATACTCAAAAATAAAATAAACAAAAACTTTTCTTAGCAAATTTTCTATAAAATATAATTGGATGTGCTATATACAATTTAATGGTACCTCTATAGAGAAAAAACAATGAACTTATGAATTTAATATTTTTGACTTTCTAATTACATGTATTCGACTTAGATACAAAAAAGGGGAGCATTCTTTTCCCTAGCTTTATATACCAGTTTTAAGGTGAATATCATATTCTCCAATTTGAAGTTGATAAGAAATATAACATTTCATTTTTTAAAGGTATGTCTATCCAGGTCTAAATTCTTTAAAATGCAACATTATTTTAGTTTGTTACAGAGTTGTGAATTTAACTGTTTAATTTATTGCTTGTTAATAGCATAAAAGTAATATTTTACTATTTTCTCTCCCAGAAACCACATCAGCTGGAAGTGGTAAGCATTTCACTAGTAAAGTCCAGCAGTCTTAATCATCACCAAATAATTGATAACAATATGATGAATTTGGTATTTGTGGTGATAAATAATTGAATATATTGTGTTTGTAGATCAGTTTTAACTTTTGTAATGATATTTTGTCATTTCTTTCAGAACAAGTGTATGAACCTTCAGGTAAATTTTCCATCTTCCCAAACCCATTTTCCAAAACCTTTCATGAAAATGTTATTTAAAATTAGTTGTTTCCTTGTATATAGCAGCACATAATAATCCTTATGCTAGTTATAATGGTATGCTTCCACTCTGTACAAATGATGCCTTGTTCAGTATATCCAAACTATAACATGATGTATGAAACAATACTGATGTTAGAACTTTCCTTTTATACTCGGCCATAACTTTTGTGCTATGAGATTTTTAACATAAATTTGAATATAACAAGATTATGGAGACATAAAAAAATAAGATTTATACCATATACATGACATATTTATAAATAATAATAAATCAATAATATGGCAATGTAGGACCATTTGAAAAGCCCCATACAGTTTTGCAATATGAGTTATTGGTTCTAGCAACCCCTAGTATATACTACGAGATAAAATAGCTATGTATGAAATAATGTCTATATATGGTATTACAATCCTGTGCATGGTACAAGAAAAGATAGCACACCATAGCAATTCTACCACATGGGCAAAATATATTTCAGTTTATTATAACAGTTTATTTTGTTTTTACCTAATTTTTACAATAAATATTAAAGTGTTTGCTTTGATGTTTCAAATCAACATCAGATTGCACAATCTTGTTTTGTATTTTATAATCTTATCTTGCATTTATTAAATTGTAAATTACTATATAGTCCCAAGTAAAAACATCCATTCCCAGAGGGAGGATAGCTTTTGAATAATAATAAATGTAGGTTAAAGTCTTTGAATATAACGTTTCATCTCAATACACATAATGTGAATTAGAAAGACCACCATATGAATTCATAAGTTGCTCTAGAAGTGCTAAAAATGTTTCATGAAATGAAAGCTATAATTCATATTAAATTATTACTTTATTGCATGAGAATATACAGTTTAATCATTCCATATTAAAGGGTATCTATCAGAAACTCTCTACAAGAGTTAACAATTTAAGATTACAACTATTTATCAATACTCATACTCAAAAATAAAATAAACAAAAACTTTTCTTAGCTAATTTTCTATAAAATATAATTGGATGTGCTATATACAATTTAATGGTACCTCTATAGAGAAAAAACAATGAACTTATGAATTTAATATTTTTGACTTTCTAATTACATGTATTCGACTTAGATACAAAAAAGGGTAGCATTCTTTTCCCTAGCTTTATATACCAGATTTGAGGTGAATATCATATTCTCCAATTTGAAGTTGATAAGAAATATAACATTTCATTTTTTAAAGGTATGTCTATCCAGGTCTAAATTCTTTAAAATGCAACATTATTTTAGTTTGTTACAGAGTTGTGAATTTAACTGTTTCATTTATTGCTTGTTAATAGCATAAAAGTAATATTTTACTATTTTCTCTCCCAGAAACCACATCAGCTGGAAGTGGTAAGCATTTCACTAGTAAAGTCCAGCAGTCTTAATCATCACCAAATAATTGATAACAATATGATGAATTTGGTATTTGTGGTAATAAATAATTGAATATATTGTGTTTGTAGATCAGTTTTAACTTTTGTAATGATATTTTGTCATTTCTTTCAGAACAAGTGTATGAACCTTCAGGTAAATTTTCCATCTTCCCAAACCCATTTTCCAAAACCTTTCATGAAAATGTTATTTAAAATTAGTTGTTTCCTTGTATACAGCAGCACATAATAATCCTTATGCTAGTTATAATGGTATGCTTCCACTCTGTACAAATGATGCCTTGTTCAGTGTATCCAAACTATAACATGATGTATGAAACAATACTGATGTTAGAACTTTCCTTTTATACTCGGCCATAACTTTTGTGCTATGAGATTTTTAACATAAATTTGAATATCACAAGATTTTGCAGACATAAAAAAAAATAAGATTTACACCACATACATGACATATTTATAAAAAATATTAATAAATCAATAATATGGCAAAGTAGGACCATTTGAAAAGCCAGGTACAGTTTTGCAATATGAGTTATTGGTTCTAGCAACTCCTAGTGTATACTATGAGATAAAATAGCTATGTATGAAATAATGTCTATATATGGTATTACAATTATGTGCATGGTACAAGAAAAGATAGCACACCATAGCAATTCTACCACATGGGCAAAATATATTTCAGTTTATTATAACATTTTATTTTGTTTTCACCTAATTTTTACAATAAATATTAAAGTGTTTGCTATGATGTTTCAAATTAACATCAGATTGCTCAATCTTGTTTTGTATTTTATAATCTTATCTTGAATTTATTAAATTGTAAATGACTATATAGTCCCAAGTAAAAACATCCATTTCCAGAGGGAGGATAGCTTTTGAATAATAATAAATGTAGGTTAAAGTCTTTGAATATAACGTTTCATTTCAATACACATAATGTGAATTAGAAAGACCACCATATGAATTCATAAGTTGCTCTAGAAGTGCTAAAAAAATGTCATGAATTTAAAGCTATAATTCATATTAAATTATTACTTTATTGCATGAGAATATACAGTTTAATCATTCCATATTAAAGGTTATCTACCAGAAACTCTCTACAAGAGTTAACAATTTAAGATAACAACTATCTATCAATACTCATACTCAAAAATAAAATAAACAAAAATTTTTCTTAGCAAATTTTCTATAAAATATAATTGGATGTGCTATATACAATTTAATGGTACCTCTATAGAGAAAAAACAATGAACTTATGAAGTTAATATTTTTGACTTTCTAATTACATATATTCAACCTAGATACAAAAAAGGGTAGAATTCTTTTCCCTAGCTTTATGTACCAGTTTTGAGGTGAATATCATATTCTCCAATTTGAAGTTGATAAGAAATATAACATTTCATTTTTTAAAGGTATGTCTATCCAGGTCTAAATTCTTTAAAATGAAACATTATTTTAGTTTGATACAGAGTTGTGAATTTAACTGTTTCATTTATTGCTTGTTAATAGCATAAAAGTAATATTTTACTATTTTCTCTCCCAGAAACCACATCAGCTGGAAGTGGTAAGCATTTCACTAGTAAAGTCCAGCAGTCTTAATCATCACCAAATAATTGATAACAATATGATAAATTTGGTTTTTGTGGTGATAAATAATTGAATATATTGTGTTTGTAGATCAGTTTTAACTTTTGTAATGATATTTTGTTATTTCTTTCAGAACTAGGTTATGAACCTTCAGGTAAAATTTCCATCTTCCCAAACCCATTTTCCAAAACCTTTCATGAAAATGTTATTTAAAATTAGTTGTTTCCTTGTATATAGCAGCACATAATAATCCTTATGCTAGTTATAATGGTATGCTTCCACTCTGTACAAATGATGCCTTGTTCAGTATATCCAAACTATAACATGATGTATGAAACAATACTGATGTTAGAACTTTCCTTTTATACTCGGCCATGACTTTTGCGCTATGAGATTTTTAACATAAATTTGAATATCACAAGATTTTGCAGACATAAAAAAAATAAGATTTTCACCACATACATGACATATTTATAAATAATAATAAATCAATAATATGGCAATGTAGGACCATTTGAAAAGCCAGGTAGAGTTTTGCAATTTGAGTTATTGGTTCTATCAACTCCTAGTATATACTACGAGATAAAATAGCTATGTATGAAATAATGTCTATATATATATATGGTATTACAATCCTGTGCATGGTACAAGAAAAGATTGCACACCATAGCAATTCTACCACATGGGCAAAATATATTTCAGTTTATTATAACATTTTATTTTGTTTTTACCTAATTTTTACAATAAATATTAAAGTGTTTGCTTTGATGTTTCAAATTAACATCAGATTGCTCAATCTTGTTTTGTATTTTATAATCTTATCTTGCATTTATTAAATTGTAAATTACTATATAGTCCCAAGTAAAAACATCCATTTCCAGAGGGAGGATAGCTTTTGAATAATAATAAATGTAGGTTAAAGTCTTTGAATATAAAGTTTCATCTCAATACACATAATGTGAATTAGAAAGACCACCATATGAATTCATAAGTTGCTCTAGAAGTGCTAAAAATGTTTCATGAATTTAAAGCTGTAATTCATATTAAATTATTACTTTATTGCATGAGAATATACAGTTTAATCATTCCATATTAAAGGTTATCTACCAGAAACTCTCTACAAGAGTTAACAATTTAAGATTACAACTATTTATCAATACTCATACTCAAAAATAAAATAAACAAAAACTTTTCTTAGCAAATTTTCTATAAAATATAATTGGATGTGCTATATACAATTTAATGGTACCTCTATAGAGAAAAAACAATGAACTTATGAATTTAATATTTTTGACTTTCTAATTACATGTATTCGACTTAGATACAAAAAAGGGGAGCATTCTTTTCCCTAGCTTTATATACCAGTTTTAAGGTGAATATCATATTCTCCAATTTGAAGTTGATAAGAAATATAACATTTCATTTTTTAAAGGTATGTCTATCCAGGTCTAAATTCTTTAAAATGCAACATTATTTTAGTTTGTTACAGAGTTGTGAATTTAACTGTTTCATTTATTGCTTGTTAATAGCATAAAAGTAATATTTTACTATTTTCTCTCCCAGAAACCACATCAGCTGGAAGTGGTAAGCATTTCACTAGTAAAGTCCAGCAGTCTTAATCATCACCAAATAATTGATAACAATATGATGAATTTGGTATTTATGGTGATAAATAATTGAATATATTGTGTTTGTAGATCAGTTTTAACTTTTGTAATGATATTTTGTCATTTCTTTCAGAACAAGTGTATGAACCTTCAGGTAAATTTTCCATCTTCCCAAACCCATTTTCCAAAACCTTTCATGAAAATGTTATTTAAAATAAGTTGTTTCCTTGTATATAGCAGTACATAATAATCTTTATGCTAGGTATGCTTCCACTCTGTACAAATGATGCTTTGTTCAGTATATCCAAACTATAACATGATGTATGAAACAATACTGATGTTAGAACTTTCCTTTTTTACTCGGCCATAACTTTTGTGCTATGAGATTTTTAACATAAATTTGAATATCACAAGATTATGGAGACATAAAAAAAATAAGATTTATACCATATACATGACATATTTATAAATAATAATAAATCAATAATATGGCAATGTAGGACCATTTGAAAAGCCAGGTACAGTTTTGCAATATGAGTTATTGGTTCTAGCAACCCCTAGTATATACTACGAGATAAAATAGCTATGTATGAAATAATGTCTATATATGGTATTACAATCCTGTGCATGGTACAAGATAAGATAGCACACCATAGCAATTCTACCACATGGGCAAAATATATTTCAGTTTATTATAACATTTTATTTTGTTTTTACCTAATTTTTACAATAAATATTAACGTGTTTGCTTTGATGTTTCAAATCAACATCAGATTGCACAATCTTGTTTTGTATTTTATAATCTTATCTTGCATTTATTAAATTGTAAATGACTATATAGTCCCAAGTAAAAACATTGATTTCCAGAGGGAGGATAGCTTTTGAATAATAATAAATGTAGGTTAAAGTCTTTGAATATAAAGTTTCATCTCAATACACATAATGTGAATTAGAAAGACCACCATATGAATTCATAAGTTGCTCTAGAAGTGCTAAAAATGTTTCATGAAATGAAAGCTATAATTCATATTAAATTATTACTTTATTGCATGAGAATATACAGTTTAATCATTCCATATTAAAGGTTATCTATCAGAAACTCTCTACAAGAGTTAACAATTTAAGATTACAACTATTTATCAAAACTCATACTCAAAAATAAAATAAACAAAAACTTTTCTTAGCAAATTTTCTATATAATATAATTGGATGTGCTATATACAATTTAATGGTACCTCTATAGAGAAAAAACAATGAACTTATGAATTTAATATTTTTGACTTTCTAATTACATATATTCAACCTAGATACAAAAAAGGGTAGAATTCTTTTCCCTAGCTTTATGTACCAGTTTTGAGGTGAATATCATATTCTCCAATTTGAAGTTGATAAGAAATATAACATTTCATTTTTTAAAGGTATGTCTATCCAGGTCTAAATTCTTTAAAATGAAACATTATTTTAGTTTGATACAGAGTTGTGAATTTAACTGTTTCATTTATTGCTTGTTAATAGCATAAAAGTAATATTTTACTATTTTCTCTCCCAGAAACCACATCAGCTGGAAGTGGTAAGCATTTCACTAGTAAAGTCCAGCAGTCTTAATCATCACCAAATAATTCATAACAATATGATAAATTTGGTTTTTGTGGTGATAAATAATTGAATATATTGTGTTTGTAGATCAGTTTTAACTTTTGTAATGATATTTTGTTATTTCTTTCAGAACAAGTGTATGAACCTTCAGGTAAAATTTCCATCTTCCCAAACCCATTTTCCAAAACCTTTCATGAAAATGTTATTTAAAATTAGTTGTTTCCTTGTATATAGCAGCACATAATAATCCTTATGCTAGTTATAATGGTATGCTTCCACTCTGTACAAATGATGCCTTGTTCAGTATATCCAAACTATAACATGATGTATGAAACAATACTGATGTTAGAACTTTCCTTTTATACTCGGCCATGACTTTTGCGCTATGAGATTTTTAACATAAATTTGAATATCACAAGATTTTGCAGACATAAAAAAATAAGATTTTCACCACATACATGACATATTTATAAATAATAATAAATCAATAATATGGCAATGTAGGACCATTTGAAAAGCCAGGTACAGTTTTGCAATTTGAGTTATTGGTTCTATCAACTCCTAGTATATACTACGAGATAAAATAGCTATATATGAAATAATGTCTATATATATATGGTATTACAATCCTGTGCATGGTACAAGAAAAGATTGCACACCATAGCAATTCTACCACATAGGCAAAATATATTTCAGTTTATTATAACATTTTATTTTGTTTTTACCTAATTTTTACAATAAATATTAAAGTGTTTGCTTTGATGTTTCAAATTAACATCAGATTGCTCAATCTTGTTTTGTATTTTATAATCTTATCTTGCATTTATTAAATTGTAAATTACTATATAGTCCCAAGTAAAAACATCCATTTCCAGAGGGAGGATAGCTTTTGAATAATAATAAATGTAGGTTAAAGTCTTTGAATATAAAGTTTAATCTCAATACACATAATGTGAATTAGAAAGACCACCATATGAATTCATAAGTTGCTGTAGAAGTGCTAAAAATGTTTCATGAATTTAAAGCTGTAATTCATATTAAATTATTACTTTATTGCATGAGAATATACAGTTTAATCATTCCATATTAAAGGTTATCTACCAGAAACTCTCTACAAGAGTTAACAATTTAAGATTACAACTATTTATCAATACTCATACTCAAAAATAAAATAAACAAAAACTTTTCTTAGCAAATTTTCTATAAAATATAATTGGATGTGCTATATACAATTTAATGGTACCTCTATAGAGAAAAAATAATGAACTTATGAATTTAATATTTTTGACTTTTTAATTACATGTATTCGACTTAGATACAAAAAAGGGGAGCATTCTTTTCCCTAGCTTTATATACCAGTTTTAAGGTGAATATCATATTCTCCAATTTGAAGTTGATAAGAAATATAACATTTCATTTTTTAAAGGTATGTCTATCCAGGTCTAAATTCTTTAAAATGCAACATTATTTTAGTTTGTTACAGAGTTGTGAATTTAACTGTTTCATTTATTGCTTGTTAATAGCATAAAAGTAATATTTTACTATTTTCTCTCCCAGAAACCACATCAGCTGGAAGTGGTAAGCATTTCACTAGTAAAGTCCAGCAGTCTTAATCATCACCAAATAATTGATAACAATATGATGAATTTGGTATTTATGGTGATAAATAATTGAATATATTGTGTTTGTAGATCAGTTTTAACTTTTGTAATGATATTTTGTCATTTCCTTCAGAACAAGTGTATGAACCGTCAGGTAAATTTTCCATCTTCCCAAACCCATTTTCCAAAACCTTTCATGAAAATGTTATTTAAAATAAGTTGTTTCCTTGTATATAGCAGCACATAATAATCCTTATGCTAGTTATAATGGTATGCTTCCACTCTGTACAAATGATGCCTTGTTCAGTATATCCAAACTATAACATGATGTATGAAACAATACTGATGTTAGAACTTTCCTTTTATACTCGGCCATAACTTTTGTGCTATGAGATTTTTAACA
The DNA here is from genome assembly GCA_031769625.1 of Taudactylus pleione. NCBI lineage: Eukaryota > Metazoa > Chordata > Amphibia > Anura > Myobatrachidae > Taudactylus > Taudactylus pleione. The sequence goes on from JAUIMM010000250.1 coordinate 4,741,423, forward strand.
TAAAATTGAATATCACAAGATTATGCAGACATAAAAAAAATAAGATTTATACCATATACATGACATATTTATAAATAATAATAAATCAATAATATGGCAATGTAGGACCATTTGAAAAGCCAGGTACAGTTTTGCAATATGAGTTATTGGTTCTATCAACCCCTAGTATATACTACGAGATAAAATAGCTATGTATGAAATAATGTCTATATATGGTATTACAATCCTGTGCATGGTACAAGAAAAGATAGCACACCATAGCAATTCTACCACATGGGCAAAATATATTTCAGTTTATTATAACATTGTATTTTGTTTTTACCTAATTTTTACAATAAATATTAAAGTGTTTGCTTTGATGTTTCAAATTAACATCAGATTGCTCAATCTTGTTTTGTATTTTATAATCTTATCTTGCATTTATTAAATTGTAAATGACTATATAGTCCCAAGTAAAAACATCCATTTCCAGAGGGAGGATAGCTTTTGAATAATAATAAATGTAGGTTAAAGTCTTTGAATATAACGTTTCATCTCAATACACATAATGTGAATTAGAAAGACCACCATATGAATTCATAAGTTGCTCTAGAAGTTCTAAAAATGTTTAATGAAATGAAAGCTATAATTCATATTAAATTATTACTTTATTGCATGAGAATATACAGTTTAATCATTCCATATTAAAGGTTATCTACCAGAAACTCTCTACAAGAGTTAACAATTTAAGATTACAACTATTTATCAATACTCATACTCAAAAATAAAATAAACAAAAATTTTTCTTAGCAAATTTTCTATAAAATATAATTGGATGTGCTATATACAATTTAATGGTACCTCTATAGAGAAAAAACAATGAACTTATGAATTTAATATTTTTGACTTTCTAATTACATGTATTCGACTTAGATACAAAAAAGGGTAGCATTCTTTTCCCTAGCTTTATATACCAGATTTGAGGTGAATATCATATTCTCCAATTTGAAGTTGATAAGAAATATAACATTTCATTTTTTAAAGGTATGTCTATCCAGGTCTAAATTCTTTAAAATGCAACATTATTTTAGTTTGTTACAGAGTTGTGAATTTAACTGCTTCATTTATTGCTTGTTAATAGCATAAAAGTAATATTTTACTATTTTCTCTCCCAGAAACCACATCAGCTGGAAGTGGTAAGCATTTCACTAGTAAAGTCCAGCAGTCTTAATCATCACCAAATAATTGATAACAATATGATGAATTTGGTATTTATGGTGATAAATAATTGAATATATTGTGTTTGTAGATCAGTTTTAACTTTTGTAATGATATTTTGTCATTTCTTTCAGAACAAGTGTATGAACCTTCAGGTAAATTTTCCATCTTCCCAAACCCATTTTCCAAAACCTTTCATGAAAATGTTATTTAAAATAAGTTGTTTCCTTGTATATAGCAGTACATAATAATCTTTATGCTAGGTATGCTTCCACTCTGTACAAATGATGCTTTGTTCAGTATATCCAAACTATAACATGATGTATGAAACAATACTGATGTTAGAACTTTCCTTTTTTACTCGGCCATAACTTTTGTGCTATGAGATTTTTAACATAAATTTGAATATCACAAGATTATGGAGACATAAAAAAAATAAGATTTATACCATATACATGACATATTTATAAATAATAATAAATCAATAATATGGCAATGTAGGACCATTTGAAAAGCCAGGTACAGTTTTGCAATATGAGTTATTGGTTCTAGCAACCCCTAGTATATACTACGAGATAAAATAGCTATGTATGAAATAATGTCTATATATGGTATTACAATCCTGTGCATGGTACAAGATAAGATAGCACACCATAGCAATTCTACCACATGGGCAAAATATATTTCAGTTTATTATAACATTTTATTTTGTTTTTACCTAATTTTTACAATAAATATTAACGTGTTTGCTTTGATGTTTCAAATCAACATCAGATTGCACAATCTTGTTTTGTATTTTATAATCTTATCTTGCATTTATTAAATTGTAAATGACTATATAGTCCCAAGTAAAAACATTGATTTCCAGAGGGAGGATAGCTTTTGAATAATAATAAATGTAGGTTAAAGTCTTTGAATATAAAGTTTCATCTCAATACACATAATGTGAATTAGAAAGACCACCATATGAATTCATAAGTTGCTCTAGAAGTGCTAAAAATGTTTCATGAAATGAAAGCTATAATTCATATTAAATTATTACTTTATTGCATGAGAATATACAGTTTAATCATTCCATATCAAAGGTTATCTATCAGAAACTCTCTACAAGAGTTAACAATTTAAGATTACAACTATTTATCAAAACTCATACTCAAAAATAAAATAAACAAAAACTTTTCTTAGCAAATTTTCTATATAATATAATTGGATGTGCTATATACAATTTAATGGTACCTCTATAGAGAAAAAACAATGAACTTATGAATTTAATATTTTTGACTTTCTAATTACATATATTCAACCTAGATACAAAAAAGGGTAGAATTCTTTTCCCTAGCTTTATATACCAGTTTTGAGGTGAATATCATATCCTCCAATTTGAAGTTAATAAGAAATATAACATTTCATTTTTTAAAAGTATGTCTATCCAGGTCTAAATTCTTTAAAATGAAACATTATTTTAGTTTGATACAGAGTTGTGAATTTAACTGTTTCATTTATTGCTTGTTAATAGCATAAAAGTAATATTTTACTATTTTCTCTCCCAGAAACCTCATCAGCTGGAAGTGGTAAGCATTTCACTAGTAAAGTCCAGCAGTCTTAATCATCACCAAATAATTGATAACAATATGATAAATTTGGTATTTGTGGTGATAAATAATTGAATATATTGTGTTTGTAGATCAGTTTTAACTTTTGTAATGATATTTTATTATTTCTTTCAGAACAAGGTTATGAACCTTCAGGTAAATTTTCCATCTTCCCAAACCCATTTTCCAAAACCTTTTATGAAAATGTTATTTAAAATTAGTTGTTTCCTTGTATATAGCAGCACATAATAATCCTTATGCTAGTTATAATGGTATGCTTCCACTCTGTACAAATGATGCCTTGTTCAGTATATCCAAACTATAACATGATGTATGAAACAATACTGATGTTAGAACTTTCCTTTTATACTCGGCCATGACTTTTGCGCTATGAGATTTTTAACATAAATTTGAATATCACAAGATTTTGCAGACATAAAAAAAATAAGATTTTCACCACATACATGACATATTTATAAATAATAATAAATCAATAATATGGCAATGTAGGACCATTTGAAAAGCCAGGTACAGTTTTGCAATTTGAGTTATTGGTTCTATCAACTCCTAGTATATACTACGAGATAAAATAGCTATGTATGAAATAATGTCTATATATATGGTATTACAATCCTGTGCATGGTACAAGAAAAGATAGCACACCATAGCAATTCTACCACATGGGCAAAATATATTTCAGTTTATTATAACATTTTATTTTGTTTTTACCTAATTTTTACAATAAATATTAAAGTGTTTGCTTTGATGTTTCAAATTAACATCAGATTGCTCAATCTTGTTTTGTATTTTATAATCTTATCTTGCATTTATTAAATTGTAAATTACTATCTAGTCCCAAGTAAAAATGTCCTTTTCCAGAGGGAGGATAGCTTTTGAATAATAATAATAATAAATGTAGGTTAAAGTCTTTGAATATAAAGTTTCATCTCAAAACACATAATGTGAATTAGAAGGACCACCATATGAATTCATAAGTTGCTCTAGAAGTGCTAAAAAAATGTCATGAATTTAAAGCTATAATTCATATTAAATTATTACTTTATTGCATGAGAATATACAGTTTAATCATTCCATATTAAAGGTTATCTACCAGAAACTCTCTACAAGAGTTAACAATTTAAGATTACAACTATTTATCAATACTCATACTCAAAAATAAAATAAACAAAAACTTTTCTTAGCAAATTTTCTATAAAATATAATTGGATGTGCTATATACAATTTAATGGTACCTCTATAGAGAAAAAACAATGAACTTATGAATTTAATATTTTTGACTTTCTAATTACATGTATTCGACTTAGATACAAAAAAGGGTAGCATTCTTTTCCCTAGCTTTATATACCAGATTTGAGGTGAATATCATATTCTCCAATTTGAAGTTGATAAGAAATATAACATTTCATTTTTTAAAGGTATGTCTATCCAGGTCTAAATTCTTTAAAATGCAACATTATTTTAGTTTGTTACAGAGTTGTGAATTTAACTGTTTCATTTATTGCTTGTTAATAGCATAAAAGTAATATTTTACTATTTTCTCTCCCAGAAACCACATCAGCTGGAAGTGGTAAGCATTTCACTAGTAAAGTCCAGCAGTCTTAATCATCACCAAATAATTGATAACAATATGATGAATTTGGTATTTGTGGTAATAAATAATTGAATATATTGTGTTTGTAGATCAGTTTTAACTTTTGTAATGATATTTTGTCATTTCTTTCAGAACAAGTGTATGAACCTTCAGGTAAATTTTCCATCTTCCCAAACCCATTTTCCAAAACCTTTCATGAAAATGTTATTTAAAATAAGTTGTTTCCTTGTATATAGCAGCACATAATAATCCTTATGCTAGTTATAATGGTATGCTTCCACTCTGTACAAATGATGCCTTGTTCAGTATATCCAAACTATAACATGATGTATGAAACAATACTGATGTTAGAACTTTCCTTTTATACTCGGCCATAACTTTTGTGCTATGAGATTTTTAACATAAAATTGAATATCACAAGATTATGCAGACATAAAAAAATAAGATTTATACCATATACATGACATATTTATAAATAATAATAAATCAATAATATGGCAATGTAGGACCATTTGAAAAGCCAGGTACAGTTTTGCAATATGAGTTATTGGTTCTATCAACCCCTAGTATATACTACGAGATAAAATAGCTATGTATGAAATAATGTCTATATATGGTATTACAATCCTGTGCATGGTACAAGAAAAGATAGCACACCATAGCAATTCTACCACATGGGCAAAATATATTTCAGTTTATTATAACATTGTATTTTGTTTTTACCTAATTTTTACAATAAATATTAAAGTGTTTGCTTTGATGTTTCAAATTAACATCAGATTGCTCAATCTTGTTTTGTATTTTATAATCTTATCTTGCATTTATTAAATTGTAAATGACTATATAGTCCCAAGTAAAAACATCCATTTCCAGAGGGAGGATAGCTTTTGAATAATAATAAATGTAGGTTAAAGTCTTTGAATATAACGTTTCATCTCAATACACATAATGTGAATTAGAAAGACCACCATATGAATTCATAAGTTGCTCTAGAAGTTCTAAAAATGTTTAATGAAATGAAAGCTATAATTCATATTAAATTATTACTTTATTGCATGAGAATATACAGTTTAATCATTCCATATTAAAGGTTATCTACCAGAAACTCTCTACAAGAGTTAACAATTTAAGATTACAACTATTTATCAATACTCATACTCAAAAATAAAATAAACAAAAATTTTTCTTAGCAAATTTTCTATAAAATATAATTGGATGTGCTATATACAATTTAATGGTACCTCTATAGAGAAAAAACAATGAACTTATGAATTTAATATTTTTGACTTTCTAATTACATGTATTCGACTTAGATACAAAAAAGGGTAGCATTCTTTTCCCTAGCTTTATATACCAGATTTGAGGTGAATATCATATTCTCCAATTTGAAGTTGATAAGAAATATAACATTTCATTTTTTAAAGGTATGTCTATCCAGGTCTAAATTCTTTAAAATGCAACATTATTTTAGTTTGTTACAGAGTTGTGAATTTAACTGTTTCATTTATTGCTTGTTAATAGCATAAAAGTAATATTTTACTATTTTCTCTCCCAGAAACCACATCAGCTGGAAGTGGTAAGCATTTCACTAGTAAAGTCCAGCAGTCTTAATCATCACCAAATAATTGATAACAATATGATGAATTTGGTATTTATGGTGATAAATAATTGAATATATTGTGTTTGTAGATCAGTTTTAACTTTTGTAATGATATTTTGTCATTTCTTTCAGAACAAGTGTATGAACCTTCAGGTAAATTTTCCATCTTCCCAAACCCATTTTCCAAAACCTTTCATGAAAATGTTATTTAAAATAAGTTGTTTCCTTGTATATAGCAGTACATAATAATCTTTATGCTAGGTATGCTTCCACTCTGTACAAATGATGCTTTGTTCAGTATATCCAAACTATAACATGATGTATGAAACAATACTGATGTTAGAACTTTCCTTTTTTACTCGGCCATAACTTTTGTGCTATGAGATTTTTAACATAAATTTGAATATCACAAGATTATGGAGACATAAAAAAAATAAGATTTATACCATATACATGACATATTTATAAATAATAATAAATCAATAATATGGCAATGTAGGACCATTTGAAAAGCCAGGTACAGTTTTGCAATATGAGTTATTGGTTCTAGCAACCCCTAGTATATACTACGAGATAAAATAGCTATGTATGAAATAATGTCTATATATGGTATTACAATCCTGTGCATGGTACAAGATAAGATAGCACACCATAGCAATTCTACCACATGGGCAAAATATATTTCAGTTTATTATAACATTTTATTTTGTTTTTACCTAATTTTTACAATAAATATTAACGTGTTTGCTTTGATGTTTCAAATCAACATCAGATTGCACAATCTTGTTTTGTATTTTATAATCTTATCTTGCATTTATTAAATTGTAAATGACTATATAGTCCCAAGTAAAAACATTGATTTCCAGAGGGAGGATAGCTTTTGAATAATAATAAATGTAGGTTAAAGTCTTTGAATATAAAGTTTCATCTCAATACACATAATGTGAATTAGAAAGACCACCATATGAATTCATAAGTTGCTCTAGAAGTGCTAAAAATGTTTCATGAAATGAAAGCTATAATTCATATTAAATTATTACTTTATTGCATGAGAATATACAGTTTAATCATTCCATATTAAAGGTTATCTATCAGAAACTCTCTACAAGAGTTAACAATTTAAGATTACAACTATTTATCAATACTCATACTCAAAAATAAATTAAACAAAAACTTTTCTTTGCAAATTTTCTATATAATATAATTGGATGTGCTATATACAATTTAATGGTACCTCTATAGAGAAAAAACAATGAACTTATGAATTTAATATTTTTGACTTTCTAATTACATATATTCAACCTAGATACAAAAAAGGGTAGAATTCTTTTCCCTAGCTTTATATACCAGTTTTGAGGTGAATATCATATCCTCCAATTTGAAGTTAATAAGAAATATAACATTTCATTTTTTAAAGGTATGTCTATCCAGGTCTAAATTCTTTAAAATGAAACATTATTTTAGTTTGATACAGAGTTGTGAATTTAACTGTTTCATTTATTGCTTGTTAATAGCATAAAAGTAATATTTTACTATTTTCTCTCCCAGAAACCTCATCAGCTGGAAGTGGTAAGCATTTCACTAGTAAAGTCCAGCAGTCTTAATCATCACCAAATAATTGATAACAATATGATAAATTTGGTATTTGTGGTGATAAATAATTGAATATATTGTGTTTGTAGATCAGTTTTAACTTTTGTAATGATATTTTATTATTTCTTTCAGAACAAGGTTATGAACCTTCAGGTAAATTTTCCATCTTCCCAAACCCATTTTCCAAAACCTTTTATGAAAATGTTATTTAAAATTAGTTGTTTCCTTGTATATAGCAGCACATAATAATCCTTATGCTAGTTATAATGGTATGCTTCCACTCTGTACAAATGATGCCTTGTTCAGTATATCCAAACTATAACATGATGTATGAAACAATACTGATGTTAGAACTTTCCTTTTAAACTCGGCCATGACTTTTGTGCTATGAGATTTTTAACATAAATTTGAATATCACAAGATTTTGCAGACATAAAAAAAATAAGATTTTCACCACATACATGACATATTTATAAATAATAATAAATCAATAATATGGCAATGTAGGACCATTTGAAAAGCCAGGTACAGTTTTGCAATTTGAGTTATTGGTTCTATCAACTCCTAGTATATACTACGAGATAAAATAGCTATGTATGAAATAATGTCTATATATATGGTATTACAATCCTGTGCATGGTACAAGAAAAGATAGCACACCATAGCAATTCTACCACATGGGCAAAATATATTTCAGTTTATTATAACATTTTATTTTGTTTTTACCTAATTTTTACAATAAATATTAAAGTGTTTGCTTTGATGTTTCAAATTAACATCAGATTGCTCAATCTTGTTTTGTATTTTATAATCTTATCTTGCATTTATTAAATTGTAAATTACTATCTAGTCCCAAGTAAAAATGTCCTTTTCCAGAGGGAGGATAGCTTTTGAATAATAATAATAATAAATGTAGGTTAAAGTCTTTGAATATAAAGTTTCATCTCAAAACACATAATGTGAATTAGAAGGACCACCATATGAATTCATAAGTTGCTCTAGAAGTGCTAAAAAAATGTCATGAATTTAAAGCTATAATTCATATTAAATTATTACTTTATTGCATGAGAATATACAGTTTAATCATTCCATATTAAAGGTTATCTACCAGAAACTCTCTACAAGAGTTAACAATTTAAGATTACAACTATTTATCAATACTCATACTCAAAAATAAAATAAACAAAAACTTTTCTTAGCAAATTTTCTATAAAATATAATTGGATGTGCTATATACAATTTAATGGTACCTCTATAGAGAAAAAACAATGAACTTATGAATTTAATATTTTTGACTTTCTAATTACATGTATTCGACTTAGATACAAAAAAGGGTAGCATTCTTTTCCCTAGCTTTATATACCAGATTTGAGGTGAATATCATATTCTCCAATTTGAAGTTGATAAGAAATATAACATTTCATTTTTTAAAGGTATGTCTATCCAGGTCTAAATTCTTTAAAATGCAACATTATTTTAGTTTGTTACAGAGTTGTGAATTTAACTGTTTCATTTATTGCTTGTTAATAGCATAAAAGTAATATTTTACTATTTTCTCTCCCAGAAACCACATCAGCTGGAAGTGGTAAGCATTTCACTAGTAAAGTCCAGCAGTCTTAATCATCACCAAATAATTGATAACAATATGATGAATTTGGAATTTGTGGTAATAAATAATTGAATATATTGTGTTTGTAGATCAGTTTTAACTTTTGTAATGATATTTTGTCATTTCTTTCAGAACAAGTGTATGAACCTTCAGGTAAATTTTCCATCTTCCCAAACCAATTTTCCAAAACCTTTCATGAAAATGTTATTTAAAATTAGTTGTTTCCTTGTATACAGCAGCACATAATAATCCTTATGCTAGTTATAATGGTATGCTTCCACTCTGTACAAATGATGCCTTGTTCAGTATATCCAAACTATAACATGATGTATGAAACAATACTGATGTTAGAACTTTCCTTTTATACTCGGCCATGACTTTTGCGCTATGAGATTTTTAACATAAATTTGAATATCACAAGATTTTGCAGACATAAAAAAAATAAGATTTTCACCACATACATGACATATTTATAAATAATAATAAATCAATAATATGGCAATGTAGGACCATTTGAAAAGCCAGGTACAGTTTTGCAATTTGAGTTATTGGTTCTATCAACTCCTAGTATATACTACGAGATAAAATAGCTATGTATGAAATAATGTCTATATATATGGTATTACAATCCTGTGCATGGTACAAGAAAAGATAGCACACCATAGCAATTCTACCACATGGGCAAAATATATTTCAGTTTATTATAACATTTTATTTTGTTTTTACCTAATTTTTACAATAAATATTAAAGTGTTTGCTTTGATGTTTCAAATTAACATCAGATTGCTCAATCTTGTTTTGTATTTTATAATCTTATCTTGCATTTATTAAATTGTAAATTACTATCTAGTCCCAAGTAAAAATGTCCTTTTCCAGAGGGAGGATAGCTTTTGAATAATAATAATAATAAATGTAGGTTAAAGTCTTTGAATATAAAGTTTCATCTCAAAACACATAATGTGAATTAGAAGGACCACCATATGAATTCATAAGTTGCTCTAGAAGTGCTAAAAAAATGTCATGAATTTAAAGCTATAATTCATATTAAATTATTACTTTATTGCATGAGAATATACAGTTTAATCATTCCATATTAAAGGTTATCTACCAGAAACTCTCTACAAGAGTTAACAATTTAAGATTACAACTATTTATCAATACTCATACTCAAAAATAAAATAAACAAAAACTTTTCTTAGCAAATTTTCTATAAAATATAATTGGATGTGCTATATACAATTTAATGGTACCTCTATAGAGAAAAAACAATGAACTTATGAATTTAATATTTTTGACTTTCTAATTACATGTATTCGACTTAGATACAAAAAAGGGTAGCATTCTTTTCCCTAGCTTTATATACCAGATTTGAGGTGAATATCATATTCTCCAATTTGAAGTTGATAAGAAATATAACATTTCATTTTTTAAAGGTATGTCTATCCAGGTCTAAATTCTTTAAAATGCAACATTATTTTAGTTTGTTACAGAGTTGTGAATTTAACTGTTTCATTTATTGCTTGTTAATAGCATAAAAGTAATATTTTACTATTTTCTCTCCCAGAAACCACATCAGCTGGAAGTGGTAAGCATTTCACTAGTAAAGTCCAGCAGTCTTAATCATCACCAAATAATTGATAACAATATGATGAATTTGGTATTTGTGGTAATAAATAATTGAATATATTGTGTTTGTAGATCAGTTTTAACTTTTGTAATGATATTTTGTCATTTCTTTCAGAACAAGTGTATGAACCTTCAGGTAAATTTTCCATCTTCCCAAACCCATTTTCCAAAACCTTTCATGAAAATGTTATTTAAAATTAGTTGTTTCCTTGTATACAGCAGCACATAATAATCCTTATGCTAGTTATAATGGTATGCTTCCACTCTGTACAAATGATGCCTTGTTCAGTATATCCAAACTATAACATGATGTATGAAACAATACTGATGTTAGAACTTTCCTTTTATACTCGGCCATAACTTTTGTGCTATGAGATTTTTAACATAAATTTGAATATCACAAGATTTTGCAGACATAAAAAAAATAAGATTTACACCACATACATGACATATTTATAAAAAATATTAATAAATCAATAATATGGCAAAGTAGGACCATTTGAAAAGCCAGGTACAGTTTTGCAATATGAGTTATTGGTTCTATCAACTCCTAGTATATACTATGAGATAAAATAGCTATGTATGAAATAATGTCTATATATATGGTATTACAATCCTGTGCATGGTACAAGAAAAGATTGCACACCATAGCAATTCTACCACATGGGCAAAATATATTTCAGTTTATTATAACATTTTATTTTGTTTTTACCTAATTTTTACAATAAATATTAAAGTGTTTGCTTTGATGTTTCAAATTAACATCAGATTGCTCAATCTTGTTTTGTATTTTATAATCTTATCTTGCATTTATTAAATTGTAAATTACTATCTAGTCCCAAGTAAAAATGTCCTTTTCCAGAGGGAGGATAGCTTTTGAATAATAATAATAATAAATGTAGGTTAAAGTCTTTGAATATAAAGTTTCATCTCAAAACACATAATGTGAATTAGAAGGACCACCATATGAATTCATAAGTTGCTCTAGAAGTGCTAAAAAAATGTCATGAATTTAAAGCTATAATTCATATTAAATTATTACTTTATTGCATGAGAATATACAGTTTAATCATTCCATATTAAAGGTTATCTACCAGAAACTCTCTACAAGAGTTAACAATTTAAGATTACAACTATTTATCAATACTCATACTCAAAAATAAAATAAACAAAAACTTTTCTTAGCAAATTTTCTATAAAATATAATTGGATGTGCTATATACAATTTAATGGTACCTCTATAGAGAAAAAACAATGAACTTATGAATTTAATATTTTTGACTTTCTAATTACATGTATTCGACTTAGATACAAAAAAGGGTAGCATTCTTTTCCCTAGCTTTATATACCAGATTTGAGGTGAATATCATATTCTCCAATTTGAAGTTGATAAGAAATATAACATTTCATTTTTTAAAGGTATGTCTATCCAGGTCTAAATTCTTTAAAATGCAACATTATTTTAGTTTGTTACAGAGTTGTGAATTTAACTGTTTCATTTATTGCTTGTTAATAGCATAAAAGTAATATTTTACTATTTTCTCTCCCAGAAACCACATCAGCTGGAAGTGGTAAGCATTTCACTAGTAAAGTCCAGCAGTCTTAATCATCACCAAATAATTGATAACAATATGATGAATTTGGTATTTGTGGTAATAAATAATTGAATATATTGTGTTTGTAGATCAGTTTTAACTTTTGTAATGATATTTTGTCATTTCTTTCAGAACAAGTGTATGAACCTTCAGGTAAATTTTCCATCTTCCCAAACCAATTTTCCAAAACCTTTCATGAAAATGTTATTTAAAATTAGTTGTTTCCTTGTATACAGCAGCACATAATAATCCTTATGCTAGTTATAATGGTATGCTTCCACTCTGTACAAATGATGCCTTGTTCAGTATATCCAAACTATAACATGATGTATGAAACAATACTGATGTTAGAACTTTCCTTTTATACTCGGCCATAACTTTTGTGCTATGAGATTTTTAACATAAATTTGAATATCACAAGATTTTGCAGACATAAAAAAAATAAGATTTACACCACATACATGACATATTTATAAAAAATATTAATAAATCAATAATATGGCAAAGTAGGACCATTTGAAAAGCCAGGTACAGTTTTGCAATATGAGTTATTGGTTCTAACAACTCCTAGTGTATACTATGAGATAAAATAGCTATGTATGAAATAATGTCTATATATATGGTATTACAATCCTGTGCATGGTACAAGAAAAGATAGCACACCATAGCAATTCTACCACATGGGCAAAATATATTTCAGTTTATTATAACATTTTATTTTGTTTTTACCTAATTTTTACAATAAATATTAAAGTGTTTGCTTTGATGTTTCAAATTAACATCAGATTGCTCAATCTTGTTTTGTATTTTATAATCTTATCTTGCATTTATTAAATTGTAAATTACTATCTAGTCCCAAGTAAAAATGTCCTTTTCCAGAGGGAGGATAGCTTTTGAATAATAATAAATGTAGGTTAAAGTCTTTGAATATAACGTTTCATCTCAATACACATAATGTGAATTAGAAAGACCACCATATGAATTCATAAGTTGCTCTAGAAGTGCTAAAAAAATGTCATAAATTTAAAGCTATAATTCATATTAAATTATTACTTTATTGCATGAGAATATACAGTTTAATCATTCCATATTAAAGGTTATCTACCAGAAACTCTCTACAAGAGTTAACAATTTAAGATTACAACTATTTATCAATACTCATACTCAAAAAAAAAATAAACAAAAATTTTTCTTAGCAAATTTTCTATAATATATAATTGGATGTGCTATATACAATTTAATGGTACCTCTATAGAGAAAAAACAATGAACTTATGAATTTAATATTTTTGACTTTCTAATTACATATATTCAACCTAGATACAAAAAAGGGTAGAATTCTTTTCCCTAGCTTTATATACCAGTTTTGAGGTGAATATCATATTCTCCAATTTGAAGTTGATAAGAAATATCACATTTCATTTTTTAAAGGTATGTCTATCCAGGTCTAAATTCTTTAAAATGAAACATTATTTTAGTTTGATACAGAGTTGTGAATTTAACTGTTTCATTTTTTGCTTGTTAATAGCATAACAGTAATATTTTACTATTTTCTCTCCCAGAAACCACATCAGCTGGAAGTGGTAAGCATTTCACTAGTAAAGTCCAGCAGTCTTAATCATCACCAAATAATTGATAACAATATGATAAATTTGGTATTTGTGGTGATAAATAATTGAATATATTGTGTTTGTAGATCAGTTTTAACTTTTGTAATGATATTTTGTTATTTCTTTCAGAACAAGGTTATGAACCTTCAGGTAAAATTTCCATCTTCCCAAACCCATTTTCCAAAACCTTTCATGAAAATGTTATTTAAAATTAGTTGTTTCCTTGTATATAGCAGCACATAATAATCCTTATGCTAGTTATAATGGTATGCTTCCACTCTGTACAAATGATGCCTTGTTCAGTATATCCAAACTATAACATGATGTATGAAACAATACTGATGTTAGAACTTTCCTTTTATACTCGGCCATGACTTTTGCGCTATGAGATTTTTAACATAAATTTGAATATCACAAGATTTTGCAGACATAAAAAAAATAAGATTTTCACCACATACATGACATATTTATAAATAATAATAAATCAATAATATGGCAATGTAGGACCATTTGAAAAGCCAGGTACAGTTTTGCAATTTGAGTTATTGGTTCTATCAACTCCTAGTATATACTATGAGATAAAATAGCTATGTATGAAATAATGTCTATATATATGGTATTACAATCCTGTGCATGGTACAAGAAAAGATTGCACACCATAGCAATTCTACCACATGGGCAAAATATAATTCAGTTTATTATAACATTTTATTTTGTTTTTACCTAATTTTTACAATAAATATTAAAGTGTTTGCTTTGATGTTTCAAATTAACATCAGATTGCTCAATCTTGTTTTGTATTTTATAATCTTATCTTGCATTTATTAAATTGTAAATTACTATCTAGTCCCAAGTAAAAATGTCCTTTTCCAGAGGGAGGATAGCTTTTGAATAATAATAATAATAAATGTAGGTTAAAGTCTTTGAATATAAAGTTTCATCTCAAAACACATAATGTGAATTAGAAGGACCACCATATGAATTCATAAGTTGCTCTAGAAGTGCTAAAAAAATGTCATGAATTTAAAGCTATAATTCATATTAAATTATTACTTTATTGCATGAGAATATACAGTTTAATCATTCCATATTAAAGGTTATCTACCAGAAACTCTCTACAAGAGTTAACAATTTAAGATTACAACTATTTATCAATACTCATACTCAAAAATAAAATAAACAAAAACTTTTCTTAGCAAATTTTCTATAAAATATAATTGGATGTGCTATATACAATTTAATGGTACCTCTATAGAGAAAAAACAATGAACTTATGAATTTAATATTTTTGACTTTCTAATTACATGTATTCGACTTAGATACAAAAAAGGGTAGCATTCTTTTCCCTAGCTTTATATACCAGATTTGAGGTGAATATCATATTCTCCAATTTGAAGTTGATAAGAAATATAACATTTCATTTTTTAAAGGTATGTCTATCCAGGTCTAAATTCTTTAAAATGCAACATTATTTTAGTTTGTTACAAAGTTGTGAATTTAACTGTTTCATTTATTGCTTGTTAATAGCATAAAAGTAATATTTTACTATTTTCTCTCCCAGAAACCACATCAGCTGGAAGTGGTAAGCATTTCACTAGTAAAGTCCAGCAGTCTTAATCATCACCAAATAATTGATAACAATATGATGAATTTGGTATTTGTGGTAATAAATAATTGAATATATTGTGTTTGTAGATCAGTTTTAACTTTTGTAATGATATTTTGTCATTTCTTTCAGAACAAGTGTATGAACCTTCAGGTAAATTTTCCATCTTCCCAAACCAATTTTCCAAAACCTTTCATGAAAATGTTATTTAAAATTAGTTGTTTCCTTGTATACAGCAGCACATAATAATCCTTATGCTAGTTATAATGGTATGCTTCCACTCTGTACAAATGATGCCTTGTTCAGTATATCCAAACTATAACATGATGTATGAAACAATACTGATGTTAGAACTTTCCTTTTATACTCGGCCATAACTTTTGTGCTATGAGATTTTTAACATAAATTTGAATATCACAAGATTTTGCAGACATAAAAAAAATAAGATTTACACCACATACATGACATATTTATAAAAAATATTAATAAATCAATAATATGGCAAAGTAGGACCATTTGAAAAGCCAGGTACAGTTTTGCAATATGAGTTATTGGTTCTAACAACTCCTAGTGTATACTATGAGATAAAATAGCTATGTATGAAATAATGTCTATATATATGGTATTACAATCCTGTGCATGGTACAAGAAAAGATAGCACACCATAGCAATTCTACCACATGGGCAAAATATATTTCAGTTTATTATAACATTTTATTTTGTTTTTACCTAATTTTTACAATAAATATTAAAGTGTTTGCTTTGATGTTTCAAATTAACATCAGATTGCTCAATCTTGTTTTGTATTTTATAATCTTATCTTGCATTTATTAAATTGTAAATTACTATCTAGTCCCAAGTAAAAATGTCCTTTTCCAGAGGGAGGATAGCTTTTGAATAATAATAAATGTAGGTTAAAGTCTTTGAATATAACGTTTCATCTCAATACACATAATGTGAATTAGAAAGACCACCATATGAATTCATGAGTTGCTCTAGAAGTGCTAAAAAAATGTCATGAATTTAAAGCTATAATTCATATTAAATTATTACTTTATTGCATGAGAATATACAGTTTAATCATTCCATATTAAAGGTTATCTACCAGAAACTCTCTACAAGAGTTAACAATTTAAGATTACAACTATTTATCAATACTCATACTCAAAAATAAAATAAACAAAAACTTTTCTTAGCAAATTTTCTATAAAATATAATTGGATGTGCTATATACAATTTAATGGTACCTCTATAGAGAAAAAACAATGAACTTATGAATTTAATATTTTTGACTTTCTAATTACATGTATTCGACTTAGATACAAAAAAGGGTAGCATTCTTTTCCCTAGCTTTATATACCAGATTTGAGGTGAATATCATATTCTCCAATTTGAAGTTGATAAGAAATATAACATTTCATTTTTTAAAGGTATGTCTATCCAGGTCTAAATTCTTTAAAATGCAACATTATTTTAGTTTGTTACAAAGTTGTGAATTTAACTGTTTCATTTATTGCTTGTTAATAGCATAAAAGTAATATTTTACTATTTTCTCTCCCAGAAACCACATCAGCTGGAAGTGGTAAGCATTTCACTAGTAAAGTCCAGCAGTCTTAATCATCACCAAATAATTGATAACAATATGATGAATTTGGTATTTGTGGTAATAAATAATTGAATATATTGTGTTTGTAGATCAGTTTTAACTTTTGTAATGATATTTTGTCATTTCTTTCAGAACAAGTGTATGAACCTTCAGGTAAATTTTCCATCTTCCCAAACCAATTTTCCAAAACCTTTCATGAAAATGTTATTTAAAATTAGTTGTTTCCTTGTATACAGCAGCACATAATAATCCTTATGCTAGTTATAATGGTATGCTTCCACTCTGTACAAATGATGCCTTGTTCAGTATATCCAAACTATAACATGATGTATGAAACAATACTGATGTTAGAACTTTCCTTTTATACTCGGCCATAACTTTTGTGCTATGAGATTTTTAACATAAATTTGAATATCACAAGATTTTGCAGACATAAAAAAAATAAGATTTACACCACATACATGACATATTTATAAAAAATAATAATAAATCAATAATATGGCAAAGTAGGACCATTTGAAAAGCCAGGTACAGTTTTGCAATATGAGTTATTGGTTCTAACAACTCCTAGTGTATACTATGAGATAAAATAGCTATGTATGAAATAATGTCTATATATATGGTATTACAATCCTGTGCATGGTACAAGAAAAGATAGCACACCATAGCAATTCTACCACATGGGCAAAATATATTTCAGTTTATTATAACATTTTATTTTGTTTTTACCTAATTTTTACAATAAATATTAAAGTGTTTGCTTTGATGTTTCAAATTAACATCAGATTGCTCAATCTTGTTTTGTATTTTATAATCTTATCTTGCATTTATTAAATTGTAAATTACTATCTAGTCCCAAGTAAAAATGTCCTTTTCCAGAGGGAGGATAGCTTTTGAATAATAATAAATGTAGGTTAAAGTCTTTGAATATAAAGTTTCATCTCAAAACACATAATGTGAATTAGAAGGACCACCATATGAATTCATAAGTTGCTCTAGAAGTGCTAAAAAAATGTCATGAATTTAAAGCTATAATTCATATTAAATTATTACTTTATTGCATGAGAATATACAGTTTAATCATTCCATATTAAAGGTTATCTACCAGAAACTCTCTACAAGAGTTAACAATTTAAGATTACAACTATTTATCAATACTCATACTCAAAAATAAAATAAACAAAAACTTTTCTTAGCAAATTTTCTATAAAATATAATTGGATGTGCTATATACAATTTAATGGTACCTCTATAGAGAAAAAACAATGAACTTATGAATTTAATATTTTTGACTTTCTAATTACATGTATTCGACTTAGATACAAAAAAGGGTAGCATTCTTTTCCCTAGCTTTATATACCAGATTTGAGGTGAATATCATATTCTCCAATTTGAAGTTGATAAGAAATATAACATTTCATTTTTTAAAGGTATGTCTATCCAGGTCTAAATTCTTTAAAATGCAACATTATTTTAGTTTGTTACAAAGTTGTGAATTTAACTGTTTCATTTATTGCTTGTTAATAGCATAAAAGTAATATTTTACTATTTTCTCTCCCAGAAACCACATCAGCTGGAAGTGGTAAGCATTTCACTAGTAAAGTCCAGCAGTCTTAATCATCACCAAATAATTGATAACAATATGATGAATTTGGTATTTGTGGTAATAAATAATTGAATATATTGTGTTTGTAGATCAGTTTTAACTTTTGTAATGATATTTTGTCATTTCTTTCAGAACAAGTGTATGAACCTTCAGGTAAATTTTCCATCTTCCCAAACCAATTTTCCAAAACCTTTCATGAAAATGTTATTTAAAATTAGTTGTTTCCTTGTATACAGCAGCACATAATAATCCTTATGCTAGTTATAATGGTATGCTTCCACTCTGTACAAATGATGCCTTGTTCAGTATATCCAAACTATAACATGATGTATGAAACAATACTGATGTTAGAACTTTCCTTTTATACTCGGCCATAACTTTTGTGCTATGAGATTTTTAACATAAATTTGAATATCACAAGATTTTGCAGACATAAAAAAAATAAGATTTACACCACATACATGACATATTTATAAAAAATATTAATAAATCAATAATATGGCAAAGTAGGACCATTTGAAAAGCCAGGTACAGTTTTGCAATATGAGTTATTGGTTCTAACAACTCCTAGTGTATACTATGAGATAAAATAGCTATGTATGAAATAATGTCTATATATATGGTATTACAATCCTGTGCATGGTACAAGAAAAGATAGCACACCATAGCAATTCTACCACATGGGCAAAATATATTTCAGTTTATTATAACATTTTATTTTGTTTTTACCTAATTTTTACAATAAATATTAAAGTGTTTGCTTTGATGTTTCAAATTAACATCAGATTGCTCAATCTTGTTTTGTATTTTATAATCTTATCTTGCATTTATTAAATTGTAAATTACTATCTAGTCCCAAGTAAAAATGTCCTTTTCCAGAGGGAGGATAGCTTTTGAATAATAATAAATGTAGGTTAAAGTCTTTGAATATAAAGTTTCATCTCAAAACACATAATGTGAATTAGAAGGACCACCATATGAATTCATAAGTTGCTCTAGAAGTGCTAAAAAAATGTCATGAATTTAAAGCTATAATTCATATTAAATTATTACTTTATTGCATGAGAATATACAGTTTAATCATTCCATATTAAAGGTTATCTACCAGAAACTCTCTACAAGAGTTAACAATTTAAGATTACAACTATTTATCAATACTCATACTCAAAAATAAAATAAACAAAAACTTTTCTTAGCAAATTTTCTATAAAATATAATTGGATGTGCTATATACAATTTAATGGTACCTCTATAGAGAAAAAACAATGAACTTATGAATTTAATATTTTTGACTTTCTAATTACATGTATTCGACTTAGATACAAAAAAGGGTAGCATTCTTTTCCCTAGCTTTATATACCAGATTTGAGGTGAATATCATATTCTCCAATTTGAAGTTGATAAGAAATATAACATTTCATTTTTTAAAGGTATGTCTATCCAGGTCTAAATTCTTTAAAATGCAACATTATTTTAGTTTGTTACAAAGTTGTGAATTTAACTGTTTCATTTATTGCTTGTTAATAGCATAAAAGTAATATTTTACTATTTTCTCTCCCAGAAACCACATCAGCTGGAAGTGGTAAGCATTTCACTAGTAAAGTCCAGCAGTCTTAATCATCACCAAATAATTGATAACAATATGATGAATTTGGTATTTGTGGTAATAAATAATTGAATATATTGTGTTTGTAGATCAGTTTTAACTTTTGTAATGATATTTTGTCATTTCTTTCAGAACAAGTGTATGAACCTTCAGGTAAATTTTCCATCTTCCCAAACCAATTTTCCAAAACCTTTCATGAAAATGTTATTTAAAATTAGTTGTTTCCTTGTATACAGCAGCACATAATAATCCTTATGCTAGTTATAATGGTATGCTTCCACTCTGTACAAATGATGCCTTGTTCAGTATATCCAAACTATAACATGATGTATGAAACAATACTGATGTTAGAACTTTCCTTTTATACTCGGCCATAACTTTTGTGCTATGAGATTTTTAACATAAATTTGAATATCACAAGATTTTGCAGACATAAAAAAAATAAGATTTACACCACATACATGACATATTTATAAAAAATATTAATAAATCAATAATATGGCAAAGTAGGACCATTTGAAAAGCCAGGTACAGTTTTGCAATATGAGTTATTGGTTCTAACAACTCCTAGTGTATACTATGAGATAAAATAGCTATGTATGAAATAATGTCTATATATATGGTATTACAATCCTGTGCATGGTACAAGAAAAGATAGCACACCATAGCAATTCTACCACATGGGCAAAATATATTTCAGTTTATTATAACATTTTATTTTGTTTTTACCTAATTTTTACAATAAATATTAAAGTGTTTGCTTTGATGTTTCAAATTAACATCAGATTGCTCAATCTTGTTTTGTATTTTATAATCTTATCTTGCATTTATTAAATTGTAAATTACTATCTAGTCCCAAGTAAAAATGTCCTTTTCCAGAGGGAGGATAGCTTTTGAATAATAATAAATGTAGGTTAAAGTCTTTGAATATAACGTTTCATCTCAATACACATAATGTGAATTAGAAAGACCACCATATGAATTCATAAGTTGCTCTAGAAGTGCTAAAAAAATGTCATGAATTTAAAGCTATAATTCATATTAAATTATTACTTTATTGCATGAGAATATACAGTTTAATCATTCCATATTAAAGGTTATCTACCAGAAACTCTCTACAAGAGTTAACAATTTAAGATTACAACTATTTATCAATACTCATACTCAAAAAAAAAATAAACAAAAATTTTTCTTAGCAAATTTTCTATAATATATAATTGGATGTGCTATATACAATTTAATGGTACCTCTATAGAGAAAAAACAATGAACTTATGAATTTAATATTTTTGACTTTCTAATTACATATATTCAACCTAGATACAAAAAAGGGTAGAATTCTTTTCCCTAGCTTTATATACCAGTTTTGAGGTGAATATCATATTCTCCAATTTGAAGTTGATAAGAAATATCACATTTCATTTTTTAAAGGTATGTCTATCCAGGTCTAAATTCTTTAAAATGAAACATTATTTTAGTTTGATACAGAGTTGTGAATTTAACTGTTTCATTTTTTGCTTGTTAATAGCATAACAGTAATATTTTACTATTTTCTCTCCCAGAAACCACATCAGCTGGAAGTGGTAAGCATTTCACTAGTAAAGTCCAGCAGTCTTAATCATCACCAAATAATTGATAACAATATGATAAATTTGGTATTTGTGGTGATAAATAATTGAATATATTGTGTTTGTAGATCAGTTTTAACTTTTGTAATGATATTTTGTTATTTCTTTCAGAACAAGGTTATGAACCTTCAGGTAAAATTTCCATCTTCCCAAACCCATTTTCCAAAACCTTTCATGAAAATGTTATTTAAAATTAGTTGTTTCCTTGTATATAGCAGCACATAATAATCCTTATGCTAGTTATAATGGTATGCTTCCACTCTGTACAAATGATGCCTTGTTCAGTATATCCAAACTATAACATGATGTATGAAACAATACTGATGTTAGAACTTTCCTTTTATACTCGGCCATGACTTTTGCGCTATGAGATTTTTAACATAAATTTGAATATCACAAGATTTTGCAGACATAAAAAAAATAAGATTTTCACCACATACATGACATATTTATAAATAATAATAAATCAATAATATGGCAATGTAGGACCATTTGAAAAGCCAGGTACAGTTTTGCAATTTGAGTTATTGGTTCTATCAACTCCTAGTATATACTATGAGATAAAATAGCTATGTATGAAATAATGTCTATATATATGGTATTACAATCCTGTGCATGGTACAAGAAAAGATTGCACACCATAGCAATTCTACCACATGGGCAAAATATAATTCAGTTTATTATAACATTTTATTTTGTTTTTACCTAATTTTTACAATAAATATTAAAGTGTTTGCTTTGATGTTTCAAATTAACATCAGATTGCTCAATCTTGTTTTGTATTTTATAATCTTATCTTGCATTTATTAAATTGTAAATTACTATCTAGTCCCAAGTAAAAATGTCCTTTTCCAGAGGGAGGATAGCTTTTGAATAATAATAATAATAAATGTAGGTTAAAGTCTTTGAATATAAAGTTTCATCTCAAAACACATAATGTGAATTAGAAGGACCACCATATGAATTCATAAGTTGCTCTAGAAGTGCTAAAAAAATGTCATGAATTTAAAGCTATAATTCATATTAAATTATTACTTTATTGCATGAGAATATACAGTTTAATCATTCCATATTAAAGGTTATCTACCAGAAACTCTCTACAAGAGTTAACAATTTAAGATTACAACTATTTATCAATACTCATACTCAAAAATAAAATAAACAAAAACTTTTCTTAGCAAATTTTCTATAAAATATAATTGGATGTGCTATATACAATTTAATGGTACCTCTATAGAGAAAAAACAATGAACTTATGAATTTAATATTTTTGACTTTCTAATTACATGTATTCGACTTAGATACAAAAAAGGGTAGCATTCTTTTCCCTAGCTTTATATACCAGATTTGAGGTGAATATCATATTCTCCAATTTGAAGTTGATAAGAAATATAACATTTCATTTTTTAAAGGTATGTCTATCCAGGTCTAAATTCTTTAAAATGCAACATTATTTTAGTTTGTTACAAAGTTGTGAATTTAACTGTTTCATTTATTGCTTGTTAATAGCATAAAAGTAATATTTTACTATTTTCTCTCCCAGAAACCACATCAGCTGGAAGTGGTAAGCATTTCACTAGTAAAGTCCAGCAGTCTTAATCATCACCAAATAATTGATAACAATATGATGAATTTGGTATTTGTGGTAATAAATAATTGAATATATTGTGTTTGTAGATCAGTTTTAACTTTTGTAATGATATTTTGTCATTTCTTTCAGAACAAGTGTATGAACCTTCAGGTAAATTTTCCATCTTCCCAAACCAATTTTCCAAAACCTTTCATGAAAATGTTATTTAAAATTAGTTGTTTCCTTGTATACAGCAGCACATAATAATCCTTATGCTAGTTATAATGGTATGCTTCCACTCTGTACAAATGATGCCTTGTTCAGTATATCCAAACTATAACATGATGTATGAAACAATACTGATGTTAGAACTTTCCTTTTATACTCGGCCATAACTTTTGTGCTATGAGATTTTTAACATAAATTTGAATATCACAAGATTTTGCAGACATAAAAAAAATAAGATTTACACCACATACATGACATATTTATAAAAAATATTAATAAATCAATAATATGGCAAAGTAGGACCATTTGAAAAGCCAGGTACAGTTTTGCAATATGAGTTATTGGTTCTAACAACTCCTAGTGTATACTATGAGATAAAATAGTATGAAATAATGTCTATATATATGGTATTACAATCCTGTGCATGGTACAAGAAAAGATAGCACACCATAGCAATTCTACCACATGGGCAAAATATATTTCAGTTTATTATAACATTTTATTTTGTTTTTACCTAATTTTTACAATAAATATTAAAGTGTTTGCTTTGATGTTTCAAATTAACATCAGATTGCTCAATCTTGTTTTGTATTTTATAATCTTATCTTGCATTTATTAAATTGTAAATTACTATCTAGTCCCAAGTCAAAATGTCCTTTTCCAGAGGGAGGATAGCTTTTGAATAATAATAAATGTAGGTTAAAGTCTTTGAATATAAAGTTTCATCTCAAAACACATAATGTGAATTAGAAGGACCACCATATGAATTCATAAGTTGCTCTAGAAGTGCTAAAAAAATGTCATGAATTTAAAGCTATAATTCATATTAAATTATTACTTTATTGCATGAGAATATACAGTTTAATCATTCCATATTAAAGGTTATCTACCAGAAACTCTCTACAAGAGTTAACAATTTAAGATTACAACTATTTATCAATACTCATACTCAAAAATAAAATAAACAAAAACTTTTCTTAGCAAATTTTCTATAAAATATAATTGGATGTGCTATATACAATTTAATGGTACCTCTATAGAGAAAAAACAATGAACTTATGAATTTAATATTTTTGACTTTCTAATTACATGTATTCGACTTAGATACAAAAAAGGGTAGCATTCTTTTCCCTAGCTTTATATACCAGATTTGAGGTGAATATCATATTCTCCAATTTGAAGTTGATAAGAAATATAACATTTCATTTTTTAAAGGTATGTCTATCCAGGTCTAAATTCTTTAAAATGCAACATTATTTTAGTTTGTTACAAAGTTGTGAATTTAACTGTTTCATTTATTGCTTGTTAATAGCATAAAAGTAATATTTTACTATTTTCTCTCCCAGAAACCACATCAGCTGGAAGTGGTAAGCATTTCACTAGTAAAGTCCAGCAGTCTTAATCATCACCAAATAATTGATAACAATATGATGAATTTGGTATTTGTGGTAATAAATAATTGAATATATTGTGTTTGTAGATCAGTTTTAACTTTTGTAATGATATTTTGTCATTTCTTTCAGAACAAGTGTATGAACCTTCAGGTAAATTTTCCATCTTCCCAAACCAATTTTCCAAAACCTTTCATGAAAATGTTATTTAAAATTAGTTGTTTCCTTGTATACAGCAGCACATAATAATCCTTATGCTAGTTATAATGGTATGCTTCCACTCTGTACAAATGATGCCTTGTTCAGTATATCCAAACTATAACATGATGTATGAAACAATACTGATGTTAGAACTTTCCTTTTATACTCGGCCATAACTTTTGTGCTATGAGATTTTTAACATAAATTTGAATATCACAAGATTTTGCAGACATAAAAAAAATAAGATTTACACCACATACATGACATATTTATAAAAAATATTAATAAATCAATAATATGGCAAAGTAGGACCATTTGAAAAGCCAGGTACAGTTTTGCAATATGAGTTATTGGTTCTAACAACTCCTAGTGTATACTATGAGATAAAATAGCTATGTATGAAATAATGTCTATATATATGGTATTACAATCCTGTGCATGGTACAAGAAAAGATAGCACACCATAGCAATTCTACCACATGGGCAAAATATATTTCAGTTTATTATAACATTTTATTTTGTTTTTACCTAATTTTTACAATAAATATTAAAGTGTTTGCTTTGATGTTTCAAATTAACATCAGATTGCTCAATCTTGTTTTGTATTTTATAATCTTATCTTGCATTTATTAAATTGTAAATTACTATCTAGTCCCAAGTAAAAATGTCCTTTTCCAGAGGGAGGATAGCTTTTGAATAATAATAAATGTAGGTTAAAGTCTTTGAATATAAAGTTTCATCTCAAAACACATAATGTGAATTAGAAGGACCACCATATGAATTCATAAGTTGCTCTAGAAGTGCTAAAAAAATGTCATGAATTTAAAGCTATAATTCATATTAAATTATTACTTTATTGCATGAGAATATACAGTTTAATCATTCCATATTAAAGGTTATCTACCAGAAACTCTCTACAAGAGTTAACAATTTAAGATTACAACTATTTATCAATACTCATACTCAAAAAAAAAATAAACAAAAATTTTTCTTAGCAAATTTTCTATAAAATATAATTGGATGTGCTATATACAATTTAATGGTACCTCTATAGAGAAAAAACAATGAACTTATGAATTTAATATTTTTGACTTTCTAATTACATATATTCAACCTAGATACAAAAAAGGGTAGAATTCTTTTCCCTAGCTTTATATACCAGTTTTGAGGTGAATATCATATTCTCCAATTTGAAGTTGATAAGAAATATCACATTTCATTTTTTAAAGGTATGTCTATCCAGGTCTAAATTCTTTAAAATGAAACATTATTTTAGTTTGATACAGAGTTGTGAATTTAACTGTTTCATTTTTTGCTTGTTAATAGCATAACAGTAATATTTTACTATTTTCTCTCCCAGAAACCACATCAGCTGGAAGTGGTAAGCATTTCACTAGTAAAGTCCAGCAGTCTTAATCATCACCAAATAATTGATAACAATATGATAAATTTGGTATTTGTGGTGATAAATAATTGAATATATTGTGTTTGTAGATCAGTTTTAACTTTTGTAATGATATTTTGTTATTTCTTTCAGAACAAGGTTATGAACCTTCAGGTAAAATTTCCATCTTCCCAAACCCATTTTCCAAAACCTTTCATGAAAATGTTATTTAAAATTAGTTGTTTCCTTGTATATAGCAGCACATAATAATCCTTATGCTAGTTATAATGGTATGCTTCCACTCTGTACAAATGATGCCTTGTTCAGTATATCCAAACTATAACATGATGTATGAAACAATACTGATGTTAGAACTTTCCTTTTATACTCGGCCATGACTTTTGCGCTATGAGATTTTTAACATAAATTTGAATATCACAAGATTTTGCAGACATAAAAAAAATAAGATTTTCACCACATACATGACATATTTATAAATAATAATAAATCAATAATATGGCAATGTAGGACCATTTGAAAAGCCAGGTACAGTTTTGCAATTTGAGTTATTGGTTCTATCAACTCCTAGTATATACTATGAGATAAAATAGCTATGTATGAAATAATGTCTATATATATGGTATTACAATCCTGTGCATGGTACAAGAAAAGATTGCACACCATAGCAATTCTACCACATGGGCAAAATATAATTCAGTTTATTATAACATTTTATTTTGTTTTTACCTAATTTTTACAATAAATATTAAAGTGTTTGCTTTGATGTTTCAAATTAACATCAGATTGCTCAATCTTGTTTTGTATTTTATAATCTTATCTTGCATTTATTAAATTGTAAATTACTATCTAGTCCCAAGTAAAAATGTCCTTTTCCAGAGGGAGGATAGCTTTTGAATAATAATAATAATAAATGTAGGTTAAAGTCTTTGAATATAAAGTTTCATCTCAAAACACATAATGTGAATTAGAAGGACCACCATATGAATTCATAAGTTGCTCTAGAAGTGCTAAAAAAATGTCATGAATTTAAAGCTATAATTCATATTAAATTATTACTTTATTGCATGAGAATATACAGTTTAATCATTCCATATTAAAGGTTATCTACCAGAAACTCTCTACAAGAGTTAACAATTTAAGATTACAACTATTTATCAATACTCATACTCAAAAATAAAATAAACAAAAACTTTTCTTAGCAAATTTTCTATAAAATATAATTGGATGTGCTATATACAATTTAATGGTACCTCTATAGAGAAAAAACAATGAACTTATGAATTTAATATTTTTGACTTTCTAATTACATGTATTCGACTTAGATACAAAAAAGGGTAGCATTCTTTTCCCTAGCTTTATATACCAGATTTGAGGTGAATATCATATTCTCCAATTTGAAGTTGATAAGAAATATAACATTTCATTTTTTAAAGGTATGTCTATCCAGGTCTAAATTCTTTAAAATGCAACATTATTTTAGTTTGTTACAAAGTTGTGAATTTAACTGTTTCATTTATTGCTTGTTAATAGCATAAAAGTAATATTTTACTATTTTCTCTCCCAGAAACCACATCAGCTGGAAGTGGTAAGCATTTCACTAGTAAAGTCCAGCAGTCTTAATCATCACCAAATAATTGATAACAATATGATGAATTTGGTATTTGTGGTAATAAATAATTGAATATATTGTGTTTGTAGATCAGTTTTAACTTTTGTAATGATATTTTGTCATTTCTTTCAGAACAAGTGTATGAACCTTCAGGTAAATTTTCCATCTTCCCAAACCAATTTTCCAAAACCTTTCATGAAAATGTTATTTAAAATTAGTTGTTTCCTTGTATACAGCAGCACATAATAATCCTTATGCTAGTTATAATGGTATGCTTCCACTCTGTACAAATGATGCCTTGTTCAGTATATCCAAACTATAACATGATGTATGAAACAATACTGATGTTAGAACTTTCCTTTTATACTCGGCCATAACTTTTGTGCTATGAGATTTTTAACATAAATTTGAATATCACAAGATTTTGCAGACATAAAAAAAATAAGATTTACACCACATACATGACATATTTATAAAAAATATTAATAAATCAATAATATGGCAAAGTAGGACCATTTGAAAAGCCAGGTACAGTTTTGCAATATGAGTTATTGGTTCTAACAACTCCTAGTGTATACTATGAGATAAAATAGCTATGTATGAAATAATGTCTATATATATGGTATTACAATCCTGTGCATGGTACAAGAAAAGATAGCACACCATAGCAATTCTACCACATGGGCAAAATATATTTCAGTTTATTATAACATTTTATTTTGTTTTTACCTAATTTTTACAATAAATATTAAAGTGTTTGCTTTGATGTTTCAAATTAACATCAGATTGCTCAATCTTGTTTTGTATTTTATAATCTTATCTTGCATTTATTAAATTGTAAATTACTATCTAGTCCCAAGTAAAAATGTCCTTTTCCAGAGGGAGGATAGCTTTTGAATAATAATAAATGTAGGTTAAAGTCTTTGAATATAAAGTTTCATCTCAAAACACATAATGTGAATTAGAAGGACCACCATATGAATTCATAAGTTGCTCTAGAAGTGCTAAAAAAATGTCATGAATTTAAAGCTATAATTCATATTAAATTATTACTTTATTGCATGAGAATATACAGTTTAATCATTCCATATTAAAGGTTATCTACCAGAAACTCTCTACAAGAGTTAACAATTTAAGATTACAACTATTTATCAATACTCATACTCAAAAAAAAAATAAACAAAAATTTTTCTTAGCAAATTTTCTATAATATATAATTGGATGTGCTATATACAATTTAATGGTACCTCTATAGAGAAAAAACAATGAACTTATGAATTTAATATTTTTGACTTTCTAATTACATATATTCAACCTAGATACAAAAAAGGGTAGAATTCTTTTCCCTAGCTTTATATACCAGTTTTGAGGTGAATATCATATTCTCCAATTTGAAGTTGATAAGAAATATCACATTTCATTTTTTAAAGGTATGTCTATCCAGGTCTAAATTCTTTAAAATGAAACATTATTTTAGTTTGATACAGAGTTGTGAATTTAACTGTTTCATTTTTTGCTTGTTAATAGCATAACAGTAATATTTTACTATTTTCTCTCCCAGAAACCACATCAGCTGGAAGTGGTAAGCATTTCACTAGTAAAGTCCAGCAGTCTTAATCATCACCAAATAATTGATAACAATATGATAAATTTGGTATTTGTGGTGATAAATAATTGAATATATTGTGTTTGTAGATCAGTTTTAACTTTTGTAATGATATTTTGTTATTTCTTTCAGAACAAGGTTATGAACCTTCAGGTAAAATTTCCATCTTCCCAAACCCATTTTCCAAAACCTTTCATGAAAATGTTATTTAAAATTAGTTGTTTCCTTGTATATAGCAGCACATAATAATCCTTATGCTAGTTATAATGGTATGCTTCCACTCTGTACAAATGATGCCTTGTTCAGTATATCCAAACTATAACATGATGTATGAAACAATACTGATGTTAGAACTTTCCTTTTATACTCGGCCATGACTTTTGCGCTATGAGATTTTTAACATAAATTTGAATATCACAAGATTTTGCAGACATAAAAAAAATAAGATTTTCACCACATACATGACATATTTATAAATAATAATAAATCAATAATATGGCAATGTAGGACCATTTGAAAAGCCAGGTACAGTTTTGCAATTTGAGTTATTGGTTCTATCAACTCCTAGTATATACTATGAGATAAAATAGCTATGTATGAAATAATGTCTATATATATGGTATTACAATCCTGTGCATGGTACAAGAAAAGATTGCACACCATAGCAATTCTACCACATGGGCAAAATATAATTCAGTTTATTATAACATTTTATTTTGTTTTTACCTAATTTTTACAATAAATATTAAAGTGTTTGCTTTGATGTTTCAAATTAACATCAGATTGCTCAATCTTGTTTTGTATTTTATAATCTTATCTTGCATTTATTAAATTGTAAATTACTATCTAGTCCCAAGTAAAAATGTCCTTTTCCAGAGGGAGGATAGCTTTTGAATAATAATAAATGTAGGTTAAAGTCTTTGAATATAAAGTTTCATCTCAAAACACATAATGTGAATTAGAAGGACCACCATATGAATTCATAAGTTGCTCTAGAAGTGCTAAAAAAATGTCATGAATTTAAAGCTATAATTCATATTAAATTATTACTTTATTGCATGAGAATATACAGTTTAATCATTCCATATTAAAGGTTATCTACCAGAAACTCTCTACAAGAGTTAACAATTTAAGATTACAACTATTTATCAATACTCATACTCAAAAATAAAATAAACAAAAACTTTTCTTAGCAAATTTTCTATAAAATATAATTGGATGTGCTATATACAATTTAATGGTACCTCTATAGAGAAAAAACAATGAACTTATGAATTTAATATTTTTGACTTTCTAATTACATGTATTCGACTTAGATACAAAAAAGGGTAGCATTCTTTTCCCTAGCTTTATATACCAGATTTGAGGTGAATATCATATTCTCCAATTTGAAGTTGGTAAGAAATATAACATTTCATTTTTTAAAGGTATGTCTATCCAGGTCTAAATTCTTTAAAATGCAACATTATTTTAGTTTGTTACAAAGTTGTGAATTTAACTGTTTCATTTATTGCTTGTTAATAGCATAAAGTAATATTTTACTATTTTCTCTCCCAGAAACCACATCAGCTGGAAGTGGTAAGCATTTCACTAGTAAAGTCCAGCAGTCTTAATCATCACCAAATAATTGATAACAATATGATGAATTTGGTATTTGTGGTAATAAATAATTGAATATATTGTGTTTGTAGATCAGTTTTAACTTTTGTAATGATATTTTGTCATTTCTTTCAGAACAAGTGTATGAACCTTCAGGTAAATTTTCCATCTTCCCAAACCAATTTTCCAAAACCTTTCATGAAAATGTTATTTAAAATTAGTTGTTTCCTTGTATACAGCAGCACATAATAATCCTTATGCTAGTTATAATGGTATGCTTCCACTCTGTACAAATGATGCCTTGTTCAGTATATCCAAACTATAACATGATGTATGAAACAATACTGATGTTAGAACTTTCCTTTTATACTCGGCCATAACTTTTGTGCTATGAGATTTTTAACATAAATTTGAATATCACAAGATTTTGCAGACATAAAAAAAAT
Source organism: Taudactylus pleione (assembly GCA_031769625.1). Classification (NCBI taxonomy): domain Eukaryota; kingdom Metazoa; phylum Chordata; class Amphibia; order Anura; family Myobatrachidae; genus Taudactylus; species Taudactylus pleione. Next base: position 4,773,562 of record JAUIMM010000250.1, read on the forward strand.
AAGATTTACACCACATACATGACATATTTATAAAAAATATTAATAAATCAATAATATGGCAAAGTAGGACCATTTGAAAAGCCAGGTACAGTTTTGCAATATGAGTTATTGGTTCTAACAACTCCTAGTGTATACTATGAGATAAAATAGCTATGTATGAAATAATGTCTATATATATGGTATTACAATCCTGTGCATGGTACAAGAAAAGATAGCACACCATAGCAATTCTACCACATGGGCAAAATATATTTCAGTTTATTATAACATTTTATTTTGTTTTTACCTAATTTTTACAATAAATATTAAAGTGTTTGCTTTGATGTTTCAAATTAACATCAGATTGCTCAATCTTGTTTTGTATTTTATAATCTTATCTTGCATTTATTAAATTGTAAATTACTATCTAGTCCCAAGTAAAAATGTCCTTTTCCAGAGGGAGGATAGCTTTTGAATAATAATAAATGTAGGTTAAAGTCTTTGAATATAACGTTTCATCTCAATACACATAATGTGAATTAGAAAGACCACCATATGAATTCATAAGTTGCTCTAGAAGTGCTAAAAAAATGTCATGAATTTAAAGCTATAATTCATATTAAATTATTACTTTATTGCATGAGAATATACAGTTTAATCATTCCATATTAAAGGTTATCTACCAGAAACTCTCTACAAGAGTTAACAATTTAAGATTACAACTATTTATCAATACTCATACTCAAAAAAAAAATAAACAAAAATTTTTCTTAGCAAATTTTCTATAATATATAATTGGATGTGCTATATACAATTTAATGGTACCTCTATAGAGAAAAAACAATGAACTTATGAATTTAATATTTTTGACTTTCTAATTACATGTATTCGACTTAGATACAAAAAAGGGTAGCATTCTTTTCCCTAGCTTTATATACCAGATTTGAGGTGAATATCATATTCTCCAATTTGAAGTTGATAAGAAATATAACATTTCATTTTTTAAAGGTATGTCTATCCAGGTCTAAATTCTTTAAAATGCAACATTATTTTAGTTTGTTACAAAGTTGTGAATTTAACTGTTTCATTTATTGCTTGTTAATAGCATAAAAGTAATATTTTACTATTTTCTCTCCCAGAAACCACATCAGCTGGAAGTGGTAAGCATTTCACTAGTAAAGTCCAGCAGTCTTAATCATCACCAAATAATTGATAACAATATGATGAATTTGGTATTTGTGGTAATAAATAATTGAATATATTGTGTTTGTAGATCAGTTTTAACTTTTGTAATGATATTTTGTCATTTCTTTCAGAACAAGTGTATGAACCTTCAGGTAAATTTTCCATCTTCCCAAACCAATTTTCCAAAACCTTTCATGAAAATGTTATTTAAAATTAGTTGTTTCCTTGTATACAGCAGCACATAATAATCCTTATGCTAGTTATAATGGTATGCTTCCACTCTGTACAAATGATGCCTTGTTCAGTATATCCAAACTATAACATGATGTATGAAACAATACTGATGTTAGAACTTTCCTTTTATACTCGGCCATAACTTTTGTGCTATGAGATTTTTAACATAAATTTGAATATCACAAGATTTTGCAGACATAAAAAAAATAAGATTTACACCACATACATGACATATTTATAAAAAATATTAATAAATCAATAATATGGCAAAGTAGGACCATTTGAAAAGCCAGGTACAGTTTTGCAATATGAGTTATTGGTTCTAACAACTCCTAGTGTATACTATGAGATAAAATAGCTATGTATGAAATAATGTCTATATATATGGTATTACAATCCTGTGCATGGTACAAGAAAAGATAGCACACCATAGCAATTCTACCACATGGGCAAAATATATTTCAGTTTATTATAACATTTTATTTTGTTTTTACCTAATTTTTACAATAAATATTAAAGTGTTTGCTTTGATGTTTCAAATTAACATCAGATTGCTCAATCTTGTTTTGTATTTTATAATCTTATCTTGCATTTATTAAATTGTAAATTACTATCTAGTCCCAAGTAAAAATGTCCTTTTCCAGAGGGAGGATAGCTTTTGAATAATAATAAATGTAGGTTAAAGTCTTTGAATATAACGTTTCATCTCAATACACATAATGTGAATTAGAAAGACCACCATATGAATTCATAAGTTGCTCTAGAAGTGCTAAAAAAATGTCATGAATTTAAAGCTATAATTCATATTAAATTATTACTTTATTGCATGAGAATATACAGTTTAATCATTCCATATTAAAGGTTATCTACCAGAAACTCTCTACAAGAGTTAACAATTTAAGATTACAACTATTTATCAATACTCATACTCAAAAAAAAAATAAACAAAAATTTTTCTTAGCAAATTTTCTATAATATATAATTGGATGTGCTATATACAATTTAATGGTACCTCTATAGAGAAAAAACAATGAACTTATGAATTTAATATTTTTGACTTTCTAATTACATATATTCAACCTAGATACAAAAAAGGGTAGAATTCTTTTCCCTAGCTTTATATACCAGTTTTGAGGTGAATATCATATTCTCCAATTTGAAGTTGATAAGAAATATCACATTTCATTTTTTAAAGGTATGTCTATCCAGGTCTAAATTCTTTAAAATGAAACATTATTTTAGTTTGATACAGAGTTGTGAATTTAACTGTTTCATTTTTTGCTTGTTAATAGCATAACAGTAATATTTTACTATTTTCTCTCCCAGAAACCACATCAGCTGGAAGTGGTAAGCATTTCACTAGTAAAGTCCAGCAGTCTTAATCATCACCAAATAATTGATAACAATATGATAAATTTGGTATTTGTGGTGATAAATAATTGAATATATTGTGTTTGTAGATCAGTTTTAACTTTTGTAATGATATTTTGTTATTTCTTTCAGAACAAGGTTATGAACCTTCAGGTAAAATTTCCATCTTCCCAAACCCATTTTCCAAAACCTTTCATGAAAATGTTATTTAAAATTAGTTGTTTCCTTGTATATAGCAGCACATAATAATCCTTATGCTAGTTATAATGGTATGCTTCCACTCTGTACAAATGATGCCTTGTTCAGTATATCCAAACTATAACATGATGTATGAAACAATACTGATGTTAGAACTTTCCTTTTATACTCGGCCATGACTTTTGCGCTATGAGATTTTTAACATAAATTTGAATATCACAAGATTTTGCAGACATAAAAAAAATAAGATTTTCACCACATACATGACATATTTATAAATAATAATAAATCAATAATATGGCAATGTAGGACCATTAGAAAAGCCAGGTACAGTTTTGCAATTTGAGTTATTGGTTCTATCAACTCCTAGTATATACTATGAGATAAAATAGCTATGTATGAAATAATGTCTATATATATGGTATTACAATCCTGTGCATGGTACAAGAAAAGATTGCACACCATAGCAATTCTACCACATGGGCAAAATATAATTCAGTTTATTATAACATTTTATTTTGTTTTTACCTAATTTTTACAATAAATATTAAAGTGTTTGCTTTGATGTTTCAAATTAACATCAGATTGCTCAATCTTGTTTTGTATTTTATAATCTTATCTTGCATTTATTAAATTGTAAATTACTATCTAGTCCCAAGTAAAAATGTCCTTTTCCAGAGGGAGGATAGCTTTTGAATAATAATAATAATAAATGTAGGTTAAAGTCTTTGAATATAAAGTTTCATCTCAAAACACATAATGTGAATTAGAAGGACCACCATATGAATTCATAAGTTGCTCTAGAAGTGCTAAAAAAATGTCATGAATTTAAAGCTATAATTCATATTAAATTATTACTTTATTGCATGAGAATATACAGTTTAATCATTCCATATTAAAGGTTATCTACCAGAAACTCTCTACAAGAGTTAACAATTTAAGATTACAACTATTTATCAATACTCATACTCAAAAATAAAATAAACAAAAACTTTTCTTAGCAAATTTTCTATAAAATATAATTGGATGTGCTATATACAATTTAATGGTACCTCTATAGAGAAAAAACAATGAACTTATGAATTTAATATTTTTGACTTTCTAATTACATGTATTCGACTTAGATACAAAAAAGGGTAGCATTCTTTTCCCTAGCTTTATATACCAGATTTGAGGTGAATATCATATTCTCCAATTTGAAGTTGATAAGAAATATAACATTTCATTTTTTAAAGGTATGTCTATCCAGGTCTAAATTCTTTAAAATGCAACATTATTTTAGTTTGTTACAAAGTTGTGAATTTAACTGTTTCATTTATTGCTTGTTAATAGCATAAAAGTAATATTTTACTATTTTCTCTCCCAGAAACCACATCAGCTGGAAGTGGTAAGCATTTCACTAGTAAAGTCCAGCAGTCTTAATCATCACCAAATAATTGATAACAATATGATGAATTTGGTATTTGTGGTAATAAATAATTGAATATATTGTGTTTGTAGATCAGTTTTAACTTTTGTAATGATATTTTGTCATTTCTTTCAGAACAAGTGTATGAACCTTCAGGTAAATTTTCCATCTTCCCAAACCAATTTTCCAAAACCTTTCATGAAAATGTTATTTAAAATTAGTTGTTTCCTTGTATACAGCAGCACATAATAATCCTTATGCTAGTTATAATGGTATGCTTCCACTCTGTACAAATGATGCCTTGTTCAGTATATCCAAACTATAACATGATGTATGAAACAATACTGATGTTAGAACTTTCCTTTTATACTCGGCCATAACTTTTGTGCTATGAGATTTTTAACATAAATTTGAATATCACAAGATTTTGCAGACATAAAAAAAATAAGATTTACACCACATACATGACATATTTATAAAAAATAATAATAAATCAATAATATGGCAAAGTAGGACCATTTGAAAAGCCAGGTACAGTTTTGCAATATGAGTTATTGGTTCTAACAACTCCTAGTGTATACTATGAGATAAAATAGCTATGTATGAAATAATGTCTATATATATGGTATTACAATCCTGTGCATGGTACAAGAAAAGATAGCACACCATAGCAATTCTACCACATGGGCAAAATATATTTCAGTTTATTATAACATTTTATTTTGTTTTTACCTAATTTTTACAATAAATATTAAAGTGTTTGCTTTGATGTTTCAAATTAACATCAGATTGCTCAATCTTGTTTTGTATTTTATAATCTTATCTTGCATTTATTAAATTGTAAATTACTATCTAGTCCCAAGTAAAAATGTCCTTTTCCAGAGGGAGGATAGCTTTTGAATAATAATAAATGTAGGTTAAAGTCTTTGAATATAAAGTTTCATCTCAAAACACATAATGTGAATTAGAAGGACCACCATATGAATTCATAAGTTGCTCTAGAAGTGCTAAAAAAATGTCATGAATTTAAAGCTATAATTCATATTAAATTATTACTTTATTGCATGAGAATATACAGTTTAATCATTCCATATTAAAGGTTATCTACCAGAAACTCTCTACAAGAGTTAACAATTTAAGATTACAACTATTTATCAATACTCATACTCAAAAATAAAATAAACAAAAACTTTTCTTAGCAAATTTTCTATAAAATATAATTGGATGTGCTATATACAATTTAATGGTACCTCTATAGAGAAAAAACAATGAACTTATGAATTTAATATTTTTGACTTTCTAATTACATGTATTCGACTTAGATACAAAAAAGGGTAGCATTCTTTTCCCTAGCTTTATATACCAGATTTGAGGTGAATATCATATTCTCCAATTTGAAGTTGATAAGAAATATAACATTTCATTTTTTAAAGGTATGTCTATCCAGGTCTAAATTCTTTAAAATGCAACATTATTTTAGTTTGTTACAAAGTTGTGAATTTAACTGTTTCATTTATTGCTTGTTAATAGCATAAAAGTAATATTTTACTATTTTCTCTCCCAGAAACCACATCAGCTGGAAGTGGTAAGCATTTCACTAGTAAAGTCCAGCAGTCTTAATCATCACCAAATAATTGATAACAATATGATGAATTTGGTATTTGTGGTAATAAATAATTGAATATATTGTGTTTGTAGATCAGTTTTAACTTTTGTAATGATATTTTGTCATTTCTTTCAGAACAAGTGTATGAACCTTCAGGTAAATTTTCCATCTTCCCAAACCAATTTTCCAAAACCTTTCATGAAAATGTTATTTAAAATTAGTTGTTTCCTTGTATACAGCAGCACATAATAATCCTTATGCTAGTTATAATGGTATGCTTCCACTCTGTACAAATGATGCCTTGTTCAGTATATCCAAACTATAACATGATGTATGAAACAATACTGATGTTAGAACTTTCCTTTTATACTCGGCCATAACTTTTGTGCTATGAGATTTTTAACATAAATTTGAATATCACAAGATTTTGCAGACATAAAAAAAATAAGATTTACACCACATACATGACATATTTATAAAAAATATTAATAAATCAATAATATGGCAAAGTAGGACCATTTGAAAAGCCAGGTACAGTTTTGCAATATGAGTTATTGGTTCTAACAACTCCTAGTGTATACTATGAGATAAAATAGCTATGTATGAAATAATGTCTATATATATGGTATTACAATCCTGTGCATGGTACAAGAAAAGATAGCACACCATAGCAATTCTACCACATGGGCAAAATATATTTCAGTTTATTATAACATTTTATTTTGTTTTTACCTAATTTTTACAATAAATATTAAAGTGTTTGCTTTGATGTTTCAAATTAACATCAGATTGCTCAATCTTGTTTTGTATTTTATAATCTTATCTTGCATTTATTAAATTGTAAATTACTATCTAGTCCCAAGTAAAAATGTCCTTTTCCAGAGGGAGGATAGCTTTTGAATAATAATAAATGTAGGTTAAAGTCTTTGAATATAACGTTTCATCTCAATACACATAATGTGAATTAGAAAGACCACCATATGAATTCATAAGTTGCTCTAGAAGTGCTAAAAAAATGTCATGAATTTAAAGCTATAATTCATATTAAATTATTACTTTATTGCATGAGAATATACAGTTTAATCATTCCATATTAAAGGTTATCTACCAGAAACTCTCTACAAGAGTTAACAATTTAAGATTACAACTATTTATCAATACTCATACTCAAAAATAAAATAAACAAAAACTTTTCTTAGCAAATTTTTTATAAAATATAATTGGATGTGCTATATACAATTTAATGGTACCTCTATAGAGAAAAAATAATGAACTTATGAATGTAATTTTTTTGACTTTCTAATTACATGTATTCGACTTAGATACAAAAAAGGGTAGCATTCTTTTCCCTAGCTTTATATACCAGTTTTAAGGTGAATATCATATTCTCCAATTTGAAGTTGATAAGAAATATAACATTTCATTTTTTAAAGGTATGTCTATCCAGGTCTAAATTCTTTAAAATGAAACATTATTTTAGTTTGTTACAGATTTGTGAATTTAACTGTTTCATTTATTGCTTGTTAATAGTATAAAAGTAATATTTTACTATTTTCTCTCCCAGAAACCACATCAGCTGGAAGTGGTAAGCATTTCACTAGTAAAGTCCAGCAGTCTTAATCATCACCAAATAATTGATAACAATATGATAAATTTGGTATTTGTGGTGATAAATAATTGAATATATTGTGTTTGCAGATCAGTTTTAACTTTTGTAATGATATTTTGTTATTTCTTTCAGAACAAGGTTATGAACCTTCAGGTAAATTTTCCATCTTCCCAAACCCATTTTCCAAAACCTTTCATGAAAATGTTATTTAAAATTAGTTGTTTCCTTGTATATAGCAGCACATAATAATCCTTATGCTAGTTATAATGGTATGCTTCCACTCTGTAGAAATGATGCCTTGTTCAGTATATCCAAACTATAACATGATGTATGAAACAATACTGATGTTAGAACTTTCCTTTTATACTCGGCCATAACTTTTGTGCTATGAGATTTTTAACATAAATCTGAATATGACAAGATTATGGAGACATAAAAAAAATAAGATTTATACCATATACATGACATATTTATAAATAATAATAAATCAATAATATGGCAATGTAGGACCATTTGAAAAGCCAGGTACAGTTTTGCAATATGAGTTATTGGTTCTAGCAACTCCTATTGTATACTATGAGATAAAATAGCTATGTATGAAATTATGTCTATATATATGGTATTACAATCCTGTGCATGGTACAAGAAAAGATAGCACACCATAGCAATTCTACCACATGGGCAAAATATATTTCAGTTTATTATAACATTTTATTTTGTTTTTACCTAATTTTTACAATAAATATTAAAGTGTTTGCTTTGATGTTTCAAATTAACATCAGATTGCTCAATCTTGTTTTGTATTTTATAATCTTATCTTGCATTTATTAAATTGTAAATTACTATCTAGTCCCAAGTAAAAATGTCCTTTTCCAGAGGGAGGATAGCTTTTGAATAATAATAAATGTAGGTTAAAGTCTTTGAATATAAAGTTTCATCTGAATACACATAATGTGAATTAGAAAGACCACCATATGAATTCATAAGTTGCTCTAGAAGTGCTAAAAATGTTTCATGAATTTAAAGCTGTAATTTATATTAAATTATTACTTTATTGCATGAGAATATACAGTTTAATCATTCCATATTAAAGGTTATCTACCAGAAACTCTCTATAAGAGTTAACAATTTAAGATTACAACTATTTATCAATACTCATACTCAAAAATAAAATAAACAAAAACTTTTCTTAGCAAATTTTCTATAAAATATAATTGGATGTGCTATATACAATTTAATGGTACCTCTATAGAGAAAAAATAATGAACTTATGAATGTAATATTTTTGACTTTCTAATTACATGTATTCGACTTAGATACAAAAAAGGGTAGCATTCTTTTCCCTAGCTTTATATACCAGTTTTAAGGTGAATATCATATTCTCCAATTTGAAGTTGATAAGAAATATAACATTTCATTTTTTAAAGGTATGTCTATCCAGGTCTAAATTCTTTAAAATGAAACATTATTTTAGTTTGTTACAGAGTTGTGAATTTAACTGTTTCATTTATTGCTTGTTAATAGTATAAAAGTAATATTTTACTATTTTCTCTCCCAGAAACCACATCAGCTGGAAGTGGTAAGCATTTCACTAGTAAAGTCCAGCAGTCTTAATCATCACCAAATAATTGATAACAATATGATAAATTTGGTATTTGTGGTGATAAATAATTGAATATATTGTGTTTGCAGATCAGTTTTAACTTTTGTAATGATATTTTGTTATTTCTTTCAGAACAAGGTTATGAACCTTCAGGTAAATTTTCCATCTTCCCAAACCCATTTTCCAAAACCTTTCATGAAAATGTTATTTAAAATTAGTTGTTTCCTTGTATATAGCAGCACATAATAATCCTTATGCTAGTTATAATGGTATGCTTCCACTCTGTAGAAATGATGCCTTGTTCAGTATATCCAAACTATAACATGATGTATGAAACAATACTGATGTTAGAACTTTCCTTTTATACTCGGCCATAACTTTTGTGCTATGAGATTTTTAACATAAATCTGAATATGACAAGATTATGGAGACATAAAAAAAATAAGATTTATACCATATACATGACATATTTATAAATAATAATAAATCAATAATATGGCAATGTAGGACCATTTGAAAAGCCAGGTACAGTTTTGCAATATGAGTTATTGGTTCTAGCAACCCCTAGTATATACTACGAGATAAAATAGCTATGTGTGAAATAATGTCTATATATGGAATTACAATCCTGTGCATGGTACAAGAAAAGATAGCACACCATAGCAACTCTACCACATGGGCAAAATATATTTCAGTTTATTATAACATTTTATTTTGTTTTTACCTAATTTTTACAATAAATATTAAAGTGTTTGCTTTGATGTTTCAAATTAACATCAGATTGCTCAATCTTGGTTTGTATTTTATAATCTTATCTTGCATTTATTAAATTGTTAATGACTATATAGTCCCAAGTAAAAACATCCATTTCCAGAGGGAGGATAGCTTTTGAATAATAATAAATGTAGGTTAAAGTCTTTGAATATAACATTTCATCTCAATACACATAATGTGAATTAGAAAGACCACCATATGAATTCATAAGTTGCTCTAGAAGTGCTAAAAATGTTTCAAGAATTTAAAGCTATAATTCATATTAAATTATTACTTTATTGCATGAGAATATACAGTTTAATTATTCCATAATAAAGGTTATCTACCAGAAACTCTCTACAAGAGTTAACAATTTAAGATTACAACTATTTATCAATACTCATACTCAAAAATAAAATAAACAAAAACTTTTCTTAGCAAATTTTCTATAAAATATAATTGGATGTGCTATATACAATTTAATGGTACCTCTATAGTGAAAAAACAATGAACTTATGAATTTAATATTTTTGACTTTCTAATTACATGTATGCGACTTAGAAACAAAAAAGGGTAGAATTCTATTCCCTAGCTTTATATACCAGTTTTGAGGTGAATATCATATTCTCCAATTTGAAGTTGATAAGAAATATAACATTTAATTTTTTAAAGGTATGTCTATCCGGGTCTAAATTCTTTAAAATGCAACATTATTTTAGTTTGTTACAGAGTTGTGAATTTAACTGTTTCATTTATTGCTTGTTGATAGCATAAAAGTAATATTTTACTATTTTCTCTCCCAGAAACCACATCAGCTGGAAGTGGTAAGCATTTCACTAGTAAAGTCCAGCATTCTTAATCATCACCAAATAATTGATAACAATTTGATGAATTTGGTATTTATGGTGATAAATAATTGAATATATTGTGTTTGTAGATCAGTTTTAACTTTTGTAATGATATTTTGTCATTTCTTTCAGAACAAGTGTATGAACCTTCAGGTAAATTTTCCATCTTCCCAAACCCATTTTCCAAAACCTTTCATGAAAATGTTATTTAAAATAAGTTGTTTCCTTGTATATAGCAGCACATAATAATCCTTATGCTAGTTATAATGGTATGCTTCCACTCTGTACAAATGATGCTTTGTTCAGTATATCCAAACTATAACATGATGTATGAAACAATACTGATGTTAGAACTTTCCTTTTATACTCGGCCATAACTTTTGTGCTATGAGATTTTTAACATAAATTTGAATATGACAAGATTATGGAGACATAAAAAAAATAAGATTTATACCATATACATGACATATTTATAAATAATAATAAATCAATAATATGGCAATGTAGGACCATTTGAAAAGCCAGGTACAGATTTGCAATATGAGTTATTGGTTCTATCAACCCCTAGTATATACTACGAGAGAAAATAGCTATGTATGAAATAATGTCTATATATGGTATTACAATCCTGTGCATGGTACAAGAAAAGATAGCACACCATAGCAATTCTACCACATGGGCAAAATATTTTTCAGTTTTTTATAACATTTTATTTTGTTTTTACCTAATTTTTACAATAAATATTAAAGTGTTTGTTTTGATGTTTCAAATTAACATCAGATTGCTCAATCTTGTTTTGTATTTTATAATCTTATCTTGCATTTATTAAATTGTAAATGACTATATAGTCCCAAGTAAAAACATCCATTTCCAGAGGGAGGATAGCTTTTGAATAATAATAAATGTAGGTTAAAGTCTTTGAATATAAAGTTTCATCTCAATACACATAATGTGAATTAGAAAGACCACCATATGAATTCATAAGTTGCTCTAGAAGTGCTAAAAATGTTTCATGAAATGAAAGCTATAATTCATATTAAATTATTACTTTATTGCATGAGAATATACAGTTTAATCATTCCATATTAAAGGTTATCTACCAGAAACTCTCTACAAGAGTTAACAATTTAAGATTATAACTATTTATCAATACTCATACTCAAAAATAAAATAAACAAAAACTTTTCTTAGCAAATTTTCTATATAATATAATTGGATGTGCTATATACAATTTAATGGTACCTCTATAGAGAAAAAACAATGAACTTATGAATTTAATATTTTTGACTTTCTAATTACATATATTCAACCTAGATACAAAAAAGGGTAGAATTCTTTTCCCTAGCTTTATATACCAGTTTTGAGGTGAATATCATATTCTCCAATTTGAAGTTGATAAGAAATATAACATTTCATTTTTTAAAGGTATGTCTATCCACGTCTAAATTCTTTAAAATGAAACATTATTTTAGTTTGTTACAGAGTTGTGAATTTAACTGTTTCATTTATTGCTTGTTAATAGTATAAAAGTAATATTTTACTATTTTCTCTCCCAGAAACCACATCAGTTGGAAGTGGTAAGCATTTCACTAGTAAAGTCCAGCAGTCTTAATCATCACCAAATAATTGATAACAATATGATAAATTTGGTATTTGTGGTGATAAATAATTGAATATATTGTGTTTGTAGATCAGTTTTAACTTTTGTAATGATATTTTGTTATTTCTTTCAGAACAAGGTTATGAACCTTCAGGTAAAATTTCCATCTTCCCAAACCCATTTTCCAAAACCTTTCATGAAAATGTTATTTAAAATTAGTTGTTTCCTTGTATATAGCAGCACATAATAATCCTTATGCTAGTTATAATGGTATGCTTCCACTCTGTAGAAATGATGCCTTGTTCAGTATATCCAAACTATAACATGATGTATGAAACAATACTGATTTTAGAACTTTCCTTTTATACTCGGCCATAACTTTTGTGCTATGAGATTTTTAACATAAATTTGAATATGACAAGATTATGGAGACATAAAAAAAATAAGACTTATACCATATACATGACATATTTATAAATAATAATAAATCAATAATATGGCAATGTAGGACCATTTGAAAAGCCAGGTACAGATTTGCAATATGAGTTATTGGTTCTATCAACCCCTAGTATATACTACGAGATAAAATAGCTATGTATGAAATAATGTCTATATATGGTATTACAATCCTGTGCATGGTACAAGAAAAGATAGCACACCATAGCAATTCTACCACATGGGCAAAATATTTTTCAGTTTTTTATAACATTTTATTTTGTTTTTACCTAATTTTTACAATAAATATTAAAGTGTTTGCTTTGATGTTTCAAATTAACATCAGATTGCTCAATCTTGGTTTGTATTTTATAATCTTATCTTGCATTTATTAAATTGTTAATGACTATACAGTCCCAAGTAAAAACATCCATTTCCAGAGGGAGGATTGCTTTTGAATAATAATAAATGTAGGTTAAAGTCTTTGAATATAACGTTTCATCTCAATACACATAATGTGAATTAGAAAGACCGCCATATGAATTCATAAGTTGCTCTAGAAGTGCTAAAAATGTTTCAAGAATTTAAAGCTATAATTCATATTAAATTATTACTTTATTGCATGAGAATATACAGTTTAATTATTCCATAATAAAGGTTATCTACCAGAAACTCTCTACAAGAGTTAACAATTTAAGATTACAACTATTTATCAATACTCATACTCAAAAATAAAATAAACAAAAACTTTTCTTAGCAAATTTTCTATAAAATATAATTGGATGTGCTATATACAATTTAATGGTACCTCTATAGTGAAAAAACAATGAACTTATGAATTTAATATTTTTGACTTTCTAATTACATGTATGCGACTTAGAAACAAAAAAGGGTAGAATTCTTTTCCCTAGCTTTATATACCAGTTTTGAGGTGAATATCATATTCTCCAATTTGAAGTTGATAAGAAATATAACATTTCATTTTTTAAAGGTATGTCTATCCGGGTCTAAATTCTTTAAAATGCAACATTATTTTAGTTTGTTACAGAGTTGTGAATTTAACTGTTTCATTTATTGCTTGTTGATAGCATAAAAGTAATATTTTACTATTTTCTCTCCCAGAAACCACATCAGCTGGAAGTGGTAAGCATTTCACTAGTAAAGTCCAGCAGTCTTAATCATCACCAAATAATTGATAACAATTTGATGAATTTGGTATTTATGGTGATAAATAATTGAATATATTGTGTTTGTAGATCAGTTTTAACTTTTGTAATGATATTTTGTCATTTCTTTCAGAACAAGTGTATGAACCTTCAGGTAAATTTTCCATCTTCCCAAACCCATTTTCCAAAACCTTTCATGAAAATGTTATTTAAAATAAGTTGTTTCCTTGTATATAGCAGCACATAATAATCCTTATGCTAGTTATAATGGTATGCTTCCACTCTGTACAAATGATGCTTTGTTCAGTATATCCAAACTATAACATGATGTATGAAACAATACTGATGTTAGAACTTTCCTTTTATACTCGGCCATAACTTTTGTGCTATGAGATTTTTAACATAAATTTGAATATGACAAGATTATGGAGACATAAAAAAAATAAGATTTATACCATATACATGACATATTTATAAATAATAATAAATCAATAATATGGCAATGTAGGACCATTTGAAAAGCCAGGTACAGTTTTGCAATATGAGTTATTGGTTCTATCAACCCCAAGTATATACTACGAGATAAAATAGCTATGTATGAAATAATGTCTATATATGGTATTACAATCCTGTGCATGGTACAAGAAAAGATAGCACACCATAGCAATTCTACCACATGGGCAAAATATTTTTCAGTTTTTTATAACATTTTAATTTGTTTTTACCTAATTTTTACAATAAATATTAAAGTGTTTGCTTTGATGTTTCAAATTAACATCAGATTGCTCAATCTTGTTTTGTATTTTATAATCTTATCTTGCATTTATTAAATTGTAAATGACTATATAGTCCCAAGTAAAAACATCCATTTCCAGAGGGAGGATAGCTTTTGAATAATAATAAATGTAGGTTAAAGTCTTTGAATATAAAGTTTCATCTCAATACACATAATGTGAATTAGAAAGACCACCATATGAATTCATAAGTTGCTCTAGAAGTGCTAAAAATGTTTCATGAAATGAAAGCTATAATTCATATTAAATTATTACTTTATTGCATGAGAATATACAGTTTAATCATTCCATATTAAAGGTTATCTACCAGAAACTCTCTACAAGAGTTAACAATTTAAGATTATAACTATTTATCAATACTCATACTCAAAAATAAAATAAACAAAAACTTTTCTTAGCAAATTTTCTATATAATATAATTGGATGTGCTATATACAATTTAATGGTACCTCTATAGAGAAAAAACAATGAACTTATGAATTTAATATTTTTGACTTTCTAATTACATATATTCAACCTAGATACAAAAAAGGGTAGAATTCTTTTCCCTAGCTTTATATACCAGTTTTGAGGTGAATATCATATTCTCCAATTTGAAGTTGATAAGAAATATAACATTTCATTTTTTAAAGGTATGTCTATCCACGTCTAAATTCTTTAAAATGAAACATTATTTTAGTTTGTTACAGAGTTGTGAATTTAACTGTTTCATTTATTGCTTGTTAATAGTATAAAAGTAATATTTTACTATTTTCTCTCCCAGAAACCACATCAGTTGGAAGTGGTAAGCATTTCACTAGTAAAGTCCAGCAGTCTTAATCATCACCAAATAATTGATAACAATATGATAAATTTGGTATTTGTGGTGATAAATAATTGAATATATTGTGTTTGTAGATCAGTTTTAACTTTTGTAATGATATTTTGTTATTTCTTTCAGAACAAGGTTATGAACCTTCAGGTAAATTTTCCATCTTCCCAAACCCATTTTCCAAAACCTTTCATGAAAATGTTATTTAAAATTAGTTGTTTCCTTGTATATAGCAGCACATAATAATCCTTATGCTAGTTATAATGGTATGCTTCCACTCTGTACAAATGATGCCTTGTTCAGTATATCCAAACTATAACATGATGTATGAAACAATACTGATGTTAGAACTTTCCTTTTATACTCGGCCATAACTTTTGTGCTATGAGATTTTTAACATAAATTTGAATATCACAAGATTATGGAGACATAAAAAAAATAAGACTTATACCATATACATGACATATTTATAAATAATAATAAATCAATAATATGGCAATGTAGGACCATTTGAAAAGCCAGGTACAGATTTGCAATATGAGTTATTGGTTCTATCAACCCCTAGTATATACTACGAGATAAAATAGCTATGTATGAAATAATGTCTATATATGGTATTACAATCCTGTGCATGGTACAAGAAAAGATAGCACACCATAGCAATTCTACCACATGGGCAAAATATATTTCAGTTTATTATAACATTTTATTTTGTTTTTAACAAATTTTTACAATAAATATTAAAGTGTTTGCTTTGATGTTTCAAATTAACATCAGATTGCTCAATCTTGTTTTGTATTTTATAATCTTATCTTGCATTTAATAAATTGTAAATGACTATATAGTCCCAAGTAAAAACATCCATTTCCAGAGGGAGGATAGCTTTTGAATAATAATAAATGTAGGTTAAAGTCTTTGAATATAACGTTTCATCTCAATACACATAATGTGAATTAGAAAGACCACCATATGAATTCATAAGTTGCTCTAGAAGTGCTAAAAATGTTTCATGAAATGAAAGCTATAATTCATATTAAATTATTACTTTATTGCATGAGAATATACAGTTTAATCATTCCATATTAAAGGTTATCTACCAGAAACTCTCTACAAGAGTTAACAATTTAAGATTATAACTATTTATCAATACTCATACTCAAAAATAAAATAAACAAAAACTTTTCTTAGCAAATTTTCTATATAATATAATTGGATGTGCTATATACAATTTAATGGTACCTCTATAGAGAAAAAACAATGAACTTATGAATTTAATATTTTTGACTTTCTAATTACATATATTCAACCTAGATACAAAAAAGGGTAGAATTCTTTTCCCTAGCTTTATATACCAGTTTTGAGGTGAATATCATATTCTCCAATTTGAAGTTGATAAGAAATATAACATTTCATTTTTTAAAGGTATGTCTATCCAGGTCTAAATTCTTTAAAATGAAACATTATTTTAGTGTGTTACAGAGTTGTGAATTTAACTGTTTCATTTATTGCTTGTTAATAGTATAAAAGTAATATTTTACTATTTTCTCTCCCAGAAACCACATCAGCTGGAAGTGGTAAGCATTTCACTAGTAAAGTCCAGCAGTCTTAATCATCACCAAATAATTGATAACAATATGATGAATTTGGTATTTGTGGTGATAAATAATTGAATATATTGTGTTTGTAGATCAGTTTTAACTTTTGTAATGATATTTTGTCATTTCTTTCAGAACAAGTGTATGAACCTTCAGGTAAATTTTCCATCTTCCCAAACCCATTTTCCAAAACCTTTCATGAAAATGTTATTTAAAATTAGTTGTTTCCTTGTATATAGCAGCACATAATAATCCTTATGCTAGTTATAATGGTATGCTTCCACTCTGTACAAATGATGCCTTGTTCAGTATATCCAAACTATAACATGATGTATGAAACAATACTGATTTTAGAACTTTCCTTTTATACTCGGCCATAACTTTTGCGCTATGAGATTTTTAACATAAATTTGAATATGACAAGATTATGGAGACATAAAAAAAATAAGATTTATACCATATACATGACATATTTATAAATAATAATAAATCAATAATATGGCAATGTAGGACCATTTGAAAAGCCAGGTACAGATTTGCAATATGAGTTATTGGTTCTATCAACCCCTAGTATATACTACGAGATAAAATAGCTATGTATGAAATAATGTCTATATATGGTATTACAATCCTGTGCATGGTACAAGAAAAGATAGCACACCATAGCAATTCTACCACATGGGCAAAATATATTTCAGTTTATTATAACATTTTATTTTGTTTTTACCTAATTTTTACAATAAATATTAAAGTGTTTGCTTTGATGTTTCAAATTAACATCAGATTGCTCAATCTTGTTTTGTATTTTATAATCTTATCTTGCATTTATTAAATTGTAAATGACTATATAGTCCCAAGTAAAAACATACATTTCCAGAGGGAGGATAGCTTTTGAATAATAATAAATGTAGGTTAAAGTCTTTGAATATAACGTTTCATCTCAATACACATAATGTGAATTAGAAAGACCACCATATGAATTCATAAGTTGCTCTAGAAGTGCTAAAAATGTTTCATGAAATGAAAGCTATAATTCATATTAAATTATTACTTTATTGCATGAGAATATACAGTTTAATCATTCCATATTAAAGGTTATCTACCAGAAACTCTCTACAAGAGTTAACAATTTAAGATTAGAACTATTTATCAATACTCATACTCAAAAATAAAATAAACAAAAACTTTTCTTAGCAAATTTTCTATATAATATAATTGGATGTGCTATATACAATTTAATGGTACCTCTGTAGAGAAAAAACAATGAACTTATGAATTTAATATTTTTGACTTTCTAATTACATATATTCAACCTAGATACAAAAAAGGGTAGAATTCTTTTCCCTAGCTTTATATACCAGTTTTGAGGTGAATATCATATTCTCCAATTTGAAGTTGATAAGAAATATAACATTTCATTTTTTAAAGGTATGTCTATCCAGGTCTAAATTCTTTAAAATGAAACATTATTTTAGTTTGTTACAGAGTTGTGAATTTAACTGTTTCATTTATTGCTTGTTAATAGTATAAAAGTAATATTTTACTATTTTCTCTCCCAGAAACCACATCAGTTGGAAGTGGTAAGCATTTCACTAGTAAAGTCCAGCAGTCTTAATCATCACCAAATAATTGATAACAATATGATAAATTTGGTATTTGTGGTGATAAATAATTGAATATATTGTGTTTGTAGATCAGTTTTAACTTTTGTAATGATATTTTGTTATTTCTTTCAGAACAAGGTTATGAACCTTCAGGTAAATTTTCCATCTTCCCAAACCCATTTTCCAAAACCTTTCATGAAAATGTTATTTAAAATTAGTTGTTTCCTTGTATATAGCAGCACATAATAATCCTTATGCTAGTTATAATGGTATGCTTCCACTCTGTACAAATGATGCCTTGTTCAGTATATCCAAACTATAACATGATGTATGAAACAATACTGATGTTAGGACTTTCCTTTTATACTCGGCCATAACTTTTGTGCTATGAGATTTTTAACATAAATTTGAATATGACAAGATTATGGAGACATAAAAAAAATAAGATTTATACCATATACATGACATATTTATAAATAATAATAAATCAATAATATGGCAATGTAGGACCATTTGAAAAGCCAGGTACAGTTTTGCAATATGAGTTATTGGTTCTAGCAACCCCTAGTATATACTACGAGATAAAATAGCTATGTGTGAAATAATGTCTATATATGGAATTACAATCCTGTGCATGGTACAAGAAAAGATAGCACACCATAGCAACTCTACCACATGGGCAAAATATATTTCAGTTTATTATAACATTTTATTTTGTTTTTACCTAATTTTTACAATAAATATTAAAGTGTTTGCTTTGATGTTTCAAATTAACATCAGATTGCTCAATCTTGTTTTGTATTTTATAATCTTATCTTGCATTTAGTAAATTGTAAATTACTATCTAGTCCCAAGTAAAAACATCCATTTCGAGAGGGAGGATAGCTTTTGAATAATAATAAATGTAGGTTAAAGTCTTTGAATATAAAGTTTCATCTCAATACACATAATGTGAATTAGAAAGACCGCCATATGAATTCATAAGTTGCTCTAGAAGTGCTAAAAATGTTTCATGAATTTAAAGCTATAATTCATATTAAATTATTACTTTATTGTATGAGAATATACAGTTTAATTATTCCATATTAAAGGTTATCTACCAGAAACTCTCTACAAGAGTTAACAATTTATGATTACAACTATTTATCAATACTCATACTCAAAAATAAAATAAACAAAAACTTTTCTTAGCAAATTTTCTATAAAATATAATTGGATGTGCTATATACAATTTAATGGTACCTCTATAGAGAAAAAACAATGAACTTATGAATTTAATATTTTTGACTTTCTAATTACATGTATGCGACTTAGATACAAAAAGGGTAGCATTCTTTTCCCTAGCTTTATATACCAGTTTTGAGGTGAATATCATATTCTCCAATTTGAAGTTGATAAGTAATATAACATTTAATTTTTTAAAGGTATGTCTATCCAGGTCTAAATTCTTTAAAATGCAACATTATTTTAGTTTGTTACAGAGTTGTGAATTTAACTGTTTCATTTATTGCTTGTTAATAGCATAAAAGTAATATTTTACTATTTTCTCTCCCAGAAACCACATCAGCTGGAAGTGGTAAGCATTTCACTAGTAAAGTCCAGCAGTCTTAATCATCACCAAATAATTGATAACAATATGATGAATTTGGTATTTGTGGTGATAAATAATTGAATATATTGTGTTTGTAGATCAGTTTTAACTTTTGTAATGATATTTTGTCATTTCTTTCAGAACAAGTGTATGAACCTTCAGGTAAATTTTCCATCTTCCCAAACCCATTTTCCAAAACCTTTCATGAAAATGTTATTTAAAATTAGTTGTTTCCTTGTATATAGCAGCACATAATGTTCCTTATGCTAGTTATAATGGTATGCTTCCACTCTGTACAAATGATGCCGTGTTCAGTATATCCAAACTATAACATGATGTATGAAACAATACTGATGTTAGAACTTTCCTTTTATACTCGGCCATAACTTTTGTGCTATGAGATTTTTAACATAAATTTGAATATCACAAGATTTTGTAGACATATAAAAATATAAGATTTACACCACATACATGACATATTTATAAATAATAATAAATCAATAATATGGCAATGTAGGACCATTTGAAAAGCCAGGTACAGATTTGCAATATGAGTTATTGGTTCTATCAACCCCTAGTATATACTACGAGATAAAATAGCTATGTATGAAATAATGTCTATATATGGTATTACAATCCTGTGCATGGTACAAGAAAAGATAGCACACCATAGCAATTCTACCACATGGGCAAAATATATTTCAGTTTATTATAACATTTTATTTTGTTTTTACCTAATTTTTACAATAAATATTAAAGTGTTTGCTTTGATGTTTCAAATTAACATCAGATTGCTCAATCTTGTTTTGTATTTTATAATCTTATCTTGCATTTATTAAATTGTAAATGACTATATAGTCCCAAGTAAAAACATACATTTCCAGAGGGAGGATAGCTTTTGAATAATAATAAATGTAGGTTAAAGTCTTTGAATATAACGTTTCATCTCAATACACATAATGTGAATTAGAAAGACCACCATATGAATTCATAAGTTGCTCTAGAAGTGCTAAAAATGTTTCATGAAATGAAAGCTATAATTCATATTAAATTATTACTTTATTGCATGAGAATATACAGTTTAATCATTCCATATTAAAGGTTATCTACCAGAAACTCTCTACAAGAGTTAACAATTTAAGATTAGAACTATTTATCAATACTCATACTCAAAATTAAATAAACAAAAATTTTCTTAGCAAATTTTCTATATAATATAATTGGATGTGCTATATACAATTTAATGGTACCTCTGTAGAGAAAAAACAATGAACTTATGAATTTAATATTTTTGACTTTCTAATTACATATATTCAACCTAGATACAAAAAAGGGTAGAATTCTTTTCCCTAGCTTTATATACCAGTTTTGAGGTGAATATCATATTCTCCAATTTGAAGTTGATAAGAAATATAACATTTCATTTTTTAAAGGTATGTCTATCCAGGTCTAAATTCTTTAAAATGAAACATTATTTTAGTTTGTTACAGAGTTGTGAATTTAACTGTTTCATTTATTGCTTGTTAATAGTATAAAAGTAATATTTTACTATTTTCTCTCCCAGAAACCACATCAGTTGGAAGTGGTAAGCATTTCACTAGTAAAGTCCAGCAGTCTTAATCATCACCAAATAATTGATAACAATATGATAAATTTGGTATTTGTGGTGATAAATAATTGAATATATTGTGTTTGTAGATCAGTTTTAACTTTTGTAATGATATTTTGTTATTTCTTTCAGAACAAGGTTATGAACCTTCAGGTAAATTTTCCATCTTCCCAAACCCATTTTCCAAAACCTTTCATGAAAATGTTATTTAAAATTAGTTGTTTCCTTGTATATAGCAGCACATAATAATCCTTATGCTAGTTATAATGGTATGCTTCCACTCTGTACAAATGATGCCTTGTTCAGTATATCCAAACTATAACATGATGTATGAAACAATACTGATGTTAGGACTTTCCTTTTATACTCGGCCATAACTTTTGTGCTATGAGATTTTTAACATAAATTTGAATATGACAAGATTATGGAGACATAAAAAAAATAAGATTTATACCATATACATGACATATTTATAAATAATAATAAATCAATAATATGGCAATGTAGGACCATTTGAAAAGCCAGGTACAGTTTTGCAATATGAGTTATTGGTTCTAGCAACCCCTAGTATATACTACGAGATAAAATAGCTATGTGTGAAATAATGTCTATATATGGAATTACAATCCTGTGCATGGTACAAGAAAAGATAGCACACCATAGCAACTCTACCACATGGGCAAAATATATTTCAGTTTATTATAACATTTTATTTTGTTTTTACCTAATTTTTACAATAAATATTAAAGTGTTTGCTTTGATGTTTCAAATTAACATCAGATTGCTCAATCTTGTTTTGTATTTTATAATCTTATCTTGCATTTAGTAAATTGTAAATTACTATCTAGTCCCAAGTAAAAATGTCCTTTTCGAGAGGGAGGATAGCTTTTGAATAATAATAAATGTAGGTTAAAGTCTTTGAATATAAAGTTTCATCTCAATACACATAATGTGAATTAGAAAGACCGCCATATGAATTCATAAGTTGCTCTAGAAGTGCTAAAAATGTTTCATGAATTTAAAGCTATAATTCATATTAAATTATTACTTTATTGCATGAGAATATACAGTTTAATTATTCCATATTAAAGGTTATCTACCAGAAACTCTCTACAAGAGTTAACAATTTATGATTACAACTATTTATCAATACTCATACTCAAAAATAAAATAAACAAAAACTTTTCTTAGCAAATTTTCTATAAAATATAATTGGATGTGCTATATACAATTTAATGGTACCTCTATAGAGAAAAAACAATGAACTTATGAATTTAATATTTTTGACTTTCTAATTACATGTATGCGACTTAGATACAAAAAGGGTAGCATTCTTTTCCCTAGCTTTATATACCAGTTTTGAGGTGAATATCATATTCTCCAATTTGAAGTTGATAAGTAATATAACATTTAATTTTTTAAAGGTATGTCTATCCAGGTCTAAATTCTTTAAAATGCAACATTATTTTAGTTTGTTACAGAGTTGTGAATTTAACTGTTTCATTTATTGCTTGTTAATAGCATAAAAGTAATATTTTACTATTTTCTCTCCCAGAAACCACATCAGCTGGAAGTGGTAAGCATTTCACTAGTAAAGTCCAGCAGTCTTAATCATCACCAAATAATTGATAACAATATGATGAATTTGGTATTTGTGGTGATAAATAATTGAATATATTGTGTTTGTAGATCAGTTTTAACTTTTGTAATGATATTTTGTCATTTCTTTCAGAACAAGTGTATGAACCTTCAGGTAAATTTTCCATCTTCCCAAACCCATTTTCCAAAACCTTTCATGAAAATGTTATTTAAAATTAGTTGTTTCCTTGTATATAGCAGCACATAATGTTCCTTATGCTAGTTATAATGGTATGCTTCCACTCTGTACAAATGATGCCGTGTTCAGTATATCCAAACTATAACATGATGTATGAAACAATACTGATGTTAGAACTTTCCTTTTATACTCGGCCATAACTTTTGTGCTATGAGATTTTTAACATAAATTTGAATATCACGAGATTTTGTAGACATATAAAAATATAAGATTTACACCACATACATGACATATTTATAAATAATAATAAATCAATAATATGGCAATGTAGGACCATTTGAAAAGCCAGGTACAGATTTGCAATATGAGTTATTGGTTCTATCAACCCCTAGTATATACTACGAGATAAAATAGCTATGTATGAAATAATGTCTATATATGGTATTACAATCCTGTGCATGGTACAAGAAAAGATAGCACACCATAGCAATTCTACCACATGGGCAAAATATATTTCAGTTTATTATAACATTTTATTTTGTTTTTACCTAATTTTTACAATAAATATTAAAGTGTTTGCTTTGATGTTTCAAATTAACATCAGATTGCTCAATCTTGTTTTGTATTTTATAATCTTATCTTGCATTTATTAAATTGTAAATGACTATATAGTCCCAAGTAAAAACATACATTTCCAGAGGGAGGATAGCTTTTGAATAATAATAAATGTAGGTTAAATTCTTTGAATATAACGTTTCATCTCAATACACATAATGTGAATTAGAAAGACCACCATATGAATTCATAAGTTGCTCTAGAAGTGCTAAAAATGTTTCATGAAATGAAAGCTATAATTCATATTAAATTATTACTTTATTGCATGAGAATATACAGTTTAATCATTCCATATTAAAGGTTATCTACCAGAAACTCTCTACAAGAGTTAACAATTTAAGATTAGAACTATTTATCAATACTCATACTCAAAAATAAAATAAACAAAAACTTTTCTTAGCAAATTTTCTATATAATATAATTGGATGTGCTATATACAATTTAATACTACCTCTGTAGAGAAAAAACAATGAACTTATGAATTTAATATTTTTGACTTTCTAATTACATATATTCAACCTACATACAAAAAAGGGTAGAATTCTTTTCCCTAGCTTTATATACCAGTTTTGAGGTGAATATCATATTCTCCAATTTGAAGTTGATAAGAAATATAACATTTCATTTTTTAAAGGTATGTCTATCCAGGTCTAAATTCTTTAAAATGAAACATTATTTTAGTTTGTTACAGAGTTGTGAATTTAACTGTTTCATTTATTGCTTGTTAATAGTATAAAAGTAATATTTTACTATTTTCTCTCCCAGAAACCACATCAGTTGGAAGTGGTAAGCATTTCACTAGTAAAGTCCAGCAGTCTTAATCATCACCAAATAATTGATAACAATATGATGAATTTGGTATTTGTGGTGATAAATAATTGAATATATTGTGTTTGTAGATCAGTTTTAACTTTTGTAATGATATTTTGTCATTTCTTTCAGAACAAGTGTATGAACCTTCAGGTAAATTTTCCATCTTCCCAAACCCATTTTCCAAAACCTTTCATGAAAATGTTATTTAAAATTAGTTGTTTCCTTGTATATAGCAGCACATAATGTTCCTTATGCTAGTTATAATGGTATGCTTCCACTCTGTACAAATGATGCCGTGTTCAGTATATCCAAACTATAACATGATGTATGAAACAATACTGATGTTAGAACTTTCCTTTTATACTCGGCCATAACTTTTGTGCTATGAGATTTTTAACATAAATTTGAATATCACGAGATTTTGTAGACATATAAAAATATAAGATTTACACCACATACATGACATATTTATAAATAATAATAAATCAATAATATGGCAATGTAGGACCATTTGAAAAGCCAGGTACAGTTTTGCAATATGAGTTATTGGTTCTATCAACTCCTAGTATATACTACGAGATAAAATAGCTATGTATGAAATAATGTCTATATATATGGTATTACAATCCTGTGCATGGTACAAGAAAAGATAGCACACCATAGCAATTCTACCACATGGGCAAAATATATTTCAGTTTATTATAATATTTTATTTTGTTTTAACCTAATTTTTCAATAAATATTAAAGTGTTTGCTTTGATGTTTCAAATTAACATCAGATTGCTCAATCTTGTTTTGTATTTTATAATCTTATCTTGCATTTATTAAATTGTAAATTACTATATAGTCCCAAGTAAAAATGTCTTTTCCAGAGGGAGGATAGCTTTTGAATAATAATAAATGTAGGTTAAAGTCTTTGAATATAAAGTTTCATCTCAATACACATAATGTGAATTAGAAAGACCACCATATGAATTCATAAGTTGCTCTAGAAGTGCTAAAAATGTTTCATGAATTTAAAGCTGTAATTCATATTAAATTATTACTTTATTGCATGAGAATATACAGTTTAATTATTCCATATTAAAGGTTATCTACCAGAAACTCTCTACAAGAGTTAACAATTTATGATTACAACTATTTATCAATACTCATACTCAAAATAAAATAAACAAAAACTTTTCTTAGCAAATTTTCTATAAAATATAATTGGATGTGCTATATACAATTTAATGGTACCTCTATAGAGAAAAAACAATGAACTTATGAAGTTAATATTTTTGACTTTCTAATTACATGTATGTGACTTAGATACAAAAAAGGGTAGCATTCTTTTCCCTAGCTTTATATACCAGTTTTGAGGTGAATATCATATTCTCCAATTTGAAGTTGATAAGAAATATAACATTTCATTTTTTAAAGGTATGTCTATCCAGGTCTAAATTCTTTAAAATGCAACATTATTTTAGTTTGTTACAGAGTTGTGAATTTAACTGTTTCATTTATTGCTTGTTAATAGCATAAAAGTAATATTTTACTATTTTCTCTCCCAGAAACCACATCAGCTGGAAGTGGTAAGCATTGCACTAGTAAAGTCCAGCAGTCTTAATCATCACCAAATAATTGATAACAATATGATGAATTTGGTATTTGTGGTGATAAATAATTGAATATATTGTGTTTGTAGATCAGTTTTAACTTTTGTAATGATATTTTGTCATTTCTTTCAGAACAAGTGTATGAACCTTCAGGTAAATTTTCCATCTTCCCAAACCCATTTTCCAAAACCTTTCATGAAAATGTTATTTAAAATTAGTTGTTTCCTTGTATATAGCAGCACATAATGTTCCTTATGCTAGTTATAATGGTATGCTTCCACTCTGTACAAATGATGCCGTGTTCAGTATATCCAAACTATAACATGATGTATGAAACAATACTGATGTTAGAACTTTCCTTTTATACTCGGCCATAACTTTTGTGCTATGAGATTTTTAACATAAATTTGAATATCACGAGATTTTGTAGACATATAAAAATATAAGATTTACACCACATACATGACATATTTATAAATAATAATAAATCAATAATATGGCAATGTAGGACCATTTGAAAAGCCAGGTACAGATTTGCAATATGAGTTATTGGTTCTATCAACCCCTAGTATATACTACGAGATAAAATAGCTATGTATGAAATAATGTCTATATATGGTATTACAATCCTGTGCATGGTACAAGAAAAGATAGCACACCATAGCAATTCTACCACATGGGCAAAATATATTTCAGTTTATTATAACATTTTATTTTGTTTTTACCTAATTTTTACAATAAATATTAAAGTGTTTGCTTTGATGTTTCAAATTAACATCAGATTGCTCAATCTTGTTTTGTATTTTATAATCTTATCTTGCATTTATTAAATTGTAAATGACTATATAGTCCCAAGTAAAAACATACATTTCCAGAGGGAGGATAGCTTTTGAATAATAATAAATGTAGGTTAAAGTCTTTGAATATAACGTTTCATCTCAATACACATAATGTGAATTAGAAAGACCACCATATGAATTCATAAGTTGCTCTAGAAGTGCTAAAAATGTTTCATGAAATGAAAGCTATAATTCATATTAAATTATTACTTTATTGCATGAGAATATACAGTTTAATCATTCCATATTAAAGGTTATCTACCAGAAACTCTCTACAAGAGTTAACAATTTAAGATTAGAACTATTTATCAATACTCATACTCAAAAATAAAATAAACAAAAACTTTTCTTAGCAAATTTTCTATATAATATAATTGGATGTGCTATATACAATTTAATACTACCTCTGTAGAGAAAAAACAATGAACTTATGAATTTAATATTTTTGACTTTCTAATTACATATATTCAACCTAGATACAAAAAAGGGTAGAATTCTTTTCCCTAGCTTTATATACCAGTTTTGAGGTGAATATCATATTCTCCAATTTGAAGTTGATAAGAAATATAACATTTCATTTTTTAAAGGTATGTCTATCCATGTCTAAATTCTTTAAAATGAAACATTATTTTAGTTTGTTACAGAGTTGTGAATTTAACTGTTTCATTTATTGCTTGTTAATAGTATAAAAGTAATATTTTACTATTTTCTCTCCCAGAAACCACATCAGTTGGAAGTGGTAAGCATTTCACTAGTAAAGTCCAGCAGTCTTAATCATCACCAAATAATTGATAACAATATGATAAATTTGGTATTTGTGGTGATAAATAATTGAATATATTGTGTTTGTAGATCAGTTTTAACTTTTGTAATGATATTTTGTTATTTCTTTCAGAACAAGGTTATGAACCTTCAGGTAAATTTTCCATCTTCCCAAACCCATTTTCCAAAACCTTTCATGAAAATGTTATTTAAAATTAGTTGTTTCCTTGTATATAGCAGCACATAATAATCCTTATGCTAGTTATAATGGTATGCTTCCACTCTGTACAAATGATGCCTTGTTCAGTATATCCAAACTATAACATGATGTATGAAACAATACTGATGTTAGGACTTTCCTTTTATACTCGGCCATAACTTTTGTGCTATGAGATTTTTAACATAAATTTGAATATGACAAGATTATGGAGACATAAAAAAAATAAGATTTATGCCATATACATGACATATTTATAAATAATAATAAATCAATAATATGGCAATGTAGGACCATTTGAAAAGCCAGGTACAGTTTTGCAATATGAGTTATTGGTTCTAGCAACCCCTAGTATATACTACGAGATAAAATAGCTATGTGTGAAATAATGTCTATATATGGAATTACAATCCTCTGCATGGTACAAGAAAAGATAGCACACCATAGCAACTCTACCACATGGGCAAAATATATTTCAGTTTATTATAACATTTTATTTTGTTTTTACCTAATTTTTACAATAAATATTAAAGTGTTTGCTTTGATGTTTCAAATTAACATCAGATTGCTCAATCTTGTTTTGTATTTTATAATCTTATCTTGCATTTAGTAAATTGTAAATTACTATCTAGTCCCAAGTAAAAATGTCCTTTTCGAGAGGGAGGATAGCTTTTGAATAATAATAAATGTAGGTTAAAGTCTTTGAATATAAAGTTTCATCTCAATACACATAATGTGAATTAGAAAGACCGCCATATGAATTCATAAGTTGCTCTAGAAGTGCTAAAAATGTTTCATGAATTTAAAGCTATAATTCATATTAAATTATTACTTTATTGCATGAGAATATACAGTTTAATTATTCCATATTAAAGGTTATCTACCAGAAACTCTCTACAAGAGTTAACAATTTAAGATTAGAACTATTTATCAATACTCATACTCAAAAATAAAATAAACAAAAACTTTTCTTAGCAAATTTTCTATATAATATAATTGGATGTGCTATATACAATTTAATACTACCTCTGTAGAGAAAAAACAATGAACTTATGAATTTAATATTTTTGACTTTCTAATTACATATATTCAACCTAGATACAAAAAAGGGTAGAATTCTTTTCCCTAGCTTTATATATCAGTTTTGAGGTGAATATCATATTCTCCAATTTGAAGTTGATAAGTAATATAACATTTAATTTTTTAAAGGTATGTCTATCCAGGTCTAAATTCTTTAAAATGCAACATTATTTTAGTTTGTTACAGAGTTGTGAATTTAACTGTTTCATTTATTGCTTGTTAATAGCATAAAAGTAATATTTTACTATTTTCTCTCCCAGAAACCACATCAGCTGGAAGTGGTAAGCATTTCACTAGTAAAGTCCAGCAGTCTTAATCATCACCAAATAATTGATAACAATATGATGAATTTGGTATTTGTGGTGATAAATAATTGAATATATTGTGTTTGTAGATCAGTTTTAACTTTTGTAATGATATTTTGTCATTTCTTTCAGAACAAGTGTATGAACCTTCAGGTAAATTTTCCATCTTCCCAAACCCATTTTCCAAAACCTTTCATGAAAATGTTATTTAAAATTAGTTGTTTCCTTGTATATAGCAGCACATAATGTTCCTTATGCTAGTTATAATGGTATGCTTCCACTCTGTACAAATGATGCCGTGTTCAGTATATCCAAACTATAACATGATGTATGAAACAATACTGATGTTAGAACTTTCCTTTTATACTCGGCCATAACTTTTGTGCTATGAGATTTTTAACATAAATTTGAATATCACGAGATTTTGTAGACATATAAAAATATAAGATTTACACCACATACATGACATATTTATAAATAATAATAAATCAATAATATGGCAATGTAGGACCATTTGAAAAGCCAGGTACAGTTTTGCAATATGAGTTATTGGTTCTATCAACTCCTAGTATATACTACGAGATAAAATAGCTATGTATGAAATAATGTCTATATATATGGTATTACAATCCTGTGCATGGTACAAGAAAAGATAGCACACCATAGCAATTCTACCACATGGGCAAAATATATTTCAGTTTATTATAATATTTTATTTTGTTTTAACCTAATTTTTCAATAAATATTAAAGTGTTTGCTTTGATGTTTCAAATTAACATCAGATTGCTCAATCTTGTTTTGTATTTTATAATCTTATCTTGCATTTATTAAATTGTAAATTACTATATAGTCCCAAGTAAAAATGTCTTTTCCAGAGGGAGGATAGCTTTTGAATAATAATAAATGTAGGTTAAAGTCTTTGAATATAAAGTTTCATCTCAATACACATAATGTGAATTAGAAAGACCACCATATGAATTCATAAGTTGCTCTAGAAGTGCTAAAAATGTTTCATGAATTTAAAGCTGTAATTCATATTAAATTATTACTTTATTGCATGAGAATATACAGTTTAATTATTCCATATTAAAGGTTATCTACCAGAAACTCTCTACAAGAGTTAACAATTTATGATTACAACTATTTATCAATACTCATACTCAAAATAAAATAAACAAAAACTTTTCTTAGCAAATTTTCTATAAAATATAATTGGATGTGCTATATACAATTTAATGGTACCTCTATAGAGAAAAAACAATGAACTTATGAAGTTAATATTTTTGACTTTCTAATTACATGTATGTGACTTAGATACAAAAAAGGGTAGCATTCTTTTCCCTAGCTTTATATACCAGTTTTGAGGTGAATATCATATTCTCCAATTTGAAGTTGATAAGAAATATAACATTTCATTTTTTAAAGGTATGTCTATCCAGGTCTAAATTCTTTAAAATGCAACATTATTTTAGTTTGTTACAGAGTTGTGAATTTAACTGTTTCATTTATTGCTTGTTAATAGCATAAAAGTAATATTTTACTATTTTCTCTCCCAGAAACCACATCAGCTGGAAGTGGTAAGCATTGCACTAGTAAAGTCCAGCAGTCTTAATCATCACCAAATAATTGATAACAATATGATGAATTTGGTATTTGTGGTGATAAATAATTGAATATATTGTGTTTGTAGATCAGTTGTAACTTTTGTAATGATATTTTGTCATTTCTTTCAGAACAAGTGTATGAACCTTCAGGTAAATTTTCCATCTTCCCAAACCCATTTTCCAAAACCTTTCATGAAAATGTTATTTAAAATTAGTTGTTTCCTTGTATATAGCAGCACATAATAATCCTTATGCTAGTTATAATGGTATGCTTCCACTCTGTACAAATGATGCCTTGTTCAGTATATCCAAACTATAACATGATGTATGAAACAATACTGATTTTAGAACTTTCCTTTTATACTCGGCCATAACTTTTGCGCTATGAGATTTTTAACATAAATTTGAATATCACGAGATTTTGTAGACATATAAAAAAATTAGATTTACACCACATACATGACATATTTATAAATAATAATAAATCAATAATATGGCAATGTAGGACCATTTGAAAAGCCAGGTACAGTTTTGCAATATGAGTTATTGGTTCTATCAACTCCTAGTATATACTACGAGATAAAATAGCTATGTATGAAATAATGTCTATATATATGGTATTAGAATCCTGTGCATGGTACAAGAAAAGATAGCACACCATAGCAAGTCTACCACATGGGCAAAATATATTTCAGTTTATTATAATATTTTATTTTGTTTTTACCTAATTTTTACAATAAATATTAAAGTGTTTGCTTTGATGTTTCAAATTAACATCAGATTGCTCAATCTTGTTTTGTATTTTATAATCTTATCTTGCATTTATTAAATTGTAAATTACTATCTAGTCCCAAGTAAAAATGTCCTTTTCCAGAGGGAGGATAGCTTTTGAATAATAATAATAAATGTAGGTTAAAGTCTTTGAATATAAAGTTTCATCTCAATACACATAATGTGAATTAGAAAGACCACCTTATGAATTCATAAGTTGCTCTAGAAGTGCTAAAAATGTTTCATGAATTTAAAGCTATAATTCATATTAAATTATTACTTTATTGCATGAGAATATACAGTTTAATAATTCCATATTAAAGGTTATCTACCAGAAACTCTCTACAAGAGTTAACAATTTAAGATTACAACTATTTATCAATTCTCATACTCAAAAATAAAATAAACAAAAACTTTTCTTAGCAAATTTTCTATAAAATATAATTGGATGTGCTATATCACCCCAAGCCAATCAGGCCAAGCCGGGGATCTCAGGGGAGGTGGGGTACCCCCAAAAAAGGGGTTTCCCCTCTCCCAAAACCCCAGGCTTGGTCTGAAGCCTGATGCTCTTCCCCGCACCCCTGGGCTTTATGACTTTCTACATTGGAGAAGAGGACAGACCGGCTGGTACAGGTAAGTATGTGTGAGTGAGGTATGTGTGTAATAAACTTGTACTATACATGATGTGTGTTTTGTCTTTTTTAACTAGTTATTTTACAGTGGGGGTACGGGTGCCAGCCGCCTGCTGGCATTTGTAGTTCCATAAGTGCCAAAGGGCAGGCATGCTGGCACCAGTAGTTCTACTGTTTAATACAATAGGTTACTTCAATTTTACACTTTATTACCCTAGTGCCCACAGCCCAGGTGTGTGGGGAGGAGCCCCAGGCCTGGGGTTTTGGGAGAGGGGGAGCCCTTTTTTCAGGGGTCCCCACCTCCCCTGAGATCCCTGGCTTGGCCTGACTGGCTTGGGATGAGAATGCTTTGGCCCTGGATACCCTGTAAAAGGGTCGCCAGGCTGTGGTATTATACCCTGGTCAGTTTGGGTCTGGTGCTGGTTTTAAATGTAGGGAGACCCCTATGCATTGTCCCCCCTATATTTAAAACCAAGACTGGCCCTGCAACCTGGTGCTGGTTCCTAAATTACAGTGGAACCCTACTCTTTTTGTTCCCCATAATTTTTGGAACTAGGACCAGCTGACAAGTCCGTGGCTAGTTATGCTTTTGGGAGGGGGACTGCACGTCATTTAAAAAAAAAATGTAACCCATTTTTTTAACTAATTAAAGGCAGAAACATATACAAATCACAATGAT
Organism: Taudactylus pleione; assembly: GCA_031769625.1. Classification (NCBI taxonomy): domain Eukaryota; kingdom Metazoa; phylum Chordata; class Amphibia; order Anura; family Myobatrachidae; genus Taudactylus; species Taudactylus pleione. Next base: position 4,807,253 of record JAUIMM010000250.1, read on the forward strand.
TTGTGTTTGTTTCTGCCAAACTTGCAGCTGAGGAGGTGCGGAGTTTGAAAAGTGAGTTTGGCATAGAGTTTACTGTCATCTCACCCTAGCTTGTCATCCTGATTCTTAGTAAATTTGAGAGATGTATATTTTAGGTGAAAAGTACTTCCAAGTTGGCTGATGGTGAGTAGATTCAAGTTAGCTATCTCTCCCGAGTTTTATGAGTGAGAAGAGTACAATCTCTCTCTATCTCACCCGACTTTACCTTTAGTAAATTTGCAAGATGAAAATCAACCCTAAAATCACCCAAGATTGTCATCTCGAACAATCTCAATTCTTAGTAAATGTACCCCTTAGAAACTTAATACACAGTTATATGGGAATGCACCTATTGTTGGCCCCTGCAACATGGTACTTAGCAGTAGCAGCATAAGCACAGTTTTTGGAATATGAGTGAGGTTCAGTTCTATGAATATTGCTCACAACATATGCAGATCTCACAGTATTCATACAGTGTATTAAGTACTGGATTGCCAAGGTTTGGAATACTCATGTGCAACTTGCCTGATTGCATGGTCAACTTGTTTAATTAGTCATTGTGGCACTAGAAACCCAAGTATGTCCTACTGACTTGTAGTTCCACAACTCCTGGATAGTCACAGCCTAGTGCTGCATGCCTTTAGTGTATAATGTAGTGTGATAGTTTTGATAAATATGGTGCAATACTAAAATAGTATAGTTAGTCTATACAATTAATATTTATAATTATATAATATACATTAAAAGTAAAATAAATAAAAACTTTCTTTAACAGCAGAACTTTGTCATGCAACAGTTGCCTGCTGCTGGTGCTAACTTGTATGACTGCCCAAAACTGTGAGAGTTTTTAGAAGTGAGTTTTAAAAGTGATACTGTCCCTAGCAACCAATCAGATTCTAGCTATTATCTTCTAGAAGGTGCTAGTTAAATGTTAAGTAGAATCTGATTGGTTGCTATGGGCAACACAATTTTTAAAACTCACTTCTAAAAAGTCTCACTTTAGTAAATTTACCCCCAGCTGTGTTACATGAGTAAGGCATCTTCTGTGTACCCTGTACTGTCCTACTGTTGTCATATGTACGATGCTGTGGACTACTTGTCGTAACTTATAAATAAAATGTAATAAAAATAAGGCATGCCCTGACTCATTTACAGCATCATATAATTTTCAAGCAAAGGCATCTACAATATCTCTTCTAAGCAACAAGACACTTCACCAATTACAATTGGATGTCAAGTGAATTCCTAATAACTGATCCTAAGGCCTACACTTTGTTTCTTCTGCCATGTGTTGACCTGGCATAGAGTGATTTATCCTGTGTGCTCCCACTCTCTCCTGCCCACCCGGCAACTCAGAAGTGACAGTGGAGCAAGAACCTCCACTCAGCTCTCTATCATTCGCACGCAGCCATCAACAGCCAAAATATGCAAATCCTGCGATCACTAGCAAGATATTAGCACACCGAGTATGTCTTGCCGTGTGATCTCGGTATGTATTTAGACGCCCACCAGCCTGACACAAGATGCCTACTTTCCCTAAGTAACATACATCATCTCCATAAAGTGTATTAAACAATCGATAACATCAAGTAACATCAGACCCATACACAGCACTTGTGGCTGACCATACCCTACTGCAAGCACTGCGAGTGCTGCTGTTTATAATTCAGCCATGTGACGTGTATGCTGATGCTGCGTCTTAATTATGCACAATCCTAAAATAGCATTTACATGCACAGACACACCTGCGTTCGCACCATCACACACTTGTTACCATTGACCAACCCGTGTCACCACCCACAAACAGAACATCCTATGACTCATGCTTGTGGAGCATCTGTGTACAGTGTGCAAATGCTTCCAGATTGCATGGTCTAGTTCGCGCACGTATACTGCATCTTGTATGCATGTGCAGATTGCAAACATCAGCAGGCTACATGCAAATGCAGCTTAGCGAATGGATCTGAATAAGGCCCACAGTTTGCACTATGCAATGGCAGCACATGTTTACCCTTCCAGGCTATGGAACTCTGGGCAATAACCCTGTAAGCCCATGCCTTGAGCTGCCACTGGGAGGGTGGGTAGTGATAGGATCCATCCCCAGCACTCTGTAACCTTGTATGCATAGTCAGAAAAGCTCCTGAAGAATGTGATCCCTTCAAGTCTTACATTATGCTGGGACAAACTCTTTTTGAAGCCCCTGTCCCTGTGGATATATTTTAATTCATTCATTTTATCATTGATTTTTTAATTGCATCAATGCAATAAGAAATTGTAATTATCAGGGCTAGTACCTGATAATTAATAAATATGCCCCTTTCTCTCCCCTCAGGCTCCTTTCAACTGATAGCATCATTGGCATAACCTAATAATAGCACAATTACGAAGTACCTGTGCATCTTGGTCAATCTGTAGGCTGATTTAAAATATTCTAAGAGATTTAGATTTGGGAGGGGTGTGCCCAAACTGAAATGTAAATTGCAGTGTAAAAATAAAACATTTGTGGGCTACATGCAAAGCAAACAGTATTTTCCCCAAATGCAAAAAAAGTGTGTATTTGCATCCCTTGCATTGCAACATGGTTTGTCCAGGTACTTTCTATTTCTTACTCCAATGGTTCCCAAACTGTGTGTCATGGCACCTTGGGGTGCCTCGGGACACTTGCAGGGGTGCCCCAGATTGGTGGTCCAGTACCAAATCAAATTATTTATGGCCAATGTTATGTAAATATGTGGACAAATAGAAGCGCAAACCTGTCCTTCACCACATAACTGAACCTAAGGATGACAAGTCAGCACAATGTACTCCACTTTACTACATTTCTTTCTGAATCTCTTAATAACAAACAAATCTAGGGGTGATGTGAAAACAATGCTTATACTCTAGGTTGCCATGATTCAAAAAAGTTTGGGAACCACTGTCTTACTCTATTCCAACTCTGAATAAGGCTCTGACTGAGGTGAGCAGTACACAGTTTAGGCTTAGCTCTCCTAGGGTAATGATTAGAAAACTCTCACAGCAGCAACCATCAAGGACTTTCCCAGTTCCCTTGACCAATCCAATTGTTTGAAAATTAATCTTAGGAACTGATAAATATTTGAGGAACAAATTACCATTTTATGTACAATGTGAAAAATGTTGAATATTCAACAAACATCAGTCTGAGCTTGAAATGTATTATTGATGCATTTAAGATTCATCAGAATAATCAAATATTTATGTACAGTAAAGTGAAAGAGTTTCTTCAGTTTAAAAAAAATCTTAATTTTAAATGTGCATTATAAACTACTTGCTTTATCATCATATTATAATTCAACAATTTAGGGAAATTTTGGGATAAAAGTATTGTGTCTTTTGAATGTGTAATGTGTGATCATTTTAACCATTGGATTGCTGTACCTTTCTTTCCTGTATGCAAAAATGTATGACAAAAATTGTACCTGCATTTAGGGATAAGGCTTCTCATTGAAAATTAAGATTTGCATTAACTTGGGCTGGATGTAAAATACAAAATGTTGCACTGCATAAAACGTACCAACAGCCTGCCTCCATGACATAGTTAACTTCTTATTCACTCATTTAAATATAAAGTTATGATTTTGTCACTATGGGAAGTCACAGGTGGGAGCAAAGCAAAAAAAAATTGTAGCTTTGCACCTTGGTAAAACCATGTTGGAGCACACTTAAAATTATAGATGAGTGATTAGGCTCTACTCTGTTATTTTTGGATCTGAAAAATGAAAATTTATTGGCTATCCAGCGCTCACGTGTTTTGAATACCAATAAGATAAATCCAAAGTTCCATTAATTTGTCAAAAAGAAACAAGTACAACCAAACTACTCATCTCTACTTAAAATGTGCAGAGATTTAGATTGGGTATGGGTGTGTGATGGCTCAAATCAAAATTGCAGTGTAAAAATAAAGCTGTCCAGTATTTGTGCACTGCATGCAAAGGCAGCCAGTATTTACCTAACATGCAAAATAAACAAATAAAATAAAATGTGCACTATTTGCATTGCTCTTAACTCAGAATCATCCCCTATATTTGCATAAAATGCTAAAATGTAGTTATATCTACTGACTGTTTTTATCTGACAAGTTCCATATGTCATTTATGTATGTCCATAGAGCTACCATAAAAGCAGATCTGTAAATGTGTAGTATTTCTCTTGCCTGCAATACAGAAAACACTGCTTTCACAACTTATTTAAATTATTTCCATCTTTCTCCACAATTTAAAATTTACTACAATTCTGTATTAACAGGCTGTTTTGGACTTTCAGGAGAAATAGTAAAGGTAAGTCCTAAAACGAATAGATAAAAAACTGAAAATTGTTGCCAGGATTCTGAGCTTTCTGTTTTAATTACAGCATGGATATACATGGGACATTGGCTGCAACAAATGCACTTGTGATGGACACTCTAGAAGGGTAGTGTGTACACCAAATCAGTGTGAAAATGAAATAGCCTGTGGTGAAAATGAAATACAGGTATTTGGGGATCCAACAAAGCAGTCTGGAGACTCTTGCTGTGGATATTGTGGTAAGTGACCTCCACTTGCCAATCATTACTGTTCTCTCAAAGTAAAATTTACATTTTTATAAACATATTGCAGTGGTATAGTACACCAAAGAGTACTCAATGTGACATTGAGGGGAAATTAAAATTTTAGTCTGTAATGGTGTGGTGGAACATCCAAATGATAATTAGCCACATAAGGGAAGCAAAGTCTTAGGGATCACTCTCCCACTGTGCATCTCCTACGGTTTGTCTCCAACTGTGCTTCTCCTGTGATCTGTTCTTGCTGTGCATTTCCTGTGATCTCTACCCTGCTGTCAATCTCCAGTGGTCTGTTCCTTGCTGTGTGTCTATACTAGGGATGTGCGCCAGACCATTTTTGCTGGATTTGGATTTGGTTTTAATTCACCATCCGTTTTTGGAATTTGCCAAACCTCCCATGACTGGTTTTGGATTTGGATTTTTTACAAAAATCAACAAAACAAGCTAAAATCACATAAATTTGGCTTTTTTTCTTCCTAGAGTATTATTAACCTCATTAACATTAATTTCCAGTCATTTACAGTCAATTTAGACCACCTCGCAGCTTATAATATTGTTTTCACCATTAATGGCCAAAGGTTGCAGTGAGCTGAATGGTCAACAGAGCAGCGGCACAGCGACACAGACACCACAGTTTAAAGCACATCTATGACACATTGCCACACATCAGTGGCAGAAATGAAAGGTTGTCCAAGATGGAATTGTCCTTGGGCCCTCCCACCCAGTGGCGTATGGCCAGCAGTCACAGAACTTGTTTACACAGTGGGCTACGGCCCAAGGAGTCACAGTGCACAATCTTATTTACATTACATTGCACATAGTGCCCCTGATTCACATTACACCATAAAGTAGTGTCTATTATTTGTTATCACATACAGTAGTGCCCCTTTTACACAATGACCACAGAAGTGCCCCTTTTACACAATGTCCACATTAGTGACCCTTATACCCAAAGCCCACAGTAGTAATGCCCCTTATACAATGCCCACAGTATTAGTGCCCCTTATACAATGCCCACAGCAATAGTGTCCCTTACACAATGCCCCCAGCATTGGTGTCCCTTACACAATGCCCTAAGCAGTCGTACTCCCTATGCAGTGCCCTCAGTAGTAGTGCCCCCTATGCAATGCCCCCAGTAGTATGCCCCATCAGTAGTTCCCCCAGTAGTATGCCCTCATTAGTAGTGCCCCCAGTAGTATGCCCCCAGTTGTAGTGTCCTTAGTAGTTTGTCCCCAGTAGTATGCCCCAGTAGTGTGCCCCCAGTAGTATACTCCCATTAGTAGTATGCCCCCAGTAGTAGTGCCCCTAGTAGTATTCCCCCTGTAGTATGCCCCTTGTAGTAGTGCCCCTAGTAGTATGCCCCCAGTAGTATGCCCCCAGTAGTATGCCCCCATTAGTAGTGCCCCCAATTGTAGTGTCTCTAGTAGCATGCCCCCATTAGAAGTGCCCCTAGCAGTATGCCCACATTAGTAGTGCCCTCAGTAGTATGCCCCCAGTAGTAGTGTCCCTAGTAATATGCCCCCAGTAGTAGTGTTCCTAGTAGTATGCCCCCATTAGAAGTGCCCCCATTAGAAGTGCCCCCATTAGATCCAATGTCAGGAGGCTGCCGTTCGGTCTCGAAGTGGGATCCGAGTTGGGCAGGGATCACTCAAACAGCGTTCAGGTGGACTCAGATCCCTGATGTTTGGAGAAGTTTGGATTTCACAGAATCCGAACCGTTCATCCCTAGTCTATACTGATCTGTCTCGTGCTGTGTATCTCTACTGATCTACCCATACTGTGCATCTCCTGTGATCTGTCCACCACAATTTATCTATAATGATCTGTCCTCAGATATGCATTCTTGTGATCAGTCTCCGCTGTGCATCTCTACTGATCTGTACCTCACTGTGCATCTCCAGTGAACTTTTCCCTGCTGTGCATCTCCACTTATCTGTCCACTGCTGTGCGTATCTAGTCATTAATCCCCTGCTGTGCATCTCTTCTGATCTGTACCTTGTGGTACATATCTACTGATCTGTCCCTTGCAGTGCATCTCCAGTGATCTATCCTTCTGTGTGTGTGTCTATTGATCTCTACCCTGCTGTGCACTTCTTGTGGTATGGCTCACACTAAGCATTTGTATTTATCTCTCCTCTGATATGTATCTCCCATGATCTGTCCCCCACTGTGTGTGACTACTTATCAGTCCACTGATGTCCATCTCCTGTGATCAGTCTCCTGCTTTGCATCTCTACTGATCTTTCACTTACTGTGCATCTCCTTCTGTGTGTGTCTACTGATCTGTTCCCTGCTGTGCATCACCTGTGATCTGACCCCCCTGCTGTCTGTCTCCACTGATCTGTCCCCTGTTGTGCATCTTTTGTGATCTTTCATCCCCACTGTGCATCTCTACTGATCTATCCCATGCTGAGCATCTCTTGTGATCTGGCTCCTGCTATGCATCCTCTACTGATCTGTCACCAGTTGTGCATCTCTACTAATTTGTCCCCTGTTTTGCATGTCCTGGGCTCTGGGCCTGATTCAGACCCACTCGCAAGTGCATAGCGCATACAAGCGGGTCGATGGTGGCCCAGTGCGCACGCACGGTGTGCACGAGCCCTGGAGCGAGCGCAAAAAGCACTTGCTCTGTGGCTCACTACAAAATGGGCGGCTGTCGATTTTGATTGACAGCTCACCCCATTTTGTAGGTGTGGTGGGGGGGTGGCTTCACAAATGGATGCGTTCCCATGCGAATGCCTGCCATTTGTGGGTGGCCCCACTGACATCATCAGTCTTGTCGCAAGCCCAATGGTCACGATGGTCTTGACCATCGCGACCATCATCCTGGCCGCTAGCAATAGCTGTGGGTGGTCACCCACAGCTATGCAAGCGGCCAGGAGGCTGCTCCAAAAACCCCCCCAAAAAACGCCCTGATTCAGAGCGAGCACTCTTTCAGAGCATCTGGCTCTGAATCAGGGCCTCTGTCCCCTACTGTGTGTCTCTACTGATCTATCCCCTACTGCTAGTCTCTACTAATCTATCCCTTGCTGTACATCTCTATTGATTTGTCCCCTACTATGCATCTCATGTGAAATGTTACCTGCTGTGTACCTCTACTGATCTGTCCTATGATGTACATCTCCTGTGATATGTCTAACACTGAACATTTCTACTTATCTGACCTTTGCTGTACATAAATGTGATCTGTCCCCTCTTCTGTAATCTCTAATGATGTGTCCCTCACTGTGCATCTCCTGTGATCTGTCCTCTGCTGTGCTTCTCCTGTGACCTGTCCCATCAGCTGTGTGTCTCTACTAATCTGTCCCCTGCTGTGCATCTCCTGTGATCTGTCCTCTGCTGTGTGTGTCTAATGATCTGTCCTCTGCTGTGTATCTCTAATGATCTTTCCCCTGCTGTGCATCTACTGTGTTTAGTCCCAAACTTTGCATCTCTACTGATCTGTCCCTCACTGTGCATCTACTGTGAGCTTTCCCCTGCTGTTAATCTATACTTATCTGTCCACTACAGTGTATATCTACTGATCTGATGTGTGTCTCTACTAATCTGTGTCCTGCTGTGCATTTCTGTGATCTGTCCCCCCTGCTGTGCATCTCTACTGATATGACCCCTGATGCGCATCTCCTGTTTCAGTCTCCCTCTTTGCATCTCTACTGATCTGTTCCTCACTGTGCATCTCCTGTCAGCTTTCCCCTGCTGTGAATCTCTACTGATCTGTCCACTAAAGTGTATCTCTACAGATCTGTTCCCTGCTGTTCTTCACTAATGATCTATACACTGCTGTGTATCTCCTGTAAAATGTCCCCACAGCTGCTAATCTTTCCTCTGCTGTGTGTCTCTACTGATAATCTTTCCCCTGCTGTGCACCTCTACTGATATGTCCCCAACTGTGAATCTCTACTAATCTGTACCCTGTGGTGACTCTTGTGATCTATGTCCAGCTGAGTGTTTCTACTGATCTGTCCACTGCTGTGCATGTCCTATGATCTGTCCTCCGCTGTGTTTCTACTAATCTGTCCCCTGATTTGTCTCCTTTGAAATGTCCCTTGCTGTGCACCACCAATGATCTGTCTCCTGCTGTGTGTCTCCTGTAATCTGTTTCCAACTGAGTACCTCTACTGATCTGTCCCATGCTCTCCTATGATCTGTTTCCTGCTGTACATGTCCTATGATCTTTCTCCAACTATGCATCTCTACTGATCTGTCCCGTGCTCTGCATCTCCTATGACCAGTTCTCTGCTGTGCAACTTTAAGATATGCCCCCAACTTTAAATCTCTACAAATCTGTCCCCTGCTGTGCTTCTTTACTGATCTATCCCCTGCTGGGTAACGCTTGTAATCCATTTTCTGCTTAATATTTCTACTCATCTGTACTCTGCTGTGCTTCTCCTGTGATCTGTCCCTTGCTGTGCATCTATTCTGATATGTCCCCTGCTGAGAATCTCTACTATTCTATCCCCTGCTGCGCATATCTACTGATATGTCTAAAGCTGTATGTCTCTACTGATCTGCCCCCTGATGTGCATCTCCTGTGATCAGTCCCCTGAAGGTCATCTCCAGCAATCTGTCCCCTACTGTGAGATTCTACTGATATGTTCCTGCTGTGCATCTCTATTGATATTTCCCCTGCTGTGCATTTCTACTGACCTATGCCCTGCTGTTCATCTCCTCTGATGTTTCACACTGAGCATTTCTATTTATCTGTACTCTGCTGTGCATAACATGTGAACTGCCCTCCTATGGTGTGTCTATACTCATCTGTCCCCAGAAAAGCATCTACTGTGATCAGTATTCTACTGTGAATATCTACTGATTTGTCCCTCATTGTGCATCTCCTCTGATCTGTCCCCTGCTGTGAGTCTTTACTAATCTACCCCTGCTGTGCATCTCTACTAATCTGTGCCCTGTAGTATGTCTCTACTGATCTGTTCTTTGCTGTGTATCTCCTGTGATCTCTCCCCCATTGGTCATCTCTACTGATCTCTCCCCATTGGTCATCTCTACTGATCTGTCTCCATATATAAGTCTCTACTGATCTGTACCATGCTGTGCTTCTCTACACATCTGTACTGATCTGTTTCCTGCTGTGCATCTCTAATGATCTGCCCCGTACTGTGCTTCTCTATTCAACTATCCCATACTGTGCATTTCCTGTGATTGACTCCTACTGAGCAACTTCTTCTTATCTGTCCCCAGCTGTGCATCTATTGTGACTTGTCCCCAATGATGTGTCTCTAATAATCAGTTTCTTGCTGCGCATCTCCTGTGATCTGTCCACCCCACTATACATCTCTAATAATCTTTCCATTGTTGTGCATCTGTAATGATCTGTCCATTTCTATACATCTCCTGTGAGCTGTCCTTTGCTGTGTGTCTACTGATATGTCCCCTGCTGTTAATCTCTACTAAACTGCACCATGCTGTGCAATTCCTGTGCTCTCTATCGACCTGTACCCTGCTGTGCATCTCCAGTGATCTTTACTTTGCTCTTTTCTCTCTACTGGTGTATCTCCTGCTGTGCATCTTTTGTAATCTGTCTCCTAATGAGCATTTCTTCTGATCTGTCCCCTGCTGTGTTCTGTGTGCTGTGAAGGAAATTAACAGGGGTGTACCCAACTGACACTGTCACATGCAGCTATGAACTTCAAAAGGTTTCTTTTAAGAATGAGCATACCATACTCACTTCTGCTCCCACTGGATAACACTCCTAAATGTATCTTTTATGTGTCTCAAAAGGATCAATTCCTCATAAATTCATATCCAGTATTTAAATGATGAACTTTTATTCTATATAACCAAACAGGTAGTGATAAAACAGTCATAAATACAGTCCAAAAAAGAACATATGGAATATCCTATAGGCCACCATATAGATGTAAAATTAACCCAGTACCTTCTTCCAGATAAAGGAAACAAGGGTTCCAAGGTGGACCAAAGGTATTTCAAAGAGAAAACAGTGATGAAGTGGCAAATAGAGTCCCACACCAATGCATTTCAACCTTCCTGGTCTTTTTCAAGGTGTACTCTATCTGCCTCCCAAGCTCCATTAAATACTCCTACCAATCCCATTTCCTGTATGGGCGGGGCATAATCCAATGTAAAAATGCAATGCAATAATGTGGATCTCTGCTAACTATAAAATCAGCAGTAATAAATACTATGCAGTCGATTGAAAAGCTTGCTTATTTAAAACACAAAAAACGCTATCCTGCATTCCAGCTATGCATACACATGACCCGGAAATTACCTTTCTGATTGATCAATGTGTGAAAGCCCCCCTATTGGAGTCGTGGTCTTAGTCTATGTAGTCCGCTCTGAGAGGACTAGGGAGTGTGTTAATGCACCCTAATTGAACTCTGCTCTAGTGCATTCCACCCGCTGGAATACACGAGCAAAAACTGGAAGTGACGTTCTGGATGGACTAGGCAGACTCTGCTTTAGTGAATTCCACATACTGGAAGCACAAGCAAAAACCGGAAATGACGTTCTGGATGGACTGGGCAAAAAAAAGTCTTCCCGGTGGAGAACAAAGTCTTCTCCGCTAAAGACCATATGGGAAAGAGGTGCATCAAAAACACTCTTAATCTAACTGCATACCTTTCTGTCGAATGATAACATATAAATTCACCTGTACTAATGTGTGTAAGCTATCTATAAACCAGTAATTTAAATGATAACTAAAATAATAAAATACAGTAAAAGATAGGTTTACTGTCTACTGATCTGTCCCTTACTGTGCATCTCCTGTGATCTGTCCTTCTATGTGTGTCTACTGAGTTGTCCCCTGCTGTGCATCTCTACTGATCTGTTCCCTGCTTTACATCTCCTGTCATCTGTTCCCCATTTTCCATCTCTACTAATATGTCCCCTGCTGTGCATCTCCTGTGAACCATCCCCTGCGTATCTACTAATCTGTCCCTTGATGTGCATCTCTACTAATATGAACCCTACTATATTTGAATAAAGTCAGAACAAAGAAACCAGAGGTGAGTCGATTTGTGGGTGATTTTTACATTGAATGGTAACAAATCCAACAGATAATACAAAACCATTGGTCTATACTTATGTTGGATACAGACCTTGCAAAAGCCCTAGGACCCAAAGCTTCAATAAGCTGGAGGCATTCAGCAAATTTAAAAGACAAACTAGTGTGTAGCCACTTTAACAGAAATAAGAGAATACATTTTACAGTTAAAGGTTTATTTAAACATGGTCGTTGCAAGGCTTGTAACTACATGACTCGCACGATGGAATTCAAGGATAATTACAAAGAACCATGTAATATGTGATTATATCGACTGTAATACATCTGTGGTAATATACTGTATCACATGTTCATGTGAAAAACAGTATATTGGTGTGACATCCAGACCCCTAAAGCAGAGAGTACTTGAGCATGTGGGAAGTATAAGGAATTCCAGGTCAGACGTGGTGAAATTTAAACAATTAACCTCAGTCGCTAGACATTTTTACAATCAACATCAAGGCAACCCAAGATGCATGCAGGCCCTTGGGGTGAAAAGGTTGCACCTTGGAATTAGAGATGGTGATATCACCCGAAAATTGTTACAGAGGGAAAGTCATTAGTTTTTCCTACTGGATGGACTACAACCGAGGTGTATAAATGACAATATCAATTATGGAGCATTTCTTAAATAAATATCTTGGAACCAAAATATGAATATATCACATGAATTTATGAATAATAATATTTGAAGTAACTTTATCACTAGTGTGTCTAGTTAATTTTTTTCACAGTATGGTTTTTAAGGTCACTGTGGCATCACTTTTAATAGCACATAATATTGTATAATTATATTATTATTAATAATATCTTATTAATTTTACACAATTAGTTTAGACATAAAATTATGATTGTACACGATTGTCTAATTATACATTCACTAATAATAAAGCACAATAATTTGACACATTATAGTACACATTATATATTCATTCACATTGTAAATAATGATATTGTTTAATATAAATGGTTTGATAGTATAATTACACTACACCATAGAATACACTTTAATAGTAGGATATTAGAGTCACGAGTTATAGGAATATGTTCTATATGATATGAGGAGGTATGGTATAGGTTGTTTTTTAATTACTTGGTAAGACATTTTTGTTAACCAATTATAGATAATATAAGGGTTCAAACCCCCCCTTTTCTTTCACCTTCTTTTTATAAGATATGATTTATGGTTGGAGATGTATTTGTGTTTATACCGATTATTTTGGATATTATGTAGATCTATATAGTACTGTGCTGAATGAAATAATCTATGAGACTGCTGATAAATAACTTCTTGATTGATGTGGATATTTACTATTCAGTTTGTATACTTACAATTCTATCCCTTTCCTCAAATTACAATGGGATATATGGTAGCCAATCAGAGTTTACTTTAATAGGCAGATCTGTGTGATTGTGGAGTAACACAGCCTCCACACTTGTATGCCAGACTGCACATTAAAGCTTATTAAGGGAGGAACTTAGGGTGCCATGCGAGACTGCAATTAATAGCAATCCTCTCATATTGCAGTGACATTTTTCAAATGAGGTTTATAGAGTGTTCCTCAATGCTATTCACTTGGGTAATTTTGAGAGGTAATAGGAATAATAATATTAAACCTTGTTCTTTTGCTAGTGACACTCCCTGTAATTAAGTGTTATTGTGATGTCTGCCTGCCTCAGATACCCAGTAAATGAGGGTTGAGTAAAACTGGGGCATTGCTAAAAGGCTAAGAAGCATCTTAGATAATACTATTGTGAAGAAGTAAATGTACGATCACACCTTAATGGACAGTGAGAGATATATAAACTGTTATTGTGGGAATCAATAATAGGGAACATCTAGTGATGTATGGGACAGGAGTGATTTAATGAACCCCTTTATTATGCCAGTGGTGTATATCAATCTTTTCAGATTGCAAAACCAATCAGCTATCGATTTGTGAATAATTGAGCAAAATACAGTTACTTAGAGTGAATAAGATAATGATGAGCTGATTGGTACTGGTGCAACTAGCATATTGAGGGGTCTATTTACTAAGCAGTGAAAGGAGACATAGTGAAAAGTGACAAGAAAGTGATAAGGTGCCAGCCAATCAGTTCCCAATGCCTGTGTTTGAAAAATGAGAGTTGGGAGCTGATTGGTGGCACCTTATCACTTTCTTATCACTTTCACTCTGTATCCTAACACTGCTTAGTAAATAGACCCCTAAAACACTTATCCAAATGAATGTATATATGTACAATTGTCAGTGCCTTTACCACGTGATACATAAATTAAAGGATTGACAATTAATGAATACAAATTGTGGAATATAGTACTTCTAATTCACTTACACAAGTTTTTTAAAAAAATTTCAAACATTTCGCTAACCTAATTTTAGAGGTTCTAATAAAAGTTATATTTTAATTTAATTAATGATGGGACACTACATATTCAAATGTTAAAATGAATGATACGATTAATCCATGAGTGCCCCATTATAGGAATACTTGGACCTTGTGCATTCTTTTTTCTGTTGGAATATTTATTCTTGGGTGCACCTCCCCTGTTTAAGTAAGGTTATATAAATTAACAATACATTTATAAAGTGGGAAGGATAATCATTAGAGAACAGTCTGTGTGGATATTCTCCTATGCTCTAATGTATCTACTAATCTGTCCATTGCTCTGCATCTCTTCTAATATGAACCCCACTGTGAGTCTGTACTAATCTGTCTCCTGTTGTGCCTCTCTATGGATCTATGCCCTGCTTTACATCACCTGTCATCTGTCCTCCATTTACATCTCTTTTGATCTGTCCCCTGCTGTGCATCTTCCATGAGCCAACATCTGCTTTGCATATTTACTAATCTGTCTATTGCTGTGCAACTCTACTGATCTAACCCCTGCTGTGCATCTCTGTGATCCAACCCCTGCTTTGCATATCTACTAATCTGTCTATTGGTGTGAATCTCTACTGATCTATCACCTTCTGTTCATCTCCAGTGATCTGTGCCCTGCTGTGCATCTCTATTAAACTGTTTCATGCTGTGGATTTCCTGTGAGTTGTCTCCTGGTGTGCATCTCAACTGACCTGTACCCTCCTGTGTATCACCAGTTATCTGTCCCCCCTTGTGAATCTCTACTGATCTGTCCCCTGTTGTGCATCTCCTGTGATCAGAGGAGTAGTGTGGAACCATGGTGCCTGGAGAAAGTGCTTGTCATATCGCCCCACCCATGCCATCCTTCCCTGTACTGAACTGTGCCAGTGGGGTATGGCCAGCCTGCGGGGGAATACTGGTGAAGAGAAAAACAGCAAACAGTGTCAGTATTACACTGGGCATTGAGGTCCCATTGGGGGAGTAGAATGCTTTGGTGATCTGACATTAAGGGGTAGCTCCTTTGACAGTGCTTTATTTATGTATAGCACCTAGGATCTGACTTTTATCTCAATCATTTAACTTACATTGACAGAATACATGTGCTAGAGTGAAATTCCACAGGGTGCACAGCTTATTACTGCAATTACTGCCCCGAGCAGCTTTCACTGGAGTGGGAACACTTATGGGAAGCTCCCTTCTCAGCTATGGCAAATATACATTGCACCTATATTAATGTGATTGCTACTAACCATGTCATGTTCTGTCTACCACCATTATTATTTTCCAGGTCTCCTAATATTTTTTTAAAGACTTTTCAAATAACACTGTGTGGTCATTTCTGGGAACAGCTCATTACTTTAAAAAGCAAAGCAGTGACTTTTTTTAAACTCATACCTTGTAATTGAAGTTTAGGATTTTACCTCAGATGTGTCACTTTTAAGTCCATTGAAGCACAGAATGAGGAGAGAAGGAGGGAGGAGATCAAAGAGGAGAAGGGAGAGGAAAGTGCCGATCAGAGAGGGAAGGTGACAGAGGCCAATAAGAAAAGGAGCAGAGATGGGTAGTGACAGAAGCCAATAAGAAAGGGGAGGGGCAAAGAGTTGATCAGAGAGGGGTTGTGACAGAAGCCAATAAGAAAGGAGTGGACAGGGGCAAAGAGCCGATCACAGGGTAGAAAGGGGAGGGAAATAAAGAGGTGAGAAGTGAATGTAATAAATCTGGCAGGAAAGAGGAGGTGACAGAAGACTATCACAGAGGAGGGAGGGCCAGAGGGGTGACAATCTGGGCAGCTTGAGAGAGCATGAAATGTACAAACAGATCTCAGATCCATAACTTATTTAGAACATAGAGCAAACAAACTGAGATAAAACTACCAGGCGGCCATCATACTATGTAGTGCTCCATGAATTCCGGAACCCTGGATGGCGTGCTCTGTCCATTTTGGTGCCTGGAGCTCGTACTCCACTGGAACCACCCTCGCTACTCCCCTGCCTATGATACATCCCTGCTGTGTATCTTTACTGATCTGTCCTCTGCTGTGTGTCTCTACTGATCTGTACCTACTATGCATCTTCTCTAAACTGTCTTCTACTTTGTGTCTCTACTGATCTGCCCCCAGCTGTGCATCTCTTATGATCTCTACCTCGCTGTGCATTTCTACATATTTGTTCCCTGCTTTACATCTCCTGTGATCTGTCCACCACAGTGTGTCTCTAGTAGCCTGATTTCTGCTGTGCATCTCCTGTGATCTGTCCACCATATTGCATTTCTTCTAATCTATCCCCTGCTGATTGTCTACTGATTAGTCCCCTGCTGTGCATCTCTATTGATCTGTTCCCTACCATCCATCTTCTGTAATTTCTATCCCCCTGTTGTGTATCTCTACAGATCCGTCCTTTCCTGTGCATCTCCTCTGATCTGTCCTTTGCTATTTGTGTTTACTGACCTGTCTTCTGCTGTGCATCTCTACTGATCTGTCCCTTGCTGTGTATCCACTGTGATCCATCCCCTGCTGTGCATCGCTACTAATATTTCCTCTGATGTGCAACTCTACTAATCTGTCCCATGCTATGCATCTTCTGTAATCTGTAGCCTTTATGTGCATCTATATTGATTTGTCCCCTGCTTTGCATCTCCTAAATTCTGTCCACCACTCTGTGTCTGTCTCCTGCTGTGCATCTCCTGTGATTTTGTCCACCACTTTTCTTCTTTTCTATTCTTTCCCCTGCAGTGAGTTTCTGCTGATCTGTTCCCTGCTGTGTCTCTATTGATCTGTACCCCCTGATGTGTATCTCCAAAGATCTGACTTTTGATGTTTATGTTTATTGGACTTTCCCCTGCTGTGCATCTCTAAAGATCTGTCTCCTGCTGTGCATCTATTGTGATCTGTCTCCTGCTGTGCATCTATTGTGATCTGTCTCCTGCTGTGCATCTACAGTGATCCGTCCCCTGCTGGATATCTCTACTAATCTTTAACCTGCTGTGCCTCTCTATTGATAATCTTTCCCCTGCTTTGCATCTCTACTGATATGTCCCCAAATGTGTTGCTCTACTACTATGTACCCTGCTGTGCCTCTTTACTGATCTATCCCCTGCTGGGCAACTCTTGTTATTCTTATCCTGCTGAGTGTTTCTATTGATCTTTTCTCTACTGTACATCTCACACACTGTCATTCTACTGATCTGTTCCATGCTGTGCATCTCTACTGATCTGTTCCCTGCTTTACATCTCCTGTGATCTGTCCACCACTGTGCATCTCATGATCTGTCCTATGCTTTTAATCTCTACTGATTTGTACTTAGCTTTGCATCTGCTATGTCTTTTCCACCACTATGTGTCTCTTTTAATCTTTCCCATGCTGTGTGTCTCTACTGATCTGTCCCCTGCTGTGTATATACTGTGATCCACCCCCTGCCATGCAACTTCTTTGACATGTCTCCTGATGAGCAGCACTACTGATCTGTTCATTACTGTGAATCTCCTGTGATCTGTCTTTCACTGTGTGTGTCTACTAATCTGTCCCCTTCTGTACATCTCTACTAAACTGTTCTATGCTGTGCACTTCCTGTGATCTGTCTCCTACTGTGCAACTCTACTGACCTGTACCCTGCTGTGCATCTCCTGTGATCTATCCCCCCACAAGCTATGTCTCTACTGACCTGTCCCCTGATGTGCATCTCTACTGATCAGTCCCTTGCTCTGTGTTTCCAGTGATCTGTCCCTGGCTGTGCATCTCTACTGATCTGCTTCCTGCTGAGCATCTCATGTGTTCTCTTTCCTGCTGTGAATTTCTAGTGATTTATCCCATGCTGTGCATCTCCAGTGATCTGTACCCAGTTGTGCATCTCCACTGATCCGTACCCCATTGTGCATCTCTACTGATCTGTCCCACAATTTACATTTCCAGTGATCTATACCCCATTGTGCATATCTACTAATCTGTCCACTGCTGTAAATATACTGTGATCCATCCCTTGCTGTGACACTCTACTTATATATACCCTGCTGTGTATCTCTACTGATCTGTCTCCCACTGAATGTTTTTGCTAATCTGTCCCCTGCTGCGCATGTCCTGTGACCTGTCCCACCACCCACTGTGTATCTACTGATCTATCCCCTGAAGTGCATCTTCTATGATCTGTCTCCACCTGTGCATCTCTAGTGATCTGTCTCCTGCTGTGTGTCTGCTGTGATCTATCACCTACTGAGCAACTTTATTGACATGTCCCTCTCAGTGCATCTCCTGTAATCTGTTCCCTGCTGTGCATCTCCTGTGATCTCGCTCCAGCTATGCATCTCTACTGATATGTCCCATGTTGTGCATCTCCTATGACCAGCCCCTGCTATGCATCTCCTGTAACTGCTCACCACTGCTGTGGACCTCTACTGATCTATCCCCTGCTGTGCATCTTCTATGATCTCTCCACTATGCTGTGTATCTCTACTGACCTTTCCCTTGCTGTGCACCTCCTGTGATCTGTCCCCTGCTGAGTGTGTCTACTGATCTGTCCCCTGCTTTGTATCTCTACTAATCTGATCTATGCGGTGCATCTCCTGTGAGCTGTCTCCTGCTGTGCATCTTTACTGATCTGTCACCCAATGTGCAGCTCCTGAGATCTTTCCCCCATTGTGCATTTCTACTGATCTGTCCCCTGTTCTGCATCTCCTTTGATCCAGCCTCTACTGTGTGTCTCTACAGATCTGTCATCTATTGTGCATCTCTACTGATCTGTCCAAAGCTGAACATCTCCTGTGATCTGTCACCAAATGTGTGTTTGTACTGATCTATCCCCTGAAGTGCATCTACTGTGATCTGTCACCAACTGTGTGCCTCTACTGTTCTGTTTCATTCTGTGCATCTCCTGTGATCTGTCACCCACTATGTATGTCTACTGATCTGATTTTTCCCCAGATATGCCTCTTATGTGATCAGTCTCCCACTGTGCATCTCTACTGATCTGTCCCTCAATTTTCATCTTCTGTGATCTGTTCCTTGCTATGTATCTCTACTGATCTATCCCCTGCTGTGAGTCTCTACTAGTCTATTCCCTGCTGTTCATATCTATTGATATGTCCAAAGCTGTTTGTCTCTACTGATCTACCCCCTGATGTGCATCTCCTATGATCAGTCCCCAGCAGATTGTCTCCAGTGATCTGCCACCACTGTGAGACTCTATTGATTTGTTCCCTGCTGTGCATCTCTACTGATCTGTCCCCTGCTGTGCATTTCTCCTGACCTTTCCCCTGCCGTGCATCTCTGCTGATGTTTCACACTGAATATTTCTTATCTGTCCTCTGCTGTGCATCACATGTGAACTGTCCCCCCTGCTGTGTGTCTAAACTCATCTTTCCCAGATATGCATCTACTGATATCAGTCTCCCACTGTGCATCTCTACTGATTTGTCCCTCACTGTGCATCTTCTGTGATCTGTCTCCCATTGTGCATCTCTGCTTATCTGTCCCCCACTGTATCTCTACTGATCTGTCCCTTGCTGTGCATCTCCTGTGATCTGTCCTTCTATGTGTGTCTACTGGGTTGTCCCCTGCTGTGCATCTCTACCGATATATTCCATGCTTTACATCTCCTGTCATCTATCCCAGATTTTCCAACTCTATTGATCTGTCCCCTGCTGTGCATCTCCTGTGATCCATCCCCCAGTTTGCATATCTACTAACATGTCCATTGCTGTACCTCTCTACTGATCTATCCCCTGCTGTGCATCTCCTGTGATCTTTACCCTACACTATGTCTTTAATGGTATTTCCCCTGATGTGCATCTCCAGTAATCTGTCCTTTGTTGTGTGTGTCTACTTATCTGTCCCCTGCTGTGCATCTCTACTAAACTGTTTCATGCTGTGGATTTCCTGTGAGCTATCTCCTAGTGTGAACCTCAACTGACCTGTACCCTCCTGTGTATTACCAGTTATTTGTCCCCCATTGTGAATCTCTGCTGATCTGTCCAATGTTGTGCAACTCCTGTGATACATCCCTGCTGTGTATCTGTACTGATCTGTCATCTGCTGTGTGTCTCTACTAATCAGTACTTACTAAGCTTCTTATCTAAACTGTCTTCCACTTTGTGTCTCTACTGACCTGTCCATTGCTGTGCATCCCTACTGATCTTTGTCCTGCTGTGCATTTTTTATGATCTGTCCTCCGCTGTGTGTCTCTACTGATCTGTCCCCAGCTGTGCATCTCTTTTGATCTCTACCCCACTGTGCATCTCTACATATTTGGTCCCTGCTGTGCATCTCCTGTGATCTGTCCACCATATTGCACTTCTTTTGTTTTGTCCCCTGCTGATTGTCCACTGATTTGTCCCCTGCTATGCATCTCTATTGATCTGTCCCTTACCATCCATCTTCTGTGATCTTTATCCCCCTGATGTGCATCTCTACTTATCTGTCCAATGCTGTGCATCTCCTCTTATCTGTCCCCTGCTGTGTATCTACTTTGATCTGTCCGCTGCTGAGTATCTTTACTAATTTTTCCCCTGATGTGCAGCTCTGCTGATCTGTCCCCTGCTGTGCATCTCCTATGATCTATAGTCTTGCTGTGTGTCTTTATTGATGTGTCCGCTGCTTTGCTGTGCTTTTGCTCACCACTTTGCATCTCTTCTATTCTGTCCCCTGCTGTGAGTTTCTGCTGATCTGTCCCCCCTGATGTGCATCTCTAAAGATCTGTCTTTTGCTGTTTGTGTATACTACCCTGCTGTGCCTCTTTACTGATCTATCCCCTGCTGGGCAACTCTTGTGATTTTTATCCTGCTGAGCGTTTCTACTGATCTTTTCTCTCATGTACAACTACTGTGATTTGTACCCACACTGTCTTTCTACTGATCTGTTGCCTGATGTGCATCTCCTGTGATCTGTCCCTTCCTGTACATCTCTTGTGATCTGTCCCTGCTGTACATCTCTGCTGATCTATTTTCTGCTTTTTATCTCCTGTAATCTGTCCCCCATTGTGAATTTCTTGTGATCTGTCCCATTCTTTGAATATCTACTGATTTGTACCCTGCTTTGCATCTGCTGTGTCTTATCTACCACTGTGTCTCTTTTAATCTGTCCCATGCTGTGTGTCTCTACTGATCTGTCCCCTGCTGTGTAAATATTGTGATCCATCCCCTGCCATGCAACTTCTGTAATATGTCGCCCCCAATGTGCAACACTACTGATCTGTCAATTGCTGTGAATCTCCTGTGATCTGTCCTTTGCTGGGTGTGTCTGCTATTCTGTCCCCTGCTGTGCATCTCTACTAAACTGTTCTACTCTGTCCCCTGCTGTGCATCTCTACTGATCTGTACCCTGCTGTGCATCTCCAGTGATCTATTCAGAAAAAAGCTGGATCTCTACTGATCTATCCCCTGATGTGCTTCTATACTAATACTGATCTTTTCCCTGCTCTGAATCTTCTGTGATCCAACCCCTTCTGTGCATCTCTAACGATCTGTTCCCTGCTGTGCATCTCCTGTGATCTTTCACCCAATGTTTACATTTACTGATTTGTCCCCTGATATGCATCTAATGTGATATTTATCCCTCAGTTATCTGTGTCTATCCCACTGATCTGTCTCCCACTGTGAATCTCTACCGATCTGTCCCCTTCTGTGAGCCTCTACTTATCTGTCCCCTGCTGTGCAACTCTTGTGATCTGTCTCCCAGTGAACATTTCTACTTACTTCTACCCTGTTGTGCATCTCCTTTGATCTTTCTCCCACTGTGCATCTCTAGTGATCTGCCCCTGCTGTGCATCTATGCTGATCTGCCCCCTACTGTGCATCTCTGCTGATCTGTTCCCTGATGTGTGTCTATACTTATCTGTCCGCTGCTGTGAATCTCCTGTGATTATCTCGCCTCTCCTCTGTGCATCTCTACTTATCTGTCCATTGCTGAGGATCTCCTGTGATTTGTCCTTCGATGTGTGTCTACTGATCTTTCCCCTTCTGTGCATCTCTATTGATCTATTTCCTGCTTTACATCTCTTCTGATCAGTCCCACATTGTGCATTTCTATTGATCTGTCCCCTGCTGTGCATCATCTATGATCCATCCCCTGCTTTACATATATACTAATCTGTCACCTGCTGTGCATCTTAACTAATATTTATCTGGCTGCACCTCTCTACTGATCTATCCCCAGTTGTGCGTCTCTTCTGAACTTTCTCCCACTGAGAATTTCTACTTATCTGTCCCCTGCTGTGCATCTTCAGGAACTGTGATCTGATCCCTGCTCTGCCTCTACTGTGACCTTTCCCCACAGCTGTGTGTCTCTACTGATATTTCCCCTGCTGTGCATCTCCTGTGATGTGTCCTTTGCTGTGTGTGTCTACTGATCCACCCCTTGCTGTGCATCTCTAGTAAACTATTCCATGCTGTGCATTTCCTGTGATCTGTCTCCTACTGTGCATGTCTACTGACCTGTACCCTGCTGTGCATCTCCAGTAATCTGCCCCCCATTTTGCCCTCTGCTGATCTGTTTCCTACTGTGCATGTCTACTGACCTGTACCCTGCTGTGCATCTCCAGTAATCTGTACCCCGTTTTGCATCTCTGCTGATATGTACCCTGCTGTGTATCTCCAGTGATCTGTCCTCTTTTGTGCATATCTACAGATCTGTCCCCTCCTGTGCATCTCCTGTGATACATTCCCTGTTGTATATCTCTACTGATCTGTCCTCTGCTGTGTCTCTATTGATTTGTCTCCTGATGTGTATCTCCTGTGATCTGTCGTCCACTGTGTGTCTTCACTGATGTGTCTCCTTCTGTGCATGTCTAGTGATCTGTCCTTTGCTGTTCATTTCTACTTATCTGTCTCCTGCTCTGCATCTATATTAATCTGTTACCCGCTGTGCATGTCTTGTGGTCTCTCCCCTATTGTGCATCTCCTGTGATCTGTCCTCTACTGATCTTTCCTCTTCTGTGCTTCTCTAATTATCTGTAGCCTGCTGTGTATGTCCTCTAAACTTTTTTCTGCTTTGTGCCTCTATTGATCTGTCACTTGTTGTGCATTTCCTCTCATCTGTTCTTTGCTGTTTGTGTCTACTGATCTGTCTCCTGCTGTGCATCTCTACTGATCTGTCCCCCACTCTGCATCTCCAGTGACATGTACCCTGTTGTGCATCTCTACTGATCTGTCCCCCACTATACATCTCAAGTGATCTGTACCCCATTGTGCATCTCTACTGATCTGTTAACTGCTGTGTATATACTGTGTTCTGACCCCTTTTGTGTATCTCTACTAATCTGTCACCTGCTGTGCATCTCTACTGATATGTCCCCCACTGTGAGTCTCTACTAATCTTTTCCCTGCTGTGCATCTCTTGAGATCTGTCTCTCACTGGCATTTCTATGGATCTGTCCCCTGCTGTGCATCTCTACTGATCTGTCGCTCGCTGTGCATTTCCTGTAATATGTCCCCCACTGTGCATCTCTACTGATCTTTCCCTCACTGTGCATCTCTACTGATCTTTCCCTCAATGTGCATCTCCTGTGATCTAAATCCTGCTGTACATATGTCTCCAGCTGCATGTCTCTACCAGTCTGTCCCCTGCTGTGCATCTCCTATGACCTGTCCCCTGCTGTATATCTCTACAGATCTGTCCATCACTGTGCATTTCTTGTGATCTGTCCCCTGCTGTGTTTCTCTACTGATTTGTCCCTTGCTGTGCATCTCATTTTATGTGTCCACCATTTTTGCTGCACATATCTAGTGACCTGTCCACTGCTACGCATCTCTAATAATCTGCCACCTACTCCTCATCACTAATGATCCATCTCCTGCTGTGTGTCTCCTATAATCTATCTCCCACTATGCTTCTCTACTGATCGCTCTCTCACTGTGCAACTCCTGTGGTCTGTCCCCTGCTGTGCATCTCTACTGATCTGTCCCATACTATGTGCCTCTACTGATGTGTCCCCAATGTGCATCTCCTGTGATCTGTCTCCCACTGAACATTTCTACTTATCTGTCCCCTGCTGTGCATCTCTTGTGACCTGTCCCCCCAGCTGTGCATCTCTACTGATACTGCCCCCTGATGTGCATCTTCTGTGATCTGTCCTTCTGTGGGTGTGTCTAGTGCTATTTTCCCTGCTGTGCATCTCCTGTGATCAGGGATGTCTTGACAGCAGTGTGGGCCTTGGGCAAAGCAATGCACTGGGGCCCCTACCCACCCATTCACGGGACAAAAATATGTAAATGGTCAATAAAATTAAACGTTTAGATTTAGTAGTACTTGCAACAAAATCAGTCAAACATTTGATTAAAAAAAATATAATGGTTTGGCTGACCTTGGTGCTCACTATGTATACTGTGTCTGGGTAATTCATAGGCTGCTGCTGCCCAAAAAAGGAAAGTTGTGCAATCTTACCAAAATTAATTATATACAGTCAAGTGCATAAATATTGGGACATTGACAGAATTTTCATATTTTGGCCTCTATTCACCACCACAATGGCTTTGAAATGAAACAACCAAGATGTGCTTTAACTGCAAACTTTCAGATTTAATTTGAGGGTAATTACATCCAAATCAGGTGAACGGTGTAGGAATTACAATGGTTTCTATACGTGCCTTCCACTTTTTAAGGGGCCAAAAGTATTGGGACAAACTAAACAATCCTAAATCTAACTTTCACTTTTTAATACTTTGTTGCAAATCCTTTGCAGGCAATTACAGCCTGATGTCTGGAACACATAGACATCACCAGACACTGGGTTCATCCATGGTGATGCTCTGCCAGGCCTCTACTGCAAATGTCCTCAGTTCCTGCTTGTTCTTTTGGCATTTTCCCTTCAGTTTTGTCTTCATCAAGTGAAATGCATGCTCAATCGGATTCAGGTCAGGGGATTGACTTGGCCATTGCATAACATTCCACTTTTTAGCCTTGAAAAACTCTTTGGTTGCTTTTGCAGTATGCTTCGGGTCATTGTCCATCTGCACTGTGAAGCGCCGTCCAATGAGTTCTGAAGCATTTGACTGAATATGAGCATATAATATTGCCCGAAACACTTCAGAATTCATTCTGCTGCTTTTGTCAGCAGTCACATCATCAATAAATACAAGGGAACCAGTTCCATTGACAGCCATACATGCCCACGCCATGACACTACCACCACCATGCTTCACTGATGAGGTGGTATGTTTTGGATCATGAGCAGTTCCTTTCCTTCTCCATACTCTTCTCTTCCCATCACTCTGGTACAAGTTGATCTTTGTCTCATCTGTCCATAGGATGTTGTTCCAGAACTGTAATGGCTTTTTTAGATGTTGTTTGGCAAACTCTAATCTGGTCTTCCTGTTTTTGCAACTCACCAATGGTTTACATCTTGTGGTGAACCCTCTATATTCAATCTTGTGAAGTCTTCTCTTGATGGTTGACTTTGACACATATACACCTACCTCCTGGAGAGTGTTCTTGATTTGGCCAACTGTTGTGAAGGGGTTTTCTTCACCAGGGAAATAATTCTTCTGTCATCCACTACAGTTGTTTTCCATGGTCTTCCTGGTCTTTTGGTGTTGCTGAGCTCTCCAGCACATTCTTTCTTTTTAAGAATGTTCCAAACAGTTGATTTGGCCACACCTAATATTTTTGCTATCTCTCTGATAGGTTTGTTTTGATTTTTCAGCCTAATGATGGCTTGCTTCACTGATAGTGACAGCTCTTAGGATCTCATATTGAGAGTCGACAGCAACTGATTCCAAATGCAAATGTCACACCTAGAATCAACTCCAGGACTTTTACCTGCTTAATTGATAATGAAATAATGAGGGAATAGCCCACACCTGTCCATGAAATAGCTTTTGAGTTGATAGTCCCATTACTTTTGGCCCCTTAAAAAGTGGAAGGCACATATAGAAACTGTTGTAATTCCTACACCGTTCACCTGATTTGGATGTAATTACCCTCAAATTAAATCTGAAAGTCTGCAGTTAAAGCACATCTTGTTTGTTTAATTTCAAAGCCATTGTGGTGGTGAATAGAGGCCAAAATATGAAAATTCTGTCAATGTCCCAATATTTATGCACCTGTATAAAACATAGGTGATAGAGTGCTGGTGGTTGCTCCTGGTAACCATAGCGATGGAGTTGTAACTGAGAAGCCATCCCTTGCAGTTAAATAAAGTACCTGCAACATTTTTGTCCCCACAAGTAAATAAATATCCCACAGCAGCACTGGAGACAGGCTGCTGTGTATAAGCAGTTGTGTCTCTCACACTGCCCTGGGGCTTATTGCTCTGCCGCAGCACAGCCCTTACCTTTGCAGTGTGGGTGGGTGCATGCATCTGTGGCCGGGTTGGGAGTCCGAGTTGGAATAGAGGCAGTGGTGGCGGAGTCTCCTCTGAGGAGACAGAGACTGGGATGGGTCCTTTGGGTCCAGGAGTCTATGCGGCAGAGGCTGGGCAGCCGCCGGTCCTTCATTGTCTCATCACATCTTTCCTGCTGCAGGAAAGATCTGTCAGTATCATCCACGATCTGGCAGCATATCGTTCAGTGTGTATGACTGAATTATATGATGCTGCATGCACAGAGCAGGGATATCTGTGATAGATGCATCAAGACACAGATATCCGCATGGACCAGTGAGATCCGTGCAGCAAGCACCTGTGATAAAAGACACAGATGAGGGACAGATTAGTGAGATCTGTCCATGCATCTGTGTTAACATAATGTAAACAAAGTGAAAAAAAAAATGGCTTGCCCCCCTTCCCCAAAGCACAACCAGCCACGGGCTTTTCACAGCCGGTCCTGGTTGTGCTAAATACAAGAGACAAACAATGTAGGGGTCCCCTGTGTTTTGCACAACAAGCACCAGGATTTTCCAAGTCAGTCCTGGTTGTCAAAATACAGGGGACAACAGACGTAGCGGTCCCCTGTATTTAGCACATCCAGCACTGGGCTCAGACGAGCCGGTCCTGGTTCTGGAAATACAGGGGACAAAAAGCATAGGGATCTGCTGTATTATCCATAACCAGCAGCGGACCCTTTCTAGTTGGGGAGAAATGCTACTTCCAGGGGAACCCTTTCACTGGGTCCTCAGGCCAAAGCATTACCCCTGACCGCTAGTCAGCAAAGGCTGGGAATCCCTGGGGAGTTGGGGACCCCCAATAAAGGAGTCCCCCTCTCCAGGGCACCCCAGGCCTAGGCTGATAGCCTGGGGCTATCCCCGGCACCCCTGGAGTGGTGGGTGCCGGGTTGATTATGTGAAAATGTGGTGCATTTGAAAGAATGAAAATATTGTATTTTGCAGTAGAACTACAGGTACCAGCAAGCCTCCCCTGCATGCTGGTACTTGAAGAACCACAAGTACCAGCATGCAGGGCATTATGGGCCTGCTGGTACTTGTAGTTCACCTACAAAATAATATCTAAAAATGACAAGACACACCGTGAAAGAAAAAGTTTATTAAAACATACAGGCGCACTCACACATGCACTCTCACTATCTCACATACTCACCTATGTATCCCTGAAGCCAATCACGCCCCCTTCACCAAGTAGATAATCCATGAGTACCTGTAAAAAAAATTCCATACTCACCTCACCTCATATGCTTGAAACAGTGCAGCAGAGTGCCGACAGACTGCTGGAGGAGGTGGGGGCAAAAACCGGTCAGCCAGAGCTTTAGAGTTGAGTGACAAGTAGATTGCAGGAGGCAGGCCTAAACATTGGCCAATCGGAGCCTGCAGGGGTCGTAACCACACGCAAGCCAGCCGGAGCCTTGAGGGGGTGGAGCCAAATGCCGCACTCATGGACGGAGGTGAGTAGTAGTGCTCATCAGGGGGGGAGCACAGCGGAGGACTACAGTGCTCCAGCGGCCAGCTTTTAAAAATATCACTAATTTACAAAATGGCCGTGGCTGCAGGGGAGTTGGTTGGTGGGCCCCTAGAAGCTTCGGGCCCTTGGGCATGTGCCCAACAAGCTCAATGGAAGAGACGGCCCTGCCTGCGATATGTCTCACACTGAACATTTTTACTTCTCTGTACCTTGCCATGCATCTCCTGTGATCTGCTCCCTGCTGGGCATCTCTATTGTTCTGACCCTTGCTGTGAGTTTCTACTAATCTATCCCCTGCTATGCATTTCTACTGATCTGTCCCCTGCTGTGATTCTCTACTGATCTGTCCTCTGCTGTGCATCTCCTGTGATCTCTCCCCTGCTGTGTATCTCTACTGATCTGTCCCATTCTGCGCAACTCCTGTGATCTTTCTCCTGCTGTGCATCTCTACTGATCTTTAACCCGATGTGCATCTCCAGTGATCTGTCCCCCAATGTGCATCTCTATGGGTCTGTACCCCGTTCTGCATCTCCTGTCATCCGCCCCCTACTGTTTATCTCTACTGATTTCTCCCCTGCTTTGCTTCTCTACTGATCTGTCTGCTGCTCTAAATCTCTACTGATCTGTCCCTTGCTGTGCATCTCCTCTGATCTGTCTTTTGCTATGCAGCTCTACTGATATGTCTCCCACTGTGAGTCTCTACTAATCTGTTCCCTGCTGTGCCTCTACTGAACTCTCCTTCATTGTTTATCTCATGTAATCTGTCCCCCACTGTACATCTATATTGATCTGTCCCCTGCTGTGCACCTCTACTAATCTTTCCCATGCTGTGATTTTACCCCTTCTGTGCATCTCTACTGATCTGTCCACTGCTGTGAATCATTTGTGATCTGTCCCTTGCTGGATTTCTTTATGATTCTCTACTCTGTTGTCTGTCTCCATTGACCTTTTCCTCTTTGCCAGCACCTTTGAGTATGAATAGTCAGCTTATATACTACCACAATTACTACCTGTCTATTTATAAACTTAAACCAGGGAAAAGGGAAGAGGAACTACTGCACTAGTAAATAATAAATAATGACACCCCATAATGCAGTAAATTCTAATGGTATTGTTTGTGGGGGTGATGCCAAAGACAATATGGAGAACCACATAAACTGGAAAAAAAAAGAAGAAAAGGATTGTCGAACGTTGGCGAACATGCACGAATAAATAGATACTATAAAATGTAACTTTTATTGTTTAATGTTAAAAAAACCTCATACAGTGAAAAATTAAAATCAAATAAAGATAGAGTGTGAAAAATAGTAAGGAATAAATCAGATAAAAAATTCATGCTGTTATAGTATATGTTGCGAAAAAATTATTCAGAATACATTTTAATAATTATTGTGAGTTACAATGACTCAATTGAAATGTATGTATTGACAATCAGTTCAAACAAATCTATGTCTAGGAGGCAGTCTAATATATAAGTAACTGGTTTAAGAATATCTGTTACCTGTTTGCTTCTGATGATAGAATAGCTACAGGTATAAGCTCTAAAATATGGGTTAAATGTAATAAAAATTGGCTTCTATTGTGGAGCTTATATTTATAGAGTGTGTAGGTATTCTTTGGGAATCTCCGTTATTATCAGTTTTAAACTGTAGAATAAATAAAGCAAGAGGAACTGTTATTTAGTACCCCTGTTATTCTTAATACTGCTGGTGTTACTTAATGGAATACTGTATGGATATTTTATATCTCCTCTGGTCCCTTGTCAAATATATTGCATTTATTGTCCGTGGTGTCTTTGCATTGTTGGGTATGCATAAGGCGTCCTTGTTAGTTAGGTGTATCTGTGTTGGTCTGCAATTGCTGCTTTTAGCAGTATCAAACTGCACTAATAATTAAGCAGGTAGATCAATCACATTTACACACCCATTGTTTTATTAGCTGTTAATATTGGCTGATTATGCACATTACATTATGTGTTATTAGCACTATTGCACTGCAATATTAATTTGACATGAGCATGAGTAAATTTACTGGCCTAGCATGAAACCGCAAATCTCACATACGAGATTTTTGTGGATACAACTAATCAACCTGGATTTCATACAGTAGATAAGACCAGCCATTACTTACATACACTATATAAGTGCTTCTCTTCCATTCCATCAGTTGGGATCACTACATGATTGAATAGTTTAGTAGCATGCTGGTTTCATATTATGATAATAACATCAATCCAAATATATGTGATTTTTCTGGGAAGGGGCATCAACTACTGTCTAGTATCTTTCCCTTCTATCCCATGACATGATCATGGGTAAATTCATTAGCCTAATATGAACTACAGACCTTACATATATGATCTTTGTGAATACAGTCAATTAAGCTACATTATGTAGATAAGATCAGCCATAATTTACAGATAGTGTACTGGTGCTTTCTTTTTATTCCATTAATTAGGATTACCACATAACTGAATAGGGTTGTAGTTTTATGTGGAAAAATCATATGCACTATATTATGATAATGGTACCAATTCACTTATGCGTGTTTTCCCAGGAAGGGGCAAGAATTATTGTCTATTGATATGCTGACTCTGTCTAATCAAATACGTAACTCTTCTATATCTGACCGTATTAACCATATGAGTCTGAGAAGCACCGATCCAACAATTTATGGTATAACCCCCAACTCAGATATAATAATAGTTGGATCTCACACACATTGTGGGATATATGGAGGATTAATATAAACCCCATTGGTTTCTAAACAAGTATGTAGAATCAACCACTCTTTTATCATACTGGACATAGTATTTAATAATGATAAAAAATCCTTGAGCTACTGTATACATTTATTTGGTTAGGACCTCACAATTATGAGTCTTTACTTATTAGTGTGTTATCTGTGAACAAGATATAATTTCTCTTCATCACAATCAAGGATCTGTACCATTATATAAGCTCTTGTAACATTACATTATTCCCCTGAAACACATTAAAATATTTTTGGACACCATTTTGCACATTATTACCCAGTTGTCTTAGAAGTCTCTTTTTTGCTCACCATCTACTTGATATAGTCTCACATTTGGCATTTTTATTGTTTTTTCATGTTAATTTTAATTAATTGTAAATTCTGTAATAAAGACACTAAGGGATCTATTTACTAAGCAGCGTTAGGAGAAGTGAAAAGTGAAGAGTGAAAAGTGATAAGGTGCCAGCCAATCAGCTCCTAACTGCCATCTCACAGGCTGTGTTTGAAAAATGACAGTTGGGAGCAGATTGGCTGCACCTTATCACTTTTCACTCTTCACTTTTCACTTCTCCTAACACTGCTTAGTATATAGACCCCTTACACACTGAAATTTATTATATTATATTCCCCTTTATTAAACACATTTATTTTAGTTCATATCACATCCACAACTCACTAGATTAAGCACCTAGCATATATTTGTGAATTTAAAAAAAGTTGAATGAAAAGATGCTTGGTGCTACCAATACGCACCAGTCACACGTTATGTGTAATGCAAATTGTAGTGCACAGAGGACAGATGTATGTGGACACATCCGTACTTCATTCTTGGATCATTCCATGTAGATACATTGTTATACACACAGATAGTAACATTCGAATCCATATAGCCTGGCTAGATGACACAATCAGGTTAGCCTTGACAAAATGAGCAGTAAAACATACGTCAGCCGTCACTCACTGAATGGTATATGCTGCATTACTGAATATATTTCACTAATATCAGTGGTGATATGTAAATGTTTGCATTCACATTGCGATCACAGTGTAAAATACGGGTGTCCACTTGCCCTTACTAACATCCATATACTTTGGCAACATAACAAAACAATCTGTAACATTGAGGAACATCGGACCCATGCACAAAGTTAAGGCAGGTCAGACCTCATTCAGGAATTGCTTACTTCAGCGCACAATATGAGGCCTCAGGCTGTGTATGGTATTGCAGTGGAAAATTAATGCACTCCCCTGCAACACTGTCCCAACGCACTGGCATGCCTGTGTTCACCCAACCACCCCCTTTTACCACCCTTAAATGGCACTTCATGTCATTCACTCTACAATGGGTCTGCTTAGCCCTTGTGATCACAGTCCAGATTGCAGTGGCTAGTTCGCGCACTGCGATGTATAAGCATGCAAAGGACGCAACAATCGACCAATTGCGTGCATATAAGCAACTGTGCTCCTTGCTGAATTAGGCCCTGTGTTGACTTTATTAGGAGTCGGGGGTTTCAGTATTGACTATAGGCAGAGCCATAACTAGACTTTGCCCTGTGCCAGAGACAGCATTGGCACCCACCTTCCCCATTGTTTTAAATAGGGAAATAAGATAGTGCACCTAAAAAAGGGTCATGGCTTCATGGGGAAGGACCAGGGAAGAGATAGGGGAGCCCAGCAAATGCTGGGGATAAAAGAAGAGGAAGCTACAAGTGAGAATGATAATAAACAGGAAAATTGCCCTGCACTGTGTTGCCCTGTGCCAAGGCACAGTTCGCACTACCCTAGTTCCAGCCCTGACTATATGCACAGGGGATACTGAGGGTGTCAGTAGAGCATGCCAAGCATAACACTTAAACTAATTTCCAGTCTGTGGTGATAATACTGTTCCTCCGTGTACAGGACACTAATACAATGTACTCCAGGATTTTACCTACCCTGTACATGAGGGGATGAGGACAGTGTGCTGTTCAAATGTGATTAAAGGATAACTGTATACATTAGAGATGTGCGCCGGACCATTTTTGCTGGTTTTGGTTCTAATTTGTCATCCAGTTTTGGTATTGCCAAAATGCCAAGACAGTTTTGGTTTTGGATTCTTTACAAAAATTGACAAAAAAAGCTAAAATCGCATCATTTGGGCCTTTTTTTTGGTCAATACATACATCTAAATTTATAGTCATTGTAACTAACAATTATTATTAAAATGGGTACTATATTTCATTCTCTTTATCTCTATTTGATTTTAATATTTCACTGTATGAGGTTTTTCAACATTAAACAATAAAAGTGAAATTTTATAGTATCTATTTATTCTTGCATGTGCACCAACATTCAACTATCCTTTTTCTTTTTGTTTTCATTCTGAACTTACAATTTAAATTTCTGTCTTGCTTAGTGAATAGGTCAAACTCATTTAATAGTATATTAAACTTTTAGTTTGCTCTCTGTAATGCTGTCATCTCAGTGTTACTGGATTGCCAGCTCCTATTTAACTTGAGCAGTAGATCTGTTTTAGATTCAGTTCACTGTACTATGGCCTGGTACAACTAATTAATTCTATAGCAATAGTGGTCTTTTGAAATCTTGAATTATTTCATTTTGAAAAAAAAAAGTGTTTAAAGACGTGATATTGAATAGAGATTTGAATAGGCTACAGAAATTATTGAGAAATTAAATTCTGAGAAGTAAATTCATTATCTTTTATCTAGTGAAAGGGACCACAGGAACAGATGTAGATAGAAGCAGAGGGTAAGGGATGGAGGAAGTGAGATGCAAGAGATAAGTAGGGGAGAGAGAAGCAGGCAGTGAGTCACAGAGAAGTGTTAAGGAAATATGTTAAACAATAGCAATCCACATTAAATAGGGCAGCAACGGAACAATGGTGATAATCACAGATCACCCTAATGGCATACAAAAAATTGACAAGATGTTTCCAAGTGCTCCTAATGGGAATTTATCACTGTAAAAAAATATATAGTATTCAAGTGTCCTAAAATTAAGTCCAGTATCAAAAAGAAATGTCTATACTTCTAGGTGGAGTCACCAACGAAGGTAGGTGACCATACAGTTATCCCACCAATATAAATTATATTAATATAGGAGTTACTGTCTGTAGGTTTATTATAATTCTTTGTGACTATTCCATTATCTGTAGAATAAATTACTAGATCCAAGAAATTAACATCCTTCTGGCTGATATTAAACGTGAGATGGATGTTATATTCATTATTATTATGATTTTGACAAAATTTCTTTAGGCCCACTTCTTTCTTTAGGCTCACGTTTCCAGACAAAAATATGTTGTCTATAAATCTAATCCAAACAATAATATTATCTGTATATGGATTATTGTGCCAAATAGTCTCTTTGTTTTGCATGCATGTACATTTTGAGGAGTCTGCATATAAGAGAATTCACCTTGGATGAAGGAATATAATTGAAGGAGTTTGTAGTGACGATTTATGATTACCTCCGTTGATGACTCCACCTAGAAGTATAGACATTTCTTTTGGATACTGGACTTAATTTTTGGACACTTGAATACTATATATTTTTACAGTGATAAATTCTCATTAGGAGCACTTAGTCACAGAGAAGTGGAGAGGGAGAGAGGAGGCTATCTATAATGACTACAGTGGTACATACTGTAGGGTGGGCTGTTAAAGAAAAAGTGACACATGGAAGACATAGTGTAAGTCAATGGTGAATAAACAAAAGGGAAACATCAGGGAGATGTAGATATATGGAAGACATTAAGGAAAGGTGACATGCACATGCGCGAGACCCGGCTAGCGACGGGCACTCCGTCGATAGGAGTCTCGCACCAAACGGGTCGAGCTGTCAATGGTGAGTGACAGCTCACCCCATTTGGGTGGCGGGGAGGGGGCGCGGCCAGCCAAACAGAAGCATTCCCGGTGGAACGCTTGCCGTTTGGGGGCGGCCCCACTGACATCAGCAATGATGTCAGTGGGGAGCTTCCTGCTCGATCAGAGAAGGAAGCTACCTGGAACTTGCGGTTGACGAGACCCAAGCTCTTGCGGTTGACCATCACCCTGGTCAATTGCAAGAGTTGTGGGTGGTAACCCACAGCCTAGCGATCAACCAGGAGGCGGCACTGAAAAAAGTAAGCAGCCGCCCTCATTCAGAGCGATCGCTTGCAGCAAGTGATCGACTCTGAATGAGGTCCATAGTGTGGATAGCCTTACATCATGTAATAGGTTTTATATTATACTATGTGTATATTATCCTAAATGAATTTCACACTATTAAAATCCTTAAAGAAATTGTGTAGTTTCTCAAACTCCACCATTACAGTCCAGGTTTTAAGGATATTCATGCCTGAGCCCAGTTAATTAAATCATATGTACTGAGGTACTAATTAAGTCACTTGTGCTCAACCAAGGATATCCTTAAAACATGCAGTGTAATGGTGGAGTTTGGGAACCTCTGGTCTAGTCTCTTCAAATTTCCATACCAGCACTTCTAAATTCCCACTTTGACCACTGGTTACAGGTGAATTATGTTGCTGAAGACTATCTTTTTAAGTGGCATGAGGGTTTGTATGGAGTTGTTTACCAGTAGTGCACCAATGGTTGCCAGGCAACCAGTGATGCACAATCTGTCCAATGGTGTAAATAAAGTTTAAAACCCATCAATATTGGACACATGACACAGCATCTGTCTAATATTGCAAATAACGCATTGGTTTTAAAATGATATTCAAATAATATTATTTGTATTATATTTATTTATTTTTCATTTTTAATCTTTATCTTTAATTTGGTTAATCTGTACCTGGAAGTCTGAGAAGAGGTGCAGAGCGCATGTGTCACCCGGAAAAGTAATCATTCTATATTACAGACTTCCACAAGAAAAAATAGACAACCAGACTCATGATTGCCATACAGTAAAATATTGTCTTTAAAAACTGATTATTTTTTTAGTTCAATAATCCTTCTAAATGTCGCTACAGTTCAGTGAGCTGTGAACTTAAAAATGTCCATAGGTTCAATAAATATACAGTATGTCTTTATTCAAATATTCACATGAATATTCAAAGCTTTGAACAGAATTGAATTTTGAAAATGAATCCATAAAAGCATTATTACCCTCAATTTTATATTAAATGCATTTAATAATTAGAACACCAAATAAATTAAGTTTTTTAAAGACAATATTGTAGTATAGGGTGAATATTGTACTATAGGGTGAATCATACTGTACATGGATGCAGTTTTCTGAGTCATCTAAGGAAATCTACTACTAAGCTACACAGGGTAAAAATAGTTAACAATTCATATTTGTATAAATAGTAATGTAGAAATAATGATGATAGTGCTCTAATCTGCAATTTTTTTTTTTTAACAAACAGAACCTCTGACATGCAGACATAATGGAACAGAGTATAAGGTAAGCTATTTGTAGCCTTTATGGGGGCAGTTCAATTACAAGTGACATGTCGCTAAATATTATGCAATGTTCATCTGTGCACATACAGTATATGTCTAATGTGGTAGGCATCAACATGACGAGATTTACTGCACACCTCTATAGGGTGCAAGGAAAAACATGCATAGACCCAAATGGTTTATTTTGCCATTATAAACAATATCTTATTTGTAATAATTTCCATATGCACTGTTACAGTGTATGTATTTGTGCGTGTATATATATATATATATATATATATAGATAGATGTATGTATATTGGATATCATATGCCGGTGCATGAGATGCCGGCAGTTGAAATACTGATGCTGGCATCTCGATCTTGAAGAATCCTGACAGAGTCAGGTAAGTACTCTAACCCTCCTTTGGTGGTGCCTAACCCTAACCTCCCACTGGTGGTACATAACCCTAACCTCCCCCCGATGGTGCCTAACCCTAACCCCCCTTTTCTACACCCTAAACCTAACCCTCCCCAGGGGGTGCTTAACCCTAACCTCCCCCCAATGGTGCCTAACTCTAACACACCCTCCCCACAGCCTAACTCTGCCCGGGGGTTGCATAACCCTAAACCACCTGGGGAGGTTCCTAAACCTAACCAACCAACACTGGGCTAATTTAATACTTACCCACAGCCTTATGTTTGGGATGCCTCATGGTCGGGGGCCGGACATCGGTATCCTTATATGTATGCCATTGCGGCACTGGCATTATGCCGGGTGTCAGGATTCCAGCATCGGTATATCAACATCCAGGATCCTGTCTGCCGGCATCTTAAATGTATCCCATAGATATATATATATATATATATATATATATACTGGTATTGGATACTCGGCACTCCTGCTGATGTATGCAAAACTGTCACCGGGTGCCCTCTTTCATGG
The DNA here is from genome assembly GCA_031769625.1 of Taudactylus pleione. NCBI lineage: Eukaryota > Metazoa > Chordata > Amphibia > Anura > Myobatrachidae > Taudactylus > Taudactylus pleione. The sequence goes on from JAUIMM010000250.1 coordinate 4,844,076, forward strand.
ATAAAATACAAACAAGAGGCAATGAGTTGGCAGCACTCACGGTTTTGACAACAGTCAATTAGAAGTCTCTCTCCCCACAAACTGAGTTCAATGTTTCAAATATAATATAATGAAAAATTTATATTTAATTTGAAACATTGAAATATATTATAAGGGCACAGTCGCAGTGGCATAATTTCATCCTAGACGCCTAGAGGCAAGTTATCATTTGGTGCTCCCCCCCCCGAATATGTGAGTATGTTTTTATTAGGCCTATTTACTAAAGTAAATTTGTAGGATATCCCTTCAAAACACCCATTTTGAGATGTGTCTAACTGGCATAAGAAGCTGCAGAGGAGCAGTGACACCACTTAGTAGGGACAGGTTATATAGATAGATGGAAGCAGCAACTGATGGTCTGACACAGTATATCAGCATATGGTTATGGTAGCTTCTCAGGTGCCAAGAAGAGGTGCCATGTATTGAACAGTCATGATGGTACACTCCGGGTACATATTTAAAGACCTAAGTGGGGTGAATATATTGTGGGCAATGGAGGAGGTGCCCCTTCAGTGCTGGCGCCCGGCAGCAGGTGCCTCCATAGTCTACCATAGTTCTGCCCCTGCACAGTCGTACCCTTATATTAAGGCAGAATCTATTAAACTGAATTCTCCCATAGGAAATTCCTGAGATAGGGCATGGTGTTTGAGGGGCTACATCTCAAAAGCTATTGGACATACTGAGCTGAAATTTGGCATGGACGAGTAGAACTGTTGCTTGGTGTTGCATGCTTAATTTCAGGGCACAAAAAAAAATGAGTAAGGGAACAATCTAAAGTTTAACCTGTCAGTTTTTTTTCCACTTTCTGTTTGGTCAAAACTGATACTTTTCTGCTTTAGTCTATGGGGGATTTTTGGGAAGGCATAACTCAGGGTAGAGGATGAATTAGGACTTGGGGTTTGTTTTGTAGCTCTAGTTCCAGTGTAGGACCTATTGGGGTTCAGGTTATTGAGAAAGTTACAGTTTTTAAACTATTAGCCCAGAAATGCCCCATTATACAGTATAGATAGGGAATGTCAACTTGCTGCATATGCTCAGTAGGTGTCTCCTGTAGGGGGTGTACTGTGGTTTCACCTGGGTGCACAAACATGGCCGGCGGTGTGAGCATTAGCGGAGACCTGCTGCTCAAAGGATACCCATGAGGGTCCAATCCCTGCCAGCCATTCTGCAGAGTTTGGTAGCAGTATCAATTTCAAAAATGGTGCCTCAGCTGCAGTTTTTAAATTCAAGATGGCCGCTACAAGCCAATCATGGCTTGTGACATCATCGTCCCACCCTCTCAGCTGGCTTATATAAGCAGCGGCATGGCAGTCCGTTGGCAGGGATGGAGAGTGGAAGACTCCTTAAGAAAGAAGACGGCCGAAGTCCTAGTGGGCGGCAGCCATGCAAAAGAGCTCAAAGGCTGCTGCCCACAAGGAGAAGAGGACACCAGAAGCCATGTGGAGGTGGCAGCCATGAAAAAGAGCTAATCGGCCACCACCCACCAGGTGAAGACACCAGAAGCCCTGGTGGGTTAGCGCCTGCCAGGTGAAGAAGCCGGAGGCCCTGTTGGTTTGGCGCCTGCCCGACAAAGATGCTGGAAGCCCTGGTGTGTCGTGATCACTAGACAAAGATGCCGGAAGCCATTGTGGGTTGGTTCCTGCCAGGTGAAGACTCCAGGAGCCCTGGGTGGGCAGCCTGCATGAAAAAGAGCTTAAAAGCTGCCGTCCCCTGGGTGAAGATGCTGGAAGCCCTGGGGATGCTGCAGCCTTCCCTAGGTGACGATGCCATAGAAGTCCTGGGGGAGGCGTCAGCCATGTAAAAGAGCTTAAAGGCTGCCACCCACCCAGGTGAAGGTGCAGTAAAATAAATTATTAAAACATTCGGTATTTTGCTTATATTTTACTATTTCTTTTACAGGGATACTATAGGTAACAGCGGACCCTTAATGCCCCACTTGCTGGTACTTGTAATTCTCCAAGTACAAGCATGTGGGAGAGGCTTGCTGGGACCTGTAGTTTACCTGCAAAAGACAATGGCCCTCATTCAGAGCCGTACGCTCTGAGCAGAGCGCACGCTCTGAATGAGGGCCGGGCTCCATTTTCATGGAGCGTCCTCCTGGACGCTCGTATAGCTGTGGGTCACCACCCACAGGCTATACGAGCGTGCTTTGTAATGGCCGCGATGGTCGAGAGCATCGTGACCATCGAATTTGCGAGCCGGAGCCTGCGGTTGAGGTTTTCAACTGCAAGCTCCGGAGTGATTTTGGCTCTATCAGAGCCAAAATCACTCCCACTGACATCACTAGTGATGTCAGTGGGCCGGCTTCTGATGGGAGGCGTTCCCGTGGGAACGCCCCCGTCAGGGAGGCACGCCCCCGACACGCCCACCAAAGGGGGCGTGCTGTCAATCAACATTGACAGCACGCCCCCTTTGATCGGACACAACGAGCGAAGGACTTTCCTTTGCTCGTCACGTCTGGCGCATGCGCACGACGGAGCTCCCTCCGTCGTGCGCATGCTCAGTGCCTAACATCGACCCACTTGCGAGCGGACAGCCGCTCGCGAGTGGGTCTGAATCAGGCCCAATATTTTTATTTTTTTCTTTGCACTACTTTACATAGTAATGCTTTGGCCAGGGGATCTAGTGAAAGGTTTCCCCTGTCTGTGGCACTATTCCTCCCCACTAGAAAGGGTCTGATGGTGGCTATGGATAATACAGGAGACCCCCTATGCTTTTTGTCCCCTGTATTTCCAAAACCTACACTGGCTCACTGAACCTAGTGCTGGTTATGCCAAATACAGGGGACCCTTACATCTTTTGTCCCTTGTATTTTCACAACCAGGACTAGCTCTCAAAAGCCCAGTGCTGGGTGTGCTAAATACAGGGGACCCCTATGTAATTTTCCCCCTGAATTTTCACAACAAGGACCTGCTGTGAAAAGCCCAGGGATGGTTGTGCTTTAGGGGACACACATGCCATTTAAAAAAAAAGGCACTTGTTTTCCTTTTTTTTTAACACACATGCATGGACAGATCTCACTGATTCATTCATTTATCTGTGTCTTATTGAGTACGGATTGCACTGATCCATGCATACATCTCTGAATAATTTTTTTTTACACAGATGGACTACATCACGGATCGCACTGATCCATGCATGCAGTCACCTACCTACCTATCTTTAGATCTTGCACAATAGTTCTTATGTCAAAATGTGCTGTTTAAGCACCATATCGTGTCCTGGAGTGTCGGGGAGAGTTCAAGGGAAATCGTTCATGATATCGCATTGTGAGCACATTGTTTTGTGTGTAGGGGCCTTAAGAAGCAATTCAGGGCTGGGATCACCAACACCAGTGAGCCCCTCTGTTCCCCACTGTTGTCCCTGTGCACTGCCCCACTGCTGCCACTGCTCTGCACCTGTGCTGCTGCCCCTGTGCCCTGCCCCACTGCTGCCACTGACCTGCAAGCCTGCAGCCTGCCCCCGCAGCCATCTCTTCCTCTGCAACACCGAAACACCTTCTGTGTGCTGTCCCCTACACCACCCACGCTAGTGTACCATTTTGTTGCCCTTCTCCCCTGCAGGTGGCCCGGTTTGCTGCTCCCATCCCTCATGCTTAATACATTTTAAAAAGCAATGAAATTCCATAGACAAAAAAACTTGCAGTTTCACATGTCCCATTATGGGGCATATTCAATTAGCCGCGATAAGCCGTCTTCGGCAAAAAGTTTTCGCCGGTGACATCATTTTGCCAGGTGAAAACTTATCCCCATTTTCAATTTCAAAGACTTTTCGCCGGTGCACAAAGTCAATGCATTGGAATAGGCGAAAAAGATTTGCCTATGAAAGTTGGCGTAAAATAGTGCAGAATTGGGGTTTTTGGGTGCAAACTTGTGGAAACGACTCTGCACCCTTGGGTCAGCCCCCCAAAGGTAAACTGTGTCAAAAAATTAAGAAAAAAAAACAAAAGAACACCCCAAAAAAGTACTTTCATTTTGGGGGCGAAAAAAAAACAAAGTTGGGGGACAAACTAAAAAACTAGCAAAATAGACTCCAAGGGGTCCCTAAGTATGCCCCAGGTGTTTTTAAGATTGCAGGTGTTTGTGGCAGGTGGACTTTTTAAGTTTTTTAAAACTTCACTTTACCAACTTTAATATATGCTAGCACCCATTTTCATGTACCCCAAATTTGCTGGGACTACTTATTTTCTGCAAAAACAACCTGCTAAATGCTATTCTTCACCACTTCTGCAAAGACGCTTTTTAACAGCTATTGAGATCATTTAAGTACCCCAAATACCTTCAGCAGGCCTATTCAGGGGTATCTAACGTGATCCTCAATGTCAGTGCATCTTTTGGGGGGTGTCAGGCTGATTTCCCCAATTCTGACAGAACTTTTTGCTGGTTTCGAATTCGCTGAGTTCCGTTTTTTGTAATTGAATATGGAGATAAGCGGGGACATGCGCGATACTTTTCCAGCAGAAAAACCAGCGATGTCCGCGAAAAGTCCGTCATGCGAAAAGTACGGGACTTTTCACACCTAATTGAATATGCCCCTAAGGCTTCTTGCACATGATCTGAATTTACACAAAACCTACTGACTTTCACATTTTCAGGGGACTACCGGAGTCCTGAAAGCATAGATTGAGCTCCTGTAATCCATCCACCTCCTGTTAAAATTAGCAGGACAGGGAGCATAATGCTGTGAATAGCTGGTCCATCAGAAAGGCAGAATCACAATGACGCCTCTTCATAGACCTACGATTCACAGCATCATCCTGCAAGAGAGCAGGGCCTAATGACTTAAAGCACCTGGCCATGTCCCTTTAGTGATCAGCTGCATCTCCACTCCAGGCACTCTTTCACAGCGGAGAAAAAAAAAAGTTAGACATGTATGATTTATCAATGTCTGGTTTGTATTGCTTCATAATTGATCAGATATTATTCATGATCAGATCATTCAAGCTAAATTATGTTGGATTTGTGATGCAACATTTGAGGCCGGGGACAGAGAAAGAACTACATACACTTGAACAAGGATTTATAGCAGGAAATAATAGTCACTATTGTTATGGAGTAAAAAAAGACACATGAATCCTGTTCTTAATCAGATAGTCGTGACCTATTATATAGCACTTTGTAGTATTTGCACTACCTTATACTGTTTAATAAATACTTACAATACTTATTATAAAGGAAAAACATATGTAGTGGTGTATAATAGGTCAAATCAACCTCTGGGATTAGAGGTGTGCCTATAATATAGCAATGTAAGGCTGATGCCCAAGGCAGCAGGTTGTGAGGTGAAGAAAAATGTGGTGAATTATTTTACAAAATGTAAATTTTCTTGCTGCAAATGTTCAAACGGTATGTATGTAGTTAAAAATCCTGTCGGTCAGAATGGCGACGCCAGAATCCTGACACCAGTCAAAATCCCGGCGCCGGCATCCCAACAGTAAGTAGTGGGATTAGGGTAAGAGGGGTTTGGCTAGGCAATAGGGGGAGGATTAGGATGCAGGGAGGGAGGGTTAGGTTTAGGGGGAGGGTTAGGATACTTACCTGCAGCTGTCAATATCCTAACCCTGTCGGGATTCTGACCGCTGGGATCCCGTACCCAACTCATCCAAATTAGTGTTTTACCCTTGTTAGCAGATATAACAACAAATACATTGTCAATATGGGCCTTTTTTGTGTGTATTATTTATGATCGCTTGTGAGAAAGATCAGAAACTATTCCACTTTGGTTGGTTTCCCAGGCAATAGAATGATATTCACACCCCTGGGAACAGTACAATTATATTAAGCATACCTGTACAAAGAAATCCATATAATTTTAATAACATACTTCCCTACTTTTCATACATTCACTGAGGTACACAGGACTCGATGACACCATTTGCATAATCACAGCATGTCCATGTCCACATTGCAGGCAGATAAGAGCCCCTGCAGAAATATTACTGTCTCCCTCGAAAGTTCAGAAGTTCTACCCATAATTTGAAAGTCTCCTGAGCAATCCTTGAAGAGTATGCAGCTATATATTAAACTAGTTTGTTATTTCCAAACCTGCAAATTAATTTTTCAATGAGATATCACTAAAAAATGTTTCTGTGATAGATTCATGCCACCTTACTAAATCTTGTTCTTCTAATGTTCTAGATAAATGACTCCTTCAGAGATCCAGATAATCCCTGTATGGTTTATACTTGTGATGTGACTGGTATGACAGCATGGGCTGACACATGTCCACAACAGAAGTACTGCACAAAGGTAACATGTGGCACAATCTTATTGTATCTACCATAAATCACACTGACACGTATTGAAATCCATCCAATAGAAGTAGGAACAGCATGAAAATAATATAAACACCAATATTTTTGCTAAATCATATAGAAGACGGTTATATAATCACCATACATTAATATTTTCAAGCTTGAGGTTGATAAATGTTCTATACGTTATACAGTACTGACATAATTGAAAATGTTTAATTTTGATAAAGCATTTGGCAACATTTAAGATCAATAAAATCCATGTTTACACTGAAGGTAATTTAGGAAAAGTACACACAAAATTTCTCTAACCTCCTTCTCCTCTTTTGCTTCCTGATCTCCCTCCTTGTCCTATGTGTGGTGAGAAGTGTGTTTACCCATAGATTCCCATTGAGTTTTTCAATCTTACCCTCTCCTAGACCTAACTCCTAGGGGTATATTTATTAAAGTGCAGGTTTTTAGAAGTGGAGGGTTTTGCCCATAGCAACCAATCAGATTCGACTTATCATTTATCTAGCACCTTCTAGAGGTTAATAGCTAGAATCTGATTGGTTGATATGGGCAACATCTCCACTTCTATAAACTCAGACTTTAGTATATATACCCCTAGTGACTTCCTACTCACTCAGTTTACCTGAATAAACTGGAAACTGTCTCTATTTGTTAAATTAATTCTGTCTTTAAAGCAGGTGGAAACACGTTTCTGCATGTTTAAGATACACTTAAGTTTTACACAGAAAAATATGGTAATTAATGCAAACATTTGCAATGATGCTGAGTTGAGTTTACGTCTGTTTGCATAGCATATTCTGCATATTTTTGCACTGCAAGCATATATATAGCTGCACCCATTTCAGTTTCATCTGCATATATGAATAATGGGGCTCAACTAGACTCACAAGAGTAATGTACAGTGAATGCGTGTTGACATAATTGTAGGTTATGCAGAGATGGCCAGAAGCATAAATGCACTGTTTTCAGACTTTTTTTGCACTAAGGTTAGGGCTGGCACCAAAGTACACCCATGGTAATTCTAGGAATAAGCCAAACATACAGATAGGGTTGGGAGAATGAATATACGCATTTAGTTCTGTGCACACAATAGTAAAGCAATTATGGCCGACTTGTGTTCAATTCTGTAATAGGATCTAAATGTCTATTCAAAATAAAATCTTGTTCATATCCTCATTACTTTCTGCTTACATTTGTCTTTTTAGGATAGAAGAACATATGATGAATTTGGATGCTGCTATACTTGTAAGTGCAGCTATGCATTGATACTGTATGTATAAAAACAAACTCTCCAGGATGAACATGACTTGTACAAATATGTTTGTGTGATAGATAGAGAGGAGATAGGAAAGGCGCTGTCAAAGCAGCTAGTTCGAAAGGGGTATGTCAAACCCCAGTAAGCACAAAAGGGAAAGAAGAAAGGATCGAACAGCGCTGGTAATAATGGCAGTATAGAAACTGATCTAACACTAATTAGCTCCAAATCTAGTGGAGCAACATCTAAATATAAATGACAGATAATAAATAAAAATGGTTCCCTGAATTATATTCAATACGGCTTGGTTCAGAATTCAGAACATTTAATAATAGAATTGTTTAAAATATATAATGATAACAATCACACATGGAGTAAAAAGCAACAGCACATAGAGTAATAATATTCCAGCGTATAAGGTGCATGTGTGGACTCAAATCATAGGAGTCTCGAGTCCATATAGTTCAATGGTATTGTAGAAATCAAATAAAATGTCACAATGTCACAAGAAAAAAGCAACCCACATGGAAAGAAATGGAGTATATTGAGGCAATCCGGACAATTATCCAGCAGTTGTCAGTATATTACCAGCCCGCGGAGATGATCCAGTTAGTGGCTGGTCCAGTTAGCCAGCGGGGGCCGCCACTCAATGGCAGATGGTGAAAATGTATAGTGCTGGTCCGGAACTTCCCGAGTGTGTCTCCAAATCAGTCCTGGTACTCTGGGGTGCTGTAAGTCCTGCGGTGCTAAACGCGTTTCATTGTGGAACCCCCCACAACTTCGTCAGTAGCTCATTTGAGCTACTGACAAAGTTGTGGGGGGTTCCACAATGAAACGCATTTAGCACCCCAGGACTTACAGCACCCCAGAGTACCGGGACTGATTTGGAGACACACTCGGGAAGTTCCGGACCAGCACTATACATTTTCACCATCTGCCATTGAGTGGCGGCCCCCGCTGGCTAACTGGACCAGCCACTAACTGGATCATCTCCGCGGGCTGGTAATATACTGACAACTGCTGGATAATTGTCCGGATTGCCTCAATATACTCCATTTCTTTCCATGTGGGTTGCTTTTTTCTTGTGACATTGTGACATTTTATTTGATTTCTACAATACCATTGAACTATATGGACTCGAGACTCCTATGATTTGAGTCCACACATGCACCTTATACGCTGGAATATTATTACTCTATGTGCTGTTGCTTTTTACTCCATGTGTGATTGTTATCATTATATATTTTAAACAATTCTATTATTAAATGTTCTGAATTCTGAACCAAGCCGTATTGAATATAATTCAGGGAACCATTTTTATTTATTATCTGTCATTTATATTTAGATGTTGCTCCACTAGATTTGGAGCTAATTAGTGTTAGATCAGTTTCTATACTGCCATTATTACCAGCGCTGTTCGATCCTTTCTTCTTTATAAATATGTTTGTGTTAGGACACAAATATGAAGCTGGCTACACATTCAAGACAGGAGAACTATGATTCTAAAAATAAAATTTGCCACCCAATCTTGTGGCAGATAAAATCAGGGCCATAACTAGGGTGGTGCGACGCGCCACCACACAGGGCACCGCAGGGCATGGAGCGCTGTTTGGGCCTGTCAATTTTCTGTTTATAATCAGTCTCACTTGTAGCTTCCTCTATTTTATCCCTGTAATCTCCTGGCCACCCCTATCTCCTCTTTCGCTGACTTCACCCTCCATCTGGCCACCTCCCCAAGCACTTTCAGTCACATCCTCTTTTATTTAACACACACATTTAAATATGCTGCCATACCTGGGACTCAAACCTATCACCCCTCACCTGGCAGTCAGACATCTTACACATGGAGCTATCTGTCCCATAATTTCTGAAGGCAGCCATTTCCAACCCAGGTGTTACTAGCACTCCCCAAGTACCCTTGCCGGTGAGTTCAGCTCCTGGCTCAGAGTACACACATGGATCTCCCTGCCGCTGATATTTGCTGCATATACACTACAGGCATAGCTCTTTCTATACCTTCAGTCAGTGATCTACACTGCTGTCTCCAGGCTGTTGTGATGGACAAATCCTGCTGTAGCTGCAGCTTCACCAGCACTCTCCTACATCTAGAGCTGGTGAATTGTACTGCACAATTATTGGGTATCTTCACTACAGCTATTGGGTTGACACTGTTTTTGGCAGTGACACCTGGATAACAGTGGTACAATGAGATCAGTACCCTTTATCATTGTATGAGGCAAATCAGATGTCTCTGTTTGAAAAATGCTTTTTCTGAGCCCAGGGCACCAAAAAGTCTAGTTACGGCACTGGCATGGATTAAGTAGGAGTGAAGTAGGTGATCCTTTTTTGTTTTTCTAAAGTAATTAAAACTAAGGGCCTGATTCAGACCCACTCGCGAGCGGCTGTCCGCTCGCAAGTGGGTCGATGTTATGCACTGAGCATGCGCACGATGGAGGGAGCTCCGTCGTGCGCATGCGCCAGACGTGACGAGCGAAGGAAAGTCCTTCGCTCGTTGTGTCCGATCAAAGGGGGCGTGCTGTCAATGTTGATTGACAGCACGCCCCCTTTGGTGGGCGTGCCGGGGGCGTGCCTCCCTGACGGGGGCGTTCCCACGGGAACGCCTCCCGTCAGAAGCCGGCCCACTGACATCACTAGTGATGTCAGTGGGAGTGATTTTGGCTCTGATAGAGCCCAAATCACTCCGGAGCTTGCGGTTGAAAACCTCAACCGCAGGCTCCGGCTCGCAATTTCGATGGTCGCGATGGTCTAGACCATCGCGGCCATCAAAAAGCACGCTCGTATAGCCTGTGGGTGGTGACCCACAGCTATATGAGCGTCCAGGAGGACGCTCCATGAAAATGGAGCCCGGCCCTCATTCAGAGCGTGCGCTCTGCTCAGAGCGTACGGCTCTGAATGAGGGCCTAAATTACTATATTGATATTAAAAGCTAAGTATATTTCCCTCCTGCTACTTCTGAGATGTACCTGGTATAACTCATATGAATCATTTAGTAAAATATTCTTAACTTTATTATAAAAGACAGAGTAGTCCATTACTTACTAATTTTAGACCATTTGTTGATCATTGTGGTAAATAATCATTTTCACAAGCAGTGAAAAATATTAAAAAGTATAAAGTACAACTAAACCAAAATTTTACACATTCATATCTGAAGCATTAAGGCAAAATACATGAAGGCTTGCTTAAAAAAAACTGCAGAAACTGGTTGCACAATATATGTAGCATGTACAATATCTTCTTCATCATGCCACATGGTAAGTACAGTAAATTCAATACTGTATGTAGAGGATGTGCTGTATGGGCTTCCTTATCTCAGTGGCCTGTGTGTACAGCAAACATTGCAGCCATTATCAGTATGCCAATGGCTCTACTTCACAGTATATGGAAATTACCCTTTACCTAACCATTCATAGTATTACAAAACCAGCAATAGCATACAAACAATGAGTGCAGCATGTGTCTCCTCCATTGGACAATCTGTGCTGACATGCATTACGGTTGGAGTACCAGAGAGCATGAAATTACATTTATATATACCTGCATAGAGCTATCAATTGTTAACAGTGAAAAGTGCACTAGGTGGTAAACATGAAGTGATTTCTTCAAAATGTGAGTGAGGAGGAGCAAGTCAGGTTGGTGTTGTCGGTTAAGATGACCTTTTAGATCAGGGATAGGGAACCTGTTTTCTGCGGAGGGCCATTTTGATATATATAACATTATTTGCGGGCCCGGTGCAGGCCATGCTCCCTCCAAGTGATGTCACAAGGGACGGGGCCACAATCACCGATGACTACAGCAATGCCCGGAGCATCCTGAGGATGCTCCGGGGAGCTGTAAGGGCAGTGGTGTGACCATCTGAAGCATCCTAAGGATGCTCCTGGTGGCAATGCTGTGTAGATTCTGGCTGCAGGGTGCCATTCTAGGCACCCTGCTAGCCAGATGAGGCTAGCAGAAAAAAGGCTCAGAGGGTCACACCAAATGATTCCGCGGGCCTTATATGGCCCCTGGGCTTGAGGTTCCCCATCCCTGTTTTAGATGAATGATGGATTGAGCAAAGCAATTCTGTGTTTAAATATTTGTATTATTTACTTTAGTATACATAACATATTCATCTTGAATAAAATACTTTCCATATATATTACATAAATTAATCATTTTACAACCATATCTTGTTACAAAATACTACTACTACCACAAGGAGGTATGACAATATTATTATTATTTTAGATATTCTTCTTCCTACTCATCATCCATTATATCTATTTGTGTTCTCTATATACCTTCACATTCGTCCATAAATATTCATTCCCCACATATCCTACCATTCACCTCTCTCTAACATCCCTTACCCAAAATGCCCTTATCATATTGTCTGTTCACACTCTCCTAAATTCTATGGACTGAATACCAATTGGTAGATTAAAAAAAACTCAATTGTTTCTGTGTGGGTACATTTAAAGTCTAAATAAATGGGCCCCATTTGTTATAAAACCTCTACTCCTATCTCCAAATCTGTACATGTGGCTTGCCTCTCTATGTAAATTGTCTGCATTATATCTAATATGACTGTTCGATCAAAAGAGACATCCTTTCAATCCATTTACTGAGAATCGCTTTTCTTGCTATTGTCACTATTACTGTCAATATGGGCACTCCATGTTCAAACTTTGCCCACATCAATGCCATGGGGTCTAACGTAATCTTAATCTTAAATGTTCTATTTAGAAAGGATATCAACTTATAAAGCAATTCTAATGTGTTGCCGGTGATGAGAGACCTATTAATAATTCCAAAATGGTAAAAACTGAGTTTTCATAGAAGGAGTTGAGATTACATGCAGTAAACCCAGCATAACAAAGTAATTTCACAAAGAAATTATTTATTTTGGGGAAATTGTAGATTTTGTTTGAAATGGAACAAAGCATTTCACTTTACAGGATCTGTCCCAAATGTGAAAATGTGAAATAAGATTGATGTTGGCAGGTGCTCTTTTAGCAGAGTTGATCAAAAAATATTTAAGGATCCAAAGAAATGTAGACAATGAAGATACTATCAGGAGCACAGTTTTAATTTCCACTCAAAGTCTAAGGGGTATATTTACTAAAGTGTGGTTTTTAAAAGTGGAGTTGTTGCCCATAGCAACCAATCAGATTCTAGCTATTATCTTCTAGAAGGTGTTAGATAGATGTCAGTGAATGGGTCAGCATAAGCAGGAGATTGTCCATATATAGGGCCTTCCATTTGAGTGGATGCAGCTCCTTATATGCCCGCAAATGCACAGAAGTTAATTAATTAATTTTGAGCATCTCCAGTTGATTGTCAGGAACTGTATGGGAAGTTCCTTGGGAGAAGACAAAAGCCAGGGGGTTAGGGCGGCTAGGGAACAACAAAGTGAGTGACAATACTAGGTCTCCCTATTGCGGCAAAACAGAGGTGCAGAGTCTAACTTACTTGGTGGTGTTCCCCGGTGACCCCCGCAGTTGGGATATGGGATATGGGTTTTGCTGCACCAAGTGAGCAGGCTGTGGCCCTCTGGATAGGTGCCTGGGAGTGGTAGGAAGACCGCTAACTATATTTATGAGACTTAACACTGGAAACACTAGGAATGTAATAGCACAAAGAAACACTAGAGGCCAGTGTAAGAACTGAATACTTGAACACAGGAGTTCAATGTATGAAATGAATACTTGAACACAGGAGATCAGTGTATGAACTGAATACTTGAACACTGGAGATCAGCATATGAGCTGAATACTTGAACCATGGAGATTAGCAAATGAGCTGAATACTTGAACACTGGAGATCAGCGTATGTACTGGGAATTGACACCACAGTAACACAGAGAGGCAGCAGGGGAACCAAACAGCACAATAATAACAACACAAGAGCTGTAAAGTAAAAATCTGGAGTTCAGTGAGAGAACTGAAATGACAAACTGGAAAGTCAGCATGGGAGCTGATATAAATAACACTAGTTGACAACAAGAAGGCTGAAGCAACACATTGAGGACTTAACATGGAGAAAAACTTGTCAGTATCACAGTCACTGGAACAGCGAAGTTGAACAGCAGTTTCCTATTCCTGGAGTCAGACTTAAATACCCCTAGATGGTTGGTCATTGGATCAGGAGATCAGCTGAGAGACCGCAGGGTTGCCATTGGAGGAAACTGATCAGGAGACATAGACCAACATGGCTGCGCCCATGCCCGCTACCACTGGAACCAGGATACACACATGGAAGCCCTAGCAGACCACAGGGAGCATATTCAGTCACCACTCACTTCCACTCCCAGCAACTGAACACCTAAACCCAAGGACGCCAGCGCAGAGGTGAGTAGCAGCTGATCCCAGGCCACAACCTGACATTGCATCAGAGATAGACGAATATTGGTCGGATCTCTCTTTGCATGAAATGGGCAATTCAGACCAGCAGCTGCTGCAGTTGCACTCAAGAGATCAGTCTTGTGTGAATGTCATGGGCATGTAGCTAGATTTCTGTGCTACTCTGAGAAAGAGATGGGAAGCCTGTTTCTGAAGGATCTCTTATATACAGCATGCGCCAGGGGCAAGTTCCGATAATGATGATCATGGTTATGGCTGTGGACAGAAAAATAGTGGCCGGTGCAGCTTCATGCTTGTAGCATTACCAGTGTGGCTTGTAATATTAGCAGAAGATAGTAATTCTGGCACCAGCAGCATCACACAATACAGTCACTTAACATCCAACATAGAATGAGGCCCATAATGTGGTATTGAACTCCCCAGGATCCATCTCAATTGCCAAAATACTGTTATTAAATTTAATTCCAGCTAAATCAGTCTCTGATTTAGCTGGAATTAAAAAACTACTGAAAAACTACTCCCTTCAATTAGCATATTTTTCGTATGCAGATTGCATTTCCCATAATTGTAATGGGAAATGCAATTTGCCTGAGATTTACTAAAAATCATTTGAAAAATAAATACTGGTTCCTTGACTTTTGCTCTATTTTGACAGGCAGAGCAGAGCTGGGAGCTTTCCCCAGTGATCAGCTTCATAGTCTAAGTAGGGGAGGCAGATGTGGATCAGCGGTGGCCAGCAGTGGCAGAGCAGGAAGGGGTAATCAGCGGTAAGGAGGACAGTGGAAATGTTTAGAAGAGAGGCAAGGGTAGGGGAGGGAGCAGTGGTGGTGGTGGCAACAGTGGGGTGTCAACAGCCAGGGGTCAAAGGCAGGCTTAGCAGGAGCAGGGAGCCGGGCTGCAGAACCAAAGAGCTAGGGAAGACAGGCAACAGCAGTGGGACGCATGCACAGACACATTCTCTCTGTATTTTTTTTTTAAAGTACAATGAGAAGTGCGTAGAGGGGAATAGCATGGACATAACTTTACTGCAATTTCTGTCCCTGAAAGGGATTTTTTACACATTCATGTGATATTTCCTGAATTCACAATGCAAATTTAGGCTAAAATATCTCACTACAAATGCATTTGAAATGTGGATTGTAGTAAATAGGGGCCTAGATCTTTTAAAAGAGCAGGAATTAGTTGAAGCATAATTTAGGGTCTTGCCCTGCCTCAACAATAACTATAATTTGGTCTCATGTTGAGGTCATATCATATTGTACCCCATTTATCAGAGTAATGAACATGACAGAAAAGGAGCTAATAAATTAAAATGTTTATTATTAATTATTATTATTATTATTGTTCTATGCCGTAAATGCATCCAAGTTACATGCTGAGGAGAATTTTAGACTTGACATATCATGATACTTTCCTCAGTAGAGATTTCCATTAAGTCAAATGAATGGAATTCCTATGATTTTCTATAGGCGGTAAACATTCCTTGTTTGCTTTTGAAGGATTAGATGAGCCTGGGTGCTCCCAGAGTGGCTAAACTCTCTCTGTGGTCCATTGTTTGGGCAGATACAAAGCTGTAAGTCATATGGGCCTATTTATCATCACTTAATTTTTACAAAAGCAGGTGAAAATTAAAATTTTCACCTGCAATTGTAAAAATTAAGTGTTCGGGCCATTCATTGAGAAGGTAAAGCAGGAGATATCACAGATATCTCCTGCTTACCTTCCTCTTGCGGAATGGCCCACTGTCCCCATACACTAGTATGGGGACAGAATTCATCAAGCTCCGTAAATATAATTTATTTGGAGCTTGATTGCAGTAGCATTCACCATCTTCAGATGGCATTTGCTCCGCCACCTGCTCCTTCCCTATGGGAAGGAGTCCTGGGACATGAAGAAGGATCCTTTTGGATCCCTCCGTCCCTGTCCGGCTCCTTCTGCCGGACGTCGGAGCTTTTGTGCGCATGCATGACCTGTAGTTCATGCATGTGCACTGCTCTTGTGAGAAGTGAAAGGATTCACTGCTCTGGAAGGGGCAGTGAAGCCGCTCATTGGGACAACTGATTTTTGGTTCAGCTGTCTCAGTGCCGGAGCAATGATGACTTGCTCTGGTGTCCATGACGAGTCAGTGTGTTAATTATCAGGGTCTCGCCTTGCTCTAATTGAGCTGCCCACCCTCCAGTGTGTACTGAGAAAGAATTTTTGGCACAGACGGGAACCTTGTCAGCAATCGACGTAGGAGGCTACTTCCTCAAAATGTGGAAAAAATGATGTTCATCAAATGAGCTACAAATTCCACAAGGAAAACCTTTACTGCCAATTACGTCCAAAAAATACAGAGGCACTTGTAATGGTGGATTTCAGTGGGGACAAATTAATATTGTTTGAAGATATACACACTGATGAGGGTGAGGAATTGGATATTGATGGCGACAACATCTTGCCTCTGTAGAGCCAGTTTGTGTACATAGAGATCATTGCTAGCAATGTCACCTGTCCATTGGTAACTTGTTTTGTGGGGGCCAAAACAACCCAATCACTTCAGCCACAAGTGGCAGTCCCTGTCGCTGAATTTATTTGTTTGTTAAACTGTACATGTCCTGTTTAATCTATACAATATAAGGGTGGATGAGAGGGCCCAAGGATAGTTCCATCTTGTACCTCTTTTCTTTGCATTATGCAGTGTTTGGAGCATTGCTGACTGTCTTTTTGCATCGACAACAAACATTATTATAGTTTATAAAACCTCCATCCTTTCTGCCACTGCAGTGCCACTCTTGTTTCCTAGATGTGCTATGTTGGAAGTTGCACTGCCACAGCTGCTGAAATCTTCTACATATGGTTGATAACTTCCAAAAATGTCCAGAAATTGTTATGGCCACAGACATCATTTTTTTTTTAAATTCTGAACCACCAAGTTGATTGGGTGGGCAAATCATGTTAGATTTTCAAATTTACACAGTTTTTATTAATTGCTCCTTCCAACCCCAATCTGTTGCCCTAGGACTTTGGTGAATTGATAGTCCATTATAATTAACAGTTCAGCTCAATAAATGCCTGCCTGCTTTGTATGTACTGTAGGTTACTCTAAGCGGAATAACTGGATAATGTTGGGTGTCATGCGAGAGACCAGAACTATGAACAGCAGCACAGAGCATCTTCCTGCCAGGATGTGTGCAATAAAATGCAAATACATTTAATATAAAAATAGTTGTGTATATTGGTCATATACATACATATTTAAATGTACATACCATGCATAAATCAGGCTGAGGCACTTCACCTGTTGTTGACAAACACATTCCAGCAGGCCTGGAAAACAGCACAGATGCTGTAGTTCAGCCATAGAGCCACAGGCTGCTTTCCTCTGATTTAAACAGCAAGTCTTGGTGCCATTATCCCCAGCAACCTCCCTGTGCACAAAGTAAACATCTGTTTACAGTGTGTACTATTTAGCAACTCCACAAGCAAGGCCACTGCATTTCTATTAGATGTATAAAAAATATACAGCATATATGGGCTAAATCAATATTCAATCAGGAAGTGGCACAAAATGGCTGCCCTCACTGTGTGTTAGCGACAGGTGCTCTTTAGATGTCACTCAGGTGGTCAGGTTTTAGGTGGTTGGTTCACATAGCATTGGACACAAGTGGGCTGCTTCCATATATGCCCCAAGCATCTCTGTGTGATGGTGCAGACACTGCAAAAATATATTCTGACAAACTCTCCATGCTCGAATAGTGAACCTTCTCCAATTAAAAGATGTCTTTCAGGTACTGAAGAACTTGATCCTACATTGATCCTCCCTCATAAATTTTCTTCAGAATCAAAAAATGTAAATAAATGTACAAAATAATCAATCCTTCCTTCCTTTCCCTGCCTTCAACTACTTCATAAACATACTCCATATATCTCAGGCCTCTGATCAAGTTTTTGATCAATGAAAACATTCTTACTTTCTATAAGGGGTCAAATAGTTTATTAAACTGCCATCCTGTCTGCCTGTTACAGTCTCCCAGGACCCACTATGTAAACCCCCAGAACCACAAGGCAAGCCAATAACAGCCACCCACTGTTCCCTTAGAACTCAATACATTCACTGGTACTTAGGTGGCCATCTGGACTTAAACTCGAAGTAGTAGCAGTTTACACAGATATCCTAGGAAGACAAGGGTATACGTGACACCTACAAGAGGAGTGACAGAAGAACAGAATCTGCTGGTTAAGGCTCTGGAGTGGCTGAAGAATCAGGAAATGGCTTATAAGAGCCTGAGTGCATCTAATGTTGCAAAGCGGCTTTGTCTGGCATGATGCGGCTGGTACAGTTGATGGTATTGATGTGGCACAGAGTGACCGTAGTGCAGCTAAGTAAACTGGGATGCAGCTGGTATGGCTGGTGGTAATTGATGTGGCCTGGAGTAACCATGGTGTGACTAAGTTTAGCCGTGATGCAGCTGGTATGGCTGTTGGTAATTGATGCAGCCTGGAGTGACCGTGGTGCAGCTAAGTTAGCTGTGATGTGGCTGGTAAAGTCGGTGGTATTGAGGTGGCCTGGAGTGAATGTAGTGTGGCTAAGTTAGCCGTGATGTGGTAGGTACCACCGGTGGTATTGACGCAGCCTGGAGTGACCATGGTGTGGCTAAGTTAGCCATGATGCGGCTGATACCACTGGTGGTATTGATGCTGCCTGGAATGACCGTGGTGCGGCTAAGTTAGCCATGATGCAACTGATACAGCCAGTGGTAGTGATGTGACCTGGAGTTAACTCGGTGAAGAACAACAATGCAGAGACAGAATCCACACAGCAGGAACCGGAAGGCACGTTTGAAGGCATTATAGCTGGCAAGGCTGTAAGGATGCTGCTAGGCATAAAAAAGGTGAGGAACCAATCAGAACCATGAACATTCATCCTGTGTTCCCAATAATGCGTGATGTCATCCGGCATCCAGATCGCCTAGCAACAGTTGATACAGTTCCCACATGGCAGGTGGAAATAGTAGGAGAGATCACTGAAATGTTGAACAAATCTCTCTGGCAACTTGTAACAGTACTCCCCCTTGACAAGGGTCTAAGGAACCCCAGAACCTGGTTTGTTGAAAAAGTCTTCAAAAAACATTTTCTTCAACCTAGGAGCGTGCAAATAGTTTTCCAGAACCCAAGACCGTTCCTCTGGACCGTATCCTTTCCAATGGACCAAGAACTGCAAGTGTCTTTGTGAGAACCTGGAATCTAGAATCTTCTCCACCACAAATTCTTGTTGACCCTGAACAACAACTGGAGAATGTCTAACTGGACACCCGGACTTAAATTTCGAGGAAGAGAAGACAGGTTTTAATACAGAACAATAAAAGGTGTTGTTAATATGAAGAGAATTGGGCAGGTTAAGCTGGAAGGTGACATGATTAACCTGAGAAAAAAGCCGGAAAGGACCAATAAACTTGGGACCCACTTTCTGTGTTGGTTGGCAAAGTCTGATGTTCTTCGTAGCAAGCCAAACCAAATATCCCACCTTGAATTTATATGGCTTCTGGTGTTTGTCTGCAATAGTTTTGGAGCGAATTGAGGCTCTATGGAGACAATAGTGTACCTTGCTTAAAATGCAGTGTAGCTGAGAGACTGAAGATAGAGATGCAGACCCCTTGGTATTGGGTTCAAAGGAAATTACTCTGGGATGCAGTCCAGTTACATAGAAGAATGAAGAAACTGAGGAAGCAGAATTACACAAATTATTAAAAGCAAGCTCTGCCAGAGGCAGATTTGTAACCCAATTATTATGACATTTGGAAATGTAACAACAGAGATACTGTTCAATGACTGATAGGCACACTCCGTCTGGCCGTTGGACTGAGGGTAATAACCAGAGGAGAGACTGAGGCTAATTCCTAATGAAGAACAGAAATCCTTCCAAAATTGGGCAATAAACTGTCCCCCGGTTGGATTCAATATCTGAAGGTAACCCATTGAGATGAAAATATGCTGGAGTAGAAAGTTCTTTGGCAGAGGGAAGTTTGAGCAGAGGACTAAAATGTGGCATTTTACTAAAGCAATCCACTACAGTCCAGATTACAGAACATCAAGAAGAAGTAGGGAGATCAACAATAAAATCCATAGCAAAGTGTGTCCAAGGCCAACTGGATATGGATAAGGGTAGAAGGAGAACAGAAGGAGCTATATGAGGAGTTTTATTCTGAGCACAAATGTCACAAGCAAGAATGATCTCAGGGATGTCTTGCACCAATGAAGGCCACCATACTGAATGGGAGAGTAATTCCATAGTGTCACAACCAGAGCGTCCTTACCTACTGGCTCGCAGTCTCTGCCTGTGTGAGTGCTCTGGCACGAGGGGTGCTGGTTCCTGGAGGTTGGCGCGAGGTGCGCAAGGAGGTCCCAGGGTAACAGGCCATGCTGGTACAGGTAAGACTGGCAGCTTCTTCATGCTGCAGACTGCTGGACGCCACCATCTTGGTTTTGGGCATGTAACCTGAATGGGCCAATCAGGTTGGAGCTCTACATGTGACTCTCGCCAGCCTATCTTGCACCTTCCCATGGTACTTAAGGGTGTTCAGCACACCCTCTACTTGCCAGTGCAACATGTTCTCAGCCTTGCTGTGTGAGAGTTCTCTGTGCTCCCTAGCCTTGGTATATTGCAGTCTCAGCAGTGTCTCATATGCTTCCTGTCAGCATTCCAGGCAGTTCCCAGGATTCCTGCACCAGCTATACCCCGTGTCTCACCCTCCACTTGTTACTGACCAGCCGCATGCACTCAGAACCCACTGCAGTTTACAGACCTCTGATCCTCAGTATAGCTCCATTGGAATTTCTTCTTTGTCAGTTCATTACCAAGCACCTGTTTCTCTGCCTCACATCAATTGGATTCAGTCATTACCAGACACCTGCTTCTCTGCTTCACATCTATTGGATTTGTTTTATTATCTGAAACTTGTTTTGCAGTTCCCCAGCAATTAAACATTTATCCTCAGATCACCCAAGGACTTGCGTTACAGTTTTTATATATTTGTTTAATTCCATGAATCTAAATACTCCCATTACACCAGCTGCCTTTCAGTTTAACAAGACCATTCCTGCTTCAACTCCTGATTCCATCCTGGGTCCAAAAACTCCCCAGGTCCTGACAGTTTGCACTGACCTAATGGATTTGGCCACTGGACCGGAGTACAGAACGGATTTGTTACAAGGTATCCCCAATCGGCTAGAAGGCCAGGAGGCTATGCAATGGCAAATTGCACAATTTCTCCAGAGATGGCTCACCGGCAAGACACCTTGCAGGCCTCTCTGGTCACAGCTGGTACCCCAGCAGTTGCCACCCAGTCCACACCGATTGTCCCTACTCCCTGTGCTCCACCCCGTCTGCATGTACCTATGCCCAGTAAATTTGATGGCAACCCCCAAGGTGTGTCGGGGGTTTCTCAACCAGTGCAACATGCACTTTACCCTTCAACCCTCTACTTCCCTACTCTGAAAACCAAAGAGGCCTATATTGTGTCCCTGCTATCTGGAATGGCATTGGAGTTGGGCCCTGATTCAGAGCCGGACACTCTGACAGAGCGCTTGCTCTGAATCAGGGCATCTTTTTTTTTCTGGAGCGGCCTCCTGGCCACTCACATTGCTTTGGGTTGCCACCCACAGCTAATGCGAGCGGCCAGGATGATAGTCGCGATGGTCAAGACCATTGCGACCATCGGGCTTGCGATGAGACCTTTGTGGTAGGGTCTCATGGCCGCAAGCCCCAGAGAGCTTTTGGCTCAAACAGAGCTGAAAGCTCTCCCACTGACGTCACTTGTGATGTCAGTGGGGCCGCCCCCAAATGGTAGGCATTACCATGGGAACGCCTCCGTCTGGGCAGCCACCCCCCCGACCTGCCCACCAAAGGGGGCGTGCTGTCACTCAACATCGACAGCATGCCCCCTTTGGTACGAGACCCAGAGCGACAGATTGCCCATCGCTATCCGGGTTTTGCGCATGTGCACGATGGAGCCGGCTCCATCGTGCCCATGCGCTCTGGGCCACCATTGACTCAGTTGCGAGTGCTCAGCGCTTGTGACCGGGTCTGAATCAGGCCCCTGGTTTCCCCCGCACTGGGAGAGATCAGATCCTCTACTGGATGATTATTCTCACTTTTTGACAGCATTTAGGAGGATTTTTGACGAACCTGGAAGGTCGACTTCGGCATCGTCTGAAATTATGCGCCTCAGACAAGGGATTTGTCTAGTCAGTCAGTATGTTATCCAATGTCAGACCTTAGCTTCAGAGTTAAAATGGAATGAGGAAGCCCTAACATCGACTTTCTGGAGTGGCCTCTCTGATCGTTTGAAGGATGATCTAGTCATCCCGGACCGCCCTACTAACCTCAATGACCTCATTTCTCTGTGCAACAAGGTGGACCTCCGCTTCAGTGAATGACAGGCCAAGAAGAATAGGCCTGATCACCTCTGGTTCCATCCTACTAATTCCCCCATTTCTGCTACTCCTGGAACAGACATCACAAGCTCCCGCTCCTAACCAGTTCCAGGGACATTCGGTTGGGAGTAGTGCTTCCATCCTCAGGAAATATTTAGTCTGCTCTACTCATAGCCCTAGACTTGAAGCAAGGACTTGTGTTCGTTTCTTCTCTCCTGGATTCTGGTGCGGCAGAGAACTTTATTACTCTCAAACTTGCTAGAAAGCTTCTAGTGCCTTGTATCTCCCACAACCATGCCTTTACCTTGTTGGCTGTTGATGGCCATCCCATTGTCAATGGTACAATTTCCAAATGGACACAACCCCAAATAGTTTGCATAGGAGCCCTTCATTCTGAGCTCATCAGTTTTTTGATTACACTGCCAGGGATATCCTCATATCACATCATGTGATGCTTTGGGTATAAACACAATCCCAAAATCGATTGAAACTCCATGCAAGTACAGTCCTGGGGCAATGCTTGCCAGAAGTATTGTCTTCCAATTATTAAACCTATAAGGAAAATACAGACATCAGAACACCTGCAAATTCCTAAAGCATAAAGATTATTCTCAGATGTGTTTTCTGAAAACAAAGCTAATATCTTACCTCCACACTGAGACTGGGACTGTCCAATTGATCTGATGCCAGGCAAATCTCCTCCTTGAGGTTATGCCTACCCTCTATCGTAACCTGAAACCAAAGCCATGTCACAAAATATCCAGGAAAACCTGAGTAAGGGATTCATCCGCCAATTCACGTCTGCCGGTGATGGATTTTTCTTTGTGTCCAAGAAGCATGGGGGTCTCCGACCTTGTATTGATTATAGAGGATTGAATGATATCACTATAAAGAATATCAATACCTGCTACCACTCATAACAGTATTGTTCGACCAAGTCAAGGGTGCCTCTATCTTCTCAAAGCTTGATTTACATGGGGCCCACAATCTCATTAGGATCCGAGTCAGTGACAAATGGAAAACTGCCTTCAATACCCGAGATGGGCATTTTGAATACCTGGTGAAGCCATTTGGACTCTGTAATGCCCCTGCAGTTTTCCAAAACTTTGTGAATGAGATATTCAAAGATCTGCTTTACATTTCTGTGGTGGTATATTTGGACAATATTTTAATTTTCTCATCCACTCTCCAAGAACATCAAGCCCACATCAAAGAAGTCCTGTCACGGCTAAGAGAGAATCATCTATACTTCAAGCTTGAAAAATGTATGTTCAAAGTCCCTTCCATTCCATTCTTGGGGTATATCATCTCGGGCTCCAGATTGGAGATGGATCCAAAAAAGGTTAAAGCAATCCTGGATTGGTCTCGCCCCACCTCCTTAAAAGCAGTCCAAAGACTTCTCGGCTTTGCTAATTACTATAGATGATTCATTATGGGGTTCTTTTCTCTGGTGGCTCATATAACAGCCTTGACCCATAAAGGAGCCAGTCCCTCCAAGTGGCCTCCAGAGCCAGAAACAGCCTTCCAACTGTTAAAACAGGCTTTCATCTTCGCTCCAGTGCTAAGGCAGCCAGACACCAACAGGCCTTTTCTTCTGGAGGTGAATGCCTCCTTGGAGGCAGTGGGAGCTGTCCTGTTGCAGAGATTTGAAGACAACAGGATCCACCCATGTGATTTCTTTTTTTAAAAGTTTTCCCCATTGGAAAAGAATTATGCCATTGGAGAACAGGAATTGCTGGTGGTCAAGTTATCCCTAGAAGAGTGGCGTTATCTCCTCGAAGGTGCCAAGTATCCTTTCATTTATTTATTTATTTATTAACAGTTTCTTATATAGCACAGCATATTCCATTGCGCTTTACAATTGGAAACATTAATAGAACAAAACTGGGTAATAACAGACAGATATATAGGTAGGAAGGCCCTGCTCGCAAGCTTACAATCTATAGGGAAATAGGCATTGATACACAAGGATAGGTGCTATATATTGCATTTTGGTCCAGCCAGAATGCACAGTTTCTTGGTTGGCTGCATGATCCAGTCACACAGGAATGTCGACCAAATGTCATGAGGATGTGAGAGAAAGACAATGTGTGAGATTGAGTGTGGACTGTTAAAAGGGGATGGAATTAGATATGGAAGCTATGAAGGTTATGTGGGAGGTTCTGGAATTTGATAAGCTTACCTGAAGAGGTGAGTTTTCAGGGATCGCTTGAAGGATTGGAGACTAGAGGAAAGTCTTATTGTGCGAGTAGTTTATTCCATAGAGTGGGTGCAGCATGAAGAAAGTCCTGTAACCATGAATGGGAGCAAGTAATGCTTGAGATGAGAGACGCAGATCTTGTGCTGAGTGGAGAGGTCAGGCTGGGAGATATTTTGAGATGAGTGAAGAGATGTATGTTGGTGTGGTTTGGTTAATAGCCTTATGTGTAAGTGACAGTATTTTGTATTGAATACGGTAGAAAACCAGTAACCAATGGAGGGACTGACAGAGCGGGGCAGCAGAAGAAGAACGTTTCACAAGGAAGATAAGCCTTGCAGCTGCATTCATAATGGATTGTAATGGTGATAGCCTGTTTTTGGGAAGACCAGTAAGGAGGCTATTGCAATAGTCAATGCGGGAAATAATAAGTGCATGGATTAGAGTTTTTGCAGTGTCTTGTGTGAGATATGGTCGAATTTTGAATATGTTTTTTAAATGTATGTAACATGATTTTGAGACAGATTGAATGTGGGGAACAAAGGACAGTTCAGAGTCAAGGATGACACCAAGGCAGCGAGCTTGTGGGGTGGGGTGGATGGTCGAGGTATCAACAGTGATAGAGAGATCAGGTTGGTAACTGTTATTGGCTGGTGGAAATATAATGAATTCTGTTTTAGAAATATTAAGTTTCAGGTGGCGAGATGACATCCAAGATGAAATGGCAGAAAGACATTCAGTGACACGGACCAATACAGATGGAGATAAATCTGAGGAATTGTAGATTTGAGTATCATCCACATACAGATGGTACTGAAATCCAAAAGAGCTGATTAGTTTGCCAAGAGAGGTGGTATAGATTGAGAATAGCAGAGGACCTAAGACAGAGCCTTGCGGTACTCCAGCTGATAGAGGTAGCGAAGAGGAGGCAGAATCAGAAAAATGAACAGTAAAAGAGCGATCAGATAGGTAGGAAGAAAACCAAGAAAGAGCTGTGTCCTTAAGACCTAGGGATTGCAGTGTTTGTATGAGAAGAGAGTGGTCAACAGTGTCAAAAGCAGCAGAGAGATCTAGAAGAATTAGGAATGAGTAATGCCCTTTAGCCTTGGCAGTGACAAGATCATTTACTACCTTAGTCAGTGCTGTCTCTGTGGAGTGTTGGGAACGAAAGCCGGACTGAAGTGGGTCCAATAATTTTTGCGAGTTAAGAAAGTGTGTGAGGTGGGTGTAGACAAGTCTCTCAAGTAGCTTGGAGGGGCATGGGAGCTGGGAGATAGGATGGTAATTTGAGACAGTACTAGGGTCAGAATTTTGTTTTTTCAGAATGGGAGTAATCACTGCGTGCTTGGACAGTGATGGAAAGTTGCCAGTAGAGAGAGAGAGATTACAGAGTTTAGTTAGGGTTGGGATAAGCACAGGAGACAAAGCTTTACTGATTTGTGAGGGTATAGGATCTAGAGGAGAGGTAATAAAGTAGGAGGATGAGAAGAGTGTAGATACTTCATCTTCGTTTTTGTGAGATTAAATGAGGAGAATGTGCCAGAGGGTTCAGGAAGGGAATTGAGCAGGTCACTAGCTGAGGAAGAGCATACTATTTCATTTTGGATCTGATCAATCTTGTCCCTAAAATAGGAAGCAAGATCTTGTGCACAGATAGTAGCAGATGGTTTGGGTGATGGAGGGGTAAGAAGCAGTGTACATGGTATATACGTGGTATATACCTTTCATGGTATATACAGACCATAGAAACCTGCTGTTTCTAAAGAATATACAATGTATCAGCCTTAGGTTGGCTCATTGGGCCATATTCTTTGCCCGCTTCAGCTTCACACTGACTTTTTGTTCAGAATCCCTCAATCAAAAGGCTGATGCCATGTCACGCTCCTTCACTCCTGACAACAATATGGAAGTCCTCTGGGAAACACCAGTCCTTGACTCCAGAGTCTTTGCCAGTATTCAAGTGCAACCTCCCCCTGGCAGAACCTTCATGGAACCAATGAAATTATGGAAACAACTGCTGTCCTGGGCTCATGCATCCCACTTCTCAGGCCATACAGGTAACAGCAAGACGTTGGAATTTCTGCAACACTCTTATTGGTGGCCCACTATGAAAAAAGAGGTGGAGGAGTTCTTTGCTTCTTGCACCCAGTGTGCCCAACACAAGACCCCCAGACAAGCTCCTGCTGGAGACCTGATGCCTCTTCCCATTCCATCCCATCCATGGGCACATCTGTCCTTGGATTTTGTGACAGACTTGCCAGGTTCCAATGGGTATACCACCATCTGGGTGGTAGTCGACCTTTTTAGCCAGATGGTCAATTGCATTCCACTTTAAAAAGCTACCTTCCACTTCTGAGTTGGCTCATCTATTTGTACTTCACATATTCTGCCTGCACGGACTCCCCACTGAGATAGTGTCGGATCGTGGGGTTCAGTTTGTGGCAAAGTTTTGGAGCGCGCTCTGTTCCATCTTGCAAGTCAAATTAAATTTCTCCACAGCCTACCATCCTCAAAGCAATGGATCTACAGAAAGGGTGAATCAAGACCTAGAGACTTTTCTGAGAATTTACATGTCATCCTCCCAGGATAATTGATCAGAGTCTCTTCCATGGGCTTAGTTTGCACATAATTCCTCGTATCACTCGTCTTCTGGTCAGTCACAATTTTATATTGTCTATTGTCTCCATCCAAGGGTTTCTGAAGTTAAAGACCTGCCAGTCTATGATGTTCCAGCTGTTGACTCTACCCTGCAGAGGTTTGCCCATATATGGTCACAAGTTCATGCTACCCTCCTCAAGACCTCTCAGTGATACAAAAGGGGTGCAGATAAAAAGTGCAGAACTGTTCCCAGAATGCAAGTAGGGGGTCAGGTCTGGCTGTGTACTCACAACCTATGCTTCAGAGTTCCACCTCCATTTATTGGCCCGTTCTCCATCATTGAGATCATCAACCCAGTGGCTTACAAACTGCAGCTTCCTTCCTACCTCAGGATCCCTAATTCATTCCATATTTCCCTATTGAAACCCCTTGTTCTTAACAAATTTCTCAAAGTCCTGCCATCACCTCCTAAAGTTGTTACCAAGAAGGGGGTTGAGTTCGAGGTGAAACAAATCCTAGACTCTAGTATGCGATATGGACACTTATAATATTTGCTGGACTGGAAGGGTTATGGTCTTGAGAGGTGATGTTGGATCAAAGCTGAGGATGTCCATGCTCCTAGTCTCAACCGCAAGTTCCATACCTCCAACCCAGAGAAGCCTGGAAAGTGTCCAGAGGTCACCTGTAGAGGAGGGGGTACTGTCATGACCAGAGCATCCTTTCCTGCTGGCTCATGGTCTCTACCTGTGCGAGCACTCTGGCGCAGTCCTACAGGTGGGGGTGCCGGTTCCTGGAGGTTGGCGCGAGGTGGTCCCGGGGGAACAGGCCATGCTGGTACAGGTAAGACTGGCAGCTTCTCCATGCTGCAGACTGCTGGATGCCACCATCTTGGTTTTGGGCATGTGACCTGAATGGGCCAATCAGGTTGGAGCTCTACATGTGACTCTCAGCAGCCTATCTTGCACCTTCCCATGGTAGTTAAGGGTGTTCAGCAACATGTTCTCAGCCTTGCTGTGTGAGAGTTCTCTGTGCTCCCTAGCCTTGGTATATTTCAGTCTCAGCAGTGTCTCATATGCTTCCTGTCAGCATTCCAGGCAGTTCCCAGGATTCCTGCACAAGCTATACCCCACGTCTCACCCTCCACTTGTTACTGACCAGCCGCATGCACTCAGAACCCACTGCATTTTACAGCCCTCTGATCCTCAGTATACCTCCATTGGAATTTCTTCTTTGTCAGTTCATTACCAAGCACCTGTTTCTCTGCCTCACATCAATTGGATTCATTCATTATCACACACCTGCTTCTCTGCTTCACATCTATTGGATTTGTTTTATTATCTGACACTTGTTTTGCAGTTCCCCAGCAATTGAACATTTATCCTTAGTTCACCCATGAACTTGTGTTACAGTTTTTATATATTTGTTTAATTCCATGAATCTAAATACTCCCATTAAACCAGCTGCCTTTCAGTTTAACAAGACCATTCCTGCTTCGACTCATATAGTTTTGGAAATACCAGGATGACCTATGGCTCATTGAGAGTGGAAGTACACAAGAAATGCTTCCCAGAGTCTTTTTGGGATGAATAATAACTCCACAAGTTTTCCAGGTGGATCATCCAACTGAGCAGCTTGCAGAGAATCTGCCTAACTATGTGCAACCACCAAATGGATATGAGAACTAGGAACAATAGGATCCTCGGATTCCAGGGTTTGTTGGGCCAGCAAAAAACTCCTGGAAAGGGCATTTGCCTTGATATTTTTTGACCCCAGATGGAAAGAAATAATGTAATTGAAGCAGGGGAAAAATAAAGCCCAACGTGCCTGTCTTGAGTTTAGCCTTTTTGCTATCTCAAAGTATGCCAAGTTCTTATGATCAGTTAGAACAATGACTTGATATTTGGCCCCCTCTAACCAATGTCTCCAATCTTTAAAAGCCCATTTGATTGCTAGTAACTCACGATTGCCCACATCATTGTTTCTCTCAGCAGTGGCACATTTTCAGGAGAAAAATGTGCAGGGATGCAACTTATTGTCTTGGGGATCCTTCTGGGATATTATGGCTCCAGTACCAACCACAGAAGCATCTACTTCGACAATAAATGGTAGATCTGGATTAGGATGATGAAGGACAAGAGCATGGATGAAAGCAGCCTTCAGTTTATCAAAGCTTGCACAGCTTCGAAGGACCAGTTTGAGGTGTCAGATCCTTTTTAGTTGATTCCACAATCAGAGCCACAATAGAAGAAAAATAATTGATGAACCTCCTATAATAATTTGCGAATCCAAGAAAGCATTTGATAGCTTTGAGAGTTGTGGGTTGAATCCAGTCCAGAATAGCTTTGACCTTACTAGGATCCATGCAGAAGCTCTGAGAGGAGATGATATATCCCAGAAAAGACACTTTTGTCACTTCAAATTCACATTTGTTGAGTTTAGCTTAAAGATGGTTTTCTTGCAGCTTTTGTAGTACCTGCTGGACATGTTGAAGATGTTGATCCATGCATTGAGAAAAAATCTAAATATCGTCCAGGTATACAACAGCAAAAACACCCAAAAACTCATGGAGGACATAATTGATAAGATCCTGGAAGACAGCTGGAGCATTAGCAAGTCCAAAAGACATGACCAGGTACTCATGATGTCTGGAGTGAGTGTTAAAAGCTGTCTTCCATTCATCTCTTTTCTTTAAGCGGATCAAGTTACACGCTCCCCGGAGACCAATTTTGGAGAAGATGGTCACTTCACATAATTTATCGAAAAGAACAGAAATCAAGAGCAGAGGATAAGAGTTCTTGATAGTAATGTTGTTTAGACCTCTGTAATCAATACAGGGTCTAAGCGACCTGTCTTTTTTCTCAACAACAAAGACTACTGCTCTGACTGGAGATTTGGAAGGGCGGTTGAAACCCTTGGCGAGTACATCCTTGATATATTCCTCCATGGCCTTATTCCCCGGAATTGACAAGGCATACAAATGACCTTTGGGTAACTTGGCACCAGGAATGAGAGTGATCATACAGTGATGAGGCCAGTGAGGTGGAAGTATATTAGCCTTTTGTTTGGAAAACACAAAGAGGGATAGCAGGAATTCACAGGCTTTTGAAAAAGGATAAGTCCATGAAGTTGGCAACTGATCCACTGTCCAAGAAAGCTGTAGTAACAAATTTCTTTCCAGAAATCTGAATAACTGCAGGCACCAAGACAGAGTATTTTGGGGAAACTGATGTGAGTCCTACATGTACATTTAGGCCTTGCTATTTACTGGTTTGTTGGGGCAATTCTTAACTGAGTGTCCCTTGGCACCGCAGTACATGTAGAGTTGCAAAGCATGCCTTCTATGTCTTTGTTTTGGAGGTAGATGAAAGACTCCCATCTGAATAGGTTCTTCAAATTCAGGAGGAGGAACCCAAGTGGAAAGCCTAGGTGATCTTGTGGGTAGATCTTTCTCATGTCTACATTCATGTAAGTGACGATCTATGTGGATTACTAAGTGCATAAGATAGTCTAGACTTTCAGAAACATGATGTTGAACCAAAATATCTTTAATAGATTCAGAAATCCCTAAACAGAACTGACTTTGAAGAGCAGAATCATTCCAACCAGAGTCCACTGCCCATTTACAAAATTCTGTACAGTAGTCTTTTGATGCCTTCTACCCCTGTTTAAGAGAGTGCAGCATTGCCTCTGCCAAAGCAGCTTTATCTGGGTCATCATAAAGGAGACCTAATGCTTTAAAAAATGCTTCCACAGACTGAAGAGCTTCATGTGTGGACGGTTATCCAAACACCCAGGTATGAGGATTTCCTTAAAGTAAAGAAAAGATTATTCCAACGCGTTGCACCTCAGTTCTGGAAGATATAGGGCATTATCTAAAATAGAGTTTACAGCTCCTTTGAAAATTGAGATACTCTTTATGATTCCGTCAGGAAGATTCATCTTAGGTTCCTAAAATCGGTCAAAGATTCGGTCAAAAATCGGTCAGGAAGATTCATCTTAGGTTCCTAATGGCTCATTTGAACTGATGTAGAACGAACATCTTCAACTCTGAGTGAGAGCTGTTGTACCTTGTGAGTAAGGACTCGAATCTGGCCAGCAAGGATCTGAGCTGGATTCTGTGAAGGATCCATGCATGTCACAAATGTTTGGCCGCCTATAATGTTTCAGTATCCCAGGACTCACTGTGTAAACCCCCAGAACCACAAGGCAAGGTCTTCTGCCAATAACAGCCACCTGCTGATGCAGCTGGTATAGCTGATGGTAATTGATGCAGCCTGGAATGACCATGATGCAACTTTGTTAGCCATGATGTGGCTGGACAGCCGGTGGTATTGATGCAGCCTGGAGTAACCATGGTGGGACTAAGTTAGCCATCATGCGGCTGGTACAGCTGGTGGTATTGATGCAGCCTGGAGTGACCATGGTACGACTAAGTAAGCCATGATGCAGCTGGTATAACTGGTGGTAATTGATGCGTTCTGGTGTGACCATGATGCAACTAAGTTAGCTATGATGTGGCTGGTACAGCCGGTGGTATTAGATGTGGCCTGGTGTGACTGTGATGCAGCTAAGTTAGCTGTGATGTGGCTGGTACATCCGGAGGTATAGATGTGGCCTGGAGTGATGATGGTGCGGCTAAGTTAGCCGTGATGCAGCTGGTACCGCCGGTGGTATTGATACAGCCTGGAATCACTGTGGTATGGCTAAGATAGCCATGATGCGGCTGGTACAGCCATTGGTAGTGATGTAACCTGGAGTTACCATGGTGAAGAACAACCACGCAGAGACAGAGGGCCTGATTCAGAGTTGGGAACAGAGTGAGATATCTCTCTCAACTGTGAACCTGAACAAACCATATTGCAATGCAAGGGGTGTAAATACAAATTTTTTTTTTACATGTGGGGTAAATACTGGCTGCTTTTGCATGTAG
Source organism: Taudactylus pleione (assembly GCA_031769625.1). Classification (NCBI taxonomy): domain Eukaryota; kingdom Metazoa; phylum Chordata; class Amphibia; order Anura; family Myobatrachidae; genus Taudactylus; species Taudactylus pleione. The sequence goes on from JAUIMM010000250.1 coordinate 4,876,137, forward strand.
CCCACAAATACTGCACAGCTTTATTATTACTCTACAAGTTAGATGTCAGTTTGGACACACTCCTCCCAAATCTAAATCTCTCTGCACATTTTAAATCTGCCCCACCTGCAGTGCAGCATGGTTTCTCCAAGATGATCAGTTGAGAGACATATCTCACTCTGGGCCTGATTCAGACCCGGTTGCAAGCGCTGTGCGCTCGTAACCGGGTCGATGGTGGGCCAGTGCGGCTCAGTCATGCGCATGCGCGAGACCCGGATAGCGACGGGCACTCCGTCACTCTGGGTCTCGCTACAAAGGGGGTGAGCTGTCTATGTTGAGTGACAGCTCGCCCCCTTTGGTGGGCGGGCCAGGGGAGTGGCTGCCCAAAAGGATGCATTCCCATGTGAACGCCTCCATTTGGGGCGGCCCCACTAACATCACCAGTGATGTCAGTGGGAGAGATTTCGGCTCTGTTAGAGCCAAAATCTCTCTGGGGCTTGCGGCAACAAGACCCTACCACAAGGGTCTCGTCGCAAGCCCGATGGTCGAGATGGTCTTCACCATCGCGACCATCTTCCTGGCCGCTCGCTATAGCTGTGGGTGGTCACCCACAGCTATGCGAGTGGCCAGGAGGCCGTTCTAAAAAAAAATAGCCCGGCCCTGATTCAGAGCGAGCGCTCTGTCAGAGCGTCCGGCTCTGAATCAGGGCTTCTATTCCCAAGTCTGAATCAGGCCCAGAATCCACATAGTAGGAACTGGAAGGCATGTTCTAAGATGCTATATCCAGCAAAGCAGTAAGGATGCTGCTAAGCATAAAAAAGGTGGGGAACTGATCAGAACCACAAACAATAATCCTGTGTTCCCAGTAATGCGTGATGTCATCTGGCATCCAGATCGCCTAGCAACAGTTGGTGGAAGTAGTAGGGGAGATCACCGAAATGTTGAAGTGTGACAAATCGTGCCGGAAACTTGTAACACTTCCACTGCAGTGCCACTCTTGTTTCTTAGATGTGCCATGTTTCAAGATGAGTTGCCACAGCTACTAAAATGTGTGTGGTTGCTAAATGCCAAAAAGGTCTAGATTTTTTTCAGGCCAAAGTCAGCATCTCCCAGTACTGCTTGGTAACATGTAAAAGTTAGCATTACTGCCTCACAGCACTTAGGTCGTGGATTTGATTCCCACCACAGTCCCAACTGTGTGGAGTTTGTATGTTCTCCCTGTGCTTGTATGGGTTCCCTCCAGTTGCTTTGGTTTCCTCCCATACTTCAAAAATATACTGGTAGATGAATTGGCTCCCAACGAACATTAGCCATTGTGTGTGTCCTTTCCCTGCCTTCAAACATTCTTGTTTTCTTTCTATGGGGTTGTATAGTTTATTAAACTGCCATACTGTCTGCCGCTGCAGTGCCACTCTGTTTCCTAAATGTGACATGTTGGCAGCTGAATTGCCACATGTTTATGACGCCCACTGCTGTCTCTTAGCTTAGTCAGCCAGCTAGCTTCGTGCAACCTTTTGGACTAAACTGGATGAAATCAATATTGTGAGCTGGGAGGTGGTCAAATCTGACTAGAAAGGAATGTTATCGAGGTTAGTAATACTGTAGGAACAAAAGCAGGCCCAAATAATGTGATTTCTGCTGTTTTCATGATTTTTTAGAAAAAAATACATATCCAACACATAAAAAACGAAAGGGTAGTTTTGCCAAAACCAAATTCAGGGCCTCATTCAGGATAGATCACAAATGCAACAGCATATGAAGACTGCTGATTGTTGCATACTGCGCATGCGTATGCACCGCAGTGCGTGTGCACGATGACAGCTTTGTAATCTCATTGTGATCACACAGGCTACGGTAAACCATCGCAGAGTGAATGACGGGTAGTCAGCATTTGGGGATGGTGACAGGGGTTGGAGAAACTCAGGCGTGCCAGTCCGTTTGAACGCTGTTACATGGGCGTGCATAAATTAGCGACTGCGATGGCATACACAGTTTTTGTGTTCTCTGCGTATGACGTGGTTAGCAATTTCTGAGTAAGGTCTGACCCGCTGTAATTGTGCATGAGGGGCCAATGTTACTCGATGTTCCCGATGTATATGCAGCACTGCAAGGTATTATGGATGTGAAATAGAGGAAGTGGGCATCTCTATGCTGGCCGTGTGACGGCTTTGCAATTGCAGACATTAGCATGTTTTCACAGCAGACCTGCGTGTGCAATTGCAGCCGCCATAGCAATCTTTAGTGAATCAGGCCCCCAGATCTTAACATGAAAGAGATACTGTACAGATCCAAAACCAAAACACGGGTGTTGGCGCACATCTCTAACAGATACAGAATATATATATATATATATATATATATATATATATATTAGGGGTGAGCAGGTTCGGATTTCTGAAATCCGAACCCCCCCGAGCCCCCCCGATCCGAGGCCGATCCGAGCCAGGCTCGACTTTTCCCGCCTGACTCGGATCTGAAATCGAGGCAAAACGTCATTGTGAGGATATGGGGTTCTCTCAATCACCCAGACACCGAGCAGATGAAACCAACGTGATGGTTTATTTTTCCACAGCACACAGCAACAGATGATATGTCAGGACAAGCGGTAAATACAGTGAACAGGCAATAAACAGGTAGCAGTCCAGACAGAGGCAGTCCCAGTAGAGTATAATGTCCCAGAACAATTCCACAAAATAGCTTGAGACCCTCAGTCCCCACAGTAGAAACTATCACTGATCACACAGCAGTGAATAGCGTATGTCCACTCAATCGCTTCCAGGACCCCACACATAGAAACTATCAGAGATCACACAGCAGTGATAGTCCCTGGGTCCAAACAATTGATTCCAGGATCCCATACAGTAGAAGCTAATCACAGAACACACAGCAATGAATAGCGTATAGGTCCTTGCAGAATTTCCAAAGTATAAATCCACAGAGAACTGGTGATGCGTTCCACTAGCACCTTAGCAGAACGAGACCTCTTAGCCAAAGTCAGCGACTAACATCTGGAGTTGCCTTCGGTGACATGTTTTAAAATCTTCCAATTTCCCACGATATTGTGACCACCCAGGGGGGGTTGCACAGTCTCCTGATTGGTGCGGGTCCCTTATGCTGTCACTTTCTCCTACCTCCTCCTGATATTACTTCCCTGACAAACACCTGCTGGGATGGTTCCGTTCGGGCTACCAGATTCACGTGAGACACAAAACAGGCAAATGGAAGGAGGAGTAAATCCTGAGCATCCCCTGGGGAGGTGAGAATTAACTTAGAGGGTCTTTTGTTCTGGGAGGTGTCACCTTGCTCTAGTGGTTACAAATAACACAGACATATGGACCAGGCTAACATCAAGGCTTATCCAGTATTAAACATTACAATTACTTACATTATTATATTACAGTACATAATAGACATGCTAATGGAAATGTGTGTCCTGAGAATGATCACACATACACTAGGAGACGGGAAGGGGGGACACAAAAGGACTAAAAAGTAAATTGATCTCTGCAATGACTGAGATGCTGCCAGTAAATTTGTAACACACATCCCATGTCCTCACAGTCATCATCCCACCCTCCGGGTCTCGCGGGTTTTGGATCCTATATAAGGTAACCGCGTCAGCGCCATTTTCTCACTCGGCTGTGGACAGTGAAGAGGGAGGGTGGGAGTTAGGGCTGGCTGGGCTGTGTAGTGTAGTGCAGTGTAGTGTTGTGCTGTGCTGTGCTGCTGTTGTCCATAGGGGCTGTGTCCACTCCTCCAAAGTCCATAGGGGCTGGCTGTGTTGTGCTGTGCTGCTGTTGTCCATAGGGGCTGTGTCCACTCCTCCAAAGTCCATAGGAGCTGGCTGTGTTGTGCTGTGCTGCTGTTGTCCATAGGGGCTGTGTCCACTGCTCCAAAGTCCATAGGGGCTGGCTGTGTTGTGCTGTGCTGCTGTTGTCCATAGGGGCTGTGTCCACTCCTCCAAAGTCCATAGAGGCTGGCTGTGTTGTGCTGTGCTGCTGTTGTCCATAGGGGCTGTGTCCACTCCTCCAAAGTCCATAGGGGCTGGCTGGACTGTGTTGTGCAGTCAGTTGTCCATAGGGGCTGTGTGCACTCCAAAGTCTTGTGCAGAGTCCCAGTCCTAAAGGGGTGCTGTAGTGTTGTCCAGGGGGTGCTCTGTCCATTAGGGGTGCTCCCCCCAAGTGCAAAAAAATATATATATATTTTCTGTGTTTGTGAATTGTGTGCGCACTAGCCGCACGTGCATCAACAAAGTAGTGCCAAGCGTGCGCCTGTGTCATAAGTAAAGGGCCGGCTGGCTTGACCAATAAAGGGTGCTGTAACCCCCAAAGTACACTCCAAACAAAATAAAAAAATATTTTCTGTGTTTGTGAATTGTGTGCGCAGTAGCCGCACGGGCATCAATAAAGTAGTGCCAAGCATGCGCCTGTGTCCCATAAATAAAGGGCCAGCTGGATTGTCCGCTAAAGGGTGCTGTAACCCCCAAAGGGCACTCCAAACAAAATAAAAAAATATTTTCTGTGTTTGTGAATTGTGTGGGCTGTAGCTGCACGTGCATCAACAAAGGAGCAGCGCCAAGCGTGCGCCTGTGTCCCATAAGTAAAGGGCCGGCTGGCTCATTTCTTAAAGGGTGGTGTAACCCACAAAGTGCACTAGTCTCCAACAAAAATAAAAAATTATTTTCTGTGTTTGTGTGCGCCTTAGCCGCACGTATATATCAATATAACATAAATGGAGGACCAAACTTTCTCCGATAAAAATAAAATAGGGAAAGATCAAGAACCACTTCCTGCTAGTTCTGAAGCTGCTGCCACTAGTCATGACATGGCTGGCTCATTTCTTTAAGGGTGGTGTAACCCACAAAGTGCACTAGTCTCCAACAAAAATAAAAAATTATTTTCTGTGTTTGTGTGCGCCTTAGCTGCACGTATATATCAATATAACATAAATGGAGGACCAAACTTTCTCCGATAAAAATAAAATAGGGAAAGATCAAGAACCACTTCCTCCTAGTTCTGAAGCTGCTGCCACTAGTCATGACATAGACGATAACATGCCATCAACGTCGTCTGCCAAGGCCGATGCCCAATGTCATAGTAGAGGGCACATACAATCCCAAATGACAAACTTCAGGAAAATGACCTTGAAAAAAACATTTAAATCATCTGAAGAGAAACGTAAACTTGCCAATATGCCATTTATGACACGGAGTGGCAAAGAACGGCTAAGGTCTTTCCCTATGTTCATGACTAGTGGTTCAGCTTCACATGACGATGGAAGCCCTCCTCCCGCTAAAAAAATCAAACGAGTTAAGCTGGCAAAAGCACAGTGAAGAACTGTGCGTTCTAAGAAGATATCACAAATCCCCAAGGAGAGTCCAAGTGTGGTGGCGGTTGCAATGCCTGACCTTCCCAGCACTGGACGGAAAGAGGTGGCTTTTTCCACCATTTGCATGCCCCCTGCAAGTGCTGAAAGGAGCACCCACAGTCCACTTGCTGATATGAAAATTGAAGATGTCACTGTTGAAGTACAACAGGATGAGGATACTGGTGTAGCTGGCACTGAGGAGGAAGTTGGCGAGGAGCATTCTGATGGTGATGTGGTTTGTTTAAATCAGGCTCCGGGGGAGACAGTTGTTGTCCGTGAGATGAAAAAGCCCATCACGGTCATGCCTGGGCAGAAGACCAAACATTCCACCTCTTTGGTCTGGCAATATTTCTATCCAAATCCGGACAACAACTGTCTTGCCATATGTACCATATGTAAAGGTGAAATAAGTAGGGGTAGGGACATTAACCACCTAGGAACATCCTCCCTTATACAGCACCTGCAGCGCGTTCATAAAAAGTTACTGTCAAGTTCAGAAACTTTGGGTAAGACCGTAAGCAGTCCAGGGACATCTAAATCCCTTTTTCCTGTTTTATCCAAGGAATCAGTGGATGAGGAGGATGAGGACGACATCTTGCCTCCGTAGAGCCAGTTTGTGCAGGGACACAATAATTGCCAGCTTGTTTTGTGGGGGCCCAAACGAACCAATCATTTCAGCCACAGTCGTGTGGCAGACCCTGGCGCTGAAATGATTGGTTTGTTAAAGTGTGCATGTCCTATTTATACAACCATAAGGGTGGGTGGGAGGGCCCAAGGACAATTCCATCTTGCACCTCTTTTTTTTCTTTGCATTATGTACTGTTTGGGGCCTAGTTTTTCAAACTGCTATCCTGTCTGCCAATGCAGTATCACTCCTAGATGGGCCATGTGTTTGTGCCGCCCACTTGTGTCGCTTAGCATAGTCATCCAACTACCTCGGTGCAACCTTTTGGCCATAAAAACAATATTGTGAGGTGTTCAGAATAGACTGGAAATGAGTGGAAATGAAGGTTATTGAGGTTAATAATAGCATAGGAGCAGAAAAACCCACAAATTCTGTGATTTTAGCTGTTTTTATGCTTTTAAAAAAAAAAAAAATCCAAAACACAAAACCCAGAACACAAAACACGGAAGGGTGGTTTTGGCAAAACCAATCAAGATCCAGATCCAAAACCAAAACACGAAAAGTGGCCGGTGCACACCCCTAATATATATATATATATATATATATATATATCTATATTCTGTATCTATCACAATGGTAACATGCAGTTTTGAAAGTAACACATTCCACAGGAACACATATCCATTAAAGCTTCAGGAAGAATCCACACACTAATAGTATTCTGCAGTAGAGGTGTATTAGTATAGATGCAGAAACCTAAAGTACTGTAAATGCAGTGATTGCAGTGAGTGGAAAAATATGTTGGTCCCGGGGACCTCTCAGTTTAAAAAATTGGGGTCCTACTCGACAGTTTCTGGGTCCCATTACAATTTATGCTTCACTGTCTGTAGAATGTAAAATGCACTATAGGGCATATTTTGCACTGACAATAAAATGGAAAGAAGAGGCACAGGGGTGGAAGGGCAGAGTACGCAGAAGAGCAGAAGGGGTACAGACATGGGGAGAGGGGAACAGGGGGCACAGGTGAGAGGGCAGGTTACACAGAAGAGCAGAAGGAACATGGGGAGAAGTGTATAAAGGTGGGAGGGCAGAGTGCACAGGAGAGCAGAAAGGGAGAGGGGAACTGGAAGCACAGGGGTGGAAGAGACTACACAGGAGAGCAGAAGGGGTACAGACATGGGGAAAGGGGAATGGGGGTTGGAGGGCAGAGTGCACAGGAGAGCATAAGGGAACAGGAGGCACAAGGGTGGGAGAGGAGACTACACAGGAGAACAGAACGTACAGACATAGGGTAAGGGGAACAGGGGTGGGAGGGCAGAGTGCACAGGAGAGCAGAAGGGGAGAGGTGAATAGGAGGCACAGGGGTGGGAGAGGAGACTATACAAGAGAACAGAAGGGGTACAGACAAGGGGAAAGGGGAACAGGGGTGGGAGGGCAGAGTACACAGGAGAGTAGAAAGGGTACAGACATCGGGAGAGAGGAACAGGGGGCACACGGGTGGGAGGGCAGAGTGCACAGGAGAGTAGAAAGGGTACAGACATTGGGAGAGAGGAACAGGGGGCACACGGGTGGGAGGGCAGAGTGCACAGGAGAACAGAAGGCATACAGACATGGGGAGAGGGGAACGGGGGCACAGGTGGGAGGGCAGATTACACAGGAGAGCAGAAAGGGTACATTCATGGGGGGTGGTGAACAGGGGGGCACAGGGATTGGAGATCAGACTACACAAGAGAGCAGAAGGGGTACAGACTTGGGGAGAGAGGAACAGGGGGCTCAGGTGGGAGGGAAGAGTACACAGGAGAGCATAAGGGGTACAGACATGGGAAGAAGGGAACTGGTGTGGGAGGACAGAGTACACAGAAGAGCAGAAGGGGTACAGACATGGGGAGAGGGCATGGTACACAGAAGAACAGAAAGGGTACAGACATGGGGAGAGGGGAACAGTGCCCAGTGATTGACAGCACATGAAGAGCGCAAGGGAAATTCTGGGAATAGGATCCGCAGCAGCCAAAAGCATCATGTAGGTGAAAGTTGTCTTTCAAAGACATCCTTTCTTTTTGTGGTCAGGCGCAGACTCATTGGTACCCCGTAGGGTCTGGCACTAAAGCTGCCTAATGGTGGCTCTGAACCTGAATATATGCTAATTTTATTATTGTCACTCACTGGGAGTTTGCAGTTTGTTTGGATAATGTTGGACAAGGAATGAATATGTTTGAGTCTAGGACCATGTTAAAATCTCTTTCTAGAATGAAACTACCCTCCTTCATTACCAATAGCTTTTTAAGGAAAAAAAAAAGTTGGCCTGAAAAAAAAGTGAACTTTATATGTTTAATAGTTCGTAAACAGAAGCACACTATTGTGAAGTTAGCAAAAAATGTTAACTTTAAAATTTTATCTTCTACATTATTGTGGTGCAATCACTAACACTGGGTACACACTGACAGATATATTGACCGATCAATTGATCAACCAATATATCTTGTGCCCGTTGGCCAGTGTGTACCAGCAATATGTCTTTGAATGACATCGTTAACGGACATATTGCGTAGGCTGTGCTGCACAGCTTATGAACAGATATATCTGCAGATATATCTGTCCATCAGAAAGTGTGTGTATAGGCACACAGCCTATCACCCGTACACATGCAGCAGCAGCCGCAGGTAGGGGGGTGGACCAGCGGGACTCGCGGCTGCCTGGAAGATGATGGTCGTACACTGTATATGAATGACCATCATCTACAGATATACAGTATCTGCAGATATATCTTTGCAGTATGTACCCACCTATAGAACAGTTATGCAAGAAAAGATCAAGATTTTCTGGTAAGTCCTAAAGGGGAATGTCAGCAGGGCTGACTAATGATACCAGCTGTTACAGTGGGCTAAGTTACAATTGATTAATTTCAGACAAGACATACTGTATGTTTCTTTTTCCATTTTCCTATGTAGGTGACATGTTGTGTAAACCAGTACCAGTATCAATGGCATTATCCATTAAGGTTTCTGATTTGGAGAATAAAGTTATCCAAACCTGCTCATCATTTGTTGAAATGGCAAAATGCAATGGAGAATGTAAAGATAGACTAAGGTACATTTTCACAGCTGTCAAATCTGTCTTAAGAGTATCATTAAACAAAGCATCAAAGTTGGAAACCTGTGCTGTATTTGTAATACATCCTTTTATAAAGTGTACTACCACATTTCATATATATTTATATACCATAATAAATAATAATTGCAAAGAAGTCTAATTTTGAAACTTGTATAATAAAAGGCCTAAAATGCAGTATTTGTACTGATGTTTCATAATAAAGATTGAATACAAATAACTATTACAGATCAAAAATTTACTTTATACTGTATAGCACATCATAGGTATATTGTGGTCTAAATATACAGTATTAGAAAGAAAAAATGGATTTAATTGCTTTAAGCACACTGATTACCTTTTAGTTCAGGTGGTGCAAACTGAAATTGCTCAGAGAGACCCCTTAGATATATCAGAAGAGACCAAAGTGGTGTGCATTAGTTTGCCATCTGTTCATGTGATACATTTTGGAATCCTCCCCAACAGGATTAATAGGGATCGGTATGAAATGCCGACAGTCAGGATCCCGACAGTCAGAATCCTGATGCCGGGGTCCCGACTGGGTTAACATACCGACACTTGTTGGTCGATATGTTATCCCTCCCCCTCTCCCTACCCTAACCCTCCCTCTTTGGTGCCTAACCCTAACCTCCCCCTTAGTGCCTGAACCTAACCTCTCCCTCCCCGCACCCTAAACTTAACCCTCCCCCCTTAATGCCTAACCCTAACCATCCCCCTAGTACCTAACCCTAACCCCTAAACCTAACCCTAACTCTCCACCCAACCCCGCTACTTACCTTGCAGGTGCCGGGATTCTGACCGGCTCCTGGATTCCGGTGCCAGTAATGTAAGCGTCGGCATCCTGACTGCCAGAATGCCGAATGCATCCCGATTATTAATGTCCATATACTGATCTTTCAGTCAGCACAGTATTATATTGTATCACCGAAGTAGCTCTTGTACTGTCTCAGTCAGTGCTGTGTGCCTTGGTGAACAAAAATAAAAGGGCCTCCAGTAAGCAATAGTCAGACTTTTAAACATAAATAACTTTAATTGTCATCAAACAAGATTTATTTCTCCAGGCTCTTCTCAGACCTCCTGTCTCATCTCTTATACCCCTTTCACATCACAATGTCGGGTCGCACCCAGGATTTTGTACACGGTGCGACCCCTTTCAGACTGGTGGCCCGACAAGGCTTGTTGCTGGGTCGATAATGTCACTGCCAACATGTACTGAGCCAGTGCTTGGGAATGAGATCATCGCCAAGTGTCAGCTCTTCCTATGCTGAGCGGGGTCGAATTACCAGGGTTGAAATGTTGGGTTGCTCGACCCGGTTTTGTCAACCTTGCCCTTTCACACTGCATAGTAACCCGGGTTTTCGGCGCGTTCCTGTGCAATAACCCGGGTTATTGCTGGCCGTGTGAGAGGGATATTCTCTTAGCTGCTGACCTTTTCAATCTTGTGGGAAATATACTTCATTCCTAGACTGAATAGGTGGCCAACTACTATTAGGTTGTACTCACATGAGCATGTTTATCTACCAGATAAACAAGAATTTCACAGTAGTCTCCATGGTACAAATTTCATCTGTGCCATTTTCCTTACTATATTGTGATTGGTTGTCCTTTGTGGCTGTCAGTTTAGAGTTCTTCTAAATCGATAATACCTGAAGCTAGATGCAATATACATCTAAACATTTAGACAATCCAACCTCTATCAAATGCTTCCCTTTATGTTGCAGCAAGTGGGAGGTTCCTCCCCTAGGGGATCTTATATAATCTTATTATCAACTTATGCTGCTAACAAGACTAAGGCCCTCATTCAGAGGCAGTCGCAAGAAGCGATCACTCTCTCTGAATGAGGGCGGCCGCTTCTTTTTTTAGTGCGGCCTCCTGGTCGCTAGCTAAGCTGTGGGTTACCACCCACAGCTTAGCGACCGACCAGGGTGATGGTCGCGATGGTCAAGACCATCGCAACCATTGGGGCTTGCGAAGAGCCCCTAGGGTTGGGTCTCGGCAACCGCAAGCCCCAGAGAGCTTCCTGCTTTGATCGAGCAGGAAACTCCCCACTGATATCACTGCTGATGTCAGTGCGGCCACCCACAAAACGGCAAGCGTTCCGTCAGAACTGCCTCCGTTTGTATAGCCACCTCCCCGCCCCGCCTACAAAACGGGCCGAGCTGTTGATCAACATCGACAGCCGGCCCTTTTGTAGTGAGCTCCGGAGCGAGAGAGTTTCTCTCTCGCTCCAGGGCTTGCGCACGTGCAGTGCATCCGCTGCGCATGCGCAGGGCCTTAACATCGACCCAGGTTGTGGGCGCTCAGCGCTTGCTACCGGGTCTAAATGAGACCCTAAATTCATACAGTCATTATTCAGTAGATAAGCAAACAAATGTATTTCCCTATATTCCACTTCACCTGCTATATAGAGAGAGAGGATGTAATGAGAGCAGTTGACTAAAAGGGGATAACCCCATAAGATTAAAATTGGGTCATGCAATAATGAGAATCCTATAACTTTACATTGATGTAACCATGTGAATTATTAATGTCTGTCCTTTTTATATTAGTAAGGCAAGTTATGAATAACTGCTCTGTATTTTTCAGATATGACACCAATCTTCATATAGTGGTGAATGATTGTTTCTGCTGCAAACAACAGACAACGGAAGACAGAAATATTACACTGACATGTAAAAACGGCAGCCAAAAGTTATATTCATACAAGCACATAACATCTTGCAAATGCGAAGATTGTGATTAATAAATAATCATTGCTAAGAATTCTAACATTGATTAAATTAATGCGTTATTAGGAAAAAAAATCAAAAAGTAAATCATTTTAAGACCTGCTAGTGCTAAGCTTTATAGGTATATTTGTAGTGAGCATTGGGGTCATGATATTATATCATGTATTACAGTGTTGCTTTATTAATAAAAAAATATTATCTATTTTCTTTCTCTTGCATGGTTTATTAGATAATTACACTATTGTGTATTGTCATATTTCTCAAAATATGAAATAGCATGAAGAGACAAATAATGATAGATTGTGTTGCTGGACTTTTATCTTTTATTTCAATAACAGAAAAAACAACAAGTGAAAGACCCATGAGTGCAAATTAGCATTATATATTGAAGTCACAAACTCTGGGCCTGATTAAGCAGAGGACGCAAATGCGATCGCAGCTGCAATTTCGCACTGAACACAGCTGCAAAAATATAAAAACATCGGTAACACTGAGGCAGATCGGACAGCCATGAGGCCATTGCTGCAGGTCTGACCTGTCTCAAATACTGCAGCTCTTCTCGCATGCAAAGCGGTCTCATGCTGTGAAAGCAATCGCAATGGTCATTTATGCACGCCCACCGAATGGCGTTTAAATGGTCAGACACGTCTGCGTTCACCTAACCACCCACCGCAGTTACCTCCCCAAACAATGACAACATGACATTCAATTTGCAAATGATTTCTATGCGTGTACATAATTGCAAAACTATCGCGATGTGCACGCAGTGCGACTTGCATGCATGCGCAATGGCAAGTAATCGCCCAATCTGCATAAATTGCCTAATTGCGTCCTCTGCTGAATCATGCCCTCTAATAATAAACAATATGATTATCAGTGGCAAATGCAGGATTTCTACAGGGGGGTTTCCAAATGCCTGATTTTAGAGTGAGTGTGGCCAGTCCATAAAGAGGGTAGAATTAGCACTTAACCAGCTTTAATATGCGTCATACAAAGTATATTATGTGTCATAATTCCAGCATATACAGGACCAGCGATCACAGTAAGTCATTAGATACGGCAGTAGGTCCATCCTTTCTGAGCTGAATGCCTATATTTCGGATGTGGGCACAATTCCAGGGCATTGGAGCAAATCCAGGAGTCTGGGGGAGCAGCAGAAGAACCTAGCACTGCCCTGGACAAATATGTACATATTGGGCTCTATAGCAGCACATACCTAACAGTGAATGTTTTCCAGATATCCTATTTGGTGCACAGGTTATTTATTACTGGCTTATACATGTTAGAAGATCCACAGGTGGTGCTAATTATTTAATTTGTGATACTGAAAAGAACATGCAGCGCTAGTAAAATTCTATTCTAAAATACTATTTCTATTGTGGTCATGGTGTGGGCTGGGGAGGGGGTTTCCAAGCAGACTGAAACCCCTCTGCGATTGCCTATGATTATAATACACTTAAGTGTAGAGTACTGTAAGTGTATTATTTGCCATAACTGGAGTCGTCAAAATGATCAACAAATAAGATCTTATTGTAACCACTTCTTATTTGTTGATCAGATGTCTTTCCATGCTTCAGTACCGCCGTGATCAGCGATGAACAGATTGTAATGTTAGCTGTGCATCTGCAGATGTCAGTATTTATAGAGAAAATGTAAAGCGCAAAATGCTCTGCACGTTGTGGAAGGAATGAAAAGGAATTTTCTGCAGACTCGAAGCATGTTATAACTTATTATACTGTTCGCTCTGCAAAGTGAAAGCCAGTGCACATAGCTCAGAGAATAGATACCTAAGGAGTGCTGAGCAGGGCTAGATTAACAATGGAGCAGATAGGTTTATGGCTCCATGTCTCCACATTAAAATAGTCCCATCATCATGACAACATAATGATGACCTGCCGCCCAGCTAGCCACAGCGTAGACCATAAATCATAAGTACTAACATTGTATTTCTATTTGACTCACAAAATGAACACTTTAGGTATTTAGGGAGACTTTGGGGCTGATGGTGTAGTGAGGGGGTACATGCCCACACAGTACTGGTCACAGCTCCTCTGATTCTTACAATAGGCCTTTGATCATTTTCAGCCCCAGGTCCATGTGGCCATTAATCCTTTTTTGCTGCTGCAGCTTTTTTTGGGATCCTCACTGAGGTAGTCGAAACTGTGAGGTTTTATTTGTGTTTCTCTTTGGCCACATTTTATTCAGCTGCACAAATTACTAATTAAATAGCAAGTAGTATGCATGTGGCACTGATATTTACATTAACCAAAAGAGTTATGTTCAATCACAGTTACCAATAGAATATGTAACATATACAGTATCACTATTGTGCAATTATTAAAAATGTGTACAGTAGATGACTGGATGCAAAAGAGGGTTTGCTGTACATAGGAGACATCCTGGAGACCTCTCACTGGATATATTTGGGCTTCTATACTGTAACTATCTGATCACAGCCAATTCATCATCATGTCTCATCTGTTCATGTTTTTCCAGTGCCTTACTTAAGAAGCTAAAGGGCATAGTCATATATTTTATTTATAAATTACGTTGCATTATTATTTATTAAATTATTCCAATTAATTTATTATATAACTGAATTGTTATTTCTGAAAATAAACCAGAGCTAGATTAAAAATGCATGGGTCCTAGGCAAGATACTGTTTTGAAACACCTTCTTTCAATATGTCTAATCTACATTATTTACCTACCCTATACTATAGATGAGCGATTCGGTTCTGACTCTGTTCTTTTCACCATATTATTAATATAAGTTTGAGTAATCTTATTGGCTATCCAAAAAAAGTAAGAGCCAGATAGCCAAAAAGTTGCTGTGTTGCGATAAACACATAAACGAGTAAAACTGAACCGTATCTTTACTATTGGTGGAACCTTGGGGTCACTCCAATAGGGTTACAGCATATGTGAAAGTGGATGTTAGGCAACACAGGTGTTCTTAACCAGGACACTGGGTTTATTAGTAACAGCAACAGCGGTAATACAATGGTGGTAATAGTGGTAACTCAGCAGTGGTCACCAGAGGGGTAATCAGGGTAAGTCCGCACAATTCTGAGACACTGTACATAGTGGTGCATACTGGGTCAAAGGTCAGGCCTCCTAGTGCCCAGATGTATGCAGGAGACAGTACCAGAGTACACTGCTCCCTAACACCCCCCTCACTTTTGGTTGACCTGGTTACATAAAACACATATTATACTTATAAACACTTTGAAAAAGTTCACATGTAACCAGAAAATATTGGGCTATGCAATAAATAACCAATGAAAACATATCAACACATGTTAAATGCATTCCACTCCTCATCCTTTCAGGAAAACAGTCAGGAGCTGTGATGTCAGTCCCTTATCAGTATTATTATCCTCACTCACAACAAAGGTTATGTTTACAGACTTCTTCTCCACCCGTGCATGGATCAATAAGGCAAATAGCTACAGTATGTGTAAAGACTGTCCATGGGTTTTTGCACTGTAAGACAAATCTTTTGCACCTCTGTTGTTGCACTGCATGTTGATAGTCTCATCCTGTTTTAGAATAGAAGACCTATTTCACATAAAGTGACTGTTATGGGATCACATACAGTATGCTCATTGATGTAGACCATTCTTGATTGCAACTGAAATGCCTTGTGGCTCCCGAGTACATGTACCAGCAGTCCTTCCTGCAATTGTCTGACATTTAAGGCTGACTCGTTCCTTTTATTTAGCTTCTGCTGCATGCCACTTTAATCTTTCGGTCTCCATTTAGAGACTTTGTATCCTACCTTATGACAGTGCCCTTTGTGAGTACAGTAGAACACAGCAGTGGTCACTGCAGTGATGATTGCAGGTAAGCAGGTTCTTATGCCTCAGAGCTAAGTACTATGCATCTGCACAGTACTTTGACACTCTACACAGTGGCACATGCTAGGTTGCATGTGCACTATTATGTCACCAGGTCAGAGGTCGAACTCCAAGTCCTAGTGCCTGGATGTATGCAGGAGACTGCACTCTAACACAGTACACATCAGAAATACACTGATCACTATACACAGTTTACACACACTACACACCTAGTACACACTGAGATGTATACAAAGGTTACATCAATACCAAACACTTGATGCACACATATCATTTTACACAGGTCACACAGATATCACAAAATTGATACACACAGATCACTTATACAACTGAGACAGATATCACACACCAGATACATTCTGAACATCTTTACATAGGTCACATTGATATCACACTCCTAATACATTCTGATATTTCATACTATCACACCCTAGCTCTGACCCTGATTGTTCCGCATTCAAGTATTGTGATGGTGCAGGCCGTACCCCAGTGTATACATACAAATACTGTGTCGCTGAAGGCCATACCCCAGTGTATCCATATAAGCACTGTGATGCTACAGGCTGTACCCCAGTGTATGTGTCCGTACCCCAGTGTATCCATATAAGCAAGGTGATGCTGCAGGCCTTACCCCAGTGTATCCATACAAGCACTGTGCGTTTGTGTTGTGCATTTGTGCTGCTGCTCTGGAGCTTATTGTTTTGTTTCATACTGTATTTATTTCAACTAAAATCACAAATAAATATACTTGCAAAATACTCCTATGCAATTTTTTAACCTTGATTTGTAGATACCAACCTGGTTTTCCTTGATCATAAAAGCCATGTTTGGTAAGATGAAACTCAAGCACCAAATGGAGAGGCTATTTTGTGAAGGTATCTGGAGATGTTCTCCCTCCTCCCCTCCCAGCCTTCCCATACATAATCCCAGAAGCACAATGATTAGAGATGTTTAGTACCAGACTTTTAAATCCCTCTTCCCCCTTTCTGTTCCGAGCTTCCGTTTTGTGTGCTGCAACATTATTAGTTCAGCCACCCATTCAAGTATCGAAATGGGGAGGTTCAACACCAGCATTACTCCCATCAATGGGAGGACCCAAGGACAATTCCATCTTGCACCTCTTTTCTTTACATTATGGGCTGTTTGCAGCATTGCGGACTGTCTTTTTGTGTAGATGAAAAACATTATTGTTATAGTTTATTAAACTGCAATCCTGTCTGCCACTGCAGTGCCATTCTCTTTCCTACATGTGCCATGTTGGTAAGTGAACTGCTACAGCTGCTGAAGTCTTCGACATGCGGGTTGCTGAATGCCAATAATGTCCAGAAATGTTTATGGCCACAAACTGCATCCCCTGTATGCCCCTTTCAGTTTTAAACAAAGTTCTGAACCACCAAGTTGATTAGGTGGGCAAAACATGGTAGATTTTAAAATGTACCTAGTTTTTTTCATTAACCCCTCCAAACCCAACCGGTTGCCCCAGGACCCTGGTGAATAGATAGGCTGTAATAAATAATGGTTCAGCTCAATAAACACCTGTCTACCTTGCATTTAGGTGACTCTAAACAGAATAACTGGATAATGTAGATGGTGGGTGTTATGCAAGATACCAAAAATATGGGTAGCAGCATCTTCCTGCCAGGATGTGTGCAATAAAGAGAAAATACATTTAATACAAAAATTAGTTGTGTATATTGGTCACATAAATACATATTTACATGGTACATACCATGCGTAAAGCAGGCTGAGGTAACTTGAGGCATGCCACCCTTTGTTGACAAACAACTTCCAGCAGGCCTGGCAAACAGCACAAATGCTGGGAGTTGTAGTTTAGCCAGAGAGCTACAGACTGCTTTCCTCTGATGTAAACAGCAAGTCTTGGTCCCATTATACCTAACAACCTCCCTGAGCACAAAGTAACTGTCTGTTTACAGTGTGTACTATTTAGCAGCACATCCACAAGCAAGGCCACCACATTTTGATTAGATGTATGAAAAACTTTCTTAAGATTAAAGATGTCTTTCAGGAACTGAAGAACTTGATTCTACATTGATCCTCCCTCAAAAATTTGCTTCAGAATCAACACATTAAAATAAATAAATTTACAAACTAATCAATCCTTCCATCCTTTCCAATACTCCAACACCCTTGGGCCTCTCACCTAGTTCTTGATTAATGAAAACATTCTTCGTTTTTAAACTTCCTATGGGGTTGTACAGTTTATTAAACTGCCATCCTGTCTACCACTGCAGTACCACTCTGTGCCATGTTGGAAGCTGAACTGCCATAGGTTTGTGCCACCCACTGCTGTCACTTAGCCTGGTCAGCCAGCTAGCTTGATGCAACCTTTTGGCCTAAACTGGATGTAATCAATATTGTGTGCTGTGAGGTCGGCAAAATTAACTGAAAATAAATGTTATTGAGGTTAATAACACTGTAGGAACTAAAACAGGCCCATATTATGTGATTTCGGCTGTTTTTATGATTTTTTGGAAAAAAAATACAGATCCAAAAACAAAACACGCAAGAGTGGTTTTGGCAAAACCAAATCCAGATCCAAAACACGAAGGAGATACAGATCCAAAACCAAGACACAAGGGGCTTTGTATGCTGCTTAGTAAAGCTGGTCAAGTGCTAATTATGCCCTCTTCATGGACTGGCCACAGCCTCTCTAAATTCAAGCATTTGGAAAATGCCTCTAGAAATGATGCATTTGCCACTGACTTGCGATACATGTGAATTACACAGGTTTTGTGGTTTATTTAAAAATACTGGTGAAATGGAGACTTGAAGGCCACCAGCCACAGAATCTGTGTAATTCATATGTGTCTCGAAGTAAAGGGATGACATGGCAAGCCTATCTCTTTCCAATTTATCTCTCTCCAAGCTTTGATTAATGTCTCTCACCAGCATTATACACATGTCTCATCAATAACACACATGGTAAACACTTAGGGGTAAATTTACTAAAGTGAGAGTTTTTAGAAATGGAGATGTTGCCCATAGCAACCAATCAGATTCTAGCTATTATCTTCTAGAACAGGGGTGGGGATCCTTTTTTCTTCCAAAGTTCATTTTCATATATGTAACATTATTCGCGGGCCTGGTATAAACCACGCCCCCTCCGGGTGACGTTACATGGTGGCGGAGCCACTATCGCCGGTATTTACAGCAATGAAAGTGGATAGATCCCTTTCAGTTTTTGTACCCTGACATCATCAGCTACTGTCCAATGTCATTCCCTACCATCCACGTGGGCATAGAGAGGGAACACAATCTTGTGGCGAGCCATCCAGCCCGAAGTGTGGCGAGCGAACAAGTTTCTCTTTTGGTGCACTGTATGGGCAGGGAACCTCACTTCCACCCTCAGTCCACGTCACTTCTAAGTACAGAAACTGAAGGACAAATATACCTTTCCTTACAGCAATGCTCGGAGCATCCTTCAGTGGTGTTACCATCTGAAGCATCCTAAGGATGCTCCAGGTGGCACTGCAGCATAGATTCTGGCTGCAGGGTGCCATTCTAGGCACCCTGCTAGCCAGATGAGGCTAGTAGAAAAAAGCTCAGAGAGCCAGACCAATTGATTCCTCGGGCCTTGTACACAATATAATAAAATACAGTTCACACAATTTTCACACATATTAAGCAAGTTGAACAATTATACAAAAGGTCACACCGATATAATACATCTGACTACTACATACCTCCCAACTGTCCCACATTCAGCGGGATAGTCCCAGTTTTTTTAGACTGTCCTGCTGTCCCAACTGCGGGCCACAATGTCCCGCGGTGGGGGAAAGTTGGGGGGTGCACAGCTTAAAGGGTAAGCAGCAGGAGAATATATTCATAGTGTAGGGCAGGGGTGTACAGAGCCTCTCCTTTCATACTCCTTAGATGTGATATAAAAATGCATCCTAGCGAACGGGTCTAAATCAGTCAGCAGAAGCAACAGAAGACTTAGTGATGCAGGTGAGAGAATCAATGGACACTGAAGCTTAGTGTAGTGAGGGGAGAGTTACAGTGAGTAGGGGGTGAGACAGGCTCCCAGCACTCAGGCCCATCTCCATGTGTGCCTTCCCAGCCATTGACCTGACAGCACATCACTAATGTAGGGGGAGCCTGGTATGCCCTCACAGTGACATGATCAGGAGGTGCAGCAAGGCTCTGCCCCTTTCCCTGATGCTCTGCCCCTTTTCGTGAGGCTCTGCCCCCTTTTGGGTGCACATGTGCCTTCGGCATGACCAATGTCCCACCTCCAGGGCAGGCAAAGTTGGGAGGTATGCTACTATAGACAAGTTACATTGATATCACATACCTGAAACATACTGATCATTATACCCAGTTCATACTAATATTAAACACCTGGTAAACACTGATCAATATACACTGGAAACACATCATAAACCTGGTACACACTGAGCATTATACACAGACCACACCAATGTCACAGGGATGGAGTTATGAGACCGGCGACTGCATGGCCACCGGTCTCAATCCTGGCACAGGAATCCCAGCAAGGGATTACACATAGACGTTGAAATACCGATGCCTATGTTAATCCTGGCATTGGAACGCCAACAGGATGCTGGACCGATCATCCTCAGCCGGGGGTAAGTATACACTTAGGCAGGGATGAGGAGGTTAGTTTTAGGGACCCCTGGGGGGACTTAGGGTTAGGCACCCCCCCGGGGGAAGGTCAGGGTTAGGCTAGGGGAAGGGAGGTTAGGTTTAGGCACTAGGGGGAAGGTTAGGGTTAGGCACCGCCTGGAGGGTCAAATTTAGGATGTGGGGAAGAGTGGTTAGGTTTAGGCACTAATGGGGGGAGGTTAGGGTTAGGCACTAGGGGGGAGGTTAGGGTTAGGCACCCCTAAGGGAGGGTTAGGGTTAGAGATAGTATACTTAACTGCTCTGTAAGGATTTTGAACCATCGGGCTGCCGGCGTCAGGATTTGAACTGCCAGGATGTAGTCCAGTGGTCATTAATACTGATTTCAATGTCACACACTTACTCACTGATTATTATTTATACACAGGTTACATGGATTTTACACATATGAAACGCATTGATCAATATAAAGAGGTCACACACTCGTACACACTGGCCCTGATTCAGAGCCTGATGCTCTGACAGGGCCATTCCTTTTTTTTTATAACGGCCTCCTGGTCGCTCGCAAAGCTGTGGGTGACCACCCACAGCTATAGCGAGCAGCCAGGAAGATGGTCGCGATAGTCAAGACCATCGCGACCATCGGGCTTGCGATGAGACACTTGTGGTAGGGTCCCATTGCCGCAAGCCCCAGAGAGATTTCGGCTCTAACAGAGCCGAAATCTCTCCCACTGACATCACTCGTGATGTCAGTGGGGCCGGCCCCAAACGGAGGCGTTCACATGGGAATGCCTCCGTTTGGGCAACCACCCCCCAGGTCCGCCCACCAAAGGGGGCGAGCTGTCACTCAACATCGACAGCTCGCCCCCTTTGTTGCGAGACCCGGAGCGACGGATTGCCCGTCGCTATCCGGGTCTCGCGCATGTGCACGACAGAGCTAGCTCCGTCGTGCGCATGCACACTGGCCCACCATCGACCCAGTTGCGAGCGCACAGCCCTTGCAACCGGGTCAGAATCAGGCCCATTGTTCACTATAAAAATGTAGCCCAGACAGACTGCTCTAGGCCAAAATTTATTTTCCATAAGATAAGTCCCATTTGAGTACCGCCTTTTCTAAATTATATCTATATATATATATATAAATATATATATAATATCCAATGGACCGGCACTCCAAAAGGCTGTGCTCCAGCACATAAACGGCTCCGTTGCCTTCCTCCGGTTTTGTGCAGAAAACCTCCAAATAGCTATCCAATGAGGCGGCAAATGAAAAACCACACTTATAATACTTATAGTGAGAGGACCATACGCAGGGAGTACGCACCACTACCACAAAAAACAATACTGAAAATAGATAAAGACACTGGAATATCATAGCCACAATTATAAAAAACAGGGCCAGCCCAAAGATTCATTAAGACCCCTTAGTGCCAAGGTGTCTAATAAATAAATCCATTTCAACTCCAATTGCAATAGATGTTTAGATCTGTTGCCACCATGAAGGGACAAAGGTACATGGTCAATCATGCAGTAGCGTAAAGTCTCCACCCCATGATTGGCCAAAGCAAAGCGACGTGCCACAGGTTGCTCGCTGCTGCCCAATGAGATGGCTGCCCTGATCGCAGAGCAATGTTGGGCCATGCGTTCCTTGAACTATCTTTCTGTCTTGCCCACGTAGTATAACCCACATGGGCAAGACAGAAGATAGATGACATAGCGAGAGCTACAAGTCAAAGCATGATAGATCTTGAAACTGGCACCTGAGTAAGGATGCATAAAAATATCACCTGTGACCATAGAACGACACGTAAGACACTTATAACAACCAGCCCTATGCTGCAAAAAATGCCTAGGAGCAACACGTGAAAATCCTGTGATATCAGTTCTGACAAGATAATCACTCAGATTACGACCCCTAGTATAACTGGGACGAATCCTGGAATTGGCTAAAGATGGCAACTCGGGGTCTGTTTGAATCGAAGGCCATAGTTGTTTAACCTTCTTGCTACTGATCTTACTACTGCTACTAAACTTATTAACCCACGTGATAGTATTAGAATCAGAAGACCTTTTAGCAGACTTCAACAAATTCCTCCGTGGGATGGATAAAGCCTTTTGTTTAGCTTGTAATAAGTCATGTAACGGATAACTTTTATTAGACACCTTGGCACCAAGGGGCCTTAATGAATCTTTGGGCTTGTCCTGTTTTTTATAATTGTGGCTATGATATTCCAGTGTCTTTATCTATTTTCAGTATTGTTTTTTGTGGTAGTGGCGCATACTCCCTGCGTCTGGTCCTTTCACTATAAGTATTATAAGTGTGGTTTTTCATTTTATTTTTTATCTTTATTTTCAATATGTATTTATTTTCACATTTTAGTCTGTATTCATTATTATTCTTTTGATAGTTTTTTTCTGATATGTTGGGGTATATATTTATTTTTTATTTACATTTTTTTTTTTTTTTTCATTTACATGTGACACAATGGGTTATGATTTTAGCATCATTGTTTTGATTTTTGTACTTATGTTCCTGGGAAACACATTGTGGCTATGGAACAGATGTTTGATACACAAATGTGCTATGTTTATCTTTTGCTGGTAGGCGGTCCATGGTTTGTTGACATTGGCTACCGCTATGTTTAGGGTTGCCATGCCAACACTCTTGTCGGACTTGCTGCATTGATATCGTCACTAGGACGGCGCATTCTGATGATGATCATGGGATTGTGTCATCTGACAGTGCATTACTGAGCGCTGCCGTAGGTTATACATGCGCCTTGGCTGTTTGGGGAGGAGACATCACGCTCGGGTGTCAGATATTTAAGTCTGTATGTATTGTTTGTCTTAATATATGTCAGTGTCTTGAGAAAGGAGGTTCGTCCTCCGAAACGTCGACCTCAATAAACTGAAGTTTTTTTCAACTTGAGTGAAAGTCTCTGAGTGCCGCCTCATTGAATAGCTATATATATATATATATATATATATATATATAAACAAAATGCCCTTATACTGTGCTAATTTTACAACAATAATGAGAAAGATATGAATAAATTTCAAATTACAATTTTGTGGCTGCACCCTTCTCTATATATCTCTGTTAGACAGATATACACAAGATAAAACACAACAACACAAAGAGAAGGGGCGCTCACTTGAACAATTTAAATATGTATGTATGTAAAGGAGAGGAAATTCATCATCTCTCTCTGTGTCTAAGAACTGATCATTGGAGCACTACGATTGCTATTTTCTACTCATATTATACTTATTGACTGTTTTATAATACATACTGTTATGTTCTGGGTCAAGACCATCGCGACCATCAGACTTGCAACGAGACCCTTGCGGTAGGGTCTCGTTGCCACAAGTCCCAGTGGACTTCTTGCTCTTACAGAGCAAGAAGTCCACCCACTGACATCACTTATGATGTCAGTGGGGCCGGCCCTAGACGGTAGGCGTTCCCATGGGAACGCCTCCATCTGGGCAGCCATGCCCCCAGCCGACCAACCAAAGGGGGCGTGCTGTAACTCAACATTGACAGCACGCCCCCCTTGGAACGAGACATGGAGCGACAGTTTGCCCGTCGCTATCCGAGTCGTGCGCATGCGTACGATGGAGCCGCCTCCATCGTGCGCATGCTCACTGGGCTAACATCGACCCGCTTGCGAGCGCTCAGTGCTCGCAAGCGGGTCTGAATCAGGCCCTCTGTTCAATAATGAAGACTTGACACAGGGATATCACCAACATTTCGGAGCCACTTAATACTCCATCATCAAGGTCACAGATATAATACAAACACATATAAATACTCACACATCACCACATGAGGTCCGCGCTGCTCGGCGTCCAGTATCGGGTCGCCATGTAATGACGTCACACCACCTGACCAACATGCCGATGCATACCCAATGATGCGTCAGCACAGGAGATGAAAGGAACGCCCATCAGCAGCATCCTGGTTACCCAGACAACGCGCGGCATATGACCTATAATAAGACAAATTAATGACACATTCAATGTATAAGCGATATTAGGCAATGTTATATAGAACAGGCCAACTAATGGATTATAGTAATGATTATAAACAATCAATAATCAGTCCAAAAAGACAGTAGAAAAAGCATTAGAAAAAAATCGTATTAAACACACTGGAAATCACACTAAACGATTTCCTACGGCCAAGTACATCCCAAGTTAATCAAAGGATTACATCTTAAAGGTAAATAGCAGCACCTTCAATAAACTAATTATCAATATCAGTATGAACCATAGATCAACCAGAACAATGATCATTATACACAGTTCACTCTGATATCACACACCTGATGCTGACTGGGCTATACACAGGACACAAATTTATTACACACACCTAAAAACATACTGATAAATACATACAGGTCACACCAATATTGCAAACTTAATAAACACTGATCACTATACACAAGTCACACCAATATCACACACCTCATAACTATAAAAATAAACAGTATTAAACATGTGGTAAAGACTGATCATTATATAGAGGTTACATCAATATTACAAACATACTGTAATACACACAAAACACTACCTACAGGTTACAGAGATATTGCATACCGATTACTAAACACAAGTCACACTGATGTCAAACTACTGGCACATACTGTACTGATCATTATACTCAGTTCACACTAATATCACATAACTGGTATACACTGATCAGATTCACATACCTACTATAATACACACTGAGCACAATAGACAGGTTACACAAATATCACACTCTGATTAGTATACATACTGTAAGTCACACTGCTGGGACCAGGTCAATAGCAGTCACACAGCTACTGTAGGTGTCTGGCAAGTCCTAAAAGAGGCATTACCGTGCCCCTCTCCAGGCACACCGCAAGCCAGAGAAGAGTGCTACTGGGGCACTTGCTTAAATGAATATTTATACTAGATTTAATTTTCTGACAAGCCCTCCTGGAAAATTGTCATACTTGTGCTTGTCCACTTCAGTGCGCAGTCACTCAGAATTGCTTTTGAATATTTATGCTGAAACATAGCCCCCTGTCTGGCTAGATTTCAGATAAGCACCGGTCTCCATATAAAATACGAATCCCCCAATTCTTACTGCTGCAACAGTGCTTACTGTATTCTTCATTTAAGTACAATTCAGAAAGTGACAGCTGACAAAGGCCCTCATTCAGAGCTGTACGCTCTGAGCAGAGCGCACGCTCTGAATGAGGGCCGGGCTCCATATTCATGGAGCGTCCTCCTGGACGCTCGTATAGCTGTGGGTCACCACCCACAGGCTATACGAGCGTGCATTTTGATGGCCGCGATGGTCGTGACCATCGAAATTGCGAGCCAGAGCCTGCGGTTGAGGTTTTCAACCGCAAGCTCCGGAGTGATTTTGGCTCTATCAGAGCCAAAATCACTCCCACTGACATCACTAGTGATGTCAGTGGGCCGGCATCTGACGGGAGGCGTTCCCGTGGGAATGCCCCCGTCAGGGTGGCACGCCTACCAAAGGGGGCGTGCTGTCAATCAACATTGACAGCACGCCCCCTTTGATCGGACACAACGAGCGAAGGAAAGTCCTTCGCTCGTCGTGTCTGGCGCATGCGCACGACGGAGCTCCCTCCGTCGTGCGCATGCTCAGTGCAGACCATCGACCCACTTGCGAGCGGACAGCCGCTCGCGAGTGGGTCTGAATCAGGCCCAAAGTTCCCTAAGGGTAAATTTACTAAACTCGACAGACATCAAATGGGGCAAATTCGGCCATTAAATGCATATTCCGAATTTACTAAATGCTAAACTCTGCCGACTTTGTTCCATTCGATGTTTAAAACTCTACCGACAATACCTGTAACTCGGCCGATAACATGTTTTTGGACACATAGACCATCGTTCCAACTCGGCAGCCTTTTATCATAGGCATCAATAGGACCTGAAAATTTACTAAGGATTCGTATTTGTTTTAACGGTGAAAATATAGTGCAAATCGGCCGCAAAAGACACAAAAAAACCATCTAAAAATCTCAAATACCTATTTCCATTCGAGTTTCACATCTGAACCTACACAGTTGCATGCACGGATCAGGGAGATCCGTGATACTGTACATGCATCTGTGTGTAACAAAATAAACACAGAAGCAAGGATGGGATCAGTGAGATCTGTCTGTGCTTCTGTGTTTAAAAAAAATTGAAACAGTGGAATTTTTTTTAAAAACAACAGCGTGCCCACCCCCCAAAGAACAACCAGCATCGAGCTTTGGAGACCCAATACTGGTTATGCTAAATACAGGGGACAAATGAAGTATGGTTCCCCTGTATTTAGCAAAACCAGCACTGGGCTCTAATCCGGTCCTGGTTCTGGAAATACAGGGAAAAAAATGCATAGGGTTCCCTTGTAAATTCCAGAACCAAACTTTTTCTAGCATTGGGGTAATGCCACAGCCAGGGGAACCCTTTCACCAGGCCCATAGCTAAAGCATTACCCCTGACCACTAGTCAGCCCAGGCCGAGGAGCTGGGGACCCCCCGAATAAAAGTGGGGTCCCCAGAATTTCCTCTCCAGGGCACCCCAGGCCTAGGTTGATAGCCTGGGGCTATCCTGGCACCCCTGGCCAGTGAGTGCCAGGTTGATAGTGTAGTGTGGTATAAAAAAATTAGATGAGTTAATATTGTCTTTTGCTGTGGAACTACAGGTCCCAGAAAGCCTCCTCACAAGTACCAGCATGTGGGGCATTATTGTCCCACAGATAACTGTAGTTCCACAGCAAAACTTATACTTAAAACATAACAGAACACACACACACCATGATAGTAAAAGTTTAATAAAACATGCATACACACACGCACACACGTACACTCACACTCACTATCTCACATACTCATGTACTGTATGTATCCCTGCAGCCATTATATCCACTTGTCCAGTAGATTATCCATAGGGTACCTGTAATAAAAATCCATACTCACCTCCTCCTATGTGTGGATCATGTCATCTTTGTTCCATATAGACATCCAGTAGGCAAAACAAAAAATCTAAGGGCATTATTACCCAAATGACCACTCCGCGGCGGGATTTCATTATAGAAATTCCTGTGCTGAGCTTTCATTGGCTGAGAGAGGTTACTTTTATGGTTCTCGCCATTGAAGTCAACAGTGGAAGGTTCGCCTCTCTCAGCCAATGAATGCTCAGCACCGGGATTTCTATAGTGAAATCCCACAATGCAGCAGTCATTCGGGTAGTACTGTCCTTAGAGGACAGTACTAAGTTCATGGGTCTGCGATTTTTCATTTTACCAAGTCGATGGATGCCTAAATGAAATGAAGAGGACATGCACGCATAGAAGGAAATGAGTATGGATTTTTTATTACAGGTACCCTATGGATAATCTACTGGACAAGTGGACATGATGGCTTCAGGAATACATAGGTGAGTATGTGAGATAGTGAGTGTGAGTGTACATGTGTCTGTGTGCATGTATATTTTCATAAACTTTTTCTGTAACAGTGTGTGTGTTCTGTGTTTATTAATATTTCATTTGCTATGGAACTACATGTACCAGTGAGCCCATAATGCCCCGCATGCTGGTACTTGTGGTTCTCCAAGTACAAGCATGCAGGGGAGGCTTGCTGGAACCTGTAGTTCCACAGCAAAATACAATATTATCTCATCTATTTTTTTACACCACACTACACCATCAACCCGGCACCCACCGGCCAGGGGTGCCAGGGATAGCCCTGGTCTATCAGGCTAGGCCTGGGGTGCACTGAAGAGATGGACCCCTTTATTTGGGGGGCCCCAGCTCCCCCATAATCCTCGGCCTGGGCTGACTAGCGGTCAGGGGTTATGCTTTGGCTGGAGGACCCGGTGAAAGGGTTCCCCTGGCTGTGGCATTACTCCCCCGCTACAAAAAGTTCAGTGCTGGTTCTGAAACTTACAGGGGAACCCTACTCATATTTTTGCTCTGTAGTTCCAGAACCAGAACCAGATCAGAGCCCAGTACTGGTTGCACTAAATACAGAGGACCCCTATGTATTTTGTCCCCTGTATTTTGGCAACCAGGGCTGGTTCGAAATAGCCTGGTGCTGGTTGTGCTTAATACAGCAGACCCCTATGTTATTTGTTGTTCTTTGGGGGGGCACGCCATTTATTTTTTCTGTACACTGGTTTTCATTTTTTTAAACAAAGAAGCACAGATGGATCTCACTAATCCCATCCATGCATCAGTGTTTATTTATTTACACACAGATGCATGTATTACGGATCTCCCTGATCCATGCATGCATTTGTGTTTATTTTACACACAGTTGCATGTATCACGGATCTCCCTGGTCCATCCATGCATCTGTTTGTTCCAGTTAGTCAAAACCGAACACTAAATAGAAATGAATAATACGAAAGACAATGAATGATTACACCATCGAACAACACGAATGACAGGAACTCAGCAGCTTAGTAAATTCAGTAACCTGTTCAAAAAATTAAACACTTGAATCTGGACGTTGTCATCCGAGATTAATCTCGGATGACATTGAATAGAAATTGGCAGCTTAGTAAATGTACCCCCTACTGTCAAAAAGCAAAAAGGAAAAGAGATTTGTTAAACTAATACCCTATGTAGATAGTATAATATTCTAGAAAAATGAACAAAATGATATTCCCATATTTGTTAAAACATAACATTTAGTGACTTTGTAACTGTTAAAAAGTGTTTAGGAAAACTAATGTAAATATTTAAAAGACAGTTTAATGGTAAAAAAAGTGAATATTATAAAAAAGGAAATCACTGAACCACACACAGGGGTCCATTCATGAAGATCTGCAGTATAGAATTGTTACTTAGCACTACAGATCGCATCACTTTGACCACGGATTTAGCCCCCCCTCAATTATCTGAATAGATTGGTGTCCAATTACAGCAGATCAACAATAATTGTTTCTTAAAAATATTACTATTTAGGTACTTCATGCGAGATATGAACAAACATAAGGCTAACATATACTGTACAATTTATTTTAATCAATAGTTAATTAAAAGTTATATTTTAAACATTAACTATGTTTTCAAACAAGTGCGCCAACAAAAAAAGAGTCCTCTTTCTTATAACCTATTCACATTGCAATGTCGGGTCGCACCCAGGATTTTGTTCATGTGTCCATCCTGGGTGCGACCAGGCTGAGACACCTTTCAGACTGGTGGCCGAACCTGGCAATTCACAGCCATCACGTGTTGAGATCATCTCCAAGTGCCCGCCCTTCCTATGCTTGTGAACTGGACCCGGGTTCCCATTCAGACTGCATTGCAAGCCGAGTTGAACCCATGTTCAACCCTGCTCATGACCAGGGTTGAAATGCCAGATCGCTTGACCTGGCTTATTTCAACCTGGCCCTTTTACACTGCACAGTAGCCCGGGTTGCTGCGCGTTCATGTGCAATAACCCGGGTTATTGCAGCAAGTGTAAAAGGGGTATTACTCTACTAGCAATTGAACTAGAACCAGGTCATGCCCAGGCTGTGCTCAATTTACAATTAGCACTGGTAGAAGTTTCCAACATATTATTTTAAGTTAAATAGAGATTGTCACACCAGAAAAAAATCTGTTATTTAATCAAAGTAATCAAGCTGCCATCAAAAGGGGTATTCTTCTATTGCTTAATATTCTCCATTCGACATAAATAAAAACATTAAAAGTAATAATAGTCAAAGTGTAAGACTTTCTAATATATATTACCCTAGTGGACTGGAAGATAAAAGGGTGAACCAGAAAAGTTTCAAATCCTTTTAATTAGTAAAGGATGGAAGGAAATCCAGACTGATAAAATACAGTACAATGCAACTCAAGGTGATATGCTTGTAGAACCAAGCAGGAAATATAGCATGCAGCAGTTTCTTTTCTGTAAAAACTTCCTTATATGAATCTTCCACTAGATGGCGGTCTTTGTTATAAAATGATAACCTTTACGAATTGAAAGTATTTGGTACTTTTCTGGTTCACCCTATATACAGTATATACACACACACACATATATATATATATATATATATATAGAGAGAGAGAGTATATTAGGTCTTACATGATTATAACTTTTATGTTTTTATTTTATGAGTCGCATGGAGAATGTTGAGCATTAGAATGGGACCCCTTTTGATATCTGTTTGATTCCTTCAATTGGATAACATAAGAGTTTTTCTGGTGTCTTTATAGTCTCTATTAAATCACTTAGGGGATGATTCATTACTGGACGGAATTGCAAAGCTGCACGCAAGCAGCTTTGCAATTCTGTCCTTGCTATTATGTTAATGTAGCAGGAGACTGCATTCATTAATGATCCAAGCTGCGTCTACAGCCGCAGCATCCCATCACTTTCTGATCCTTGGGGCCTATCAACCCCCCCAACCTCTGTTTTGGAAAACGGAGGCCGCCTCTGCCCCCTCCCTCCTCCCAAACAGCAGCAGACTGTCAACCACTGACAGTCTGCTGCAGCTCTGCATCCAATCACGCAGGACCCATTCTGCACTTGCGCAGAACGGGTCCTGCACACGCACTGTTTCCCGACTACCCCCTTAATCTACGTGTCCAGCATACATCTAACAGAGTTACCATGTTTAATTGCAAGGATGATAATGTGTTACTTCTAACTTTTCTATGTGCCTGATTTAGATGTGGACACAATGTTAATATTTATACAGTTGAGCAATTATCAGTCCACTGCGCATGCACCATGGATGCACTGCACAAGTGCCAAGGTACCTTTGCAATTCTGCTCGCGGTGAGGATTTAATCACAAAGTGATTGACATTCAGGGACCATGAGAGGGCAGTTACAAGGAGTGGAGGCAAAAACACAGGCATGCCGTGACCATCTTTGGGGAGTGTATCTGCCTACATCTGCGATCCCGTATGCAGAAAATATGCACGTGGTGGGCGTCTCAATACATGTGAATCAGGCCCTATGTAGGATGGGTCCTAAGGTATCTACAAATGCACTTCACAGCTCAAAGATCAGCATGGGCTCAGTACTAATGTCTGCCAGTTAAGTGCATTATTACAAAAATAATAAGAGACGGGATCCTGCTACAAGTGCCAGCATGCATGTGCACACATCTGCATCTGGGTACTTGTAGTGACACAGGTCCTGATTCACTATGGAACGCAACTGCAAAAGTATGGTAATTCATTGCAGTCGCAATGCCGCTGCTGCATTACATAAGGACACCCACTTTACCATACACACATCCGTAATGTTTAGCAAGACTGCAAAAACTTTGGTACAATTGAGTACAATCGCATCCTCATGCACAATTGCACAAGCTCTGACCTTACTCAGAAATTGCTAACTTCCACGCACGCTATCAGGCCTCAGGCTGCGTAGGACATCGCAGTGGATAATTTATGTATGCGCCTGCAACAATGTTTAAACTCACTGGCACACCTGCTTTCATCCGACAGCCCCCAATACAACCCCCAAATGGCACTTCCTGTCAATCACTCTGCGATGGGTCTGCATAGTCACTGCGATCGCAGTCCCGATCGCAGTGGCCAGCTCACGCACACACACTGCGCTGAATACGCATGCACAGAACGCCAATTGCGTGCATATTAGCAACTGTGATCCAAGCTGAATTAGGCTCATAGTCGATTCACATAAATTAGAATACTCTCAGCTGGGACTATGGAGGATACAATGGGGGAACGAAAACTAGCACTAAGGTGTTGACGAAGACCCAGACCAGGGGTCTTACTCCGCCATTGGTCTTCACCAGGCAATCCCTAAAGGGAATATGAGCTCAGCTGCGCTCGACGAGCCAATTGTGGCCCCCTGACTGGGTCACCTGAGCTAGCGCTAGAGGGATTACTTATGATTGAGGTATATTGGCATTGAAACAATAACTGAAGAATATTGAACTTACACCGATGACTGAAGGATTATCAGACTTGCACAGAAGACTGAAAGAATATCGGACTTGTACTGAAGACTGAAGGATATCAGGCTTGCACCGAAGACTGAGGAATAACGGAATTGCACCGATGGTTGAGGAATATCGAACTTGCACCGATGGTTGAGGAATATTGGACTTGCATCGATGGTTGAGTAATATCAGACTTGTACCAATGGTTGGCTAAGGAGCCCCTCCAGGGGAATCACTAACAGAAACAGAGCAGCAGTCAGGATCCACTGGGACTGTCTGTGAATACAGAGGAGTACAGCTACAAAGCTCACACGCAGAGCTGTGTGACTTATGGCACTGACAACCCAGGTCCAGCTGACCTGGAAGCTTTATAACTATGGGTAAATCTGGATTGGCTGAGAGTGTCAGCTGATTACCTGGCTGGACAGGATTGGCCTGGACTCGATCACATGATGCTGACCTGGAGGGAACAATGCCATGAGGAACACCAGCACTGTACCCCGAATCCTGCACAGTGCACACATGTGCAGCGACATTGGCACTCATGGAATGCACTGTTGGGACCAACATAATTGTACGAGTCGCACACCTCCTGGTCGCCAGAGCACAAGAGTGTCTGACAAGCAGGCGGACAGGTAAGAAAGAGAGCCTGGTTTTGGGAACATTACCCAGAATTGTGACAGCTCTCATGCTGCATATGCAGAGGATAACTTATGCAAGCAGTGATGAAAGCTGACCATGGAATTGAAGGCCTGTACCACCTTGACCGGCCATTTTGCTGTATCTTCCCCTTTTTTAGTCAATTCAACAATAGTAGCAACAATGGAAGAAAAAGACTTGATAAATCTGCGATAATAGTTTGTAAAACCAAGAAAGCGTTGGATGGCTTTTAATGTGGAAGGCTGGACCCAATTTGAGATGGCTTACACTTTATTTGGATCCATAGAGAACCCCCAAAAAAGAGACCTCCTTCACTTTGAACTTGCAGGTTTGCATACAGATTATTATCTTGGAGCTTGCGTAACACCTGTCTCACATGTTGGCAATTTTGTTCCAAAGACGTACAATAGATGATCATATCGTCTAAGTATACGACCGCAAAAACTCCAAGGAACTTCCTCAAAATATCATTAATGAAATCTTGAAAGACGGCAGGAGCATTTGAAAGATCAAAAGGCATGACCAGATATTCAAAATGGCCAGAATGAGTATTGAAGGCCATCTTTCACTCATCGCCCTCCTTAATCCAGATAAGGTTATAGGCCCCTTGCAGACCTATCTTGGAAAAAATGGATGCCTCAGGAAGTTGGTCCAACAAAACTGATATTAATGATAATGGATAAGTGTTTTTAATGGTGATATTATTTAAACTCTGGAAATCAATGCACGGTCTAGGTGATCCGTCCTTCTTCTGTACAAAAAAGAATCCAGCCCCAACCTGTGATTTGGATGGATGGATAAAGCCCTTCTGAAAAGCGTCTTGGATGTACTCCTGCATAGATTGACTCTCAGGTAGGGACAAAACATAGAGCCTACCTTTTCGGAAATTTGGCTCCAGGCTGAAGCTAAATGGCACAGTCATATGAACAATGTGGAGGCAGAGTATCAGCCTTTTTCTTAGAAAAGACCTCAAAGAGATCTTGATAGGGAGCAGGAATAATAGATGAAGACTCTAACTGGATGGTAGCAGCAATTCGTACCAGTTGAGCAAGACATAGTTCAGAACAGGTGGATACCCACTGAAGGACTTCACCCGATTTCCCGTTTATCACAGGATTAAGATTCCTATGCCATAGCAACCACAAAAATATAGGTGCCAGAGGACAATGAAACAGCAGGAACATTATGTTTTCAGAATATAAAGCTCCAATTGATAGATGGAGGGAGGTGATCGAGAGTTGACTACCTCGTTTCTCTAAAGAAAGACAGAAAGCCCTTAGCTGCATGGGCTCTTCTGTCTCAGGAGGGGTAACCCAAACTGGAGATCGAGGAGAAATTGTAGGCAAATCTTTCTCCAGTCTATGCCCTTGAAGCCAATGGTCAATATGAATGGACAGGTGCATAAGTCCATCCAGGTTTTCAGGATCTGGATACTGGACAAGGATGTCTTTGATTTGGTAAGATATACCCAAACAAATTTCACTATCGAGTGTGGGATTGTTCACCCACAATCTATTGACCACTTGCGGAACTCCTTGCAGTAATCTTCTGCTGCTTTCTGTCCCTATCTTAGAGATTGAAGGCTGTCTTCGGCCATTGCTGTCTTATCTGAGTCATCATATAATAGTCCTAGAGCAGAAAAGAAAGCATCAACAGTGTGAAGTGCAGAATGGGTGGATGGTAAACCAAATGCCCAGGTTTGAGGGTCACCATGGAGTAGGGATATAATGATTCCCACGCATTGGGCTTTGAAGCCACAAGATTGGGGATGTAACTTGAAATACAATTTGCAACTTTCAAAAAAAGTTACAAAGTCTTTATGGTTCCCAGAGTACCAGTCAGGGAGGTGCAACTTAGGTTCTCTAATGGCGATAAGAGCAGAAGAAACCCGAGTATCCTCAACCGGGAGGGACAGAACTTTTTGGGTTAAAGCTTGAATTTGTGCTGCAAGGACTTTTGCCGGGCTTTGAGTGGGATCCATGACAATGCAGCAGTACCTCTATGAATATCTTTGTGGCCTGCTATAATGTTATGAATCACCGGGAGAATTCATAGGAAGGATTATCATAAGAGGTGTAAATCTATTGATAAGGAGGCTACGAGAAGTCTATTGATAAAGAAGTTTTGGAAGTTCAATTGATGAGGAGTCAATAAATAAGCTTTGAGGACTGTAGTGTACTTCATTGGAGTGTGGCCTGATGACCAAGTTGCAGCCCTGATGACTGATATAAACTTGGTTGTTGGCAGCCTTGGGGTCTGATGTGTACTTGGCTGGTTGCAGCCTTGAGGGCTGATGTGTACTTGGCTGGTTGAAGCCTTGAGGGCTGAGGTATACTTGGCTGGTTGCAGCATTGAGGGCTGATGTGTACTTGGCTGGATGCAGCTTTGAGGGCTGAGGTATACTTGGCTGGTAGCAGCCTTGAGGGCTGATGTGTATTTGGTTGGTTGTAGCTTTGAGGGCTGAGGTATACTTGGCTGGATGCAGCCTTGAGGGCTGAGGTATATTTGGCTGGTAGCAGCCTTGATGGCTGATGTGTATTTGGCTCAATGCAGCCTTGAGGGCTGAGGTATACTTTGCTGGATGCAGCCTTGAGGGCTGAGGTATACTTGGCTGGTAGCAGCCTTGAGGGCTGATGTGTTGCCAGGAATCCACACAGACACTGGAGTGCGGCAGAGACTGCTGTGATGTAAATAATTGAAAGTCCACACAGACACTGTAGTGCAGCAGAGACTGCTGTGATGTTAATAATAGGTAGTATACACAGATGCTGATGTGTGGCAGGGACTGCTCTGGTGTACTAGCAGAAAGTCCAGATATACACTGAAGTGCAGCAGAGGCTGCTGATATAATTAGCAATAGTCCACACAGATGTTGAAGTGCGGTAGTGACTGCCGTGATGTAACTTGCAGATAGTACACATAGGGCCTGATTCAGAGCCGGATGCTCTTTCAGAGCGCTCGCTCTGAATCAGGGCATTTTTTTTTTGTTGCAGTCTCCTGGCCGCTCTCTAAGCTGTGGGTGACCACCCACAGTTTTTGCGAGCGGCCAGGTGATGGTCGTGATGGTTGCAACCATCGCAGCCATCAAGGCTTGTGACGAGACCCTTCTAACAGAGCAGGAAGCTCTCCACTGACATCACTGGTGGTGTCAGTGGTGCCTCCCACAAACGGCAGGCATTCCTTTGTTTCTGTAGCCACCCCCCCTCCCTGCCTACAAAACAGGGCGAGCTGTTGATCAACATAGACAGCCGCCCCCTTTGTAGTGAGCCCTGGAGCGAGAGAAAATACACTACAATACAATAAAATGTAAAACGTAATTAGAACAATTAATAATGTCTTATAGTAATAAAATATATATAAGGGATCATGTGTAAAATAATATTTACCACTAATTGAATTATCATAATTATAAAATTAAGTATCATAA
Source organism: Taudactylus pleione (assembly GCA_031769625.1). Taxonomy (NCBI): domain Eukaryota; kingdom Metazoa; phylum Chordata; class Amphibia; order Anura; family Myobatrachidae; genus Taudactylus; species Taudactylus pleione. The sequence continues at coordinate 4,912,406 of JAUIMM010000250.1, forward strand.
ACCCATGTCAAATCAGAATTATATAATTATTATTTTCATTTGAAATCCAGGATTAAACCTTCTGGTACTAGGCTAATTAGTTAAAATATCCAGCCCATTTCTGCCCTTGCTAGGTTACCCTCCTCATCCCTATCTCGTAAGTTAGATTTTATGTGTTGCATGCCCATAAAGGGTACAATGCTACAGGGCAACATTTATGCATAATTCTAAAATGATCAGGCAGGTTGTGGGTAACAACCGAATATTTTTGGCTATCCGCTATCCAATATGCCATGAGAAACGCGTTGGTTTGGAGACTTGAAAAATTGGGGAATACCACTGTTCACCTTTTCTAATTAATTGGAGGTACAGTACTATATGTTTTTTATGACATCAAGCGGATAAATATCCGAACATTTATATTCGCTGCAGGACTTTTTTGTGTCCTCATTATATACATCCTTTTAATATAAGGGACTGTGGAATTAACTCTTTTTTTCCCCATTGGGACTTGGATTTTTATAGTGACATTTTACATTTTATATTTTTGTTAGTTACTACCTACTAAATAAATTGTGAAAAAATATTTTAATTATAAGGAGGATTATAGAACGAGGATGGATATGTAAAAAAAACCTTTCAATGAGGATCCCAACTCCATATGACTGTGAATTGTGTACACGTATTAGATATTTAAAGCAATCTTGATTGGTATATACAAGCTTATTTAGGTGAGAAATACACAACCTGTTAGTTTGGTTCCTGGGAATAAGCACAGTCTAGAGAGAGGCATACCCTCAAAAGAAACCTTGATGAATTCTACTCATTTTGTATTGAAGTGAGCAGGGTACGCCACTCTTCACATACTATCATCATTAGGATTGCCACTATCATGGGTTTCATTCATAACCATGGTGCTTTTAATTGAAGGATCCTTTAGAGCACCATTCAAACTTTTACACCATTTTGGGTGCTTTTGAAAAGTGTGCATACAATACAACCAGGGGTGGATTGGCAATTTAAAGTGGCCCTGGAATATTCTACTAAAGTGGCCCCAAAAAGTGGTGTGCTCTTGTGTCAAGGGGCCATGTGTGAAATGCCATGCTTGCGAGCCATTTTCCCACCTGATTTTGTCATACTGGGGAAATGCCCACCACTCCAGAAGCTGATGGGCATACCCCCAGTACCTCTCTCCAGTGACTAAACAGAGTGAGCATGTGAAAAAGTAATTTCTTACCTATATGATTTCTCTGCAACAAGGAACCTCTGAAGAAATTGTCTTGAGTTGGTATTCACTATTCATGCAGGAGATCACATGGTCCGGAAGCTGCCTGTTAGCGTAGGCATGAAGCCAATGTCATCAACATGCAACAGAGGTTCTCACCAGTACCACCCCCTGTATCTCATTAGCTCCATCCCCCTGTCACTCACCAATACCATCCTTCTGGGTATCTCCAATACATCGCATTGTTCAGCTCCAGCTCTTCTTTTCCCCCAAGGCCATCTTCTTTTTTCCCCAGCACCATCTCCTCTGTGCCCCCAGTGTCAACCCTTTTCCCACATCACGGCATCTTCCCACAACACAGCAAAACCCTCTCTCCTCACAGCACTCCTCACAGCCCCCTTCAGCACAGCCCTTCACACCACAGCCCCCTCATCATAGTCCCCCTCATAGCACAGTCCTCCATAGCTCTGCTCCTCATCACAGCTCCTCGCACCACAGCCCCCCTCATATAACAGCCCCCTTCATAGCACAGCTCCTCACAATTCAGCCCCTCATAACACAGCCTTTCTCACCACAGCCCCTCACAGCAAAATTGCCTGCATAGATCAGACCCCCTCACAGTGCAGTCCCCCTCATATGACAGCCCCCTCAGAGCACAACCCCTCACAGCATAGTCCCCCACAGGCTCTTAGCACAAAATGACCCTGCTCCACCTACAGATCCTCTACCCCTAGTTCAGCAGAACTAAATAAACCACCAGCCCTGACCTCTGGTGGCTAGCCAAACACTGCTACCACCAGGGACTGACAGACTGCTGCAGCCAGCCCAATTGTCTTCTCTCCACTCTGCCCCCTCCCCAGGCTATGAAGTTAATTTATGACAGAGCCTTCCAGGCTATGACATTAAACTTAAACTTGACACTTCACAGTCTGGGGAGGGTAGAGGAGACAATTGGGCTAACAGGCTGCCCTGAGAGGCCCCCCAGCCCTGCAACTTACCCCCCATGGGCACGCCAACCACCACCGTCAGACACCTGCGAACCCGCACCACTTCCACACCCCTCATCTCTTGATAACCCCAATGGCAGGCTGGCCTCTCTTCTCGCAAGAGAGGCTCAGCCATGGCCAGGCAGCCGGGCTGCCTATGTAAATGTACAGGAGCCAGGTGACGCATTATCGGGGGATGGGACCCCAATTGAAAAGCGTTCCCACAACCAATCTGCCCACCGAGATTTTTTCCTCAAAAAGTAATTGCCAATCTGCCCCTGAATACTACACAGGAGTAAGAAAAGGACCAATAGTGCTTATTATTTGGATAGTGATGTGTGCATATTTATTGTGAAGGATTACTGTTGTTCCATGTTTAAAAACATTGTTTTTTTTATGTTTACTTTTTAATAGCGCCTTGGATCGTATATCCACACCCCCTTTTTTACACCCAAACATGCAGCCTGCACATATCATGGAGATATGTGCAGGCTGCATGTTTCTATACTGTTAGGCAAAGAAAGTTTTAAAATAAAAAATGGTGTAGGGTTCCCCACCCCCTGAGCATAACCAGCATGGGTTCTTTGAGCCGGCACTGGTTCACAAAATAGGGGGGACAAAAATAGCAGGAGTCCCCCGTTTTTCATGAATTAGCACCGGGCTCTTGGCAAAAAGCGAGCGCTCGCTCTGAATGAGGGTGGACACTTTTTTTTTTAAAAGCTGGCCTCCTGGCTGCTCGTTAAACTGTGGGTAACCACCCACAGCTTTAGCGAGCGGCCAAGTGATGGACGCGATGGTCACGACCATCGGGCTTGCGACGAGACCCTTGTTGTAGGGTCTTGTCTGCCACAAGCCCCAGTGAGCTTCCAGCTCTAATAGAGCTGGAAGTTCACTATCACTGGTGATGTCAGCGGTGCCGCCCCCAAATGGCAGGCGTACCTTCAGGAATGCCTCCGTTTGTCCAGCCACCACCTCCTCCCTGCCTACAAAACGGGGAGAGCTGTCGATCAACATGTGCTGGACGTGCGCGGTGCCTCAACATCGACCTGCTTGTGAGCGCATATCGCTTGCAAGCGGGTCTGAATGAGGCCCTAAAACCAATGGTGTGTGTGTCCTGTCTTTTGCCTAATATTTGCCTAATATTTCTTTTACATAAGGGTCAGCGGCACAAACGCGCCCCGAATGCTGGTACTTGTAGTTCCGCAAGTACCGGCATGTGGGGGGAGGCTTTCTGGCACCACTATCCCCCCTCTGTAAAAAACAATATTATTTATCCCATGCCGGGGATGTGGAGCATAGCCCTGGGCTTCAGCCCAGTCCCGGGGTACTCAGGAGAGGGAGGACGCCTTTATTAGGGTCTCCTGGCTGCGGCATTACACCCCAGTAACTGGAGTCTGGTTCTGGTTTTAAAAATATGGGGAAACTCATGCCATATTTTACCCATATTTTCACACTGATCTGTGTATGTTTGTGCAGAACATGCTGCTCAGAAGGGGCTTTTTAAAAAATGTATTTCGGAATGAGTTTGCTTAATTTATAACCATGATTATAATCACGATTATTGGTAAATTCCGGTGTTATATTCTTGTCTGTTGATAGTACTTGCAGGTTTAACCAATGGTATATTTATTTTCCATTTGTGAGTTCACCCATGTTTTGCAGAGAGAATCATCATTTTACACCTGTGTTTGCATTTATTAAATTTCCGAGTTTTAAAAAATGGCCAAACACGTGACTGCAATCTTGCACCAACACGATTCTTAGTAAATTTACCCCGATGTCTTTTCTACCATGCAGGACAAGGTCACAGTGTTTCATATATATGGTTTCCATCTGTAGTCATACACCAGAAAACATAGAAAGCAATGCGATTATTTAAGTGTGTTGTGCATTGTGGGAAGTTATGATGTCATGTTTGCATATGAAATGTGGCCATTTGAATAGCAAGGGGTTTTTAAAGGAAGCTACAAACAATTGTAGTAGTCATTATATCACAAACAACTGTTAGGCCCGTATTCAATTTGGAGAGAAAAGTCTGAGCCCGGACTTTTCGCCGTCATTAGAGGTTTTGCCTCCGAAAAAGTATTGTGCGCATCCCCACTTATCCCCATATTCAATTGCAAATGTGCAAAAATGGAACCCAGCGAAATCAAAATCAGTGAAAAGTTCTGGCAATTTTGGGGAAATCATCCTGAAACCCCCCAAAGGATACTCTGACATGGGGGATCACTATGGGTACCCCCGATTAGCCCTGCTGAAGGTATTTGGGGGTCTTTGAATGGTCTCAATAGGTGCTATTTAGTGTCTTTGGTGACAGTGGTGAAGAATAGTATTTAGCAATTTTTTTGGGGGAAAATAAGTATTCCCATCAAATTTGGGGTACATTAAAATCGGTACAAGCATATTTTCAAGGTGCTAAAGTAAAGCATTAAATAGCGCCCAAAACACACCTTCCGCAAACACCTGCAATCAACACTACACCTCCCCCATACTTCCAGAAACCTCCAAAAGCTATTTCGCTACATTTTGATTTTGTACACCCACTTTGATTTTTTTTCGACCATTTTTTCAAAGTGCTTTTTTGGGGTGTCTTTAGTGGGTTTTTTGAATTTTTTACGCAGTTAGTGTCAATGGCTGGTGTTTAGGGGGGTTGCTGCAATTTTGCACCCCAAAACCCCGATTCGCCACTTTTTTCCGCTGGGTATCCACTGCCGATACTTTTCCACTGGTTACAATGCGCAAACTTTTTACACGAAAAGTCGTAGAAATTGAATATGGGGATAAATGAAATCGGCGAAAATGACGTCATCTGCGAAAAAGTTTGCCAAAACTGACTTTGTGCTCCAAATTGAATACGGCCCTTAATGGTAAACTGGGGGACAGTCCCTTCATTATTCTAGGTCCCCCTCTTCATTATCTCTTCTGAAACCACACCACAGGAAGTAAGCAGTAAAAAAGTGGAAGATCTTCAAGTCTCATACAACCCTCGTTTGTAGGCTAACCAACACCAGGAGCATACTAATAAGTTACCTGCATGGGTTTCTATCTCCATGTCACAGGAATTGAGATGTAATTAAAAAGACAGGATATGATGAGGTTGGGAGAGGAGAACAGTTATTTGGGACATCTTCTGGGTTGTGGAGTTTAGGTTCTTAAGACTCCCATACATCAGAGATTGATTGTGTATAAAAATCTTTCCCTTTTTCAACCAATTGTGGCAATTCTGCAATCGATTGAAAAAGGGAAAGATTTTTATACACAATCGATTGCAAATTGCACGATTGCTGCAATCTATCTCTGATGTATGGGGACCTTTACTGTATAAGGATATATTGGACAATTAAGTTAAACTCCTGCCAGCTGGATGGTTTAACATATGCTAAAGTAGGAGAAGTACAAGTATTGAAGTTTTAGGTTTCTGATGGACATTGCACCTGATAATCTAGCCTTTAGGGGGTATATTTACTAAAGTGAGAGTTTTTAGAAGTGGAGGTGTTGCCCATAGCAACCAATCAGATTCTAGCTATTATCTTCTAGAAGGTGCTAGTTAAATGTTAAATAGAATCTGAGTGGTTGCTATGGGCAACATCTCTTTTAAAACTCACTTCAAAAAATTCTCACTTTAGTAAATTTACACCCAGGTGTGCATACTGGAGAGCTCATCAGTTAGAACACTAGAGAGTGAAGTGCTGTCTCCTCCTAGGCAAACTTTGTCAGCAATACCTGAATTATGGGACTAGTAATTGATCTGGTAGTTTCCTTGTCCTGTTGAATTATTGTACTATATTATAATATATTTTAGGGATGAGCGGGTTCGGATTTCTGAAATCCAAACCCCCCCAGCCCCCCCGATCAGAGTCGTATCTGAGTCAGGCTTGACTTTTCCCGCCTGACTTGGATCTGAAATCGAGGCAAAACGTCATCATCCCGCCTTCCGGATCTCGTGGGTTTTGGATTCTATAAAAGGTCCCCGCATTGGCGCCATTTCTCACTCCGGCTGTCTACAGTGAAGAGGGAGGGTGGGAGCTAGGGCTGGATGGGCTGTGTTGTGCTGCTGTTGTCCATAGGGGCTGGCTGGGCTGTGTTGTGCTGCTGTCATAGGGGCTGTGGGCCTGATTCAGACCTGCTCGCGAGCGCTGAGCGTTCGCAAGCGGATCGATGTTGCCCAAGTGCGCATGCGCACGACAGAGGCGGCTCCATCGCGTGAATGCGCGAGAGCTGAATAATGACGGCCAAGCCGTCGTTATGTGTCTCGCACCAAAGGGGGCGTGCTGTCGATGGTGATTGACAGCACGCCCCCTTTGGTGGGCTGCCGGGGGCATGGCTGCCCAGATGGAGGCGTTCCCATGGGAACGCCTACCATCTGGGGCCGGCCCCACTGACATCACTAGTGATGTCAATGGGAGTTCTTTTGGCTCTGATAGAGCCAAAAGCTCTCCAGGGCTTGCGGCAGCGAGACCCTACTGCAGGGTCTCGTTGCAAGCCCGATGGTCCAAGACCATCGCGACCATCATTTTGACCACTCGCTATAGCTGTGGGTGGTCACCCACAGCTATGCGAGCGGCCAGGAGGCCGCTCCAAAAAGGAGGAGGGACGGCAACAGCTCGCCCCGTTTTGTAGGCAGGGAGGGGGGGTGGCTACAGAAACAAAGGAATGCCTGCCGTTTGTGGGAGGCACCACTGACACCACCAGTGATGTCAGTGGAGAGCTTCCTGCTCTGTTAGAAGGGTCTCGTCACAAGCCTTGATGGCCGCGATGGTTGCAACCATCACGACCATCACCTGGCCGCTCGCAAAAACTGTGGGTGGTCACCCACAGCTTAGAGAGCGGCCAGGAGACTGCAACAAAAAAAAATGCCCTGATTCAGAGCGAGCGCTCTGAAAGAGCATCCGGCTCTGAATCAGGCCCTATGTGTACTATCTGCAAGTTACATCACGGCAGTCACTACCGCACTTCATCATAGTCCCCCTCATAGCACAGTCCTCCATAGCTCTGCTCCTCATCACAGCTCCTCACACCACAGCCCCCCTCATATAACAGCCCCCTTCATAGCACAGCTCCTCACAATTCAGCCCCTCATAACACAGCCTTTCTCACCACAGCCCCCCTCATCACAGCCCCTCACAGCAAAATTGCCTGCATAGATCAGACCCCCTCACAGTGCAGTCCCCCTCATATGACAGCCCCCTCAGAGCACAACCCCTCACAGCATAGTCCCCCACAGGCTCTTAGCACAAAATGACCCTGCTCCACCTACAGATCCTCTACCCCTAGTTCAGCAGAACTAAATAAACCACCAGCCCTGACCTCTGGTGGCTAGCCTAACACTGCTACCACCAGGGACTGACAGACTGCTGCAGCCAGCCCAATTGTCTTCTCTCCACTCTGCCCCCTCCCCAGGCTATGAAGTTAACTTATAACAGAGCCTTCCAGGCTATGACATTAAACTTAAACTTGACACTTCACAGTCTGGGGAGGGTAGAGGAGACAATTGGGCTAACAGGCTGCCCTGAGAGGCCCCCCAGCCCTGCAACTTACCCCCCATGGGCACGCCAACCACCACCGTCAGACACCTGCGAACCCGCACCACTTCCACACCCCTCATCTCTTGATAACCCCAATGGCAGGCTGGCCTCTCTTCTCGCAAGAGAGGCTCAGCCGTGGCCAGGCAGCCGGGCTGCCTATGTAAATGTACAGGAGCCAGGTGACGCATTATCGGGGGATGGGACCCCAATTGAAAAGCGTTCCCACAACCAATCTGCCCACCGAGATTTTTTCCTCAAAAAGTAATTGCCAATCTGCCCCTGAATACTACACAGGAGTAAGAAAAGGACCAATAGTGCTTATTATTTGGATAGTGATGTGTGCATATTTATTGTGAAGGATTACTGTTGTTCCATGTTTAAAAACATTGTTTTTTTTATGTTTACTTTTTAATAGCGCCTTGGATCGTATATCCACACCCCCTTTTTTACACCCAAACATGCAGCCTGCACATATCATGGAGATATGTGCAGGCTGCATGTTTCTATACTGTTAGGCAAAGAAAGTTTTAAAATAAAAAATGGTGTAGGGTTCCCCACCCCCTGAGCATAACCAGCATGGGTTCTTTGAGCCGGCACTGGTTCACAAAATAGGGGGGACAAAAATAGCAGGAGTCCCCCGTTTTTCATGAATTAGCACCGGGCTCTTGGCAAAAAGCGAGCGCTCGCTCTGAATGAGGGTGGACACTTTTTTTTTTAAAAGCTGGCCTCCTGGCTGCTCGTTAAACTGTGGGTAACCACCCACAGCTTTAGCGAGCGGCCAAGTGATGGACGCGATGGTCACGACCATCGGGCTTGCGACGAGACCCTTGTTGTAGGGTCTTGTCTGCCACAAGCCCCAGTGAGCTTCCAGCTCTAATAGAGCTGGAAGCTCACTATCACTGGTGATGTCAGCGGTGCCGCCCCCAAATGGCAGGCGTACCTTCAGGAATGCCTCCGTTTGTCCAGCCACCACCTCCTCCCTGCCTACAAAACGGGGAGAGCTGTCGATCAACATGTGCGGGGCGTGTGCGGTGCCTCAATATCGACCTGCTTGTGAGCGCATATCGCTTGCGAGCGGGTCTGAATGAGGCCCTAAAACCAATGGTGTGTGTGTCCTGTCTTTTGCCTAATATTTGCCTAATATTTCTTTTACATAAGGGTCAGCGGCACAAACGCGCCCCGAATGCTGGTACTTGTAGTTCCGCAAGTACCGGCATGTGGGGGGAGGCTTTCTGGCACCACTATCCCCCCTCTGTAAAAAACAATATTATTTATCCCATGCCGGGGATGTGGAGCATAGCCCTGGGCTTCAGCCCAGTCCCGGGGTACTCAGGAGAGGGAGGACGCCTTTATTAGGGTCTCCTGGCTGCGGCATTACACCCCAGTAACTGGAGTCTGGTTCTGGTTTTAAAAATATGGGGAAACTCATGCCATATTTTACCCATATTTTCACACTGATCTGTGTATGTTTGTGCAGAACATGCTGCTCAGAAGGGGCTTTTTAAAAAATGTATTTCGGAATGAGTTTGCTTAATTTATAACCATGATTATAATCACGATTATTGGTAAATTCCGGTGTTATATTCTTGTCTGTTGATAGTACTTGCAGGTTTAACCAATGGTATATTTATTTCCCATTTGTGAGTTCACCCATGTTTTGCAGAGAGAATCATCATTTTACACCTGTGTTTGCATTTATTAAATTTCCGAGTTTTAAAAAATGGCCAAACACGTGACTGCAATCTTGCACCAACACGATTCTTAGTAAATTTACCCCGATGTCTTTTCTACCATGCAGGACAAGGTCACAGTGTTTCATATATATGGTTTCCATCTGTAGTCATACACCAGAAAACATAGAAAGCAATGCGATTATTTAAGTGTGTTGTGCATTGTGGGAAGTTATGATGTCATGTTTGCATATGAAATGTGGCCATTTGAATAGCAAGGGGTTTTTAAAGGAAGCTACAAACAATTGTAGTAGTCATTATATCACAAACAACTGTTAGGCCCGTATTCAATTTGGAGAGAAAAGTCTGAGCCCGGACTTTTCGCCGTCATTAGAGGTTTTGCCTCCGAAAAAGTATTGTGCGCATCCCCACTTATCCCCATATTCAATTGCAAATGTGCAAAAATGGAACCCAGCGAAATCAAAATCAGTGAAAAGTTCTGGCAATTTTGGGGAAATCATCCTGAAACCCCCCAAAGGATACTCTGACATGGGGGATCACTATGGGTACCCCCGATTAGCCCTGCTGAAGGTATTTGGGGGTCTTTGAATGGTCTCAATAGGTGCTATTTAGTGTCTTTGGTGACAGTGGTGAAGAATAGTATTTAGCAATTTTTTGGGGGGAAAATAAGTATTCCCATCAAATTTGGGGTACATTAAAATCGGTACAAGCATATTTTCAAGGTGCTAAAGTAAAGCATTAAATAGCGCCCAAAACACACCTTCCGCAAACACCTGCAATCAACACTACACCTCCCCCATACTTCCAGAAACCTCCAAAAGCTATTTCGCTACATTTTGATTTTGTACACCCACTTTGATTTTTTTTCGACCATTTTTTCAAAGTGCTTGTTTGGGGTGTCTTTAGTGGGTTTTTTGAATTTTTTACGCAGTTAGTGTCAATGGCTGGTGTTTAGGGGGGTTGCCGCAATTTTGCACCCCAAAACCCCGATTCGCCACTTTTTTCCGCTGGGTATCCACTGCCGATACTTTTCCACTGGTTACAATGCGCAAACTTTTTACACGAAAAGTCGTAGAAATTGAATATGGGGATAAATGAAATCGGCGAAAATGACGTCATCTGCGAAAAAGTTTGCCAAAACTGACTTTGTGCTCCAAATTGAATACGGCCCTTAATGGTAAACTGGGGGACAGTCCCTTCATTATTCTAGGTCCCCCTCTTCATTATCTCTTCTGAAACCACACCACAGGAAGTAAGCAGTAAAAAAGTGGAAGATCTTCAAGTCTCATACAACCCTCGTTTGTAGGCTAACCAACACCAGGAGCATACTAATAAGTTACCTGCATGGGTTTCTATCTCCATGTCACAGGAATTGAGATGTAATTAAAAAGACAGGATATGATGAGGTTGGGAGAGGAGAACAGTTATTTGGGACATCTTCTGGGCTGTGGAGTTTAGGTTCTTAAGACTCCCATACATCAGAGATTGATTGTGTATAAAAATCTTTCCCTTTTTCAATCAATTGTGGCAATTCTGCAATCGATTGAAAAAGGGAAAGATTTTTATACACAATCGATTGCAAATTGCACGATTGCTGCAATCTATCTCTGATGTATGGGGACCTTTACTGTATAAGGATATATTGGACAATTAAGTTAAACTCCTGCCAGCTGGATGGTTTAACATATGCTAAAGTAGGAGAAGTACAAGTATTGAAGTTTTAGGTTTCTGATGGACATTGCACCTGATAATCTAGCCTTTAGGGGGTATATTTACTAAAGTGAGAGTTTTTAGAAGTGGAGGTGTTGCCCATAGCAACCAATCAGATTCTAGCTATTATCTTCTAGAAGGTGCTAATTAAATGTTAAATAGAATCTGAGTGGTTGCTATGGGCAACATCTCTTTTAAAACTCACTTCTAAAAATTCTCACTTTAGTAAATTTACACCCAGGTGTGCATACTGGAGAGCTCATCAGTTAGAACACTAGAGAGTGAAGTGCTGTCTCCTCCTAGGCAAACTTTGTCAGCAATACCTGAATTATGGGACTAGTAATTGATCTGGCAGTTTCCTTGTCCTGTTGAATTATTGTACTATATTATAATATATTTTAGGGATGAGCGGGTTCGGATTTCTGAAATCCAAACCCCCCGAGCCCCCCCGATCAGAGTCGTATCTGAGTCAGGCTCGACTTTTCCCGCCTGACTTGGATCTGAAATCGAGGCAAAACGTCATCATCCCGCCTTCCGGATCTCGTGGGTTTTGGATTCTATAAAAGGTCCCCGCATTGGCGCCATTTCTCACTCCGGCTGTCTACAGTGAAGAGGGAGGGTGGGAGCTAGGGCTGGATGGGCTGTGTTGTGCTGCTGTTGTCCATAGGGGCTGGCTGGGCTGTGTTGTGCTGCTGTCATAGGGGCTGTGGGCCTGATTCAGACCTGCTCGCGAGCGCTGAGCGTTCGCAAGCGGATCGATGTTGCCCAAGTGCGCATGCGCACGACAGAGGCGGCTCCATCGCGTGAATGCGCGAGACCTGAATAATGAAGGCCAAGCCGTCGTTATGTGTCTCGCACCAAAGGGGGCGTGCTGTCGATGGTGATTGACAGCACGCCCCCTTTGGTGGGCTGCCGGGGGCATGGCTGCCCAGATGGAGGCGTTCCCATGGGAACGCCTACCATCTGGGGCCGGCCCCACTGACATCACTAGTGATGTCAATGGGAGTGCTTTTGGCTCTGATAGAGCCAAAAGCTCTCCAGGGCTTGCGGCAGCGAGACCCTACTGCAGGGTCTCGTTGCAAGCCCGATGGTCCAAGACCATCGCGACCATCATTTTGACCACTCGCTATAGCTGTGGGTGGTCACCCACAGCTATGCGAGCGGCCAGGAGGCCGCTCCAAAAAGGAGGAGGGACGGCAACAGCTCGCCCCGTTTTGTAGGCAGGGAGGCTACAGAAACAAAGGAATGCCTGCCGTTTGTGGGAGGCACCACTGACACCACCAGTGATGTCAGTGGAGAGCTTCCTGCTCTGTTAGAAGGGTCTCGTCACAAGCCTTGATGGCCGCGATGGTTGCAACCATCACGACCATCACCTGGCCGCTCGCAAAAACTGTGGGTGGCCACCCACAGCTTAGAGAGCGGCCAGGAGACTGCAACAAAAAAAAATGCCCTGATTCAGAGCGAGCACTCTGAAAGAGCATCCGGCTCTGAATCAGGCCCTATGTGTACTATCTGCAAGTTACATCACGGCAGTCACTACCGCACTTCATCATAGTCCCCCTCATAGCACAGTCCTCCATAGCTCTGCTCCTCATCACAGCTCCTCACACCACAGCCCCCCTCATATAACAGCCCCCTTCATAGCACAGCTCCTCACAATTCAGCCCCTCATAACACAGCCTTTCTCACCACAGCCCCCCTCATCACAGCCCCTCACAGCAACATTGCCTGCATAGATCAGACCCCCTCACAGTGCAGTCCCCCTCATATGACAGCCCCCTCAGAGCACAACCCCTCACAGCATAGTCCCCCACAGGCTCTTAGCACAAAATGACCCTGCTCCACCTACAGATCCTCTACCCCTAGTTCAGCAGAACTAAATAAACCACCAGCCCTGACCTCTGGTGGCTAGCCTAACACTGCTACCACCAGGGACTGACAGACTGCTGCAGCCAGCCCAATTGTCTTCTCTCCACTCTGCCCCCTCCCCAGGCTATGAAGTTAACTTATGACAGAGCCTTCCAGGCTATGACATTAAACTTAAACTTGACACTTCACAGTCTGGGGAGGGTAGAGGAGACAATTGGGCTAACAGGCTGCCCTGAGAGGCCCCCCAGCCCTGCAACTTACCCCCCATGGGCACGCCAACCACCACCGTCAGACACCTGCGAACCCGCACCACTTCCACACCCCTCATCTCTTGATAACCCCAATGGCAGGCTGGCCTCTCTTCTCGCAAGAGAGGCTCAGCCGTGGCCAGGCAGCCGGGCTGCCTATGTAAATGTACAGGAGCCAGGTGACGCATTATCGGGGGATGGGACCCCAATTGAAAAGCGTTCCCACAACCAATCTGCCCACCGAGATTTTTTCCTCAAAAAGTAATTGCCAATCTGCCCCTGAATACTACACAGGAGTAAGAAAAGGACCAATAGTGCTTATTATTTGGATAGTGATGTGTGCATATTTATTGTGAAGGATTACTGTTGTTCCATGTTTAAAAACATTGTTTTTTTTATGTTTACTTTTTAATAGCGCCTTGGATCGTATATCCACACCCCCCTTTTTACACCCAAACATGCAGCCTGCACATATCATGGAGATATGTGCAGGCTGCATGTTTCTATACTGTTAGGCAAAGAAAGTTTTAAAATAAAAAATGGTGTAGGGTTCCCCACCCCTTGAGCATAACCAGCATGGGTTCTTTGAGCCGGCACTGGTTCACAAAATAGGGGGGACAAAAATAGCAGGAGTCCCCCGTTTTTCATGAATTAGCACCGGGCACTTGGCAAAAAGCGAGCGCTCGCTCTGAATGAGGGTGGACACTTTTTTTTTTAAAAGCTGGCCTCCTGGCTGCTCGTTAAACTGTGGGTAACCACCCACAGCTTTAGCGAGCGGCCAAGTGATGGACGCGATGGTCACGACCATCGGGCTTGCGACGAGACCCTTGTTGTAGGGTCTTGTCTGCCACAAGCCCCAGTGAGCTTCCAGCTCTAATAGAGCTGGAAGCTCACTATCACTGGTGATGTCAGCGGTGCCGCCCCCAAATGGCAGGCGTACCTTCAGGAATGCCTCCGTTTGTCCAGCCACCACCTCCTCCCTGCCTACAAAACGGGGAGAGCTGTCGATCAACATGTGCGGGGCGTGTGCGGTGCCTCAACATCGACCTGCTTGTGAGCGCATATCGCTTGCGAGCGGGTCTGAATGAGGCCCTAAAACCAATGGTGTGTGTGTCCTGTCTTTTGCCTAATATTTGCCTAATATTTCTTTTACATAAGGGTCAGCAGCACAAACGCGCCCCGAATGCTGGTACTTGTAGTTCCGCAAGTACCGGCATGTGGGGGGAGGCTTTCTGGCACCACTATCCCCCCTCTGTAAAAAACAATATTATTTATCCCATGCCGGGGATGTGGAGCATAGCCCTGGGCTTCAGCCCAGTCCCGGGGTACTCAGGAGAGGGAGGACGCCTTTATTAGGGTCTCCTGGCTGCGGCATTACACCCCAGTAACTGGAGTCTGGTTCTGGTTTTAAAAATATGGGGAAACTCATGCCATATTTTACCCATATTTTCACACTGATCTGTGTATGTTTGTGCAGAACATGCTGCTCAGAAGGGGCTTTTTAAAAAATGTATTTCGGAATGAGTTTGCTTAATTTATAACCATGATTATAATCACGATTATTGGTAAATTCCGGTGTTATATTCTTGTCTGTTGATAGTACTTGCAGGTTTAACCAATGGTATATTTATTTCCCATTTGTGAGTTCACCCATGTTTTGCAGAGAGAATCATCATTTTACACCTGTGTTTGCATTTATTAAATTTCCGAGTTTTAAAAAATGGCCAAACACGTGACTGCAATCTTGCACCAACACGATTCTTAGTAAATTTACCCCGATGTCTTTTCTACCATGCAGGACAAGGTCACAGTGTTTCATATATATGGTTTCCATCTGTAGTCATACACCAGAAAACATAGAAAGCAATGCAATTATTTAAGTGTGTTGTGCATTGTGGGAAGTTATGATGTCATGTTTGCATATGAAATGTGGCCATTTGAATAGCAAGGGGTTTTTAAAGGAAGCTACAAACAATTGTAGTAGTCATTATATCACAAACAACTGTTAGGCCTGTATTCAATTTGGAGAGAAAAGTCTGAGCCCGGACTTTTCGCCGTCATTAGAGGTTTTGCCTCCGAAAAAGTATTGTGCGCATCCCCACTTATCCCCATATTCAATTGCAAATGTGCAAAAATGGAACCCAGCGAAATCAAAATCAGTGAAAAGTTCTGGCAATTTTGGGGAAATCATCCTGAAACCCCCCAAAGGATACTCTGACATGGGGGATCACTATGGGTACCCCCGATTAGCCCTGCTGAAGGTATTTGGGGGTCTTTGAATGGTCTCAATAGGTGCTATTTAGTGTCTTTGGTGACAGTGGTGAAGAATAGTATTTAGCAATTTTTTTGGGGGAAAATAAGTATTCCCATCAAATTTGGGGTACATTAAAATCGGTACAAGCATATTTTCAAGGTGCTAAAGTAAAGCATTAAATAGCGCCCAAAACACACCTTCCGCAAACACCTGCAATCAACACTACACCTCCCCCATACTTCCAGAAACCTCCAAAAGCTATTTCGCTACATTTTGATTTTGTACACCCACTTTGATTTTTTTTCGACCATTTTTTCAAAGTGCTTGTTTGGGGTGTCTTTAGTGGGTTTTTTGAATTTTTTACGCAGTTAGTGTCAATGGCTGGTGTTTAGGGGGGTTGCCGCAATTTTGCACCCCAAAACCCCGATTCGCCACTTTTTTCCGCTGGGTATCCACTGCCGATACTTTTCCACTGGTTACAATGCGCAAACTTTTTACACGAAAAGTCGTAGAAATTGAATATGGGGATAAATGAAATCGGCGAAAATGACGTCATCTGCGAAAAAGTTTGCCAAAACTGACTTTGTGCTCCAAATTGAATACGGCCCTTAATGGTAAACTGGGGGACAGTCCCTTCATTATTCTAGGTCCCCCTCTTCATTATCTCTTCTGAAACCACACCACAGGAAGTAAGCAGTAAAAAAGTGGAAGATCTTCAGGTCTCATACAACCCTCGTTTGTAGGCTAACCAACACCAGGAGCATACTAATAAGTTACCTGCATGGGTTTCTATCTCCATGTCACAGGAATTGAGATGTAATTAAAAAGACAGGATATGATGAGGTTGGGAGAGGAGAACAGTTATTTGGGACATCTTCTGGGTTGTGGAGTTTAGGTTCTTAAGACTCCCATACATCAGAGATTGATTGTGTATAAAAATCTTTCCCTTTTTCAATCAATTGTGGCAATTCTGCAATCGATTGAAAAAGGGAAAGATTTTTATACACAATCGATTGCAAATTGCACGATTGCTGCAATCTATCTCTGATGTATGGGGACCTTTACTGTATAAGGATATATTGGACAATTAAGTTAAACTCCTGCCAGCTGGATGGTTTAACATATGCTAAAGTAGGAGAAGTACAAGTATTGAAGTTTTAGGTTTCTGATGGACATTGCACCTGATAATCTAGCCTTTAGGGGGTATATTTACTAAAGTGAGAGTTTTTAGAAGTGGAGGTGTTGCCCATAGCAACCAATCAGATTCTAGCTATTATCTTCTAGAAGGTGCTAGTTAAATGTTAAATAGAATCTGAGTGGTTGCTATGGGCAACATCTCTTTTAAAACTCACTTCTAAAAATTCGCACTTTAGTAAATTTACACCCAGGTGTGCATACTGGAGAGCTCATCAGTTAGAACACTAGAGAGTGAAGTGCTGTCTCCTCCTAGGCAAACTTTGTCAGCAATACCTGAATTATGGGACTAGTAATTGATCTGGCAGTTTCCTTGTCCTGTTGAATTATTGTACTATATTATAATATATTTTAGGGATGAGCGGGTTCGGATTTCTGAAATCCAAACCCCCCGAACCCCCCCAATCAGAGTCGTATCTGAGTCAGGCTTGACTTTTCCCGCCTGACTTGGATCTGAAATCGAGGCAAAACGTCATCATCCCGCCTTCCGGATCTCGTGGGTTTTGGATTCTATAAAAGCTCCCCGCATTGGCGCCATTTCACACTCCGGCTGTCTACAGTGAAGAGGGAGGGTGGGAGCTAGAGCTGGATGGGCTGTGTTGTGCTGCTGTTGTCCATAGGGGCTGGCTGGGCTGTGTTGTGCTGCTGTCATAGGGGCTGTGGGCCTGATTCAGACCTGCTCGCGAGCGCTGAGCGTTCGCAAGCAGATCGATGTTGCCCAAGTGCGCATGCGCACGACAGAGGCGGCTCCATTGCGTGAATGCGCGAGACCTGAATAATGACGGCCAAGCCGTCGTTATGTGTCTCGCACCACAGGGGGCGTGCTGTCGATGGTGATTGACAGCACGCCCCCTTTGGTTGGCTGCCGGGGGCATGGCTGCCCAGATGGAGGCGTTCCCATGGGAACGCCTACCATCTGGGGCCGGCCCCACTGACATCACTAGTGATGTCAATGGGAGTGCTTTTGGCTCTGATAGAGCCAAAAGCTCTCCAGGGCTTGCAGCAGCGAGACCCTACTGCAGGGTGTCGTTGCAAGCCCGATGGTCCAAGACCATCGCGACCATCATTTTGACCACTCGCTATAGCTGTGGGTGGTCACCCACAGCTATGCGAGCGGCAAGGAGGCCGCTCCAAAAAGGAGGAGGGACGGCCCTGATTCAGAGTGAGCGCTCTGTCAAAGCATCCGGCTCTGAATCAGGGCCAGTGTCCACACCAAAGTCTTTAGTGGCTGGGTGGACTGTGTTGCGCAGTGTCCCATAAAGTCTGTAGTCCTAGAGGGGTGCTGTAGTGTTGTCCAGGGGGTGATCTGTGCATCAGGGGTGCTCCCAAAAGTGCACTCCAAAAAAAATTATTTTTCTTTCTGTTTGTGAATTGTGGGTGCAGTAGCCGCACATGCATCAACAAAGTAGCGCCAAGTGTGCACCTGTGTCATAAGTCAAGGGCCGGTTTGGACATCTGGTCTGGACTGAAGGACGTGCCAACAATTTCTGACATGTCTACTGTCACTGCATATGATACTGTCACCACTGACAGAATAGTGGAGGAATTATTTTCTGTGTTTGTGAATTGTGTGCACTGTGGCTGCACATGCATCAACGAAGGTGCAGGACCAAGCGTGCGCCTGTGTCATAAGTAAAGGGCCGGCTGGCTTGTCCGTTAAAGGGTGCTGTAACCCCCAAAGTGCCCTCCAAAAAAAAATTAAAAATTCTTCTTTTTTTTTCTGTCTTTGTGAATTTTGTGGGCTGTAGCCGCATCTGCATCCTCAAAGCAGCAGCGCCAAGCGTGCGCCTGTCTGTTAAAGGGTGGTGTAAGCCCCAAAGTGCGCTCCAACCAAAATAAAATAATCTTTTTTTCTGTGTTTGTGTGTGAAATGTATGCGCAGTAGCCACACCTGCATCCGCAAAGCAGCAGCGCCAAGTGTGCATCTGTCTGTTAAAGGGTGGTGTAACCCCCAAAGTGCGCTTCACAAAAAATAAAAAATTCTTCTTTTTTTCTGTCTTTGTGAATTGTGTGGGCTGTAGCCGCACCTGCATCCTCAGAGCAGCAGTGCTAAGAGTGCGTCTGTCTGTTAAAGGGTGGTGTAACCCCCAAAGTGCACTCCAACAAAAATAAAACATTTTCTTCTGTTTGTGAATTGTGTGCACTGTACGTGTATCAACAAAGGAGCAGCGCCAAGCGTGCGCCTGTTTCCCATAAGTCTGTTAAAGGGTGGTGTAACCCCAAAGTGCACTCCACAAAAAATAAACAATTCTTTTTTTTCTGTGTTTGTGTGCAAAATGTATGCACAGTAGCCGCACGTGCATCAACACAGCAGCAGCGCCAAGCATGCGCCTGTGTCATAAGTCAAGGGCCAGTTTGGACATCTGGTCCGGACTGAAGGACGTGCCAACGATTTCTGACATGTCTACTGTCACTGCATATGATACTGTCACCATTGACAGAATGGTGGAGGATTATATCGGTGACAGCATCCAAGTAGGCATGTCGTACAGTCCATACCTGTACTGGTAGGAAAAAGAGGCAATTTGGAGGCCCCTGTACAAACTGGCTCTATTTTACCTGAGTTGCCCCCACTCCAGTGTGTACTCCGAAAGAGTGTTTAGTGCAGCTGGGAACCTTGTCAGCGAAAGGCGTAGGAGGTTGCTTCAACAAAATGTGGAGAAGATGATGTTCATAAAAATGAATTATCAACTCTTCCAGGGAGACCAGCCTCCAGAATGTACAGAGGGACCTGTGGTGGTGGATTCCAGCAGGGACGAATTAATACTCTGTGAGGATGAGGATGTACACAACACTGAAGAGGGTGAGGAATCGGTGGATGAGGAGGATGAGGACGACATCTTGCCTCCGTGGAGCCAGTTTGTGCAGGGACAGATTAATTGCCAGCTGGTTTGGTGGGGGCCCAAACAAACCAATCATTTCAGCCACAGTCGTGTGGCAGACCCTGGCGCTGAAATGATTGGGTTGTTAAAGTGTGTATGTCCTGATTATAAAACATAAGGGTGGGTGGGCCCAAAGACAATTCCATCTTGCACCTCTTTTTTTTTCTTTGCATTATGTACTGTTTGGGGCCTAGTTTTTCAAACTGCCATCCTGTCTGCCACTGCAGTGTCACTCCTAGATGGGCCACGTGTTTGTGCTGCCCACTTGTGTCGCTTAGCATAGTTATCCAGCTACCTCGGTGCAACCTTTTGGACATAAAAACACTATTGTGAGGTGTTCAGAATTGACTGGAAATTAGTGGAAATTAAGGTTATTGAGGTTAATAATAGCATAGGAGCAGAAAAACCCACAAATTCTGTGATTTTAGCTGTTTTTATGCTTTTTTGAAAAAAAATACAGATCCAAAACACAAAACCCAGAACCCAAAACACGGAAGGGTGGTTTTGGCAAAACCAATCCAGATCCAAAACACGAAGAAAGATCCAGATCCAAAACCAAAACACGAAAAGTGGCCGGTGCACACCCCTAATATATTTTATAACCTATAATAAAGTTACCATTGTAACTTCCCTGTGTCCTTGCCTGTGCTATCTTAAACCATAAGGATACTTTGGTTTAATCAGTTAGCTCAGGCTCCATGCTCAGGTGTTTCATATTTGTTACCAAGCAGTGAGATAGCACTGTGATTTTGGGTATAGCATAGGGGACTATTGGCCGATTGTTCAGTACTGCGTATGCACCACACTATGGGCCTGATTCAGAGCCGGACGCTCTGACCAGAGCGCTCGCTCTGAATCAGGGCCCTCCTACCTAACCTTGGAGCGGCCTCCTGGCCGCTCGCATAGATGTGGGTGACCACCCACAGCATATGCGAGCGGCCAAAAAGATGGTCGCGATGGTCAAGACCATCGCGACCATCGGGCTTGCGACGAGACCCTGCAGTAGGGTCTCGCTGCCGCAAGCCCTGGAGTGCTTTTGGCTCTATCAGAGCCAAAAGCACTCCCACTGACATCACTAGTGATGTCAGTGGGGCCGGCCCCAGATGGTAGGCGTTCCCATGGGAATGCCTCCGTCTGGGCAGCAACGCCCCTGGCACGCCCACCAAAGGGGGCGTGCTGTCAATCAACATCAACAGCACGCCCCCTTTGGTGCGAGACCCATAACGATCGCTACCCCGTCGTTATTCGGGTCTCGCGCATGCGCACTAGGGCACCATCGACCCGCTTGCGAGTGTCCTGCGCTCGCGAGCGGGTCTGAATGAGACCCTATGCATGTGATGCAATCGCACGGCGATTACGGATACACATAGGAATCCATTGCAGAGTGAGTGACAGGCCGTGACCATTTGGGGGTGGTGATGCGGGAGTGGTTGGAGAAATGCAGGCGTGCATGTCCGTTTGAAGTGAACGCCTTTGCATTGCCGTGCATAAATGAGCCACTACTTAAGAGCCCTCTGTGTGAGACGAGACTTGCAGATTCTGCGACAGGTCAGACCTGCTGTAAATGTGCGTGATGGACGGATGTATACGCAGGACTGCGAGGTATTATGGATGTGAGAAGGCAGTAGTAGGTGTCTCTATGCTGGCTGAGCTGTGGCAGGCATTAGCATATTTTCACAGCTGCATTTCGTGTGATTACGCTGCTGCAATTCATACAGAATCAGGTCCTATAGCATAATCCAGATAGTGGGCATGATTCAGCTTTGGGAATAGAGTAAGACAAAGTAAGTAACTGTGCATCTTGGTAAATCCAGCTGGGTCAGATTTAAAAATGTAATTGTAAAAATAAAGTTGTGCAGTATTTCTGGGCTACATGCAAAAGCAGCCAGTATTTACCTGCATGCAAAAAAATTGTATGCATTTGCACTCTTTGCATTGCAACATGGTTTGTCCGGGTTAACAGTTACTTGTTATATTGTACTCTGGGCTCGATTCAGACCCGCTTGCTAGATGCGTTCGCATGCAGCCGTCGGCTGCTAATATATGCAAAGGCTGCAATCACACGGTAAGACATTAGTACGCCCATTATGTCTTAGCGTGCAACGGCAATGAGATCGCATGCCAAGTCTAATAACGCCCCCTTTCCCTTCGCAGCACACATCTCCAGGAACTGTATGCAATTTCAGTAACATCGAGTACCAGAGTTTAACTATACTTTTTGGTGCCCTGTGCCAGAAAGAGATTGACGCCCCCCTCATTTTTCAAAGGGACATAGTGCACCGAAAAAAGGGAAATGGCCTCATGGGGAAGGGCCAGGGAAGAGATAGGGTAGGTCAGGAGATGCTGAGGATAAAAGAAGAGGAAGCTACAAGTTAGAATGATTCTAAATAGGAAAATTGACAGGCCCAAAAGCGCCCCCTGCCCTGTGGTGCCCTGTGCGATGGCACCGTCTGCACTATCCTAGCTACGGCCCTGTCGAGTACTATCGGAGCCACTCGCAGCACTTGAGGTTGATCCTATCCCACCGCAAGCACTGCAATCGCTGCTGTGTGAAATACAACCAGGTGACGTATACTATGACGCTCTATGTTAATTATGCACGCCCATGAAACGCCGATAGAACGCACAGGCACGCCTGCGTTCGCACATCCACAAACCCATTTTCATTGCCCTTCTCCAGTCATCACCCACAAATGGCTCGTCCTTTCACTCAATGTTGCGAGCCATCTAAGCTTAATGTGTGCGCACGCGCACTGTGATGCATGCGCAGAATGCGAAAATCAGCCAGCTGCGAGCGGGGCTAAATCAGGCCCTCTATTCCTAAAGCTGAATCAGGCCCAGTATCTGCAAGACGGCAGGAAGTGCACAGCACCAGCTCTCTTGGAAAGGTCACTATTATTAATTACAGTGCAATGTGAGAAGTTTGCAGAGACAGAAGTGTTGTGGGCATTAAGTGAAGATGAAATTCCTACTGTGGTGTTCCCTAGTTTCAGGATGTTCAGCATGAAAGGCATCCACTCTCCTCAGATCACAGGGACTCACAATCATGTCACTGTGTGTCTCTTCTTCTGGTTTTACTCCGCTCTACTACTGCACCCCAGAATGGTGGGTAAGATGGCTACCTCCTCTGCTTCTGTGCAGCAATAATGTATCTTCCATCAAGGCATCTCTCCACCTCTCTACCAAGGTGTCTCCACACCTCTCAACTGTGACTCACAGACTGTGCATGTAAGATACATCTCCATTCCTCTGTAGCTTGCCACTGACCACAAACACCTCTGCACCAGCATTCCATACTACACGTTGCTGCCCATGACTTTCTTCCCTCCAGACTTCCCTTTTTATTCCTACTCTTCTGACATCTGAAGTCTCCTCAGCTCAGATGTACTGCACATGCATCTGGCCATCTTCTGCCTTCAGAGCACTATGGGAAATGTAGTTCTGAACACAACTGCAATCTGCACAGCTCCAGCAGGAAGCATTAGCAAAAATGAGATCTTTGCAGTTGTGGGGTATCACATAATAGATTTTAGTTACACCATATGCCAACATGAAAGAATGGAGAGCTTATTGTGTGGCGAAGATGGAACATTGAATTGGACAATGTTTCTCATAAATGGTAAAACACTAGAGCAGTTTTTTAGGAACTGGACTTTTTGCAATTAATTAAAGAGTCATTCAATAAAACAGGATAATACAGTTACAGTACAGTACATTAGAAAACAAAGTGGTACCAAGAGCATACATCTGGAGGAAATCCATTTCTTTGCCATTCTCTCAGGTGTAAGGCATGTTTAAACAGCCTATGGGCGTGATTTACTAAAGGCTGAAATGCAGTCAAAACTCCGAAACCACCGGAAGTCCCTCTATTGCAAAGGACAGCTTTTATCTGGAGGGCTGTCTGTCACAGCCCAGCTAAGAGACCGCAGCCACAGATCCTGCTGCTTACCTGTCCGGGCGCTGTAGGGCGGCGTTCCAGCTCCATGACAGTCTGCTGATGCGGCTGCCATTTCAGCTGCTCTGGAGTGGACTGCTGCTTTCTCTGCTCCCCGCCGGTGCCTGCATTCTGTTTACCTCAGCAGGGCTGGCATCCCACGTGTCTCCAGCTGCAGTTCCGGATGTATGGGCGCTGCCATCTTAGTTTTCATCAACTGACCACAAGTCAGCAAATAGATTGGCCATTTACCCTGATGAGACCAATCAGCTTCCGACGGGTCCTATAAAGGGTTTCCTTTAGCAGACTTAGGCTGCCAGTGCAACAGGACTCATAGCTTGCTGTGCATGCTTCCATACTGTGCTTCTCTAGTGTATTGCTGTTTCCTCAGTTAGCTTCCACTGAGAGTTCCTCCCGGTCCTAACCAGAGTACCAGCCATGCTCCATTCACCTGGAGTCCAGTTACCTCCCATTCCTAACTAGAATTCAGCCGTCCCTCAGTATCCACTCATAGGCTTCTTTTGCCAATATATTCCTTCATGCACAGGAACTTCATCAAACCCAGTCTCCTCCAGAGTGCATCCGAGTCTAACAAAACAGATCCAAGACCCAGCCTGGGAACACAGCCTCAAATCCCTTCGACTGTGACACTGTCTTTGTGATTTTAAACACATTTCTAGGCACATACTGGCAATATTATCATTAGTGTGTACCTGACAGGAGGCACAATGTACTGCATCGTGGATGCAATGCTTAGTACATCCCACCCTTTAGGAGATCAAATGCAACCTTGAATAAGAAGGTCATTATCCTTTATACAAGCCAACAGGGATAGATCCTCCTACAGATGCTAGACTTTATTTGACAAGAAAAGTGCTCAAATCTTGAGCAGTCTTTGCATATGCATCTCCCTGGAACATCTGTGAGGAAGCTATTTAAGCTTCTCTTAACACATTTATTAAATTATTTCAATTTACACATAGATATACTGTACATAAACCACTACTGATCTAATGTACAGTAGAGTTGGATGTAAAGGTTGAATGTTTGCAAATGACAGTTATTACCAATCTGATATATTTTGTCTCAGAAAACAATTAATTTAACAAAATAGACACAACATGCCCTCTAAAACTACAATCAGGAAGGAGCTGGGGACTGCAGATGAAGGCTTAACTGGCTTGTGAGCTATGATGCCAAGTTGCATCTAAAAAAACATGGAAATAAAGATGCATCCAAAGATATGACAGTCATCATTATCAACTCCAGAACCCGCCCCTAGTTTCCGTTGGGTGTAACATTACAACTTAAAGTGAAAGTATTGAAAAAATTTTGTAACATAGGTAAATCTTAAATGGGCACACTAAATATATGTACATCTGCAAATTCTCACTACATGGCATTTGCCAGTTAAACTCTACTGATATGCCTTTCTTAGCACAAGGGGCCACAGGCACAAGAGGCACACAACTGTAAATACGGATGCAAGGTGTGCGCATGTGCAGGCCACTAAATTTGCAGTAAATGCATTTTTACATTGCAACACTACAGTATATCAGGCCCTATATGTTTACACCCACACTAAACATGTCGGAAAGAGGATGATTTTACATATCACCTTTCCACATACTCTACAGTCTTTGTTGATTGCTTAATGCCTTAGGGTAAACTCTTTTCATTTCACAGCTAGGTTCTCTGTTATGCCTTTACTTGTAGTCTAGGTTTCACTCAGCTAGCTTGCCGAAGCATCTTGTTCTTCAAAATCGATGTGAGTTATTCTTTAACTTATAAATCACCTTACTTTTGTTGAATGCATGAATTTCTCTTGCATGTGTGACTATTGACTAAAATTGGTTTATAAAGTTCAGATGTGTGTGTGTGTGTGTTACAAAAGAAATTCAACATGCATGCTATTTATTTTCTCTATTGCAGTGCTATGTTGATCTGTTATTACTGGTTGTTATACTGAAATTGTACATTATGTAGAGGCTCATCCTTTGCTGTTTGAAGGAAAACAGTTATACAAGTATTTTATATAATATATATATATATATATATATATATATATGGGTATATATATATATATATATATATATATATACTTTTATGTGTGTTATCAATATTCATTTTGGGAGCATATGTTTGTGCGCTGTTGCATTCCTTTAAATGTGAATCCATTGTACTGTGACTACATTGATCAGTATTTTCACAATACTAGATAAAGTAATTAGTAGAGATAATGGACCTGTAGCATGTTTACATTGCTCAAAAAATAAAAATAATCATATTGTTATGATGCAAACTATATAGCAGAGAGAAGATAAGTCTTCCTCCTGTGTTCTGTCATTGTGTCGCAGCAGTAGGCATTCAATTAGCCTTGTTTACATGTGTTAATGCGGATAAATGAACGTAACGCAGCTGTACGCAAATTTTTGGATTTTCAATTAGCTGCACAAGCTAACCCGCATTAACTTTCCAAGAATTAACGTGGCTTCTTCTTCGCAGCCCCTGAGCAGGTTGAGGAAAATACCTTTTTTAAGGTAAAAATGTTGGTAATTTATTCAGAACCCCTGGGACCTCCCTTTCCCTAATAAGGCACTTAGTAGGTTTTAATTAACTTAATTTGGCCAAATATCACGTTATTTTTGGGGTGATTTTCTGCAAAATGCAGTATAATGGGTTAAAAGATGGGGGGAGGTTTACCTTTCTTTTTCACTACTTACAAAGAAACTAAGAGATTGGGGGGCCTATTCATCATACCTTAAAATACCGATGGAGGTAATTAGGTTTAGAACTTGTATGTAGTTCTACCTAATTACCGGAGGAATTCATCATTCCTCCTCCCCATAACTATCTATTCCGAAAAGCTGTAATTTTTGCGATGACAACTTTTCAGGAAATAGACAGTTATCCCTCTCTACACTAACTTACCACAGCTGGAATCTGTGCTGTGCATGTGCTGTTACATCCGTAAAAAAAAAAGAAAAGTTGTTTATTTTTTCTAAACTTTATTGTGTTCTTCTGGGAGAACACTTGTCAGACCAGCCTCCAGAGCCAGAGGATGGACCAAAGCCCTGGAGGGAGATGCCGGGTGACCTGCACACGCTGACACAGGTAAGTGTTACCTGTTATTCGCCTCCTCACAGTGGCGAAGAGTAACTCAATGAAATTCCGAAAATACATAATTTTCGGAATTTGATGAATACCATAATTTTCATATCCCCATACTAATGTATGGAGAGTGTGGAAATTAACGCAGGGGGACTTAACAAGGAGATATCAGTGATATCTCCTGTGCTAAGTGTGTTCATGAATACTAAAATAACGTTAATTAAGGAAAATGGCATTAAAAACATTATTTTAGTGTTGATGAATAGGCTCCTCTGTGTTAATAATATATAATATATCTCCCAAAGAGTAATTCGACTAACTTCAGATCAATAAATGGAAATTGCTGATTTCCTTAGTATTCAGATAAGAAAAACATAAAAAAACACTGAGTACTAAAGATGGACAGTGATTACCATCTATAAGTACCATAAAAAACATCACATGAAAAATATACCATACAATGAGCATCAATGCTCTATAACCTAATGTACAGTACAGTAATGAAATAGGCTGTATAGATAGAACTTATTAGCAAATAACAATTAGCACAGTCATTGTGACTAAAGATGTAGCCACAGTCTATTGATGTATAGGTTATGATAACAATTGATAAAATTGTAGTGTGTTAGTTCTAAGTAAATTTTTCATGTGATGTTTTTATAGTGTTTATAGATTATCACTGTCCATTATTATTCTCTACTTGACCAATAATTCCTAAACAGACTGATTTATATACATTTGTGGACATGCAAATGACAGTGTTATATGGTGATTTTACCATTTTAAAATGTGCTTGTCACGTATGTAATATTGCACATTATAATTACATTATCTGAGCAGACATTTACTGTGTGAATAGCTAAATCGTTTTTGGGGTATTTACCTCTTGACATATCTGCATGAAGGTCTTCATTTTCCAAACAGCTGTCAATGTCCATGCGGTGGGAGTTACTGTTGCTTTTTAAACAATTTTTTAAAATGGTTTAAAATGAAACAAAAATGTACTTATCGATCTTTTTATACAACGCAAATTAATCTACAGTAGAGCATTTATTTGCTAAAAAACACTTTCACTGTTATTAAATTTTTTTTTTTTTTAAAAACAGCCATTTGACGCTTTTTTAGAGCCCCAATTACTTTGGCCACTAATACATTTCTATACTGTTATCCAATATTTATTTGCACTTTTTTGGGGTGCAGGCAGATTTCCCCATTTTTCCCCACACTTAAAGTGGGTATTACCAACCAGATTTACTGTGTGAACACAGGGTTAAGCCTTTTGTTAACTGAGCGGGAGCACGCATACATACAGTAATATAAATTACTGTGTGATAAATACTTGAAGTCAGGCCACAGTAAACAAAGATTTTACAGCTGCTAATTGAATCTGCCCCTTAGTATTACATCTATCAGAGCCGTAACTAGACTTTTTGGGGCCCCTGTGCCAGAAAGAGCATTGGCTCCAGAAAAAGGGACATGGCCTCATGGGGAAGGGCCAGGGAAGAGATAGGGGAGGTCAGGAGATGCTGGGGATAAAAAAAGAAGCTACAAGTGAGAATGATAATAAACTAGATAAAATAATAAAATTGACAGGCCCCGACAGCTCCCCCTGCCATGGCACAGGTCGCACCACCTTAGATACGGCTATGACATCTATCACATAGGTTTTGGTTCTTGGGACACAGGGAGATAAAGGGAAAGATATATTAAGTACTGTATACGTATTTTCACTGAAAAAAGGGGTTTTAACATTTCTCCAAATGTAACAAGGGGATGTAGTTAGCAGAGCGTCGTCCGGGATGCCGCCAGTCTAAATCCTGATGGGGAAGACCAACACGGGACTTAAGATAGGCATCGAAACACTGACGCCTATCTTAATCCCAATGCCGGAATCCAGAAGGACGACATCTCGAACAAGGTAAGTCTGTGGTATCTTAGCTGTTAGCCACGAGGGGAGGGGTTAAGTTTTTGGGCGGAGGTTAGGATTAGGCTCCCCTAGGGGGGAGGGTTAGGGACCACTGGGCAGGTTAGGGTTAGGCACTAAGATGGGAGGGTTAGGTTGAAGCACGAAGGGGGGAGACTTAGAGGGAGGGTTAGGGTGTGGGGTGGGAAGGGTTAGAGTTAAGCTACAAGAAGGGAGGGTTACGGGGAGTGGGGGGACGGTTAGTATACTTACCTGACCACGGTCATGTACCGACCATTGGGATGGCACTGTCAATATTTTGACAGTAGGCATCCCGACTGTCGGTATTACATATTGATTCTGTAACAAGAGGTCCTGTAGAGAAATCAGAGATTTCTCCTACTGCTCCTAACATAGGGTGCAATTTTGCCACTGATAAATTGCTTTGGCTACATACCATACAGTAACTCTTCATTACTTGTCAACAAAATATAATGCCATCTGTTTATGGCATTATGCTATCTTAAAGTCTAGCTACAGCTGCAGATGCTCCTTCCAGCATTAAAATCTCATTCTTTGTTTGCTTCTTGCGCATGACAAATTGCATCAGCACTATGCTGATACGACACAATGGGATGCAGATTGCTTGTGTGGTCAATTATCACAAGACCCCTATGAAGCCTGAATTATTAATACATGTATATGCAATGATATCCAGCATTACTCCGATAAGTTGTGATACTGGATGTATCTTAATACAGTGTTAAGTTTACTATTAATCTATCTACCTCCTAGTGGCTTGTCCTCTATCATCATCATCTATTTAGAATGATGACTTGTAATGTACAGGAGGGAGATAAAAATATTTAATGTACTATATGTTTGTACAGTATGTATCCACTGAACACCTTCCTTTTCAATTGTTTTCCATTTAACATAAGGGAAGTGTGCAACATCTTTAAATACTTTTGACAATAAGTGTAAAAAATCTTCATTAAAGAAATATATTAAGAAATAACAAATGTAAATATGGGCTTTTTGAATTTGGGACAGTGTATAAAAACTTTTTGTGGTGACAGTAATTTGTGAACATGGGGCCTGATTCAGAGCCGTTCGCTATTTGCGGTCGTTCGTTCAAAAACAAGGGGTGGCTATTCAAATGATCAGTTCGCAAATTGCAGTCTGTTCACACCTCTAAGTCTGAATGAGCGAGCAAAACATACGCTCGTTTATTTGTTATAAACGCCCCCTGGCCGCACGCACCATACGTCATGTCCGCTATTTATTAGATTAATCGAGTACATCGACCAGCGTATGAACTGCTCGCTATTCTTGTGGTTGGTTTTTGCTACCACAATCTTGCGAGCAGTTCTGGCTATAAAATAACCCAGTGACGTGGTCAATGACGCTGCTGTATTAATTATGCACACCCTTAAAACGCCCGTTTTGACCTTTAAGCACGCCTGCGTTCGGATCTCCACTCCCCATTTTCAAGCATCTTCCCCTGTTACCACCCACATACGCCTCATTCTGTCACTCAAAATAGCAGGCATTCGCTATATTGCGAGCACATGAATTTCGGCCGCACTGACTGGTTCGCGCATGCGTATAACGATCCGTACGCATGCGCAGATGTGTGAACATCGCTCGGAACGAGCGTACTGCCGCTAGCGAGTGGCTCTGAATGAGGGCCATGGTTGCTATCTATAGATGCTGTGCCATGATCTCTGGGTGTATGCCTACTGTTTCTGAAATACTTGGCTGCTGCCAACTCCCCTATTTTCCTTAGAAACACCCCTGAATTGCCCCGCTCACTAGTGGCAGGTGTGTGCTCTCCCACTTGCTGTGGCAAACTGGACACACTCCCCAGTGTCATAGTAGTCAGTTCAAAAGTTCTGACTCTTTAGACTGTTATGATTCATTACAAAGTCTCAGAATTTTAATTTTACACAAGTAGTACTAAGTACACTTTAAGAACATTTGATATTGTTTTAGTCTTTTCTTAACATTAAACAAAAAGTACTGGATCTAGAAGTATCATTAAAGCAATAGAAGCACATCTGTAGTTTTCATTAGTACTTGGGTCATTACCCTTTGTGATAGTGGAATGCAAAAAATGTAAAAATAAAATGGTGGAATAAAAATACACAAACAAAATATTCAGTATCCCTGTAAACAAATCAAGGAATAAGATCAAGTAAATGTAGATGTATAATTGTGGGATAACTCTAAATCTATGAAACAGCAAAGGGATAAACAATTGAAAAAAACTTGCTCATAAACTTTCAGTTGTTTTAAGGGAATCGGTATGAAATACCGCCGGCCGCACCTGGAAGACAGGTGAGCAGAGCCTGGCAGCGGAAGCCCAACAGCGCTGGAAATCCCGATCGTCCCTAAGGTAAGTATAAACTAACCTAACCCTAACTCTCCTTAGGGGTGTCTAACCCTAACCTCCCCCCCCAGTGCCTAACCCTAATCCGCCTCTAAGTGCCTAACCCTAACCCCCCCTTTCCCCACTGCCTAAACCTAAGTCCCTCGGGGGGGTGCCTTACCCTAAGTCCCCCCTGGGGGTGCCTAACCCTGACCCTCCCTCCCCCTAGCCTAACCCTAACCCTCCCGGGGGGGTGCCTAACCCTAAGTCCCCCCCGAGTGCCCTAAACCTAACCCTTCCCCCCCGCGGATGTCTGCTCGCGGGGCCTGGCATCCCTTCGATCGGGATGCCAGGTGCCGGTCTCCCGGCATCAAGGAAATGTCAGGCATCTACATCTAGATGCCTGGCATTTCAACCTCGCCAGGATATGACAGTCGGGAAGCCGGCTGCCGGTATTAAGGCAGCTGGTTTCCCGATTGTATACCGTTTAAAGGACCTCCAATGGTAGCATTAGAGGGGTGTGGGTTGCACCAGGTAACACCATCTGAGGCGATGACAGCAAAATAGAAGGGCTGAGCTAATATTTTGGTGTCACCCCCTCTGTTGATGTCAGGGGGAGGAGGGGGGTACTAATTACCTGGGCCCGGGCTTGATGGAGGGGCCTGGTGGGGGCCCAGGGCTGCCCCTTTTTAGTGTTTACACCAGACTGGGGGCAGGCAGGCAGCTGATTTGCGGGCAGGGCCACCCTGTGTGCACTCCTGAAAAACGGGCGTGACCAGCCGGGAATGGGCCATGTCCCCAATTTATCACTCTCTCATCTACAGAGGTGCTGGGCTTCCCCCAAATCTCCACTCACTGTGAATAAATTAGGGGTGTGCACCGGCCACTTTTCGTGTTTTGGTTTTGCATCTGGGTCGTTCTTTGTGTTTTGGATCTGGATTGGTTTTGCCAAAACCACCCTTCAGTGTTTTGGGTTTTGGATCTGTATTTTTTTTTAAAAAAGCATAAAAACAGCTGAAATCACAGAATTTGTGGGTTTTTCTGCTCCTATGCTAATATTAACCTCAATAACATTAATTTCCACTAATTTCCAGTCTATTCTGAACACCTCACACCTCACAATAGTGTTTTTATGTCCAAAAGGTAGCACCGAGGTACCTGGATGACTATGCTAAGCGACACGAGTGGGCAGCACAAACACGTGGCCCATCTAGGTGTGACACTGCAGTGGCAGACAGGATGGCAGTTTGAAAAACTAGGCCCCAAACAGTACATAATGCAAAGAAAAAAAAGAGGTGCAAGATGGAATTGTCATTGGGCCCTTCCACCCACCCTTATGTTGTATAAACAGGACATGCACACTTTAACAAACCAATCATTTCAGCGCCAGCGTCTGCCACACGACTGTGGCTGAAATGATTGGTTCATTTGGGCCCCCACAACACAAGCTGGCAATTAATCTGTTCCTCCACAAACTGGCTGTACGGAGGCAAGATGTCATCCTCATCCTCCTCATTCACCGATTCCTCACCCTCTTCAGTGTTGTGTACATCCTCATCCTCACAGAGTATTAATTCGTCCCCGCTGGAATCCACCACCACAGGTCCCTCTGTATGTTCTGGAGGCTGGTCTCCCTGGAAGATTTTTATGAACATCATCTTCTCCACATTTTGTGGAAGCAACCTCCTATGCCTTTCGCTGACAAGGTTCCCGGCTGCACTAAACACTCTTTCGGAGTACACACTGGAGGGGGGGCAACTCAGGTAAATTAGAGCCAGTTTGTACAGGGGCCTCCAAATTGCCTCTTTTTCCTGCCAGTACAGGTACGGACTGTCTGACATGCCTACTTGGATGCTGTCACCGATGTAATCCTCCACCATTCTGTCAATGGTGAAAGTATCATATGCATGGACAGTAGACATGTCAGAAATTGTTGCCAGGTCCTTCAGTCTGGACCAGATGTCCAAACTTGGTCCTGCCTGCCCTGCATCACCGCCAGCGGGTTGCTTAGGATACCTAAGTTTTTTCCTGGCAGCCCCATTTGTGGGAGAAAATGAAGAAGGAGCTGTTGATGTGTCACGTTCCGCTTCAGCTGACATTGTTTTCACCAGCAGGTCTTTGCACCTCTGCAGGCATGTGTCGGCCGGAAAGAGATACAACACATAGGCTTTAAACCTAGGATCGAGCACAGTGGCCAAAATGTAGTGGTCTGATTTCAACAGATTGACCACCCTGGAATCCTGGCAAAGCGAATGAAGGGCTTCATCCACAAGTCCCACATGCCGAGCGGAATCGCTCCATCTTAGCTACTCCTTCACTTTCTCCAGCTGCTTCTGCAAAAGCCTGATGAGGGGAATGACCTGACTCAAGCTGGCAGTGTCTGAACTGACTTCACATGTGGCAAGTTCGAAGGGTTGGAGAACCTTGCACAACACGGAAATCATTCTCCACTGTGCTTGAGTCAGGTGCATACCCCCTCCTTTGCCTATGTCATAGGTGGATGTATAGGCTTGAATGGCATTTTGCTGCTCCTCCATCCTCTGAAGCATATAGAGGGTGGAGTTCCACCGCGTCACAACCTCTTGCTTCAGGTGATGGCAGGGCAGGTTCAGGAGTGTTTGCTTGCACTCCAGTCTTCGGCACACAGTCGCTGAATGGCGAAAGTGGCCAGAAATTTTTCGGGCCACCCAAAGCATCTCCTGCACGCCCCTGTCGCTTTTCAGAAAATTCTGCACCACCAAGTTTATTGTGTGAGCAAAACATGGGATGTGCTGGAATTTGCCCAGTTGTAATGCCCGCACAATATTGGTGGCGTTGTCAGATATCACAAATCCCCTGGAGAGTCTAAGTGGGGTAAGCCACTGGGCAATGATTTCCCTCAGTTTCTCTAAGAGGTTGTCGGCGGTGTACCTCTTACTGAAACCGGTGATACACAGCATAGCCTGCCTTGGAACGAGCTGGCGTTTCTGAGATGCTGCTACTGGTGACGCTGCTGTTGTTGCTGTGTAAGGTGATACATCTACCCAGTGGGCTGTCACAGTCATATAGTCCTTAGTCTACCCTGTTCCACTTGTCCACATGTCCGTGGTTAAGTGGACATTGGGTACAACCGCATTTTTCAGGACACTGAGGACACTTTTTCTGACGTTTCTGTACAGTCTCGGTATCGCCTGCCTAGTGAAGTGGAATCTAGATGGGATTTGGAACCGGGGACACACTACCTCCATCAATTGTCTAAATCCCACTGCACTAATGGTGGATACCGGACGCAAGTCTAACACCAACATAGCAGTCAAGGCCTCAGTTATACGTTTTGCTTCAGGATGACTGCTATCGTACTTCATCCTCCTCGCTAAGGACTGTTGGAGGGTCAATTGTTTAGTAAAAGTAGTGGTGTTCCTACTTCCTCTCTGGGATGATGAACAACTCCCAGCAGCAGCAACAGCGACAGCAGTAGTAGGCGTAGCAATGCAGGATCCTCCGGAGGAATCCCGGATAGGGGAGTCAGTCATGCCAGTGACATGGCCTGCAGGACTACTTCCGATCCTGTCTAAGGAGGAAATTGACGAGGAGGGAGTTGACGGTGTGGTTTGCAGGCATTTGGATACAACAGGACAACGGGATTTAGGTGTCCCTGGACTGCTTACAGTCTTAGCTAAAGTTTCTGAACTTGACAGTAACTTTTTATTTTTTTCAGAGAAAGTTTGGTCCTCTATTTATGTTATATTGATATACACATGCGGCTAAGGCGCACACAAACACAGAAAATATTGTTTTATTTTTGTTGGAGACTAGTGCACTTTGTGGGTTACACCACCCTTTAAGAAATGAGCCAGCCAGCTCTTTACTTATGGGACACAGGCGCACGCTTGGCGCTGCTCCTTTGTTGATGCACATGCAGCTACAGTGCACACAATTCACAAAGTCAGAAAAAAAAGAATTTTTTATTTTTTGTGGAGCACACTTTGAGGGTTACACCACCCTTTAATAGACAGACACACGCTTGTTGCTGCTGCTTTGAGGATGCACGTACAGTGCAGACAATTTACAAACACAGAAGAAATTTTTTTATTTTTGTTGGAGCCCACTTTGGGGGTTACACCACCCTTTAATAGACAGATGCACACTTGTCACTGCTGCTTTGAGGATGCAGGTGCGGCTATAGCCAACACAATTACACAAAGACAGGAAAAAAAAGAAGAATTTTTTATTCTTTGTGGAGCGCACTTTGAGGGTTACATCACCCTTTAACAGACAGACGCACGCTTGTTGCTGCTGCTTTGAGGATGCACGTACAGTGCAGACAATTCACAAACACAGAAGAAAATGTTTTATTTTTGTTTGAGTGCACTTTGGGGGTTACACCACCTTTAACAGACAGACGCACGCTTGTCGCTGCTGCTTTGAGGATGCAGGTGCAGCTACAGTCCACACAATTCACAAAGACAGAAAAAAAAGGAGAATTTTTTATTTTTTGTGGAGCGCACTTTGGGGGTTACAGCACCCTTTAATGGACAAGCCAGCCGGCCCTTTACTTATGGGACACAGGTGCACACTTGGCACTGCTCCTTTGTTGATGCACGTGCAGCCACAGTGCACACAATTCACAAACACAGAAAATATTTTTTTATTTTGTTTGGAGTGCACTTTGGGGGTTACAGCACCCTTTAACGGACAAGCCAGCTGGCCCTTTACTTATGGGACACAGGCGCACGCTTGGCGCTGCTCCTTTGTTGATGCACGTGCAACCAGAGTGCACACAATTCACAAACACAGAAAAAATATTTTTTTTTTTGCACTTGGTGGGAGCACCCCTGATGGACAGAGCACCCCCTGGACAACACTACAGCACCCCTTTAGGACTGGGACACTGCACAGGACTTTGGAGTGGACACAGCCCCTATGGACAACTGACTGCACTACACAGTCCAGCCAGCCCCTATGGACTTTGGAGGAGTGGACACAGCCCCTATGGACAACAGCAGCACAGCCAGCCCCTATGGACTTTGGAGAAGTGGACACAGCCCCTATGGACAACAGCAGCACAGCACAACACAGCCAGCCCCTATGGACTTTGGAGGAGTGGACACAGCCCCTATGGACAACAGCAGCTATGCACAACACAGCCAGCCCCTATGGACTTTGGAGGAGTGGACACAGCCCCTATGGACAACAGCATCACAGCACAACACAGCCAGCCCCTATGGACTTTGGAGGAGTGGACACAGCCCCTATGGACAACAGCAGCACAGCGCAGCACAGCACAGCACAACACTAAACTGCACTACACTACACTACACTACACAGCCCAGCCAGCCCTCCCTCTACACTGTCCACAGCCAAGTGAGAAAATGGCGCCGACGCGGGTACCTTATATAGAATCCAAAACCCGCAAGACCCGGAAGGCGGGATGATGACGTTTTGCCTCGATTTCAGATCCGAGTCAGGCGGGAAAAGTCGAGCCTGACTCGGATTGGCCTCGGATCGGGGGGGCTCGGGGGGGGGTTTGGATTTCAGAAATCTGAACCCGCTCACCCCTAGAATAAATGTCGTACACATGCGCACGGCATCTATTCATCCGGCAGCTATCGGAAACTGCAACTTTTGCCACATGCGAGACACTGTGGACCTCGGATGGGGATGACAGAGGGCAGGCTGCTTTAGCAAAGCACCGTTATGATGGCAGGGTGCAATTCGCCACTTTAAAATTGGGCAGGGTGTGGCGCCCCGCTTAAACAGCCAAGCTGAACAGTACCTGTCAGTGGCCAGCAGTGTTACTCCTCAGCCAGCACATGTTGCTGTGTGCTGGACTACAATGGGACCAGGGAGACTGCTGTAGCTAAGTAGCAGCAACAATCTCCCCTGGCAGTGCGGGGGGGAAAGTGATCACACTAATCATGCCCCATTCCCCAGATTTGCCCCAAGCTGAGAGGGCACCCTGTAAAGTGTGCATATCTGTGCAGCAAAAACAATTTTTTTACTTTTTTTTAAATAGGTATTGACACACCTACTGCAATTAAGCCACACACCAAAAAAATAGCTTGCAAGCTTCACTACAGCCCCGGAAGGTATCACCGAGCAGTGGTGGTGGGTGATGCATGCATGCGCACATCATCTACTGTGCCAGGAAAAGCTGGGGACTGCCCAGCAGCTCTTGGAGTGCTGGGCAATCCCCCAGCATGATGACAAAAAATGTCACATACCAGGGGGCATGGCTTCATGGGCATGAGGCTACACCCCTTTTCGCATATGCAAAATCTTCATCATGCTACACTGGGTGTTACCACACATACTGAAGTCACAGAGGTGCACTACAATTCTACCTCTATTATTATTATTATTAGCAGTAGTAGTAGTATTAGTAGTAATAGTAGTATTATTATTATTATTATTATTATTATTCTAATGATTATTATTAATATCAATAATCATTTAATAATGAATAATTTAAAAATTCAACCGATAAATTGATAAAATAGTGAACTCTAATTAATGATCATGAGAGCCATATATGCCCTGTCATAAGCAGTGCCTTCTTAGTAGAGAAAACCTGAAACTTTTTACTTGTGTAACATTAAATTATATGATCTTGCATTATTTTAGTAAGCAGATCGCATACTTGTAATGGGAAATTAGATCTATTTCAGATTTACTAAAAGCAATTTTAAAATAAATACCGTGAGGGAGCCCTGTTATAACGCTATCTGGAGATGGTGTTATGCATTTCCCCCCTGTTTCACCTACTCCAGCTCAGCCCTCTCTACCTGCTGAAAGGGAACGCAGAGTCCAAAGTAGGCTTCTATGTGTGCCTGATAGACCACAGGATGATCACAAAGAAAAAAAAGTCTGAATAAAAAAACAAAAATTACCCTTACCTGCATCAGGGGCCAATTGATTAGTGATCAGTAAGCTCCTCTGTGACCCAGTCAGCTGATCACTGTGCTCCGTCTGTAAACCTAGTCATCTGCTCTGTGCTGTGAACTGGAATGCAGTGTCTGGCATCTCAGTTTACTACACAGATCAGATGACCGGGATCACAGAGCAAGAGCCCAGCTATCAGCTTACTGGGTCACAGAGGAGCTCACTGGATTACTGATCAGCTGAACGGAGGTAAGTATAGGCTGAAGGGAGAGGGGGAGAGCAGTGGTTGGTAGCTCGCAGTGCATGCGAAAGCACTGTCTCAGGGTATTTTTTGTGAAAAATACCCTGAGAAGTGCGGTTAATACATTCATGTGATATTTCCTAAAGTCAAAATGTGAATTTAGGCAAAAAGATCACACAACAACCGCATTTTAAATGTGGATTGTTGTAAAGAAGCCCCTAGAATGGCCAGGAGATAAAGATAGTGCACTAGTAGTGTCCAATCTCCTTCATCCCAGCACCTTAAAACTCAGGGACACCCTTGTTTGAAAGGTGGGAGTCCCGACTTTCAAATTAGCCAAACAATAACACCTACAGTACTATACAGAAAAGATTAACTAGTTCATGATGGTGGAGAAGCACACTGATCTCCCCCATCCTCATTTCAATAAACCTTAAGGGTACTCATGGGTTCTCAGGAGACTCTCATTTGTATGAGGGGATCCCTATATTTAAAATGATGTGTCTTCTTAGTAGTTATCATTTGGTAATTAGATGTAATCACCAGATATATACAATCTACACTACAGAAAGCATTTTGCAGTAAATTAAAGAGGGAGTATTGTTGTACATGCTAATGTTTCCCCCATTTAGGCTCCAATATTTGCTCCTCACTTGAAAGAGTGCCCTCTCTTCCAAATCATGGCACACTCAGGAGCACCATTTGTAAAATGAGACCCTCTCTAAAATAAGATGTGCCCCTTAGTACTGTAATAATTATCTTGTAATCATTAGATAATACTACCCTATATGACAGAAAGTATTGAGAAGTCCACAAATGGTGGTTGTAATCCAGATCCCCCCCATCTTGACTTCAATAATGGCAATAAGACAATACAAACTAATGTAGCAAAAAAATCCATTCTCTTGTTTCAAGTGCATATTTTATTATGAAAACCTATATGTAAAATATGACTGCTTGTTGTTTTGGAAAGATGAATTAATGCTAAAGCAAGAACCACAAAATATGTATTGGTGTTGTTATAAAAAAATGCACAAATTTGCTTTTAGCTAATTGTTTGCAATTTCATTAAAGCACTTGTTTGCACTTTTTTGGTTGATTATCTTTGCTATGTCAGGTGAAGTAAGTGAATTAATGGGCCTTTGAACACAACCTGGTATAATTTGTGTGGGTGCTTCATAAACAATTTGATGATATTGATGTTGGGATGTGACAAAGTACCAAAATGGGCTCAGCATATGGGTGAGAAAGCCTAAGCAGTAAAAGGGTTGAAGATGTGTTATGTTTATGATAGGTTACCTTTAAAACATAGATATACTGACCTCAACTTAAAGTAGCTCTTGTTTTTTAGTACTGTATAAGAAAGTTATAATTTGTGATTTGCCATTTTCCTAAAGTGCACTAAATAACTAAATTTAGCCTGGAGGAAAATTCCTAGTCAGTATCCGCTTTCATATTGTCTGGTACTGATATGTTTATGGCAAAGTTACACTGTATCTCGACAGCCCAACAGATTCAACTTAATATAGACATACAGTAAAACTATATTTTTTAAATTTAAAAACAACTGCATGTGAAGTATTTTAAAAATTGAGCTTTCATTAGAAAACATAATAAGACATTAAAGTAAGAAAAGGCTAACAAAGTTATTTTTTGGAGATGATCTTGCATGAATTTGCAGTGGGCATGCTCAGAAAATGAGTGCACACAAGTTTTGATTGCATAGGGATTAATGAAAGATGAGGCGGATGGTGTGTGATGGGATTTTCTCATGTAGGCAAAGTTCACTGATGATGTGTTCATGCAAATGTGGGCTGAGCAGACGTAGACGTACTGTAAGTGTTATAGTGCATACACCCGGTCAGACTTGTTAGATGAATGATTTTGTCAACTAACAATTTCTAACATTATTTAAAATTAATGAAATCATCCAAATCTTACTGCAAACACAGTCGATGTCAGATCTCGTTATGTGACATGCTGCACGTACATCATTCGTTGATGCATGCCCTACATGTCAAAGATATGAACGATTGAAAGATTTTAACAATCATTATCGTTCATATCTGATAAAGAAATCTGACCGTGTGCATGCACCATAAATGCACT
Source organism: Taudactylus pleione (assembly GCA_031769625.1). Taxonomy (NCBI): domain Eukaryota; kingdom Metazoa; phylum Chordata; class Amphibia; order Anura; family Myobatrachidae; genus Taudactylus; species Taudactylus pleione. The sequence goes on from JAUIMM010000250.1 coordinate 4,952,499, forward strand.
TTTTTGGAGGTGGATCTTTTGTGCCTAGTATCGGGTAGGTGCAAATGCATGCTGACTATGACGGCTAGTAGCAAAGTAGGAGCATATGCTACACATGCATATGTGTACAATGCTTCACACTGTTTGAATATACACTATATGGACAAAAGTATTCGGATGCCTGACCATTACACCAACAGGGACTATAATGACATTGTATTCAAATACGTAAACTATACTCTAATATGGGGTTGGTCCCCCTTTTGCAGCTATAACAGCTTCCACTCTTCTTGGAAGGCTTTGCACAAGATTTTGGAGTGTTTCTGTGGGAATTTGTCCCCATTCATTCTGTAGAGCATTTATGAAATCAGGTACTGATGTTGGACAAGAAGACCTGGCTAGCAATTTCCGTTCCAGTTCATCCCAAAGGTGCTTGATTAGGTTGAGGTCAGGGCTCTGTGCAGGCCAGTCTAGTTCTTCCATACCAAACTCATTAAACCATGTCTTTATAGCCCTTTATGCACTGGTGCACAGTCATGGTGCCACAAAGTTGAAAGCACAGCATTGTCCAAAATGTCTTGGTATGCTGAAGCATTAAGTTTGCCCTTCACTAAAGATACAGTAAGGGGCCTAGTCCAAACCCTGAAAAACAGGCCCATACCGTTATCCCTCCCCCCTCAAACTTCACAGTTTGCACAATGCAATCAGGCAGGTAACATTCTCCCGGCATCCTCCAAACCCAGACTCACCCATCTGACTGCCAAACAGAGAAGCGTGATTCCACAAAACACGTTTCCACTGCTCCACAGTCCAGTGTTGGTGTGCTTTGTACCACTCCATTCAACACTTCGCATTGGACTTGATGATATGAGGCTTGTATGCAGCTGCTCGGCCATGGAAATCCACAGTTTTTGTGCCCATGTTAGTTTGGAACTCTTCAGCTATGGAAACAGCAGAGCGTTGGTGACTTTTACACACCATGGAGCTCATTCAGAGTCGGTCGTGAGCGCTGAGCGCTCACAACTGACTCGATGTTGCCCCACAGCGCATGCGCACAATGGAGCCGGCTCCGTCGTGTGCATGCGCGAGACCCAGCTAACGACGGGCGCTCCATCATTAGGGGTCTCGTAGCAGATGGGGCGAGCTGTCAATGTTGAGTGACAGCTCGCCCTGTTTGCTGGGCGGGCCGGGGGCCAAACGGAGGCGTTCCAGTCAGAGGCGTTCCAGTCAGCAATGATGTCAGGCCCCACTGACATCATTGCTGATGTCAGTGGGGAACTTACTGCTTGAGCAGGAAGCTCCCTGGGGCTTACAAGTGCCCAGACCCTACCCTAGGGTCTGGTCGTAAGCCTTGATGGTCGCTGTGGTCTTGACCATCGCGACCATCACCCATGTCGGTCGTTATAGCTGTGGGTGTTAACCCACAGCTTAACGATCAACAAGGAGGCGGCCGTTCAGGATGCAAGTGGCCGCCCTAATTCAGAGTGACCGCTTGCATCTGACTGCCTCTGAATGAGGCCCCATGTACCTTAGCAGTTGTTGACCCCGCTCTGAGATTTTATGTGGTCTTCCACTTCATGGCTGAGTTGTTGTTGGTCCTAAATGCCTCCACTCTCTAATAATATTACTTATAGTTGACCATGGAATATCCAGCAAGTATGAAATTTCACAAACCGTCTTATTGCAAAGGTAGCATCCTATCACAGTACCACGTTTGAAGTCACTGAGCGCTTCAGAGCAACCCATTTTTTATCACAAATGTTTGCAAATGGAGACTGCATGGTGCTTGATTTTATACACCTGTGGCAACTGGTCTGACTGAAACACCTCAATTCAAAAATTAACAGGAGTGGCCAAATACTTTTGTCCATACAGTGTATGTTTTTGTTTTTCAAAGTACGCATCTTTTGAACAATATATGTCCAGTATATTTCAAACTTTCCATCAGCCCTTTTATGTAATATTATTAGGCAAATCCTTTGTTTTTTTTCTCCCAACCTTAACTGTACAAAAATGGCTACATTCAGCCGGACACAGAGCTAATCAAGGGCGAACATATACATTGCATTCATTTACACATAGCAGACTGGAAAGTGAGGAATTGTTTATTCTGATCACAAATGACACATTAAACATTGTAAGAAATCTACACATTCATATTCATACATGATGCACCTATATCATATACACAGTGCTCTTAGGTGAATCTCCTCTCCTTGTGGCCCCATCATCTGTGTTGCAATGCCACAATTCACAATATTACACCATGGGAGTTGGATGATAAATACACACTTGCATGTGGATGTCCCTCAGAAAGGGTTCTCTCAGAGGGGATGTCCAAAAGTCAGCAAATTTTCTAATCAGAGATCAGACTATAATAATGAATAATATATCTCCAAAAGAAATTTGACTAACTTCAGATCAATAAAGGGTAATTGCTGATACCCTTAGAACAGAGGTTCCCAAACATGCTCCTCAAGGCTCCCCAACAATTCAGCTTCAAGAGATGGGATGGGATTGTTATGCCGACTAGCCCGGCAGGACGGAATCCCAACAGCGGAGGTAAGTAACCCTAACGCTTTGTGTCTAGTTGTGCACATACAGAGGACAGTTTTAGGGACATTTTACCCTATTGAAGCGTGCTTGTCACATACATTGCACATGATTATTATTACAAAATTATCTGAGCAGGCATTTAATGTGGGAATAGTTAAATGTGGTCTGCACCCTCCTAGTGATGCCACTGCTTTTAAAATAGTCTGTAAAATTATTAAGATGCCAGTTTTATTTGACTGACTAGAAATTATTTATGTGTACCAGTGTCGCACAAATGTATGCCTACACCAGCAGCTGATTTAAATAATGCCTAAAGCATTTATGGTGCAAAGACACAATTTAGATAATTTTTCCCAAGAATGGTATTTATTTTAAAGCTACTTTACCGCACATGAACATTTTTTCCAGGGCTCCATGAATTTACCATCTTTAAACAGTGGTGGATGGAGACTCTAAGTGGGGGGTAATTATTAGCAGACACTACTTCATTAGGTAGCAACAGTGTGCAAGAGAGGTTATTCCACATTTCTGGTCAGCTTAACCAGAAGAAGGTTTATTAACCAGGTAGGAACAGGTCAACACAGAGTTAAAAGCAGGTACAGAGTAATATAATTCCCCATTTGCAGCCAGGCACATTTGTAGGGCTGCTGGATGTTGTGGTGTGCTGGATGTTGCACTCACGGTATATGCTATGGTTCAGTGGTGGTACCGGGAATTAATATATTTTGCGGTAATGGCACAGTGGAATATGGTGTCTTTGCAGGGCTCCCACACTTAAGAGACCTCAGGGGCACGTCCATTTGCATGGATGGATGGAGGAGATGCACAGTGTAGCCACATATGCACAGAAGGTAGAGGTTGTGCCTATGGGAATGCCACTTTGAGTCCTTTTGCCCGACTGTAATAGGCTCTGGTAACAGAGGCAGTGCAGACTGCACCTCTCTAATACCAATCACAAGCAGCAACCTTTGCACCTCTTGTTCATAACTATTCTGTGAGAAAAATGTATTTCTGGCATAGGAGCTTGTGAGATTTGGATTGCATATTGGAGTCCCTCCTTCATGATTGGGTGCCATTTCACACTGGAGACTGGAGAGAGAGGGTGTGGGTATAGGGACAATTTGTGTATACAATAAAATAATTAGGAGCACTGTTAAAGGCAGAGGATCTCTGTACTGTGGACTGGCTGCAGCACTCTGTGAGGCACCAAAAAATGATAAAGGAGTGGACTGCAGCACTGTTTGTTACTAAAATAAAAAAACCTACTGGAGCACTTTTTTCTAAAACAAAAAAAGACAAGTATAATGTCATTAGGGTGCCACACTTACACTAGGAGTTCATTTGTTAAAATGTTTTAATAATATGAGACTTTTGTGTTAAAAAAAATAATGTAATTATTTGGGTGTCATCCGGCTAATACTAGGAGCACTGTGAGGCACTTTGTTGTGTGTTCAGGGCCTTCAGACATGTTAACAAACTTTTAATGATATAAAACTTGTGTGTTAAAATATAACATCATTAGGGTGCCACCCATATACTATGAGCGCTGTGAGTCAATATGGATCAGTCGACAGAAGCGCAGGAGCAGCAACCAAATACTACTACTGCGGCTGCTTCCAGCAGCCATGGTAGTACTTCAACATCTACTAAAGGAGATTCAGGGGAAATAAAGTTTAAGAAAGGGCACTTGAAATCTAAACAATATTACACAATGTTAAAGAGAACATCACCTCTAATAAGAAACTGCTCAAAATGTAAAATTGTGAACATCCATACACCACATGCAGTGGCGAGGAAAGGCTCAGGCCATGGCTTTCCATTGCAAGTGGTGGTCCTGCTACTGATGTTTCATGCACTAGAATGCCTATTGCAGAAGCCTAGGACAAACATAGTCAGTCATCTTCTGAAACCTCAGATGCAATACCTTCTCACTTTAGTCTACACATGCCACCTTTAAAAACAGCCAAATCAGTTTACCAAAAAAACTGAGGCTGAGGAACAAACTGAGGATAGTCTAATTCTGGGTACACACTGGCAGATATTTTGGCCAATATATTGTTTGCCCGTCGGCAGTGTGCAAGTGATAGGTCTATGAAGGACATCGTTCACAGACATATCATGTCGACTGTGTTGCATAGCCAATGGCAGCTATATCTGCAGATATATCAGTGAATCGTGCTGTGTGTATCGGTGGTCAGCCGACCGCCCATACACTTGCAGTGGATGCTGCGTAAAGGGGGTGGTGGGGTGACCCCCGGCCAACAGGACCCATGGCCAGATGACATGATGGTTGTTCAGTGATGAACAACCATCATCCATAGATTAGTGGATCTGTAGATAAATATGTTAGGTGTGGACCCAGCTTTAGTGTATCCACGAATGCTATGTGTGACTCTCAGATCTCTAACAATCTACTCTTCCAAAAGCCTCCTTCCACCATTTCTGTACCCTCTGCAAATGTGGACAAGTGCAGCACAAGTAAAGATGGTGATATATAAATTGAGGATGCTACTATGCAACAGGGATATTTGTGTATATGACACTGATGAGGACGTTGATGATGAGGATGTTGTTTGTGTCAAAGTAAGTCAGTCACCAGTTACAGCAGTTCTTGCCCATGATAAAAAGAATGCCATTGTCATGCCTGGGCAAAAAAAAAATCCACCTCTTTCGTGTTATTATTTTGACCGAAATCCTGACATTTCTCAAGCAATCTGTACCATTTGTGAAACTGTAGCAAGTAGAGGTAGGGACTTTAATCATCTAGGAACTGCCTCCCTGTTACATCATTTGAAGCAAGTTCATTCAAAGTTTTTGGCATTCCAACATCAGCTAGCTCAAAGCTCTCAGCTGGATCCCAGCTCATGCAATCTCCACTGCCAAGACCTTCATCATTAATCTCCTCATTAATGATCAGAAGTAGTTCTCCTGCATCAAATTTGCAAAGGCAAACTGACTCCTCCCCTATCCAGAATTCCCCATAAGCATTCTTTCAATATAGGTCTGCTGCTCCTGGGGGTGAATGTTCATCCCAGAATCAGACCAAGAAGACTAGTTTTACATAACAATTGACTGTGAAACAATCCTTTGCAAGAGGAAGAAAGTATGAAAGCAGCCATCCAGTTGCACAGCGGATCACTGAAGCCATGAAGCTGTTAATTGAGGTCCTCTGTCATAACTACCAAATTCCATCTCGATTCCTTTTTACCAGAACAGCAATTCCTCATCTGTATCAGGACGTTAAAAAAACGAGTTCTTTGCCTACAAAAGGCCATTGTACTCACTATCCAACTTAACCACAGAATTGTAGACAAGCGGTACTGGTCAAACAAAATATTACATGACTGTGACAGCCCTCTGGGTGGCTCTATTGCCTTCAGCAGCAGTATCTAACACATAACACCAGCTCATTCACAGGCAGACTACTCTCTGTATCACTGGCTTCATTAAGAGGCATACCGGTGTGAACCTGTTAAAAATACTTAGAGATGTCATAGCAAAATGACTTACTCCACTATGAGTCTTTGCAGGATTTGTCTTTTCCAATAATGCATGCAACATTGAGTGAATATTACAACTGGGTGAATTTGAACATGTACCATGTTTTGCCTACACAATAAACATGGTGGTTCAGAATTTTAAAACAAATGAAAGAGGCATGCAGGAGATGCTGTCTGTAGCCATAAAAAAATATGGACATTTTCAGTATTCAGCATATACAAATAGAAGATTGCAGAGGCTGCAAGAACAGTTCAAATTGTTATGCCACCAACTGAAGCAAGACGTAGTGACCAGCTGGAATTATGCCCTTTTTATGCTTCAGAGAATGGAGGAACATTGACAAGCCATCCAAATCTACACAACAAGCCATGAAATAGGGAGAGGAGGGGGAATGTACCTTAGTTCAAAACACTGGAGAATACTCTCTGTTTTATGCAAGCTACTGAAACCATTTGATGTACTGTAATAGCTAATTAATAAATAATCAAACGAGTTCAGACACTGCCAACTTTAAGTCAGGTTATTTCCTTAATACAACTACTGGAAAAGCAGCTAAAGAAACTGAAGGAGGAGATTAAATTAAGTGATTCCACTAAATATATTGGATCACCTTCTTTATTTGCTTCATCAGGACTAAAGGGTTGTCGAGATCTTGCAATTGGATCACTACATTTTGGCAACCATGCTTGTTTAAGTCATCTGTAAAGTCTGTCTTAAGAGATGCAAAGAGCTCCATGCCAGTAAGTTGTCAGCTCAAATGGTACATGACACGGCAATGTCTCCTGCTTCACTTTGTCCTGCAAATACTGCGGCCAGGAAAAAACTGAACTTTTCCAAGAGACCCACTTGGGGTATGGATGATGAGTCAACTCAGTGCACCAAAGTGAAATACCAATTTGATATCTGGTCAAGCTTAAAAGAATTGCACACAATTATTGATACCTCTACCATGATTCAATCAGATAAACTAAGTATCAATAGGATGGTGGAGGATTATTTTAATGACAATTTACAAATTAGCATGTCACACGGTCCTTTTGATTACTGGGAGGAAAAAAAGGCAATTTGGAGTCCCTTGTACAACAAGCCTTGTTGTTCTTAAGCTGCCCACTCTCTATTGTGCACTCAGAAGGAGTGTTTAACATTGCTGGGAACCTTGTGAGCTATTGGCATAGGAGGCTACTGTTACATGTGCTGCTGCAGCTCTCTGCCTGATTGGCTCTCTGTCACAATCCTAACTACCTGGACTCTGGCTGCTACGTGCAGTTACTCACCTATTGGTAGTCTCATTACCTGACCTTAGCCTGATGGACCAATCGCAAGAGACCTCTCCATTAGGGATTCTGGTCAGTTCCTGCTGATATTACAAAGTTTCTGCACCTTGTGGATTTTCAGGTGTTTGCTGCACACTGTGCAGTTCCTTGCTCCTTGTTCCTGTGTCCAGTATCCTGCCATTGTATACCTTTGCTCCCAGACCCAGTCCTCAGTGTCCTGTCCCTACCAGTCCTACTCATGTGTCCTGCAGGATTCTGCCCTGCTCCCGTCCATCCCAGCAATGTGTCTGTGCCTTACAAAGATCCTCCAGCTTACCTTTTGGGTCACCTCCAGTTTGTGTCTAGTCCCAGGGTTTATCTGTGGATTCATTCTGCCAGTTCAAGTATATCAAGTATTGGTTCTGTTACAAACTCCAACCTACATCCATTTGTCAGCTCAACCATATCAAGTACTGGCTCTGTTACAAACTCTGAGTAGCTGGCCTACCACAACCAAGTCCATATCCAGCATTGCAGGTTCAACATTATTCCCACCTGCATCCTGAGTAGAGGGCCTGCCACAACCAAGTTCATATCCAGCATTTTAGGTCCAAAATTATTCCTACCTGCATCCTGAGTAGCTGGCATGCACAACCAAGTCCATTTTCAGCATAGCTGCTTCGGCATTGTTCCAGCCTGCATACTGTAAAGCTGGCCTGCTACTATCCAGATCTGCATCCTGTCTGTTTCTGTGCATATCCACCTGTGCCAGTTAATTGCAAGTCTTCAGTTTCCAGCAGCAGACTCTAGCATACACCTGCATCTGTTTGCCTCAGCTACTAACTCCTACCTTGCCTTCTGCCATCACTCCAGGTATACATTCTGTGAAATCCTGCAACTTCATGTGCCTGTCAAACAAACTCTAGGGGTTTCATGTTAGTTGTGCGGGTACATTCATAACTGCTACTTCCTCAAAATGTGGAAAAACTCATGTTCATAAAAATTAAAGACAAATTCTATGAGGAAGACCTTTGCTGCAAATTGCAACAAAATAGTGAGACTTCTGTAATGGTTGGCATTAGCTAATATTGTGTGATGATGCTAACAGTGATGAGGGTGAGGAGGATGTGCATGATAATGACATGTTCCCAGTGTAGAGATGATTAACAACACTGATAGCTGCCTTAAGCCCTTTGGTACAGATGTGTTGTGCTACATCATCCTCCATATGCCATGTAGCGTGCCATGAGCTAACGTAACATACTGAAGTGCTAGAATAGCCGGAGTATGTAATACAACTTTCTGTCCACCAGTGTGCATGAAGTAGCCAACAAAACTTTTGTAGCATTGTCTGCTGATTGGCTGATGGAACCTGTCTTTCATTACACTATACAGTAGTACTGGACTGTGCTTTGTCATGAATGAACAATGGACATTGGAATTTTTTTTCTATTTTTGTTTTCTTTTGAATCTTCACTACAGGATTAAAATAAATAACTTGTGTGAGTTATTCCAGAAGACACAGCATTAAATAAAGACAGAGCAATTGAAGTTCAGTAGTCTTAAGGAACTCTACTGAACTCAACACATTGCTCTCAACTTCCCACCACCTGGCATTTCTATGCTACTGTATGCCACCCAGCTGCATTTTATGCTAAACCACTAAGCAGTAGACATTCTATTGTACACATTGTGGGGCATCCTGATGTCCTGCGTCCTGACATCCTGCATCCTGCTGTCCTGCTGCTTACTTATTCCTGACAATATGGTGACTCGCTATAGGCCTTACTGTCATGATGAGCTACTCATCCTGGTGCATAGGCAGGACAGAGTGCTCACCAATAATAGCGAGAAATGGCAGGTATATATGAATGCCCAACGTGACATACTGTGTAAGTATGGCTGGCAACGGATGCTCTGCTCCCTTCAAAGGAGGTGGAGCGATTTAGTCATGAGAGACCATGGCCAGCTGCAGCGTCTAAGCGTCCAAGTTAGGCATAGTAAGTACAGTACTGTACATTACTGTCATTATATAGCCAATCAGTATCTGGCATAGGGGCATACTGTTTGCCTTAATGTACTGTAAATGATAGTGAAGTGTGGTAAGGTCAATGGCTGGGAAGGCTAAGGCTAGTATCAGAGTCAGATTTACACACATACTGTACTGTACTTTACAGAATACAGTACTTGCCAACTCTCTCTGATTGTCAGGGAGACTCCCTGAATTAGTAGCAATTTCCGTGACTCACTGCAGCATCTATAAATCTCCCTGATTGCACCTTACCCCCATTATTCAGCTGTTATATTAAAAAAGTAAAGTATACTGTACATTCAAATGGGATCATTAGTATTATTTCCCTACATTGGTTATAATGCACAATGATTCCTATGGCTACATGTATTTTTCTAATAGAATCAGTGTGTTTTCATCAACAAATAGATCTTACTAATTGCTTTGGGGCTCATTTACATTTGTATGTAAGTCAGTATTATGACACACCTCTCACATGTATAAATGTGTACAATCTCATTAGCGGGCTCAGCATGCGGGGCTTTGAATAGAAGCGAGTGATGGTGAGGGATGGTGGTGAGCCATATAATGAGCTCAGTGGGGTTGAATAGTAATGAGTGATGGTGGGGGGAGGTGGTGAAGGGACTTGGGTGGCCAAACACTAGGAAAGGAGGAGGGAATGCAAAGTACTAAATTTTAAAACTATTGAACCTGACATGATCTCGCTGTATGAAAAACTTCCCGAGTGTCATATGGATGGCCCTGTAATGTTTACAATACAATGTCTACTGTATAGCAGAAATGCCAGGTGGTGGGAAGTTGAGGACAATGTATTGAGTTCAGTAGAGTTCCTTAAGAATATTGAACATAAAATGCTCTGACTTTATTTAATGCTGGGTGTGCATCTTCTGGCCAACACCGATACCTGTATGTATTTTTTATAAATGACAGAAGTCACACACCAAGTGATTTTTTATAATCCTATAGTGAACATTTATATTAAAAAATAAATGAAGAAAGAAAATATCGGTGTCCAAAATGCCCACCCTGCAAGGCGCTCATCTTAACCACTCGCCCACACACCATTCGCCCAGCCACATTGAGACCTGCACCTGTCATGTATGTGATGTGATATGTGTGCAGGTCAATGTTTGTGCTCTGCTCGCAGTGCACGTGCGCGAACCGGCCACTGTGATTGGGAAGCGATCGCAGTGAGCACGCAGTCCAATCGCATAGTGATTGACATGAAGTGACCATTTGGGGATGGAGGGGGAGGTAGTAGAAGGAACGTATGCATAACATAATAAAGCTCCTGCGATTGTATATGCTGGCAGAGGTGTAGATGGTGACAGGAAGTTTAGCAATTTGTGAGGTAGGGTCAGGTCAACCACAACTGTGTGAATGGTTCTAATGGTACTCGATGTTACCGGTGTTTTTGCTGACTTATGGGTGCCTGTAATGGGAAGTGGGCAGCTTTATACAGTAATGGGTGTCTTGGTATAGTGCTGCGGTTGCTGTGTGATTGCATTCATTAGCATATTTTTGCAGCTAGCGGGTGCGTGGGAATGCACCCGTGTGATCCAACCTCAATAAGGGTGTCAGCACTGTAGTTTTCATCCATGGAGCATTTACCATCCAGTGGTTAAACTATGTACTGCATGGTGTGTAGGCTTTCATAGCATACAGTACACCATGCCATGACATAACGCACAGTATCTGCCATAATGCATACTGACATGTCAACAGGGAGGCCAGAATACCATGCTATGAGCAAAGATGTGGCAGGACACATCTGCAGCTTGTTTTTTGGGGGCCCAAACAAACCAATCACATCAGCCACAAGAGTGGCAGTCTCTGTATTATGGTTGTCTGGGGCTCCAGACAACCGGAATATCTTAAGGAGTGAGACACCAGGAGATGTAGGGTGAAATCAACATAAGTGACTTTGTCACAAAAAACAGGCAAGAACGTATGAAAGAAGAGTTCAAACTACAAACAGTGTGGCTGAACGCCGATGGTACGGCTAGGGAGCCGATTGTGTGGCTAAGGAGCCGATGGTGCGGCGAGGTGCCGATGCTGTGACTGAAGAGCCAGTAGAATGACCAGAGGTTGATGTTGCAGCTTGGGAGCTGATGAAGCAGCTTTGGAGCCGTTTATGTGGCTGGAGAGCCAGTAGAGTGGCTGGAGGCCAATGTTGCAGCTAGGGGGCCGAAGATGCGGCTTAGGAGCCATTGATGTGGCCGGAGAGCCAGTAGAGTGGCCAGAGGCCAATGTTGCGGTTAGGGGGCTGAAGATGCAGCTTAGGAGCCATTGATGTGCCTGGAAAGCCAGTGGAGTGGCCGGAGGCCGATGTTGTGGCTAGGGAGAAAATAATGCAGCTTAGGACCCGCTGGTGCGGCAAAGTGCCGAGGATGTGGTTGGAGAGCCAGTAGTGGCCGGAGGCCAATGTAGTGGCTTGGGCGCTGTGAGGATACGGGGTTCTCTCAATCATCCAGACACCGAGCAGATGAAACCAACGTGATGGTTTATTTTTCCACAGCACACAGCAACAGATGATATGTCAGGACAAGCGGTAAATACAGTGAACAGGCAATAAACAGGTAGCAGTCCAGACAGAGGCAGTCCCAGTAGAGTATAATGTCCCAGAACAATTCCACAAAATAGCTAGAGACCCTCAGTCCCCACAGTAGAAACTATCACTGATCACACAGCAGTGAATAGTGTATGTCCACTCAATCACTTCCAGGACCCCACACGTAGAAACTATCAGAGATCACACAGCAGTGATAGTCCCTGGGTCCAAACAATTGATTCCAGGATCCCATACAGTAGAAGCTAATCACAGAACACACAGCAATGAATAGCGTATAGGTCCTTGCAGAATTTCCAAAGTATAAATCCACAGAGAACTGGTGATGCGTTCCACTAGCACCTTAGCAGAGCGAGACCTCTTAGCCAAAGTCAGCGACTAACATCTGGAGTTGCCATCGGTGACATGTTTTAAAATCTTCCAATTTCCCACGATATTGTGACCACCCAGGGGGGGTTGCACCATTTCCTGATTGGTGCGGGTCCCTTATGCTGTCACTTTCTCCTACCTCCTCTGGATATTACTTCCCTGACGAACACCTGCTGGGATGGTTCCGTTCGGGCTACCAGATTCATGTGAGACACAAAACAGGCAAATGGAAGGAGGAGTAAATCCTGAGCATCCCCTGGGGAGGTGGGAATAAACTTAGAGGGTCTTTTGTTCTGGGAGGTGTCACCTTGCTCTAGTGGTTACAAATAACACAGACATATGGACCAGGCTAACATCAAGGCTTATCCAGTATTAAACATTACAATTACTTACATTATTATATTACAGTACATAATAGACATGCTAATGGAAATTTGTGTCCTGAGAATGATCACACATACACTAGGAGATGGATGGGGGACACAAAAGGACTAAAAAGTAAATTGATCTCTGCAATGACTGAGATGCTGCCAGTAAATTTGTAACACACATCCCATGTCCTCACAGGCGCCAAGAAACAGTCTGTGCAATGGTGCAGCTTGGAAGCCGGGAAACAGTCTGTGTAATGGTGCAGCTTGGAAGCTGGGAAAATGACTCCATAAACAGGAACTGTAAAACTTGGAAGACTGTCTAGGACTTCTGAGAATAGCCCAACAAACAAAGCATGTCAGACGAGTGCAGGGCTGGCTGTATACTTATGAGATGCAGGATCCAATCAGAGACAATTCCTGATCAAAGGCATGTTTGTACCTGCTCTGCAGACAGACAGCTAGTTAAATAATGAGCACATGAGATCAGTACACAGACAGGCAGGAATGACAGGCTATGAGCTGTACACAGACAAGCCAGAATTAGATGCAGTATCCCAGTTGCAACTATGGCTGGAACCTGCCACCAAGATGATCCGCTACCCGCAGATCCTAACACTCTGTAGCTGAACTGCTTGGTTTGTTAAACTGTGCATATCGAAGGACAATTCCATCATGGACCACTTTACTTTTATTATTGGCTGTTTGGGAGCATTGGACTCCTTCACACTAATAGAATATTCTCTGTACAATGCATTTCGAGTTCTGTAAATTTTTCATCCAGAACACATTATATGATTGGCAAATGATCAAGAATTTATATCTCTTTCACAGTAATGAGATGACAAAGGGTGTAAATTTTCAAAAGACCCGTATTGTCATCTCTGTTGTCATATTAATCTGAAGGTTACCAGTATCTCCTATTTGATCTTCAATGCCTACTTCAGTGGTGCTAAGCTGATGTGCCTGGGACCTTTCTGGTATTTTTTAGCAGGAACAACAAAAAGTAATCCTCCAGCACTCAGAATGAAATCAGCAATAAGATTTGAAAAACTACATGGTGGTAGATAATTCAGAGATCTCAGTTGCATATATTTGCAAACTCACAGCATAAAAACAGTGTGTATTCCCTTTAAGTTATCTTTTTAGAGAAATTCCGTATAGTATACCAAAACTCACCCAAAAAATAAGAATATAGTGACCATAAAGGTATCTTTAAGGCCCAAATAGAAGTGCATACCCAAACTCACATAAAACATAAATGATATCATCAAAAGGTATCTTTTGAGTTTAGGTGGGTATAGCATACCCCAACTCACTCTGTGTGTACTGGTGGAACTCCCATAAAAGTTTCTTTGTGCACAAGGTTCCTGTATGTTCCTCAATAGAATCCCCTCTAAAAGATATTGACATTTTTGGTTGTTTCAAAGTCCAAAAAAGTTTCTTAATAATGCAAGAAAAGGGTGAGGTATACAATACAGGGGTTCCTCACATAAAATTTGTTAAAGGGTATTAGAATGCATATACTCAAATTCCTACAGTTAATCATAATAAAAAATGTTCAATGCATACATAAGCAGTTCCATAAAAGGAAAAAAAACAAGTAAAATTAGTCCACAGAATGGAAAAAGCTTCTCACACCCCTTGTATATCAACGCATTTCACACGCGTTTTGTGTGTGTTTATTAAATACACATATATATATATATATACAGTATATAGCAAACATGTATATATTATATATAACACACATACTTTATATACACATTAACACATATGTACACATATACTGTATACACACTAGCACATATACAGTATAACAAACTTACACATATATCCACACTAACACATACATACACATATATACACAATAATCTAATGCATACATACACACTAACATATACAGACACCTGCTAAAACACATACATACTTATTTACTTTGATGCAATAGCAGGTTGCTAAAGGGTGAGGGCACATCGCATCATTTGGCCCCACCTTCTCCATAATAATGTGATTTGCAGGTTTATGGGGGGTGGGGCTTGATGCACCCCAATTGCAATAAGCATTCAGAAAGAGTGAGGGGAATCTGTCCATCAGGGGGGTTCTTGTTGGAGCAGTCCTTCCTACTATTACTCAAGGGAGTAGTGTGGGCTGTGCAGCAATGGTAGGACAGGGCCTCTTTTGATGCAATAGCAGGTTGCTAAAGGGGGTGGGCATCGCTCATCATAGGCCCCACCACCTCCATAATGATCTGATTTGTGGGTTTATGGGGGTGCGGCTTGACACATTGGCTTCACCCCATTGCGATCAGCATTCAGAAAGAGTGAGGGGAATCTATCCATTGTGGGGGTTCTTGTTGCAGCAGTCCTTCCTCCTATTACTCAAGGGAGTAGTGTAGGCTGTGCAGCAATGGTAGGACAGGGCCCACTCCTGTTCTGCCAGTATCCAGGCCCGGGACTCCAATCCCAGCAGTCCCTCCCTGATGGTGGCCCTGGCTCAGGCACCATAGCAGCCGCACCCCTTGCACCCTTGGTAAGTATGCCACTGTTTGCATGCATGTTAGCAAACAGTGGGTTCCTTTTCAGGATCAATGGAATAGTGATATAGGTGAGAACAATGTAAACAAAAAAAAAGGCAGCAGATGTACTTCGGGTTTCATCTTCAACCCAGGCAATGCTGGGTATCACAGCTAGTTTAGTAATATGAACAAAAAGATACAAGGTCATGTATCAATTTTAATTTCAATCGATCATTCTTTTTTTTACCTGCCTTCCACTAAAAACTCCACCTCCATTTCTCTGTACTGCCCTTGGGCCTCTGGCCTCTGAGCTAGTTACACTCATACTCAGACTCTCTGGTGCACCTCATAAATGTACTAAAGGGGTTGTTATCCATTTAAAAAGGAGGGGGAAGGTAGTATTGCCAGCTTCTTTTGCAACCCCTGTTAGGAATCCTTGGCTATATTAACAACATTGTATTATTTTTATGTCCTTTTCTCTTTTCAGTTGCTGAAAAACAAATGTCATAAGGTCAAGTCTTACATTATTTTTTTTAATCAGCCAATTAATTACCTGACTTCTATTACATACTTCACCTCCATTTCCCTGTACTGCCCTCATGCCTCTGATCTACAGACACGCCAAGTTACATTGTTGCTGATTGTTCCAGAAATGTGAGCACACATTGCGCTATGCAATTACCTGCACCTGCATATGCAATGATACACTATGGCGTGCTCTGCGATCGCACATGCAATCCTATGGAGGAGCAGGTGCAACCACAATGTGTGTATCGGCTTGCGAGCGCGTGTCTCGCACCATGCATGGTGCCATTTGCCACGCTAGCAGCAAGAATGTAACTGGGCATATCTGTAGTTCTTGATTAATAAAAACAATCTTTCAGTGGGGTTGTGTAGTTTATAAAATTGCCATCCTGTTTGCCACTGCTATGCCAAAAAGTTTCATAGCTGTACTATATTCTTTTAAACTGCTTTGTGTTTGTGCTGCTGCTTTGTTGCATAGTTTAGCCAGTTTAGTCTTTGGCCAATATTGATGACTAATATTGTGAGCTGTGAGATGGTCAATGACTGGAAATTAATGTTATTGATGGTAAAAATACTATAGGAACAAAAACAGGCCTAAATTACACAATTTCAACTTATTTTTTATAAAAGAAATTTAAAAAATCCAGATCCAAAACTAAAACACGTGAGAGTGGTTTTGGCAAAACCAAAATCAAAACATGATGATGAATTAGAATCTAAATCAATACAAGTAGGTCCATGCACATCTCTAATAATAATTAAGCACATGATTCTGTCTATATACAACATTATTGCATTGTATATGTGATAGGGCACCCCAGTACTAGCAGACCAGTTCACAGTAAGAACTGCATCAGTAAAAGTGAAATGCCATTATAAAAAACACTATCTATTTAATCTCACCACTGATGTGACTTAATTGTAGGTTAAATATGAAAAAGTACCTTGCGCTAAGGCTGCTGCTAGGTACTAATCCAAGGTTCACCAACCTTAACAATTATATACAAAAAAATGGAGTATAACACCAGCGCTGTCTAAACAAAAACACAGGGAAACATGCAAGTTCTATACAACTGGGATACACAGTTCTCCCAATTTAGGTTCTCCACCAGTTTCCAATTCTTTGCTGCGTTCAGAATGAATAATGCCAATCTGGATAGAACTCACCAAATAAAAACCATATCGGTCCTTGAAAGGTTTCTTTTGTTAACTTTTTCTTCCCTTCCTTTAGTGATTCTCCCCACAAATATAAAGTATATGGAATGGGACTCACCTATGCACCCCTTGTCACATTCACATGAAGTTATCTTTATGGCAAGATGGTCTCCAATATATTTCACCTCCATTTCAAAAGAAGAAAAAACAAGCTTCTCCAAAAGCATTCATTTATTCCATAAAAACATAAAACATGGATTACCATATAAAAGCACTAAACAGAAAGATGAGGCTATTTAAGGCATACAGATCTCCTTACATAAACCCGGGAGGCAAAGTAATCTCAGCCAGATGGAAACAAATAGCCAGATGACATCAGCTCTCTTCTGTTTAGGTATAAAAAGGGTCCACCACCATCTACGTGTTTCAGACCACACGGTCCTTCCTCAGGATGTGGTTAAGACCCACCAGGAAATGGTATTTATACCATATCCTCTATCCAGGTGATTAACATAAAAAAGTACTTTTTATCCCTTTGACACAAACATCTAGTTTCCATACCCCTTCAATCAGATACCCCGATATTGCTGTGTGTTTAAAACATCCTAAAAATTATAAATATTCAATTTAAACAACATAAAAAAATAATAAATAAGCTAAATTAGCTACACAAAAAATTACAATCCCCATAAAATCACAGAGCCAAGAATACTCATTCCGGAAGTCAATTAGTATAATAGTCCATATAATTCTCTAAGAGGTCCACTCCGATGTTTTGATCCAATCCTCTCATTGTCTAGTATTGGTGCTGATGAGCGCATCTCTAATCAAAGTCCGGACAGTCCCGCTGCCTCCTATAAACAATTCCATACACACACAGATCCTCCATGCGAAAGCTGAATGAACAACTGCATGTTTCCGGCTTCCACTCGTCGCGAAAACTGGAAGTCGCTGATGGGTGGAACGCATAGGATGGAGGAATAGAAAGATTGAAAGCACAACTCCAGAAGTTGTGTTCTGCTCAATGGATACCCTCGGGGACCAATAGGGGTTAAGCTCCATACTCATGATAGATATAAAAAATGGAAAAAGAACACACATTAATATTCTCAATTAACTATTCTCAAAAAGGTAATGTACCAAACCACTAACTTCTCACTCACTATATGCCATTTACGTAAATATAAATATTCATAAATTCTACTCCATCAGGAATCACTTTACTTCAAAATCCACATTCAAACCTCTAGGGAATAAAGTTTTTAATTTATAAATATTTTTCATCTCTGCTTTTGCCAGTCTATACACACCAATTGGGATGTATAGACTCTATTCCACAAAAGGCAGTTAAATGGGAGATAGCACATGAATGATTTTCTTTGAAGTGCAATGACACATTGTGTGTGATCATGCCCTTCTTAATATTGCGGGCATGTTCAGATAATCTTTCTTTTAGCGTCCGCGTGGTCTTCCCAATGTACTGAGATCTGCAAGAGCATTCTAATAAATAAATGCAGTACTTGCTGTGATAGGTGATAAAATCATTGATGGCATATCTTTGGTTGGTTTGTGTAGATTTATACTGTGTAATTTTATTGATATTTTTTACGATCCTCTAGCAATTTGCTAGGACCGAGATGGAGGTATTGGAGATATGTGGCACATAGAAGAACAGTCACAAGCAGAATATTAGAATAATGGCAGTTTACTTAATAAATGATATGGTGGACCAGGAGGGCCAGTACAAACACAACATGTCCATGATGTAATAAGGAGCTGAAACAATAGGACAGTCAATAGAATATACTGTAGACTTACAGTCCAAACTAAAGTTGTTAAATGCCCAGGAGGCCTAGTTGACAGCGATGCTTGAAACGTGGTGTAGAAGCAGGATTGCTTGATGGCCTGGAGAGCCTAGTAGACAGTGATGCTTGAAACGTGGTGATGAAGCAGGATTGCTGTATGGCCTGGAGGGCCTAGTAGACAGTGATGCTTGAAACGTGGTGTAGAAGCAGGATTGCTGTATGGCCTGGAGGGCCTAGTAGACAGCGATGCTTGAAACATGGTGTTGAAGCTGGATTGCTGTATGGCCTGGAGGGCCTAGTAGACAGCGATGCTTGAAACGTGGTGTAGAAGCAGGGTAGCTGTATGGCCTGGAGGGCTCTGCAGACAGCGAAGCTTGAACCCAGGGTACTTGGGTCACTTAGAAGCCGGTGAGCAGAATACACGCAGCATGTACAAATTATAGCTTGAAGTCTGGATGCACAGAAAGCAGGTTGCATAACCAAAAGTTCCACATGAAAACTCTATAGCCGACAGGGCGGCGACAGTCCAGGAAGTTCAAATAGGATCAGGTGCCAATCAGGCAACACTAGAAGGAAACATGTGAAATCCTCCAACGTCTGGGTCTCCTAGCAACCGGCAACCTAGAAGCATGGTCAGGAGCAGGAGGAATACTGGCAGGAGACAAGTCCTGGACTGGACTTGTAACAATATTACTCTTACACAGACAATACATAGCACAGGAACCACATCTACAGAAATTTATTAGAAGATTAATTCTCAACTGTTTTTTTAGGAACAACCGACCCCTACAGACACGGAGGTGATTTGTCCAGTTTTTAGAAAGAAGTCTTGCTTTTTTCCCAGACATAAGAAAGGGTATTTTCTAAGTACATTTGAACGTCCGGTAATGGAGGATCTAGAGAAAACTAAATTCAAGCCAGTTAGGAATGTGAATTTATCCAAAGATGAGTGAGAGGGCATTAAAAATCTAAAATACAATCAAGAAATTGTCATCAAGCCCACAGATAAGGGGGGGGGGGGGTTGTCATCATAGACTTGGATGATTAGAATTTGGAAATTCTCAGACAACTTTCTGATCAGAGTACATGCAAAAAACTCAAGGGCAATCTATCAGAAAAAATAATAAGTAAATTCAATACATTTCTAGCCCTGTACACATCCAATGGGACTATTAGTGAAAGGGTCAGATAATTTATGTGTATTGCTAAACCATCCATTCCAGTAATCTATGGACTCCCTAAAATACATAAAAGTTTGATACAACCCCTGTATTGACCTATTGTTGTGGGGACCAACTCAGTATTGTCTAACTTGTCCCATTATATAGACAGTGCCTTACAGCCACTGGTAAAGGTAACCCCTTCCTATCTTAAGGATACAATTTCCACTATTAATAAGTTGGCAGAGATAGGTTGGGAACCAGGGTACTTACTTGTTACTGCTGACATAACATCTTTGTACACTATTATTAATCATGAGTTGGGATTGTCCGCTATTAAGTCTTTTTTGGATAAGAAAGATTTTTCTGATAAATATAAGAAGTTCATTTTGGAGGGTATCTCTCTGATCCTCAGGAATAACTACTTTTGGTTCAGAGACTCCTTCTACCTACAGATGTAGGGTACTGCAATGGGCACCAGGCTGGCCCCAAACTATGCCAACCTCTTTATGGCCTTTTGGAAGCAGCACTCCACATGAAGTGGCCATGGCTTTGGGGCCAGTCTGGTGTCCTAGATGCACTATATATATGGCATCCTTTTTGTCTGGAAGGGTGACAGGGGGTCCTTGGATAACTTCTGCAACTATCTGAATAAAAATTCCTGGAACATTCATTTAACTTTTGCTATCAGTGATGAATCTGTTAATTTTCTAGACCTGATGGTCTACATAGACCAAGGAAAGGTTAAAACCAGAGATTTCATTAAACTTACTGATTGTAATTCCTTCATTGTTGCAGATACTAACCACCATTGGAATTGGCTGAGGAGCATTCCCCTCAGCCAGTTCCAAAGAATTAGAAGGAACTGTATGGATATGGAAATATGAGTCTCAGGCTATGACTCTTAAAGATCAATTTGTCTCAAAAAGATATGATAATGAGATAGTAATTAGAGCAATGAATTAAGCTCAGGGAATGGATAGGGAGCGTGCCCTCCAGAATAAATGGCATGGGAACACCAAACATAAAGAGAATGTTAAAATGCCCTTTATTACAGGCTATCATAGCCAGTATAAACAAATGGAAAGCATTATTAAAAGGCATTGGGGTGTGTTAACTAGAGACCCTGTTCTCACTAAATATATAAATAACCAACCTTGCTTTGTATATCAAAAAGCAAGGAACATCAAGGATAGAATATTTAGTAGTGTTCTTTCGATTCCCATAATCATTGGTCTTAATTAATCTAAGGTTTTTTTTAGATGTAGTTTGTTTACTATGTGTCATCTGTGTAAGAGTAATATCAACAAAATGACACAGTATAAAGCTACACAAACCACCAAACATGTGCCATCAATGATTTTATCACCTGTCACAGCAAGTACTGCATTTATTTATTAGTATGCTCTTGTTCATCTCAGTACATCGGGAAGACCACGCGCACGCTATAAGAAAGATTATCTGGACATGCCTGCAATATTAAGAAGGGCATGAATATACACTCAAAGAGAAGCATTCATGTGATATCTCCAATTAAACTGCCTTTTGTGGAATACAGGTTATAAATCCCAATTGATGTGTAGATAATAGGGATGTAAGACTGGTGAAAGCCGAGATGAAATATATTTATTAATTAAAAACTTTATCCCCTAGAGGTTTGAATACGGATTTTGAAATTTTGAAGTAAAGTGGTTCCTGATGGAATAGAACTTTATGTAAATGGCATATAGTGAGTGAGAAGTTAGTGATTTGGTACATTACCTTTTAGAGAATAGTTTAATTGAAAATATTAATGTGTGTTCTTTTTCCCTTTTTTTATATGTATATCTATGATGAGTATGGAGCTTAGGGCCTGATTCAGACCAGCTTGCAAAGCCGTAATCGCACGCTATGGCCGATAGTCACCCATCAGTGCACGTGCGCTAGCCAGTCACTGCAATCGGGAATCGTGCACTCATAGTACGCAGACTGAGCGCTACTTTGAGTGACAGATAGTGCCATTTGTGGGTGGTAACAGGGGAAGGCCCTGGAAAATGGGGGAGTGGATGAGCGAAAGCAGGCATGTCTGAGCGTCAAAACAGCATTCTTTGGGTGTGCATGATTAGCATGTCAGCGTCATTGTACACATCACCTGGTTGTATTTCAGCCTGCAGTGATCGCAGTGCTTGCAGTGAGGTAGGGTCTACCTCAAGGGCTGCGAGCAGCTCCGATGGCTCTCGATGTTACTGATTACTCATACACTTCCTGGAATGATGTGTGCTAAGAAAGTAAACTGGGTGTCATTACACCGGCCTGCAAACACTCTGCCGTCGCTCTCTAAAGCTGGCCACACATCTAAAGATTATCTGTCCAACCAGCCAACTAGTTGATTGGTTGGAATGAAAATCTGGTATGGTATACAATCAGCAATTTGCTCCCAAATGCCGGAAAATGGACAAAAACTGTTGTTTGAACAAATAGTTTAGATCAAACATTTAACAAACTTGTCTGACGCCCATTTTCATCTGTTTTCTGGCATTTAGGAGCAAATTGCTAATCATCATTTACTCCCATTCCTTACCAGATTTTCATTCCAACCAATCAACTAGTTGGCTGGTTGGATGTAAGTTGGTCTAGTGTGTGGCCAGCTTTAGACATAGAGTGCCTGATTCAGACCCGCTCGTAAGCGTCCGCATGCTCGCTCTGAGCGATGGTTGCACAACTGCGCATGCATATGGTTCATAATGTGCATGCGCAAACCAGTCATTGCGGTCGGAAATCATGCACTCGTAAAACACAGAGGGGCTGCTATTTTGAGTGACAGAATGTGCCGTTTGTGGGTGGTAACGGGAAGGTGCTTGAAAACGGGGGAGTGGTTGTGCGAACGCAGGCATGCTCAACGGTCAAAAGGACGTTCAATGGGAGTGCATAATTAGCAAGGAGCGTCATCGATCACGTCACTTGGTTGTCTTTTAGCCTGAACTGCTCGCAGTGATTACGGGAAGTAATTCCTACCTCAAGTGCTGCGAGCAGTTCAGATGCCGTTCGATGTTCCCAATTAATCTAATAAAAACAGGAGATGACGTGATTTGCGAACGGCAAAGGGGAGTCTTGAAAAAAGAGTGCATTTAGCGGACGCTTGCACAGACATAGAGGCGTCCTCACACCGCAAAGAGCGAGCGCTCAATTTAAATATACGGCCCCTTTTTTAGAGCGAGCAGCCGCAAATAGCATCCAGGTCTGAATCAGGCCCAGAGGGCGTCCTTAAGCCTGGCCATGCGATTGTGGAATTTGCATACCCAGCCCGTCGGAAGCGAAAGTGCGTTGCGCTGCAAACGGGTCTGAATGAGCTCCTTAACCCCTATTGGTCCCCGAGTATATCCATTGAGCCGAATACAACTTCTGGTGTTGTGTGTTCCATCTTTCTATTCCACCAACCTATGTGTTCCACCCATCAGTGACTTCCAGTTTTCGCGACGAGTGGAAGCCGGAAACATGCAGTTGTTTGTTCAGCTTTCACACGAGGACCTTGTGTGTGGATGGAACTGTTTATAAGAGGCAGCTGGGCTGTCCGGATTTTGAATAGAGATGCACTCATCAGCACCAATACTAGACTATGAGAGGATTGGATCGAAACCTCGGAGTGGACCTCTTGGATTATATGGACTATTATACTAATTGACTTCCGGAATGAGTATTCTTGGCTTTGTGATTTTATGGGGATTGTAATTTTTTGTGTAGCTAATTTAGCGTATTTATTATATTTATCATTTTAGGATGTTTTAAATGGTAACAGGCAGGCATCTAAATCTAGGGATGCTGGGCCATCTTCGATCGGGATGCTGGGCACCGAGCGCAGATAGCCACAGGGGAGGGAGGGTTAGGTTTAGGGTTCCTGGGGGGGACTTAGGGTTAGGCACCCCGTCGGGAGGTTAGGTTTAGGCTAGGGGAAGGGGGGGTTAGGGTTAGGCACCCCCGGGGAGAGGTTAGGGTTAGGCACCCCCACCGGGAGGACTTAGGTTTAGGTGGCAGGGAAGGGGGGATTAGGTTTAGGCACTTAGAGGGGGGGATTAGGGTTAGGCACTGGGGGGGAAGGTTAGGGATAGGCACCCCTAAGGGAGGGTTAGGGGGTAGAATTAGGTTAGGGAATACTTACCTTGGACAATCAGGATTTCCTCCTCTGCCGGGATGCCGCTGTCGGGATTCCAACCGATGGGCATGGGTCTGGCGGTAAATCGTACCGATTCCTTTTAAACACACAGCAATATTGGGGTATAAATACCATTCCCTGGTGGGTCTTAACCACATCCTGAGGAAGGACTGTGTGGTCTGAAACACATAGATGGTGGTGGACCCTTTTTATACCTAAACAGAAGAGAGCTGATATCATCTGGCTATTTGTTTCCATCTGGCTGAGATTACCTTGCCTCCCAGGTTTATTTAAGGAGATCTGTATGCCTTAAATAGCCTCATCCTTCTGTTTAGTGCCTGTATATGGTAAACCATGTTTTATGTTTTTATGGAAAAAATGAATGCTTATGGAGAAGCTTGTTTTTTGGAAAAGGAGGTGAAATATATTGGAGACTGTCTTGCCATAAAGATACCTTTATGTGAATGTGACAAGGGGTGCATAAGAGAATCGCTATAGGAAAGGAAGAAAAAGTTAACATAAGAAACCTTTCAAGGACCGGTATGGTTTTTATTTGGAGAGTTCGAACCAGATTGGCGTTATTCAGTCTGAACACAGCAGAGAATTGAAAGCTGGTGGAGAAACAAAATTGGGAGCACTGTGTATCCCAGTTGTATAGAACTTGCATGTTTCCCTGTGTTTTAATTGTAGGTTAGTGCATAAATGCAGAACTACGCCATTCCAAGTACTGAAAAGAAATGGGTTCAATATGCTAAAGCCCACAGCCAACAAAAGGAGAATCTTGGTGTAATTTCTCTAGAAGTTCATCTGTGGTCAGGCTCTACCAGGTAAATGAGCCCCTAAGGGGCACATTTATAAAAAAAAAATTACTAAGATAATGTTAAAATGAGTGGTGGAACACTCTTTTCACATTATTTTCGTATTACAGAAATATATGATAGGCAATTGGAGGAAAATTTGCAAAATTCTCCTCTTTAAATTTGCATTATTTTAGTAAGCAAATCGCATTTCCCATACTTGTAATGGGAAATGTGATTTGCTCAAATTCACTAAAATAAAACTGTAAAAAAACACTAACGCTATCTGAAGATGGCATAATGCATGCTTCCCTCTGGTTCCCCTACTCTTGCTCAGCCTTCCCTGCCTGCTGACAGGCAGAGCAGAGCCAGGAGTAGGCTTCGGTGTGTCTAAATAGACCACAGGCTAATCACAGTGAAAAAAATTGTTAAAAAACAAACTAAAAAAAATAAAAAACAGTGATCCAGTGAGGCGTCCCGGTTATCTGATAGATGTGAACTGAGATGCTGTGAAGTTCTGGCCGACATTTCACTCTATAGTACAGATCAGATGACAGAGCCGAGCCCAGCGATCAAATGACTGGATCACAGAGGAGCTCACCGGATCACCTGAAAGTAGGTAAGTGTAAAATTAGCGGAGCAGTGGGGGGAGATTAGATGGCGCGCATGCGCAGTCACACTCTCAAGAAGTTTTGTGATAAAAATACCCTGAGAAGTGCGGGAAGAGGATTCACAAGAACAGAGCTTTCTCACAAGCTCTGTCTCTGCATGCGATATTTGTTACATGCTTGTGTTGTATTCAAATATTTCATTGCGAATTTGGGCAATTTTATCACATCCAGTCCGCATCCGAGATGTGAAGTGTGATAAATACAGTATGCCCCTAATAGAGTATCAATGTATAATTTGAGTGCAGAGTCTGAAACCTAAAAGAGTGGGGGGGCCTTTAGGCAGTGGACCCATCAGGGATTTCCCCTGTACCTCTGTGAGCCAGTCCGACCCTGCTATTACTAAAGTTGTACTGTTATTGTCAGATTGTTCAAAATTGGATGTCAGGCAGACTTTAAGTAATTTTTTTATTTTTTGTAAATTATTCTCAAGAATTTAAATAATTATGCAAGCAGTACAGTAGATATAAGTTATTATTATTATTATTATTATTATTATTATTATTAAATAACTAGTTTTCTATTTTTAAATGTTATATTTAAGCAAGTGAGTCTGCAATAAAAGAAACCAAATTAAAATATATTACCCATATTAAGTAACCCAGCAACATTTGAAAGCTGACTACTACTTCTATCTCAATTTATATCTATTTATATCTATCTCATATAAAAATATATATATATATATCACAGAAAAAAAACGCACACAAACGAGGCTCAAAGTTTTTCATTGGGTGCTGAAGTCATATATTGGATCAATAAACATGGATATCATTCAAGAACTGTATGATAAAGACCAAGACAAACCACCATTAGTTGCAAAAATGTCCATGATAAAGTGCATTAGCATTTTTAGCAGCAGATGTATAGAAAACTTAATGGTAGACAGGCATGTTACTTACATTTGTATCAAAGCAGCCATATCTATCACAGTAGCAGATGGCCTGTGATGTCTCTTATTTCCCTTGATCAATTGTATGCTCTATTATGGAAAGTTTAATATGAAACCAGATCTGTCAAGTTAATGTTCTGTTTACAAAATGGTTTCCATTTATTATTATTATAATTTATTTATATGGCGCCACAAATGTTCCGCAGCGCCTTACAAAGCACATAAACAAATTGTAGACAAGTGACTTACAGAACAATACACTACAGGACCAGGACATGGATAATATATATTGCTACATTAGTGACCATAACACCCAGATAAGCAACAGAGCATAAGCAACCAAGTGTTGGGTGCCCTAGTGGTGAGTAAGAAGTAGATGAACCTAAAGTAGGGAGAAGCACAAGAGGGTAGAGGGCCCTGCTCATAAGAGTTTACATTCTAAAAGGGGAGGGGAAGACAAAATAGGGGTGACACAGATGGAGAGGAAGGTGTATGTATCAAGGAGTTAGAATGATAGCTGGAAGGCTTTGATGAAGTAGTGGGTCTTGAGAGCCCGTTTGAAGGATTGCAAAGAGGTGGAGAGTCTGATGGGGAGTGGGAGAGAGTTCCAGAGGTGATGAGCGGTGCGGGCCAAATCTTGGAGGCGGGAGTGGGAGGAAGTAATCAGCTGGAATGAAAGGCGGCGTGAATTAGTTGAACAAAGAGAGCGGAGAGGAGAGTGAAGGGAGATGAGATCAGAGATGTATATGGGGGAAGATTGGGTGATTGCTTTGTAAGCTTTCCATTGAAAGCTTAGGTTTGAAATGAGCAAACCCATTACAGTAATCATGATTTACAGCAGAACTGTGGCATCACTATGTGGTGTGGGTGGTGCGGACTGCACTAGGTGTCAATCACCGAGGGGGTGACAACAAAATACCAGCTCCTTCTCTGTCATTCAGGAGCCAGGTGCTGCTGTGTGATGTTTTTGTGCAGCGCCCAGCTCCCGGTCACTGGGGAGGAGTTGGCAATGCAGGGAGAATGAGTCTCTGGGGGCAGCCCAGCATCTCCAGAAGTGCTCCCAGAGTGAGGAGACCAAGGGTGTTCCACAAGGTCATACGCCTTCCCCTTGATGCAATGTCCTATTTCTGGCACACTCAGGTTGTCTATTTGGCACACTGGGTGTCACCAACCCCACTGGAACCACTTATTAGTACAGCAAATAGATACATACGTCAAATGTAAAGTAATAAAGTGTATGTTACGGTTAAAAGAATTTTTGTTTACAGTACTGTAAAAAGATTTATATATATATAGGATTACTAATAGATGGACATATATGTACTGAGAACGTATGTACTGTAGTGAAAAGACACACGTAATAAATAAAAAAAAACATATTGACATTGATATATTCTGTCAGACACATCTCAGAATGTGTCCAACTAAAAATGGACCGCTGCTGTCCACTCCTCCCGGCCCTCTCTTCTGCACTATGGGAGAGACATCATGACGTCTCTCCCATCTCCCGCTGTGGGGCGAGCCGGAAGACGGAGCTCATGAGTGAGCTCCAGCCGGCTCCCTCCTTGAATGCAGCAGCCAATGAGTGGCGGCTGCTGTGTTTGTTACTGTGTAGTGCTGTCCGCTCTCACTGCAGTCTGCACTACACTTGTGGGTCTCAGGGGACACTAGCGGCAGTTGCAGCAGCAGCTATGGGCCCCTGCACCACAGCGGGCCTCAGTGCAAGCCACCGGCTGCACCACCGCTAGTTCTGCCACTGCCCTTTGCCCTTCTATTCAGTGGAGGTGGCTTTCCAGGTATCGCACAATCTGGAGACAGGTGCTGCCAGGGTAACAACATTATTGCTCCCTTGGCCTAGATGTGGCCCAGAATTTATCCATACTAGTTCTCCAGAAGATTTAAAAAAACAAACTTGCTTGGGTCTCTGTTGCCAAGTCTACAATATTATAAGTATTATAAATCTTAAAATATTGACAAATGTAATTTTAACATTATCCTTTCCAGAGGACTCATTGCCTGATTCAGCACGGATTGCTATAGCGATCGCGGCTGCGATTACGCACACAGGTCTGCTGCAAAAATATGCTATGGTTTGCAATCGGAAAGCCATCTCACAGCCAGCATAGAGACATCCACTACCTTTATCTCACATCTGTAATACCTTGCAGTCCTGCATATACATCGAGAATATAGAGTAACATGGGACCCTCACGAATAATTACAGCAGGTCTAACCTTAGTCAGAAATTGCAAGTCTTGTCGCACACATTAAGCACTCAAGTTGCATATGCCGTTGCAGTGGCTAATTTACGCATGCCCAGGTAATGGCATTCAAACGGACTGGCACACCTGCATTTCTCCTACCGCCCCCCATCACCAGCCCCAAATGCTGATGTCCCATCACTCACTCTGCTATGGCTTTCTTTCTGCATGAGTGATAGCAGTGTGATCGCAATCCTATCCCGCGCATGTGCACTGCAATGCATGCGCAGTATGCAACAATTGGACATCTGCGTACATGGTTGCAATTGCGATCCGTGCTGAATAAGGCCCTCAGTCTTGATGAAATAGAGGTCCATATGTTTACTTTCATGGCTATAATAAGATTTTCCATGGTAATGGGTTAATAGGCAAATGGTTGTAGATTGAAGGGAGATTTCTTGGGGTTTGGTATAAAAGATAGATAAGAATAAGATAGACAATGTCTAGATTTACAACAGATGTTAGACAGCAATAGGTCGAAAGGGACAAAAGTTTGACACAGTACAAAAAATCTTCACAAAAAATGGTCGACACAAAAATGGTCAACTCTTTTTTGTTGTTTTCTAACCCTAATCTTCACCCTAATTATTACCATAACCCTCCCCTTGGTGCCTAACCCTCCCTCCTGGTGCCTATTACTAACCATTGGGGTATGTGCCTAACCCTAACCGTCCCTTCTAGTACCTAACCCTAACCCTCCAGTAAATGCCTAACCCTAAAAACAAGTTAAAAAAATGTTACAACCATTTTTGTGTCGACCTTTTTTTTCTGTGGCGACTTTTTGACACTGTCAACATTTGTGCATTTCGACCTTCATCCGAGTTGCCCTTTTCTGTGTTGACCTTTTGTCCCTGTTGACCTTTTGTCACTGTCAACCTATTGCCTGTCTAACATCCGTTGTCTATCTACTGTAGACATTGTCAAACTATTAAATGTTTATCTATTGACTGGAACCCGTTTCCATGCTACTTTACAATATTTTTTACACAGATTTAATATCTCCCTAATTTAGCCAAAGTTAAGGGGCCTATCCACTAGGCGACCTGAAAGACTGAACGACTAGCGTTCAGACCTTTAGGTCGCCGAGGTGCGGTGCCCACAATTGAACGACATTCAGTGCAGGAGTTCGACCTCCTATCTCTGAACATGCCGAACCTGATGAGCGTTGTCAGGTTGACGGGCATGTTCAGTAGATAGTCGGGGTCGGCAAGGACCCAGTATGCACGCGCATCACTGGTCGTTGCGGCTATCCATTAAACGACTTTGTGAACAATGGTCGGATTGTTCACAAAGTCGGGTAATAGATAGGCCCCTTTAGAAGTAGCAACCACTGAAATAATAATGGGGAGAAGTCTGAAGTGGACCAAGATTTTCAAAAAACAATGGGAAATAAACCTTGTATTCCATTACAAAAACACCAAATTTACAGATGAAGCATGTTTGTTTTGAATAATGCTGATACTTGTTCAATTGATACAAATGCATAGGAGAATGTCATATTATCTCTATATATTCACAATTCACATAAGGCCTCATTAAGGGCTCTATTTATTAATATTATTTTTACTAAAATAAAGTGAAAAAGGGTTTTTTCACACCCTTTTCACATTATTTTAGTATCACCTAAAGATACTAAAGGGCAATTGGAGTTGAATTCGTAAAATTCTACTCCAAGCCCTAATTATCACTTATTTTTAGTAAGCAGATCGCATTTCCCATAATTGTAATGGGAAATGTGATCTGGCCAAAGTTACTAAAAATAAATTGTGAAAAAATACCTGGGAAAGCCCTGTGATAATAACACCACCTGGAGGTGGCGTTATCCAGGGTCTTCCCCGGTTACCGGACAGAGCGGAGCTGGCCCCAGTGATCAGATGTGTGGTCTAAACAGACCACATGCTCATACACTGCAAAAAAATAAAAAATTGCTAAAAAAAATATTTTTACCTGAGTCCAGGGACCGGTGATCAGGGCTTTGGTGATTTCTCCCCTTTGCGAAAATACCGTGATAAGTGTGCGGAGGGGATTCGCAGGGACAGAGATTTATCGCAGCTCTGTCCCTGCAGGGGATTTTTAGTAAATCCCTGTGATATTGCCTGCAGTTGCAATGCGAATTCAGTCTGTAATATCACACTACAATCTGCATTCAAAATGCCGATTGTAGTAAATAGAGCCCTAATTTAGAGTTGGACGCATTTGCAAACAGCCAGCCACAACTTCATATACTAGAGGTATTTAATTACTGTCAGCAGGTGATAAATCCTCAAACAGTAAATAAGAAGTGGCCAGATAGTGGTACTGGTAATCATCAACATTATTGCGTATATTTGCACAAGGCCTCTAGCAACCACAAGAACAAAAAAACCTCCTGGCAGGTTGCCCACCTTTTACTTTGCAGATGTAAGGAAACAAAAGACAACAATACTATTCACAAAAATACATGCAGACATATTTTTATGCATTTTTTGGGTGCATGTGCAGTATATAGCAATGTATATTATCCATGTCCTGGTCCTGTATTGCATTGTTCTGTAAGTCACTGGTCAACAATTTGTTTATGTACTTTGTAAGACGCTGTGGAACACTCGTGGCGCCATATAAATAAATGACATTAATAATAATATGACAATGTGTATTTTACATATAGATGATCTTCTGTGAGAGTGTGCAAAGGTTAGAGACACCAAGCATGAGCTTGGAAGTGGGAACCCAATTATGCCATTTGTCTCGTTGAAGAAAAAAAGTAGTATTGTTTTATCTATCAATATGGTGATCTGGAATAATGAAGAGTATAGGTAAAACGTTATCTTGATTGGAAATAGTTTTTCATAGCAAACCAGTTCATTCTAAATACATTATTTATTTCCCATCCCTTCTGCTACATAGGAGGTTTCTGTCTACCCTGGGCTTGCCTTAGGACACCTACACTACGGCTTCACAGGTATAGCAATTTTAGCTACAATTCTTGGACTAATAATAATACATTATTTGGAGTTGGCTGTATCAGCAGATAGCCTGGCAAAATGTTATTATTTTATTTTACAACTATATCTATTTTTTTAACATAACTTTCACATAACGACATTGTGCATGTTAGTAGTATGTTTTGGAACATATTTTAATAGACATACTGTATGCATTATTTATTTTATACACAGAAATCAATTGTAACCCTACTTATATTTTAATCTTATATTTTTATAGACAGAGATAATGATTGTTCTGAAATTCATTTTCTGCCTAGCAGGTAAGTACAAGTTACTGTGCATTCTTATTCATATGTTGCACTATTCAATTCTTCTAACTTGGAAATAATTTTAGATGCATGTTTTTAGTATTGATATTGTTCATTTTGCATGGACAGTGTGTTTGTGTGATGGATAACACGTTTGTTCTATAGTGGTGAATGATTGATAGCTTAATTTGAATAATAGTACATAATAGTATGTTTTTTTGTAGTTATATACTAACAACAACGGCAGGAAATTGCTGTCATTAAGATTATCTAGTTATTCTAAATGGTGATTGACAGGACTTGGAAACATTTATGAAACCTGTCAAAAAGAAATACTGTGCAAATACAGACTAGTTGAAAAAAATTGCACTGAATAGCACTTGCCCTATGCTTCTACTCTGATAGAAGTGCTGCTTATCAACTGTATTCACAGTGACTCAATGGAAACTGAGTATTTTGAAACTCCTTAAAAGTGCAAGCATACAAAAATATGGTCTGTCAGTGCATGCTGTCACTTGTAATGCTACAATTGCTTGCTACTAAATTTGAATGCATAACCGCCTACTCTACTGGAATGTTAAGGAGTCTCACAAATTTTAGTACATCAACCTGGACTCCCAGGCGAGGAGGTTCCCTTCGGCATCCCACCCACTGTCCTAATGAAGTAGGTGAATGGGGGTTTATGACACAAATTGCTACTGTTTACTTAATTATGGCTCTGCCTCCTGCTGCACCAAGGAGGGGCCACAAAGACACATATTGTGTTGCCATGCCAGCGCACTTGGCACTTTGACTTCCCCCCTAGGATCTCCTGGAAAAGTGGTTACTAAATAAAGGCAAGTATGTTTTAAACGTTTTTGTCCTTAGTACCAACTGGCTTCAAGGTAGGGCCCATTGTTACTCAGCATTGGGCGTTTCATCTCTAGGTGCAGGGGTCCGATCGTTAGTTTCATCAGCAACCTTTTTATTTAGTTGTCACCATCTTGCCTGTGTGAAACACATCTATTTTATATGACTACATTTTTGAAGGTAAGGCCATAAGATTTTGAGGGTAAGGCCACCTCACGGCACCTTATTGCCCCCTCCCCCCCATTTTATTATTTTAATCTGTAACGGGATTGTTTTCTCCTGGATGGAAGGTGAACCACATGCTTGTGGAGCAGATGAATATACAGTGAGTGTCTGTTTCAGGTGACAGTGTTGCTGTGTGCCCCTAGAATGGGAGGTGTCAGAGGGACACAGGTCTACCTATCACACACTTAGGTAGCCCGAGATGACAGCTTGTGTGAGGCAACTCCCGTGCATTGTACTTGCATGCGAATCTGTTTGCATGTTTTTCCCTCATTGACAATTCAGAGTGCAGAGCCATAACTAGACTTGTTGGTGCCCCTCCCCCAAGCTCATATTTTTTAATTAGGGACATAAGGGGTGTGCCCAAAAAAGGGGAGCGGCATCATGGATAAGGGGATTTGTCCATCAGAACAGCCATGCACAAGCCTGGAGCCGGCAGTGTAGATCACCAGTTGAGGGTACAGAAAGAGTGCTACTTGTAGTGTATATGTAACAAATACCCTGTGCAGGTAGCTGAATTTCTCGGGAAAAGGTACTCGAGGTGTGCTGGTAACACCTGGGTCGAGAATCGGTGGTCGTGTTCAGGAATACCATCAGAAATAATGTGTTGCAGTTAGCTGTGTATGTAAAACAGAAGAGGATGTGACTGGAGGTGTTTGGGGAGGTAGCCAGATGGAGGGGGAGTCAACCAGGGAGAAGATCCATGGATATTTCTGGAACATGCCAAGACACCAAAAACACAGCCAAATGCAACTTATGTGTAGTAGATCCTTTTTTATATGAACCAGTAAAAAACATTCAAACCCATATATTAAATTAAAAATCATCTGATCTGACCAGTCAATGCTGCATACAATACAGAAAGGGAGCGTCATATAGTGCTACCTTCACAACAGAGTTGGCAGCTTGGCATGGTATCTGTCTTCAAAGACTTTCCCCTTTGTCTTAACAGGTGGCTTTCCGATGCAGGCCTTATTACAATGAGGTCTAAAGTAGGGATGTGCAGGCTCGGATAGGTTCGAGTTTGCACGTGGAGTTCGGATTTTTCCCTCCAAAAAAACGGAACTCAGAACGAGGCAAAACGTCATCTTACATGGACGAACATCATCATTCCTGGACAAAAGACCAGGAATGATGATGTTCGTCCATGTAAGATGACGTTTTGCCTCGTTCTGAGTTCCGTTTTTTTGGAGGGAAAAATCCGAACTCCACGTGCAAACTCGAACCTATCCGAGCCTGCACATCCCTAGTCTAAAGTAGAGATGAGCGGTTTGGTTTTAGTCGGCTATGTTCGGATCTCAATTTATTGGTTACCCGGCTCTAGAGTGTTTTGGATAGCCAATATACAAAACACATGTGCTAATTTAGCTAAACTGACCGAGTCAAAACAGGACCACTCATCTCTAGTCTAAAGGAGGGCCACATACCCAGGTGTGGCCACTGCGAATAACCCATTAATAAAATAGCCCTGGATATTTTCTTTTTCATATCATCTTTTGCATATGGGTATGTAAAATGTCAACATGGCTTTCACTGAGATTGTTCAGCACACTTTGGAAGTGATTGGAAAAAAAAGTGAGTTATAAAACTGGTATCTCATGTTGTTTTTCCCTTCTGATGGTATTTAATGATAAAGTGGTTGATGTTTCAAGCAGTGAAAAGAGTGGAGAAATGTGCCATTAGAGAAGTTGCCCAATCAGCTTCTAACTATCATTTTATAGAATGTACTTAATACATTCTACCTCAAAGCTGATTGGTTGCTATTGGTAACTTTTCCAATGGTCCACGTCTCCATTCTATTCACTGCTTAGTACGTCAACCCCAAATATATTTAGAATAGCTTAAATAAGGTGGAGACATGTTAGGGATGCAAGTGTCCTTGTGTAGGAAATTGCTCAGCAAATTCTCAGCACATAAACATGTGGAACATGTAACATTTGGTGGGCTGATGAATTATCATCAGTGCCTATAAAAAAAAGTAGATAAACTGAGGTCATCAAGAGCTGTAGAGAGCAGCATGCCGAGGTATTGTAGTAGATACAGGTACTGTAGTGGGCGTGGATTCATTGCCCAGACACGGTCACACCTCCTACAAAAAAAGTCTGAAAAATATAAATTCTGGTGCTGCAAAGCTGTGTGCCCCTCAACCAGGGGAAGATTGTGCCCCCACCCCCGCACATCAGGAGTAGGCAGAGGATACTGCTGCTGAGCTCAGAGGCTGCAGCCTTCATGGACCCACCGCAGCCCAGCACACAGCACCAGTGCCACGTGCCACACACTGGAACGCAGTGTACCCCTCATCCAGGGACAGATCCAAGAGGGTGCAATCAATGTAATCATGCCCACTTCTCCCCCCGCACATCAGGTGTGGGCAGGGGAGACTGCTACTGAGGTCAGCGACAGCAGCCTTCCTGGATGCACCGCAGCCCAGCCTACAGAAGCATATGAGGGAGGAGGAGGCGGCGGACAAGGGCCCTTCCAACAAGCCTGGGTAATTAGTACCTGCTCCCTCCCTTCCTGGCACACCTGAGGTTATCTAGTGGTTGTGGAACTACAACCCTCAGCATTGAAAGGAACAACATGAAGGGACAGTTGAAGGTCCACAGGTTGTAAAGTCCTAATACAGCAGGACCAGAAGACCAGAAGAAATTGTTTTGGCATTAACAGTTTTGATAGGTAATATGACAATGGGGATGAGGCATATGTGTTTGAGCATCTGTATGTTTAGTCCTAATAATCAAGCTACTATAGGACAAGGTTCCTGATCACCTGGACCCTGATGAACGTTGCTACAGGGCTCACTACTTTCACTGGCATTAGGAAACAGGATGGAATTGAGCTTTCCAAAACACATAGAAATATTTGACCATAATCACTTGGGTTTGCGAGTAGCAGGTGTGGTAGGTACTGAGGCTGTGTGTTTTCTTCTTACACTGAATTATTCTGGATTTCTGTTCTGTATATGGCAGTCAGTTTGATATTTGTATTACTCTCTGAATTTTGGTGGGGTGCTCTCTATGACTGGTAGCTTTCAGTGTCTATTCTGACTAAGCAATATGTTAGGAATCACAGTATATTAAGGCCTCCTTTATCTTTGTGACATTTGTGTATATTGGACTTGGGGATTATAGGGTTGATGGTCACTTTTTAGTTGGCATTGAAAACTGTTTTATTTTGAGAATAGTTTTTAACCTACTACCTCAGTCACAGTATTGATGTTATAGAAACATGCAAATTTTCCAAAGGGGAACATTGGGAAGTTACTCGTACTGTATCTGTAGTTCAGACACAAAGACACTTCCCCTTTGCTGCTTCTATGATTTGATCTGTTGTTTTGATCATTGGCATTGGACAGGGCATAACTGAACCACTACAGTTTGTGCTGTTAAAATCCCTATGTGTGTGCAAGTGACATATACAATGTGAACAAAGCATGAAGAATTCAGAACACATTATACCTGCAACTAGTGCTTACGTGTTTTATGTATGGTTACCCCTGCATTTCAGAAATCATGCAGGTGTATGCCCTTTTTGCTCCATCCTCATGAGGAAATTAGAAGACCCATATGAAGAGCAGAATTTTATCTGTTAGGTGCTAAGTGAATGGTGTGGAAAACAGACATACTGTACAAGCAATGCTGGAGAATAGTCCATGTGCCTGAACCTGTAAATGTTCTGTGATGTGACAAGTATTCAAAATTAAGCCTTGGCATTCTCAGCAACAGGTAGCACTACATGTAATGAATGTTTTAACATTCTTATCTTGTGATATAAAGTATTAGATTGCTTGAATACTTATTTAAATGTTACAACAAATGCATTACAGGTTTATAAACAGTGAAAGTACTTCCCAAAATACAATGGAGTCACCACTCACTGTATACGGCATAAGTGCCTCAGGTGAAGTCAATGACATTTTCACAGTTATATGTTACACTTTCCTTCAGTATGTGGTTATTAGAACAAGTTCTGCCAAGTATAGTCTGTAATGCTATGTCAAGTCTCTAGGGCTCTATTTGAGGTTTAACATGCAAGACAAAACCTGTTTTAAGAGGCTGATCCCTGGAGGGGAGTTACAAAGGGTCTGAAAATATTTTACACCAGGTGTAATATGGTCCTTTGCTTTTTATAGCATTGTATTAAATATGTCAACTCAATAAATCTCAAGTCACAAGCAAATGCATTTTTTAACCATAACACATTCCTTTTTAATACTAATTTCATTAGTTTGCTTACCAGCAACATGGTGCTATTTGACAGTGTGAACCGATAACTAAGTAATTTTTTCACAAACTGTACTCTATACACTTTACTATATTCGTTCTTTTATTATTTTATCTGCCACAATACTATAAACCTCCCAAACATAGATGTTCATAATAGTATGCTTAGGCTTGATGTACCTGTAGATGGATTTAAAAAAAAAAAAAAAAAAAAAAAGCATTCTACATATTACCTCTGTATGGCCACCATCACTGTGAAACTGGCTTATTTAGCCATCTGTAAAAATAGTTACAAAGGCCCAATTTAAAGGTGAAATTTATTATTATTATTATTATTATTATTATTATTATTATTATATGTAGCACATGTTTTATGCAAGAGGATAGTGAAAAGGTTTACCAATTTCTTAGGTTTGATGAACAACTAACTAGATATTGGGAAGATTGTTTATTCTAGTCTGTTTTCTAAACAACAATCTGCAGTATACCTGGTTGGTAATTCAGGGATATTGAAAAAGAGAGCTGATCATACATCTTATTCAAAAACTATAATTATTTAGTGTTGAAATGGCACAAATTTAATTTATTTTAAAAATTATAATTATTTAATAGCAAATAAGCATGGTATATATATTTTAAACAATAAAAATAAAGATAAAATCAACATGTTGTCTCCATTTTTAGCCTGACATATGAAAAACACTTCCACAATTTAAATACATAGATTTGCTAGGCACAATAGTAAGCAATATGCATATAAAATCATTTGTAATCTTTTTTTTTTTTTTACTATTTTAATATCTACATTTGATTTCCACATTTTGTAACTCAATGTATATATTGCAGACCATAAGGGAAATTAGGCTTGCCTGCTGGTACATATATTGGGCCAAATGTAATAGGGTGTGAGTTTAGAAAATGTGAGAGTTTAGCAGTAAACTCTCACATTGGTCGAGTTTTATCTTCAAAATGGGAAAACATTTGGATGAGAGTTTAAAGTTTCAATCGTGAGAGTTTTTTGAGTCTGAAAAACATGACAGTTTGCATGTAATTGGGAATCATAAAAGTTTTGTACCCAATTAATCATCAACCAGTTTTAGGGCCCCAGCGAAGATTATTTACCATCTGGTAGTTTATCATGTCCAAAGCGTCCATTTACTCCAAAGCTTTTGCCATTCATTACACTATTTTGCTACATGGAATATAGGGTCTCATTCAGAGATGTACGCTGTTCTGATTTTTACTCAGTTGAGCAATTATCAGTCGACTGACCATGCATCCATTGAAATGTGCATGCGCCAACCCCCAATGCAATCCCACATGCATACCTTCAAGGATCACGGTGTGGAGCAGGAAATGGGGGAGGATCATCAAAACACAGACAAGTCGGTGTCATTTTGGGGGCGGGTCACAGCAGGCATCTGCAATCCCCTACATGCATAAGATGGCTCCAGCATCTCAGTCCAGGCGCCCATGCTATGAGACCATAGGGTTACCCACATAGGCGATTATCGGAGAACCTGCATATGAGCTGTAAATGTGTACGCAGTTGCGGTACTGTTTGTGATGGCTCCAGTGGGCATTTTAGTACTGTTTTGGGAGAGTGCTATTTTGCAAACAACCACTCCTCCGCAGGGGCGCCGAAAGGGGGGGTACAAATTATCCCGGGCTTGCTGCAGGGGCCTGGTGAGGGCCGGGTCTGGCACCGCTCCCCCTCCCTCTTAAGTCACAGCAGCCCAGCACATGCTGCTGCGTGCTGGGCTGCACTGGGAGACTGGTCGTGGCTGCTAGAGCAGCAGCCGGAGCAGTTTCCTATGCCTATGGGGGGAGCGATTACGCTGATCTCGCCCCCCATTGGCTGTGCGCCGGGCTGAGGGACACACAGCAATGGTAAAAGGTTTTAGGTGTGCTTGTGTGGGCGCTTCTAGGGTCAGAGCAAGCCTAAATGTGACTGTGAGTCTCCCTAATTAGAACTCACAAGGGTAACAATAATGGCAGAAAAAGAATGTTACAAATAATTGGCGCTAGCCCAATAAACCATAAAAAGATATTATTTATTAAACATGTAAATATGTGCATAGACAATTATGCACTGATCACCCAACAGATAATCTGGTGGATATGGGTACATAAAACATTGAACAACAGTATGCAGAAATAATGTGCCAGAAATTATCATAAAAAGGCCTTAACAAAGAGGGCTAAGTTCTCCAGAACTTGGAATCATAAAACATGTCATATAAGTAAAAAGAAGGTCCTACTGCCAACTGTGAAAAGAAGCTGCAGGTGTTTAGGCTAAAAAAGCATGCAGAGGCACCGGTTCCCCTGCATGTGGCTCCTAGGCTTTACCAGTTGGGATACATCCTTATTGCTGCATCAGGGGTCAGGGTAGCATAGGGGTACACCAACATGTTTCGAGACGCTTCCTGGTCTCTTCCTCAAGGCTGTGCCCCCATTCGTGGCAATGAAATGAAAAAAAATTCTAAGGGGGCGTGGCCACACCTCCCACGATTAGGTCACACCCCCTGTCACCTGGGCCCGGCGCGGCTCTCGTCGGCCCTGCTCCTCAGCAGCATACGAAATCGCAGTTGCAATTGCAACACCCTACATCTCTGAATCAGGACCATAAAGGTAAGGTACAGTTAGATCAAAACAATATATAGTTATTGAATAGTGTAAATAAGTATTGCACTTTCCAGTTTTATATATATATATATATATATATATATATACACAGCATTATTTAACCGTTACAGGATCTGAGAAGACCAGATAACTTCAAAGCTGCCTTTATTTCAAGGTTTTAATTATAGACATGTAATTTTAAATATATGCATGCAGAGACCTGTGTGTGTGCCTCATGTACTATATATTGTATAACTAGGATGAACAAATGATACACCACTGAAATCAGGTGTTCACACCACTTGTTAAAGGATACTGAAGTGAAAGACTACCACGCAAAGCAGTGTTGCCTACCACCTGTCACTAATATAAAGACGGGGCAAAGTTATTTTTAACCAGGTGACATAATTGAGTATCTGTCATGGAGAATAACAATGTCTACAATTATTAGAATTAGACTAAGAATAACAATTATTAGTCACGTTGCACACACTATTAAGTGTTTTAGAATGATTAGAGATAATGTGACACAATGAAATTGTCTCTATTAGGTAAATGACAGATTGCATATCTTAGCTAAAAGTAGTCCCTGGCTCTTTCTTCAACTATCTTGCACATAATAAAATCTTGCTTTTGTGATTTTAGTGCTTGAGACAGTACACAATTACAATGATTAAACATACATGTCAACTTCAGGCCGTAAAAGCGCAATGGCTCTGTGGGCAGCACTATCACTGTCCTTCAGCCTTGCTTCTGGCTACCCGGGTGCCTGGAATGGCACTCTGCAGCCAGGGTCGCTTTTGCAGTGCCATCCAGAGACTCCTGTGGATGCTTCAGATGGGCAGACTGCGGTCTGTGCAGCTGACCAGGTGTCCTCAGGATGCCCGGTCAGCGCTGCACTTACCAGTGATGGCAGCCCCGTCCCTTTTGCGCGAAGTCACGATGTAATTTGTGCGACAGCATGATGTCATTCTTACAAAATCATGACATTGCACGCTCTGGGGGCTGGGTTGGCACATGGTGCATTTGTGCCCTGTTATTGCCCTGGTCATCTTGATGGGAAATCCAGTGAGAGACCTAATGCAATGGTATAAAGCAATAGTGTATCAGAGAGAAAATAAGTGCTAAACTGCACTGTGCGGCTGATGCTGAGTTGAATGCATCTGTGGCTGACCCCCCATACAGTGGCAGCAGCCTGCTTACCAGTTTATGTAAAAGCAGGAATCCACTTGTGTATGCTGAACATCTGAGTGTCTGCATGTGGAGTGCCGTCCTACCCACTGTTTTTCCATCCGCAGTCGTGACCATCATCATTAGTATCTAGACTTGCACTCACCCCATGCTGGATGTAAAAGATCTGTCATGAAATTGGCATCCCACCTTCGTCCGTCAGCTTACACGCCCTCAACACTCCCCTGACATTCCCACTAGATGGGACAGTTGTGTGTGTCCGCATAGTGCCCACACAGTTACTGCCAAGAAACACCCATTTCACACAAAGCGTAGTCCATAAATGGATGGAACAATCTGTCCACACTATATGCACTATATATATTTGCGAGACCCGTCGCTTGCATCCATCTCAGAATCAGGCCCTGTGCCCTCTTGTCTATAATGTCTCTTTGGTATAAAGAGAAAAGGACTCTTTGTGGGGGCACACTATAGGTACCGAGATAAGGCTAATATAGCCGGATAAAAATTAACTTTTAATGAAAATATGTTAAAAAGGAGCAATTATAACAAATTTGTGACATACAACAGAAAACATTTCAATAGAAATAAATGTAGTGCTGATTCAGCAATATGATACAACGCCAGTAAAACACAGACCAGGCATTTAGAAATGATAAATGTGGTACATCTGTTTCATATTCATTAATCAGTACTAATGCCTGCATGCACTAGATCAATTAGCAGAAAACTGTACATTAGACAACCCAGTGCTGATGTCTAAATTACCAATAAAGTGATTGACCAGAGAATCAAGAGGTAACTAATGTAACACATATAATACAGTACCATCTGGTGACATAATGGCCA
Source organism: Taudactylus pleione (assembly GCA_031769625.1). Classification (NCBI taxonomy): domain Eukaryota; kingdom Metazoa; phylum Chordata; class Amphibia; order Anura; family Myobatrachidae; genus Taudactylus; species Taudactylus pleione. The sequence continues at coordinate 4,994,230 of JAUIMM010000250.1, forward strand.
TTTAACATATCGCCAGCATCACATTAGAAAACACATGTATGACACTTATTGGTCTAAAATATGTTCACACTGCTGCAGTCAAAATGTCAAAAAGGTAAACTGATAAGGTTCGTGGCCGTCTGCCCTGATGCGCCTGGCAGTGCAGGGGGTGTACGCCACTTACCTGATTAGTCTGCAGTCCAGTGATACAGTCTGTGCTAGTGTCAGTTGCACGAGTGCGGTTTTCCTTTCCTTGTTCTAGTATGTCTCTTTGGTAGTCAGGACTACTAATCTTAGGCTTTGTATAACATAGTCATCTATACATGGGGAATTAGGTATCTATAAACTATAAGCTCTCACAAGCAGGGCTCTTCAACCTTTGGTCCTCACACTGTACTATATTTACAGTCAGCACCTCTGATAATTTCTGTCTGCCTTTCCCAGTTGTCAATTACTTACTTGTATAAATAACTGTTTGATTTTTCCCATTGTACTGTCTGTTTGAACCTTTTTATATTGCAATGTTTGTATCATTGTTATTTTTCCTGTACCACGATACAAAAACTTAGTGGAGTCAAATACATAAAATATAATACTAATTGTTCAGATTTGTAAGGAATATCTGTTAATGCATTCAACTTTATAACTCCGAATACTGTATCTTGTAGATAACTAAAGAGCCTGGAAAGAATGTGGTTTAGGTAATCATTATTAATACAATCTGGAAGCTTTTATCTACAATCTAAAATATTTTTAGAACTTGAGGGCAAGACTAACCTTTTAACCTTCAAGTCACCTCTTATAGTTGTCTCTACCTGTGTAAAATGGCTTGGTATAATTATTAACATATACAATTAATTTTACCATTGCCTTAAAAAGAAAAAACATAAGTTATAAGCATTACATACATGTTTAATTAATATTTATAGACGCTAGTAAGTACTCATACTAGTTGAATGATTTTTATATACTGTACATCATGCAAGTTACATAATTACTGCAGGCCTATACAGCCATGGCCAAAAGTTTTGAGAATGACACAAGTATTGGTTTTCACAAAGTCTGTGCGTTGCGGGCCCCCCTTGAGCCCGTGAGCACTGCATACCCTGTACCCATTATAAATATGCCCCAGTATATATATATATATATATATATATACATACACACGCACAATATATATATATATATATATATATATATATATATTAGGGATGTGCAGGCTCGGATAGGTTCGGATTTACATACATACATATACACACGCACATAGTGTATATATATATATATATATATACAAAAAGCAACATGGTATGGGGTGCAACATGGTATGTGACCACATTGTTTAAATAGAAATCACAGGGGCTCACACACACGTCATATATATATATATATATATATATATATATATACTGTATATATAAATACTCTGGAGCCAGACATTACACTGACCTGTAGCAGGAAGTAAATATGGACCTGCTGGGCTGCCTTCCTTCCTGATTCCTGAGCTAGGTGACAGGGTGGTGGGAGCAGGAGGGTCAGTGGGCAGAGCTTCGGATGAGTCGGGGGGCGGAGCTTCGGCGGGTCGGAGGTGGGCGGAGCTATGGCCAGCCGATCCGTCCACCGGCCGAGGGGAAGGAATGGGAGGTGGGCAAGGGGTTGTGGAAAAGGATTAACCGGGGGAAGAGTTAGCTGGGCTGGTGGTGACAGGAAAAAAAAAAGTATTTTTTTTCCTGTCTCCACCGCAGCCAGTGTATGTGGGCCTATTTTCAACGGGAGGCCTGGAGCTGTAGCTCCACCCGCCCCATTGTTAATCTGGCCCTGGCTATACATGTAATATGTAAGAAGTAGCCACACTCTGTCAGCAAACAGGAGAGTTTTTCAAAAGCTGTCACAATTTTTATTTTACATTAAGACAACCTTAAACATTTTAATTGATACAAATTATTAAATATAGTCCTCTATCTGAAGTGAATAGGTGAATAAATATAGTATTTGTTTGCTACATGCAAAGTCAGACCATATTTTCCCTGCATGGCACGATCGCTGTGAGTACCCCAGTAAAATTTTTGTGATGTTGTAATCCCAATCTGATATGTATAATAGCGGGGTGATAAAGTGAAACCCACCCGCGGTAAAATGCTTAATCAGACCAGAGTCTCTGTGCTATGCAGTGTAAATTGACAATAGCAACACTGTTGCCAAATATATCTCCTTGAGGTATTCTAACCACAGCTGTAACGATGGATGAATAAGGGCTACAGTGATAGAGCTCCTAATAACTGTGTGGAGAGATATTATGTTCAAGGCTGTTAATGAGTGAGGAGAGAGGAAAATTATACATAGAACATATTAGAGTGTATTAATTAGATACATTGGACTTGGTGATGTGAGGCTTGCATGCAGCTGCTCAGCCATGGAAAGTTGGAAACCCATTCCATTAAGCTCCAGCTGCACAGTTTTTGTGCTTACATTAATGCCAGTGGAAGTTTGGAATTCTTCAGCTATGGAATCAGCAGAGCGTACGCGACTTCTACGCACCATGCGCCTTAGCAGTCGATGACCCTGCTCTGAGATTTTACGTGGTCTTCCGCTTCGTGGCTGAGTTGCTGTTGTTTCTAAAAGTTTCCATTTTCTAATAATGTCACTTACAGTTGACTGTGGAGTATACAGCATGAAATTTCACAAACTATCTTATTGCAAAGATAGCATCCTATCACAGTACCACGCTTAAAGTCACTAAGCTCTTCAGAACGACCCATTTTGTACCACAAATGTTGGCAAATGGAGTCTGCATGGCTAGGTTCTTGATTTTATACACCTGGGGCAACTGGCCTGATTAAAACACCTAAATTCAATAATTAACAGATATGGCCAAATACTTTTGTCCATAAAGTATATATATATATATATATATATATATATATATATATATAGCAGCAAATGTCCAGAACACCAGACAACCAGCACACCAATTTAGATGCAAAATAGGGATTATTTAATCAGATTATAAAAGCCATCAGAAAATTCAGCAGCTAGCAACGTCCGTTCATATAAGCCAAAGTGCAAAAATGCAATAGTGCAAATATAGGGCCTGATTCAGAGCCACTCGCAAGCGGCTCGATGTTACCCCACTGCGCATGCGCTGCATCCGGCGTGCGCATGCACGAGCCCCGTCCAGCGACTGCAGCTCAGTCGCTACGGGGCTTACTGCAAGACGGGGCGGCTGTTGATGGTGAGTGACAGCTCGCCCCATTTTGTAGGCGGGGAGGGGGGATGGCTGCACAAATGCAGGCGTTCCCTTAGGAACGCTTGCCGTTTGTGGGAGGCCCTACTGACATCACTACTGATGTCAGTAGTGGACTTCCTGTTCTATTAGAGCAGGAAGTCCACTCGGCCTTGCGGTAGCCGAGACCCTACCACAGGGTCTCGTTGCAAGACCGATGGTCGCGACTATCGCAATGGCCTCCTGCCCACTCGCACAAGCTGTGGGAGGTCTCCCACAGCTTTGCGAGCGGACAAAGAAAATAAAAACATGCCCACAGACCCTGCGAGCTGCATGCGGTAGCGAGCGCGTCTGAATCAGGGCCATAGTTCCATCATAGTACTCATCGTGTACATTGAACCCTCGTTGCAGCATCAATATGTGCGTCAAAAATCCACTGCATTTTTTAGAGTGATTTAAAAATGGTGAGTGCTGAGTTTTCTGATTTTATTTATTTAAGCAATGTGGTCACAAGCCACTTTGCACCCCAGGCCTGGGAATGGCGAGTGCAGGTTTGCACCCCAAATCTGGGAGTGGCGAGCGCAGTGGATTTTTGACTTTGTTTATTTGGTTATTTTTTTAACCTTTTTGTGATCACACCTTTCTCATGCACCCCTGTGCAAGCTCATTTATATTAACCTGTGCTAGCTGCCTTTTTGGTAGTATGATAGAAGCTATGTTTGGTGACTGTCTTACCTTTAAAAGCTGTAAGTTAGTTGGCAGGTGAGCTTTAAACCAGTTAACATGTATTCAGTTTAAACTCTGTGATAGCAGCTACCAGGTTTCCATAAGTATGACGGATAGTGCAGGACCTGCAGAGAAATTGGGTACCGTGATGTGGGCTGCAGGCTTAAATGCATTGATCAATCCATGAACTAAAACCGCATTATTTATGTATTATTGTGAGTGATTTAAAAATGGTGAGTGCTGAAATTTCTGGTTTTATTTATTTAAGCAATGTGGTCACAAGCCACTTGCACCCCAGGCCTGGGAATGGCGAGTGCAGGTCTGCACCCCAAATCTGGGAGTGGCGAGTGCAGTGGATTTTTTACTTTGTTTATTTGGTTATTTTTTTAACTTTTTGTGATCACACCTTTCTCATGCACCCCTGTGCAAGCTCATTCATAATAACCTGTGTTAGCTGCCTTTTTGGTAGTATGATAGAAGCTATGTTTGGTATATATAGTGCTAAATGATAGGGGCGCTCCATAAACTCTTGCACATGGTGTGACTAGGCCTGGAGCCGGCCTTAATCACTGCAACCACAAATATTCATGGAGATTTACACATCTACAGTATAGACAACACCGGGAACATGGCACTGGCACTTTGCTACAAGACCCACACATTCGCAGTAGTAGCAGATAAAGGAGGGGGACTGCACGCGGAAGTTGCACACAGATCCCTACCTCTATGAATCTGCCCCTAATAATATTTATTTATTTTATCTTTTTAGTACAATTTGAAAGAAAATCTGGTCAGTAATTAATAAAAATGACAGAATATTTATTTATATTAATATTCCTGTATAGTAATATTCTGGTTTTAATCAAAATAACCTAAACTGTATGTTCATCTCTGTTTCTTTTTCCTTTATGAGAGCTGATAAGTGTTGCAAGTGCCCAGGGAAGCTGTGAAGATGGCTCTTGTTATCCAACTCTTGGAGATCTCTTAGTGGGGCGCAGTAAACAGCTGTCAGCATCATCAACATGTGGACAGAATGAGCCTCAGAGATACTGTATTATCAGCTACCTAGAGGTGAATAGTGTTGTTTTACTAACAGTATACTAACAAGTAGGAACATGTAAATATCACAATAATTATCAATGTTTAATTAAACATAAGGACTATGAACAGTGGAGTAACTAAGGGGGGTCGAGCAGGGTGTGTGCTCTGGACGCCGTAGGACCGGCAGCGTGGGGGGGTGCTGCTGGATACGGTCCGGCCCGCCCTAGTTAGGCAGTGTAGCACCGACCACAGTGTGTGCAGTCAGCGCTACACATTTACACAGGACCGGCGCTAGGCTTCCCTGCGCCAGTCCTGTGCTGAACAGCTGAGCCCCTTCCCTCCCCCTGAGCGCTTACCCAATAGCGCCAGGAGGAGGGTGGGAGGTGGGCTCAGGCTGTGCTAACACACACATCACCACCAGCGCGGTGTGTGTTAACCAGCAGCCAATGAGCGTCAAACGACTCTCATTGGCTGCTGCTGCTACTGCACACACATCACCGCTGAGCAGCAGCAATGTGTGTGTGAATCAGCAGCCAATGAGAGTCAGATAGACTCTCATTGACTGCTGCAGCACCCACTGCAAGAGCTGGGCTGGAGCTCACTTATGACGTCTCTCCCATAATGCTGAGCGCGCCAGCCCCGGATGACTGACGTGCGGCGGGAGCAGTGACCGGAGCTGGAGTGTGGATTCAGGTAAGTGTATTTTTTTTTTTTTTGTAACTTGTGTGTCTGCACTACGGGGGGGCGGGGCGGGGGCTACTACTACTGGGGACACCATTCCTGGGGGGGAGCTACTACTACTGGGGAAACCATTACTGGGGGGAAGATACTACTACTGGAGACACCATTACTGGGGGGTAGCTACTACTACTGGGGGCTCCATTTCTGGGGCGGAGCTACTACCAGGGTCACCATTACTGGGGGGAGCTACTACTACTGGGGGCACCATTACTGGGGTGGAGATACTACTACTGGGGATGCCATTACTGGGGGGGAGCTACTACTACTGGGGACACCATTACTGGGGGGGAGCTACTACTGGGGGCACCATTACTGGGGGGGGCTACTACTGGGGGCACCATTACTGGGGGGGCTACTACTGGGGCACTGCATCGGGTGGGGGAACCTCTACTGGGGACTACTACTGGGGGGGAAACTACTACTGGGGGCACTATATCAGGGGCTTACTACTAGGGGACCACTACTGGGGGCACTAAATAGGGAGGACCACTACAGGGGGCCCTGTATAGGGGCACTGGATAGGGGGGGATCACTGCTGGGGGCCTGCATAAGGGGGACCACTACTGGGGGCACTGAATAAGGGGAAGTAATGAGGGGCTGCATAAGGGGGACCACTACTGGGGGTACTGTATAAGGGGCACTACTATGGGCCTGTATAAGAGGGACCACAACTGGGGACATTGCATACTGGGGGTACTGTATAAGGGGCACTACTGGGGTTAAGGTGCATATGGAAAGGAATGTTCAGAGTGATGATAAAGGGGTGTATCATGTTGACACACCCCATTTTTAAGTGACCACGCCCATTAGTAGAAGGGGGGGCTCCATTTTTACATTTGCCCTGGGCTCCAAATACCCTAGTTACGCCACTGACTATGAATGCTGAGTATATTTGCATCACACTACTAGGTACAGTGTAAAAGGTACATTATGGGATCATAAAAGTGCACAATATGAGTATTCTAATATACTAGGATTTACAGGGTTTTAAAGTAGGTGGGGAAAAATATAATGTAAAATACTAGGATTTACAGGGTTTTAAAGTAGGGGGGAAAAATATAATGGAATAAAGGTGTGAAGGTTATTAATTAACACTTAGGGCCATATTCAATTAGAGGCGAAAAGTCAGAGATGTCCTAATATGGGAGATCACTATGGGTACCCCCTTAAAGCCCTGCTAAAGGTATTTAGGGTTTTTAAACAGTGTCAGCAGGTGCTTTAATGCGTCTTTAAAAAAGTGGTGAAGAATAGCATTAGGCAACATTTTTTTCTAAAATAACTAGTCCCATCAAATTTGGGTTACATGAAAATGGGTGCAAGCATATTTTAAAGTCCCTAAAGTGGAGTTACAAATCTTCAAAAATCCACCTGCCACTACCAACCGCATTCTAAAAAAACACCTGCCGCATACTTGGGGACCCCCCCTAAGTCTATTTCACTAGTTTTTAAGTTTGTCCCCCAACTTTTTTTTTCACCCCAAAATGAAAGTACATTTTTTGGGGTATCCTGTTGAAGTTTTTGAAAAATTTTTACACATAAATACTTTGGGGGGCATTGCAAGGGGTGCAGGGTACTTTTTTATTTTTTTGTTTTTTTTGTTTGTACTTTTTTAAAGCACCTGCGAAAAGTCATTTAAATTGAATATGGGGATAAGTGAAAATGGTGAAAATAATGGACTTTTCGCTTCTAATTGAATATGGCCCTTAAAGGCAGACCTGTAACTAGACATTTTGGTGCTCTCTGCGAGAAAGTGCAATGGTGCCCCCCCCCCTCCCATATTGCAAACAGAGAGAGTGCACGTCAGAGGCGCATGGCCGAAAAAAGGACGGGGTCTCATAGGGAAAGGGCGTGGCCACACTATAGTACCCCCAGTTCACATTATGAGACACAGTAGTGCCCCTTATTCACATTACACTACATAGTAGTGTCCCTTATACACATTACGCTACACAGTAATAATGCCTTTTACACATTATGAACACAAAGTAGTAGTGCCTCTTACAGATTATGCCACAGAGTAGTAATGCCAATTACACATTATGCCCACAGTTGTAATACCCATTACATATTATGACCACACAGTAGTAATACCCCTTACACATTATGCCCACAGTAGTAATGCCCCTTACATTATGACCACACAGTAGTAGTGCCTCTTACAGATTATGCCACAGAGTAGTAATGCCAATTACACATTATGCCCACAGTTGTAATACCCATTACATATTATGACCACACAGTAGTAATACCCCTTACGCATTATGCCCACAGTAGTAATGCCCCTTACATTATGACCACACAGTAGTAGTGCCTCTTACAGATTATGCCACAGAGTAGTAATGCCAATTACAAATTATTCCCACAGTAGTAATGCCCATTACACATTGTGACCACACAGTAGTAATGCCCCTTATACATTATGCCCACAGTAGTGATGCTCCTTACACATTATGCCACATAGTACAAATCCCCCCCCCTTACTTACACATTATGCCACACAGAACAGATCCCCCCTGCCCCCTGGGACTCTTTCCAAATAGCAGCACTTAGTTATTTTCATAACAAAGTTTCTCAGCAGGTGGGAGCCGAGGGGGAAGCCGCAGCAGTATCTGTATCTGGCAGTTGCAGGCTTACGGCCCATCACCAGAGGAATAGCAGCAGCGCTGCTGCCGCCGCGGCTCCTTAGCACAGGGGGCTGTGTGACTGGACGAGATGTCATGACATCTCTTCCAGTCCCTCCATTAGACAGTGACACTACTTGAAACAGGGAGGGGGCAGACCACAGGGGTGCCCATTGTAATGTGTATTCGTAGCAGTGCACCCGGCAGATAAAGAGCTTGGCACACCGCTACTATTATACATTGTTGCAGGCATTAGAAGAGTTAGTGGCCGTGATCGTGGGTGGTTGCGGCCGGTTCCGTCCACAGGGCATGTGCGCTCTGTCCGCACCACCCTAGATAGGGCCCTGCTTAAGGGCATATGGTGGTATATGATAAAGAAAAGGTTGATTTTCTTTTAGTCAATGCTTGTGTTGACATAAATTATCTACCCACAAGCATCTGCTACCCAGGGGCTGGTAATTCCTTTGGAATTACCTGGATTTCTGCATAAAAGAGTTATAAAATGTGATTTTATCGTAATCTAAGTCAAGAGAATAGACAAACACAGTCTGCTGATACTAATAAAACACAAAGAATGTTTTTGATGTCTTTATTGAATGCACTGTGTAAACGTTCACAGCGCAGGGTGAAAGAGTATGTTAATCCTTAAGGTGGATACACACCTAAGCGATATATCTGCAGATCGAGTGATCTGCAGATATATCTGCAGATGATGGTCGTTCATACACACTGGTGTGTCTCGCCCCCCTCCCAGCGGCTGCTGCTGTGTGTGTATGGGCGGTCTGCAGACCGCCTGTACACACGCGCCGATGGATACATATGTCACTCTGTAGAAATGTCTGTCTATCGGCTGTGCAGCACAGCAAATGCGATATGTCTGTGAAAGACATCGTTCACAGACATATCGCTGGTACACACTGGCTGACGGGCAACAGATATATTGGCTGATCAATTGATCGGCCAATATATCTGTCAGTGTGTACCCAGCATCAGATGTAATAACTGATTGACCCTCGTTTGGCAACAATAACCTCAACCAAAGTTTCCTTTAGCTGTGTATCAGACGTGCACAATGATCAGGTATCAGTTCACCAATATTCTTGGGATCAGAAAAGAAAGAAAAGCTTCCTGTATTCTTTCATTGATAGACACTGTGGATTATTTCTTTAATGATGTGGAATTTGGGCACTATTCATCTGCAGACAAAGCCTCTGGCAAAACGCACGTCGGCTACACAGCTGGAGGGGACCCACTGCACACTGTAGGATCCCCACACCACGTTCCTGCCTTGGGAGTTTAAGAGACAGGTATCTCGCCTTTATCTATTTTCATTGCTCTCTCATTAGCTGTCACTAACCAGACTCCTTGCGCTGCCATACTGTATGTCAACAGGGACTCTGGGTTATGAGGACACTAACAGCAGAGGCAATCTCTACTATTTCTTAGGTGCCATATGTCAGTGACACTCATTCCTTGTCTGATACTTGTATGACGTGGAACAGCAGCATCTGACTTATAAGTGCACGCTTCTCCTATTGTTCATGACTATTTAGTCAGGATTTTTCCTCCAATTATTGACCAATTGTACTCTATATTATATATAAAATACGTGGTGATCAGCCTTTTAATATGTTCACTGTTTATGTTATGTTTCACGTATTTTGTCTCACTTAACCACGTGAAGACTTTTGCTTCACATATGCACTTTTGTATCTTTTGATATGTTATGTTTGCATAGAAGGTATGTCTCCTTAAACACCATGATTTAAACTGGTTAAACCCCATATCATTAGGAGGGATGTATTCCACCTGAAAGGATTATACTATCTCCTGATAATAAGAATTTTTCTTTTTTCAGGTTATCGCAGTGTTGACCAATATCACCAGTATATATTGTGTATCATTCTTAGAGATTATTAATATTAATATAGGTGACGTCCATTTGTGAACAACATATCTCATTTTTATTTTTTTTTCTACTGTTTTGCACTTTTTCATTATGTATGTGTTTTTCTTGCTTGGCAATAATATTTGTAATAATTAAGTAATAAAAGGTATATTTTATTTATGTGATCCCAAATATACAACCTGAGTGTGTCCCGCTATAGGAGTCCTCTTTCTTCTTTTTTCTTGAAGGTTACAGTGTGTAAGATATCATACAAGGAACAAATATGGGTCACTGAAACATGTGTGGTGTGATATGTACTGCATGAATAGATCCACAGGTTGCTCATCCTGCCAATGTCAGCACCATTTGAGGCAGCCATCTTGGGGGCACTGCATAGGTTACATCTGGCAGAATGTGCAACCTGTAGAAGTATAACATCCAAAGGACAAAAAGAAATGCTGAATACAGAGGCAAAATTCTCAGTATTAATACAAGGGTGAGGAGTAATATAACATCTATGGAAAGATTAATCTAAACTTAAGAGGAAAAGAATGAATAGAGCAAAATTGCACCAAGCCTCATTTGGTGACCCCAACCCAAGGTCTATTTGAGGTGTCACCTTGCTGCATCGTTCGGTATGGCACAGTTGGAGTGGATAAGCAGATTGCAAGGGGAGATCAACCAGGAATGGTTCTGAAGGACTGCAGGCAGCATTGAGGATCCAGGAGCAAGCACAATCCATATGCATGGTGGAAATGTATTGATAGATGAAAACAGTCCTTAATAACAGTAGTTGATGTTTGATGTTTTTTCCTTCTGTTATCCTCCTGTTTAAGTCCTGAATAACTCTGGCTTCAATTCTAAAATTCTAATTACACTTTAAACTAAGCACTTACCATCTAAGCAATCTTGCTAGTGCAGCCTTAGCTATAGCAGCCTAATGTTATCTAATAAGTATGGCTAAAGCCAGGTGACCACACTGATTCCACCCCACCCCTAACACCCTCCTCACATAACAAAAGGTCAGCAAATAAAAAAACAAATGGTGAGAGGACAATCTACAGACACAGATACAGAGTAATTTCCTGACTTGATACAGATTTTAAAGTTAGATAAAATACTCCATGGTTGAGCACAGATGGTTAAATCAAAAGACTGAGGTACTAATTAATACCCCTTTTACACCGGAGCTAAAACCCGGATTATTGCAGGGTTAACCCGGGCAGCTCCATGGTGTAAAAGGGGTGAGGGTTGGATCGCCGGGTCATGTAACACGGCAATCCAATGCAGGTAAATAGCAGGGTTTAACATGGGCGTAGCCCGTGAAACCCTGCTGTGTGTACAGCGCACTCTGGGTCTTGATGACCTGCAGTGCGCCGCAAGCCGGCCGATTGGTCCGGCTTCAGTGGTGCTTGGAGATGACGTCATCTCCAAGTGTCCACTTTCATGCCGGAAAAGCTGGGTCAATGCAGACCCGACTGCGGTGTGAGCGGTGGCTAAATGCCGGGTCTGATCCGGATAGGAACCCTGTTCCTACTCCGGGTCAGACCCAGAATTTTGGTGGAAAAGGGGAATTAGTCACCTGTTCCCAAACGTGGTTATCCTTAACACCTGGACCGTTAGGTTGCCTTGAAGACCAAGTTTGGAAACCTCTGCCTTAGGCAAATCTTAGAAATTTCCATGTTTCTGCTGCAGGCCTATGGATTTTATTCTCATGTATAATTGTAGTCCAATGCATTTTACAAGTCAAAACTCTACTCCACATCTTTCATTCTTCATTCATGTGTTCCATGTTCTATCAACAAGAGTATATGTATGCATTCTGTACACGTTATGAAACCACTCAGGATTGACTGGGAATTTTTTCATAGCAGTCTCTCTCTTATGTGTCCATGTCTTGTCTCCTCCGAAAGCATGAACAAAAATAAAATCATATATGTATTTCTCTTTTTATTCTAGGATGATGAAAAATGTTTTACCTGTGATTCCAGGTATCCATATAATCCGTACTATCATCCCAATAGCCATGAGATTGACAATGTTATTACAGCATTTGATCCAGACTGGAGAAAGAAATGGTGGCAATCAAAAAATGGTAAGGAATTACCCTTATGAATACCAGTACCCATGCAGTAATTGCATTGCGGTGTGTGCTAAGGGGTGTGGTCAAGTCATCTTGGTGGCATGGTTATATCAGTGCCCCAGGCTGTGGGTAACATCATATTTTCTGTTTGCACAATATTATAAAACAAACACAGATTGAATTTACTTTATACCTGCGCTACCACCTTGGATACATTTTTCCTAAGCTGGCCACATGTCACATACAGCCATGCAATTATTGGTCCTCCCTCTTATGCTTCTATCTCTGATGAGAGGAAGGGCAACCATTTAGGAAAAATGTTTAATAGGTGGGAAGGACAGCATTTAGATCATTTTAAGGCCATTTTAAATGATTTTGTATGTTGTACTTATTAAGTCATGTTCCTTTCCAAGCAGCACCCAAAGCATCATGGGAAAAGCAGGATAATTAAGGGACAGTTTCAAACCTCATAGCAATTACAAATGCATAGATGGTGTAATGATTAGCATTATTGCCTCACAGCACTTTGGTCTTGGGTTTGATTCCCACCAAGACCCTAATGGTGTGGAGTTTGTATGTTCTCCCCATGCTTGCATGGGTTTACCCCCACAATCCATAAACATACTGATAGGTTAATTGGCTTCTGACAACAATTAACCTTAGTGTGTCTACATGTGGTAGGGACTATCGATTATAAGCTCCACTGAGACAGGAACTGATTGGCCAAATATTTTCTTTAAATTGCAACATGTGTGCACTATATTAATAACTATTAATACATAAATGTAACTTTTTTTATTTTCTAGGAGTTGATTATGTCAGCATTAGACTGGACCTAGAAACATTATTTCAATTCAGCCATCTTGTAATGACCTTCAAGGTAATGTTCATGTCAAACTCTTAAGAATGGTTAATAAAATAATATAATTCACCAATACGTATATATTTTCAAGACTGGAACAGAAGTAGAAAAATATATTTCAGATACCTTTTATTCCTTGAAGAACAGTATGTCTCCATTCTGCATGTGAAATGCCATTTATGCAACTGGTTTGAGAATGGTATCAATCGTACCTATTAAATTAGAAAAGAGTAGGAAGGTGCATATAGATGTTACTATGAATTTATTTACACAATGTGGTATGTGCATATACTGTAAGAGGGCAGGGTGCTATCCAACTCAAATGGCATTACACTAATAACCACTTTTTAACCTTTCTAACACTGGATGGAATGGAGTCATCTGTGCTGCCTCCTGGTGGTTGTTGCATTAAATCTATTCCAATGATGGTACTGTCTGTGACTGTTGACTAGGGTGCTGACAATCTGAGATATGTAGCAAAATGTGTTATGGGCTGTTTAGAGTCAGTTTTCTCCATATTATGGCAGTCCCATATAGTTTTGTCAATATGAGTCCTGCAACTATGTTAGCTCATCTGTTACCTCCCAGGAGCACCACTGAAATTACCTCTCTCTGCAACTAAAATCATTCTGAGTCCTCCAGCAATAAACATGGGGGCACATGCGTGGTGCAACTCAGGCGTATGCGCAGACAAAAATATATTGGCCGCTTGCATCTGATGTCACAACAGTGTCCACCGCTGAATCGGGACCATAGTGTGAAGTTCTAAAAAAAATTGTACAGTTGTAAAATGAGTGCAGTTCTAAGAACATCCTGGTTTACAACTACAATGGTAGTTATTCACCCAATCAGGGCTCAGCACACTCCTGATGCATATCCTGTGATTGAGGCTGAGCCAATAGAAACACTGCAGCAGGAAAAACAGCCTCTGCTGTATTCTCATTATAGCTTCTGAGCCAGTGTCTTCATATTGCCATTAACCCCTTAGGTGTTGCACAATCAGAATCTGTAAAACCCTCCTCTCACCAAGTCCTCAGACTCTGCCTGCTTATAAGGAAGGAAAATGTAAATTTAATTTAACTGGGCTGCAATGACTGACTGGCAGGCCCCTTTTGTCCCACTGGGCCATAGACAGGGCCAGACTGGGACTAAAAACAGGCCCTGGCATTTAAAGAGCACACAGGCCCACCTTGCGTCAGCATTCGGCTTCTGGCATAGACTCCTCCCCTTAATATTCCTGACCCCTCCCACTCCTTAGTCTATGCTCTTCGTGTTCACTCTATGTCCGGCAGCAAGCAGGGTGCTGGACCTAGAGATAGGGCACTTCTGCGCGCGCGCCCGAAAAGGGGACTTGACCAAAGAAAAGGGGGCATGTTTTTATGACGTGCCCCCTTTTCATCACTCCTGGGGGCGTGCCCAGCACTTACAGACATGCCGGGCAGCCCCCAAGTGCCCGGGATCCGTTCACCGGCAGTGACCGCTGCGCCACCATTTTCACCACCCACGGGAGATGGCGACCCGAGGGAGGAGAGAGAACCCGCAGGCTGTCTCAGCGGGGTGCCGCGCTGGAGGGCAGGGTGCTTTCTGCCCTTCAGAAATAGGACAGGGTGCGGTGCGGCGCCCCGCTGAAACAGCCTAGCAGGAACGCTAGCTCTTACATATATAATTAATATTAGAACAGACCAGTACACATCATTATCTATTAAAATACATACAACAGAGCACATCCTGCAGGGGAGTCAAACAATTGGTATGGTGTCGGTTCTGTTAAGCTGTGTGCACACCTATAGATATATTTGTCCAATTCTTGTGGTGGGACAGAAAATCTGGGAATGTATGGGACAAATAACAATAGAAATTTTCTCCCAGTTGCTGGAAAATGGACCAGATTTTCCTTCCCACCAGACAGATTGGAAAGATATCTGTAGGTAAAGCTGGCACTTCACTGGTGCAGGTCATACACAAAGAAAGGGGAAAGCATTTTCCCAAGCCCTAGTTTAGCAGTTGTAGATTAGATAGTGTTCACTGTAAGACTTTTTTTAGGACAGGGGTGCTGAACGCAGATGACATCTGTGCACACCAAAGCAGAGCCGTGACTACACATTTTGACAAAAGAGCATGTGTGCCACCATCCATAGGTGAAGCAGGGCGTAGCCACCTAATTTTTCATGTTACGTCACACTGTAGTGTCTTTTTCACATTACGTCACACAGTAGTATCCCTTTTTCAAGTTACGTCACACAGTAGTGCCCCATAGTCACGTTACGTCACACAGTAGTGTATTTTTCACATTGTGTGTCACAGTAGTGTCCCTTTTTCACATTACATCACACAGTAATGCCCCATAGTCACGTTATATCACACAGTAGTGCCCCATCGTCACATTACACCACACGGTAGTGTCCCTTCATCATACTACACTGCACAGTAGTGTCCCTTATTCATGTTACATCACACAGTAGTGCCCTTTTTCACCTTTTGTCAACCAGTATTGTCCCTTTTTCATGTTACTGTCCCTTTTTCATGTTACAACACACAGTAGTGTCCCTTTTTCACATTACGTCAGTGTCCCTTTTTCACCTTAGTGAACACAATAGTGTCCCTTATACACAAACATGAATATTTGCACATAACAAGTATTATAAAATAGAAATATTATTAAAAATATATTGTATAAATTTAATATTAATACTACATGGATTTGCAGGTTTAAAATAGCAACATACTAAAAGGAATAGAGGGAGACAGGAAAAAGAGGAGGAACTTGGGCAGCTGGGGAGAGAGAAGGAAAGAGGGGACCAAATAGGAGAATTAGGGAGAGCAAGGAGAGAGGAGGAACTGGGGTAGAGATAGAATATGGGGAGCCAGTTGAGATGTAGGATAAATATGGGGAGTGGGAAGAGAGAGAGAGGAAATAGGGAGAGCCAGGAGAGAAAAAGAAGGTATAGGTTGAACCGGGTGAGAACATAAATAGGGAGAGCCGCAAGAGAGTGAAGGAACAGGTTGAACTGAGAGAAAGAGATAAGGAATTGGGGAAGCTAGAGAGAAATAGGGTGAGCTGGGAGAGAAAGAAGGAATAGGGGAAGCCGGGAGAGAGAGAAAGAATTGGGGAGGCCAGGAAAGACATAGGAGAAGGGAGCTGGGCTGAGGGGAGGAAGAGAGAGGGAGAGAGAGAGAGAGAGGGAGGGAGAGAGAGAGAGAGAGAGAGAGAGGGAGGGAGAGGGAGGGAGAGAGAGGAGGGAGAGAGAGAGAGAGGGAGGGAGAGAGAGAGGAGGAAGAGAGAGAGAGGGAGAAAGTGAGAGAGGGAGAGGGAGGAAGTGAGAGAGAGAGAAAGAGAGAGAGAGAGGGAGAGAATGAATGGGGGAAGCTGGGAGATAGAGGGTAGGAATAGGGGGAGACGGGAGAGACATAGGAAAAAGAGGGGAAGCTGGGAGATAGAGGGTAGGAATAAGGGGAGACAGGAGAGACATAGGAGAAAGAGGGAAAGCTGGGAGAGGAGGAATAGGGAGAAATGTAGTGCCCCATATACAGTGCCACCAGTAGTGCCTCATATACAGTGCCGCCAGTAGTACCCCCTATGCAGTGCCCCCAGTAGTGGTCTCCCCTATGCAGTGCCCCAGTAGTGGTCCCCCCTATGCAGTGTCCCCAGTAGTGGTCCCCCCTATGCAGTGCCCCCAGTAGTGGTCCCCCCTATGCAGAGCCCCCAGTAGTGGTCCCCCCTATGCAGTGCCCCCAGTAGTAGTCCCCCCATGCAGTGCCCCCCCTTATACAGTGTCCCAGTAGCAGCCACCCCCCATAGAGTGCCCCCAGTAGCAGCCATCCCACCTATGCAGTGCCCCCAGTAGTGGTCCCCATATACAGTGCACTGCCCTCAGTAGTGGTCCCCCTATGTAGTGCCCCCAGAAGTGGTCCTCCCATGCATTGCACGTGGTACTAGTCCACCCAGCAGTAGCCAACCCCCTATACAGTGCCCCCAGTAGTAGTACCCCCTAGTCATTGGTCCCAGTGGTAGTCCCCACAGAGTAGCCCACCCACCACACCAAGGGGAATAAAAATTGTGCACACTTACTGTGACTGCACACACGATTGTCTGGGGTCTTGGCTGCAGTCTCAGCTGGTGTCTGTATCTGGCTGTCAGCAGCAGCTCATGAGGTCTGAAGATGGCATCGGTCCAGTCCATTCAGGTTCCCGCCCATGCCGCACTTTTGACATAACCGTGGCAGTGGCCACACGTGACACTTCAGTGGTCAGCATGGTGTCACAGCACCTGTTGCGCAGCAGTTAGCCCCCCTGCAGTCAGCTCTCAGGAGCTAATGGCTGGGTCCCATCCCCACCGTGCATAGTACCTGGCCTCGTCATGACGTCTTGACGCGGTTGCATCATGAGGCGGCCGCACTTAACACCGGGCAGTGCAGGAGCTGGCTACATAGCCTCCAGTTGCATGCCCGATGGCCGCATAATGACGTCATGTCGGGGCCGCGTCATGACGTCATTACGCCCTGATGCAGCCACAGAAGAAACCAGGTAAGTGCTGAACACCGCAGTGCCGGCCGGGTAAGCCTGCGCTCAGCGGCAGCCACACCGGCCCATCTGCCTATCGGCCCTTCTGGCATTTGCCAGAAGTGCCCGATGGCCAGTCCGGCCCTGGCCATAGATGCCCACCTGGACAGCCTAATGGGAATCTGTCCCTGCTTGCAATGACTGTAGTAGCATGCAGTGTTCACTGGGCAGGCAAGTACTGTATGATTGGGATCAGTGTTGGTTTCATTTGTTTACTAGTCTAGCATGTAGAGATGTGCAGTGGTTTTCCTGAAAACTTAACACACCCAGGGCCTCATTCAGAGGCGGTCGTAGGATTCAAGCGGTCGTTTTGAAACAGGGCGGCCGCTTGCATCCTGAACGGCCGCCTCCAAGTCGGTCGTTAGGCTGTGGGTTAACACCCACAGCTCTAACGACCGACAAGGGTGATGGTCGCAATGGTCAAGACCATCGGGGCTTATGACGAGACCCTAAGGTAGGGTCTCGTCAACCTTAAGCCCCAGGGAGCTTCCTGCTGATGTCCTACTGGAACGCCTCCATTTGGCCAGGCACGCCCCCGGCCAGCCCAGCAAACGGGGCGAGCTGTCACTCAACATCGACAGCTTGCCCCGTCTGCTACGAGACTCCTAACGACGGATCACCTGTCGTTAGCCGGGTCTCACGCATGCGCACGACGGAGTCGGCTCCGTCGTGCGCATGCGCTGTGGGGCAACATCGAGTCAGTTGGACCGACTCTGAATGAGCTTCCCAAACTTTGGGGTTCCGAGTTGAAAGGAATGCAACAGGTGTTGCGGCTTACTTGTGAGTTCAATAGATACTAAAAATCACAGCACAAAATGCAAACACATTACAGGGAAAGGCCTAAGAGTCAGGTGTCAATCAAACAAGACACAAATGTAAATTTGTTTAATGCAACACTAATAAACATATGGGCAGCCTTCCCAATCCCAAACAGAGCAGTAAATATATAATTTATATAAATAGATCATTTTGCAGAGTATTCAGGGCCTGATTCAGAGCTGGACGCTATTTGCGGACGGTCGTTCCAAAAAAGGGGCCGGCTATTTAAATTGAGCGCTTACTCTTTGCGGTTTGTTGACGCCTCTATGTCTGAGCGAGCAAACAAAAAATGCGCTCGCTATTTTGTAAAGATGCCCCTTTGCCATTCGCATCACACGTCATCTCCGGTATTTATTAGATTAATCCGGTACATCGAAAGGCATCTGAACTGCTCGCAGTGCTTGTGGTAGGTTTTTCTTACCGCTATCACTATGAGCAGTTCAGGCTAAAAGACAACCAAGTGACGTAGTCGATGACGCTCCTTTACTAATTATGCACTCCCATTAAACACCCTTTTGACCGTTAGGCACGTCTGCAACCCCTATTTCTGATTGGCTCGATTACCGCTTTTGCTCCCAGCAGCATTAGCTATAGAGGAGAGCAAACCATTGATGGTTCTCCATAGGTGGTTTTGTGCCATCGATGGTAATCGCCGATGGAACCATCGATTGAAGACAGCCCACTGATGGCCATCTCTAGTCAACACACCCACAACCTGACCTTACTGTATTTTCGAAGAATCTACATGCCATTTCTAGCCTCTGACATGTCCCCTTGCTACAGATACCCACAATTGCAAGTCCTTTGGAAAAAAAAGATGTGCATAGCAAAAACACGCACATGCACACTAATAAAAGAGCAAATTGCTGGTGGAAAAAAACAGCAATTTGCGTTTACATCCAAGTCTGTATGAGAGTCTAAATGCAGTATGTATGGTATCTTCTTTACCCAGTGCCCCAAGGATACATTAGACCTGAAATTGGAATATTCTTAAATAGCAGAGTTCAGCTAAATTTTTGCAATAGTTAACTGCAGTAACTGTTAAGTCAAATGAAAAGTCGACTATAATGTACAGTATTACATTTGGGAAGGAACTATTTGTACTTATTTATTTCTGTTTATTTTGCAGACATTCCGACCTGCTGCCATGCTGGTTGAGCGATCACGGGACTTTGGAAAAACATGGAAGGTGTTTAGATATTTTGCTCAAGACTGTGTTTCATCTTTTCCTGGTGTACTGCAAGGTCATGCTGATGAAATAGGCGATGTAGTTTGTGATTCACGGTACTCTGACATGGAACCATCTACCGAAGGGGAGGTATTGACTTTAAAATATGTACTTTGAGCATGCAATATATTAATACTAATAGTGTGTCCAGGCCAAGACCGGCAAATAATAATAAAGCTGTGGGCCCAGGCCCAGACCGTACATATTGCTTACACCAGAAAGCAAATTTACTAAGGTGTGTTTTCTTTGGCACTTCACAAATTGGCACACATGACTAGAGTTTTTCAGCCACAAACCGCAGGATTTCCTACTGTATATTGGAGTTTGAAGGGTGAAAACTCAAGCCACTGGCAATGTCTGGCAGTTTGGTGACATTTAAATTGCCGGCAGTTTAGGCTAAACCACATTTTCTTTAAGCCTAGCCTACTGATTATCGGACACTCCTCTATCGGACTCCTGCACCTATAAAGGCCCAGCAAGTAAACACTAACAGCATTCTTGCACTTTTTGTTCCATAAAAGTTGCCAATACAAGTTTTACCCCCTAGTTAAATAGATAATAAATAAATTTGCCCTTGTTAGTTTTATAAATGTATAATGCCCCTGTTAATTATATAAATTATTGTATTGTCCCTGTTCATTTCTAGCATTCATTGCAGTGCTCCCTGTTAATTATGTAATTCATTGCAGTGCTCCCCCATTGTTTATGGCAGTGTCCCCCATTAGTTATGTATTTAATTGCAGTACCCAATTTATATAAATAAATATTTATTGCTGCCTTCATTAGTAAAAATTAACCCAGTTATTTATAATTAAAGATGCATCCCTAAGAACAGAGCCAGCTCCAGTGGCACTGGGGTCCAATGAAAGATCCCTGCCCTCCACCCACCCACTGCCATTATTATTTTAAACTCGGGGGGGGCGCAGAGAGGGAAGGGGCAGAGGGGAAGCACGGGACTGCGCTGGGTGCAGACTAACTTTGCACCTGCCCTGCCTAAGAAATACTTATATGTAATCTTTCTGCTTGATCCAATGTAATCAATACGTGGAATAATAAACTGCCAATGAGCTCTTCCCAATGCGAAATGTGTCATGCAGCTTTTCTCAGCTTTAGTCCTTTAGTGATAGCAACAAGACATGATTTCAAGATTTCACAAGTGTAAACTGATGGGGTAATTAATTACTAATGAATAAAGAAACCCTCAAACACTGACCTGCTTGGATACTTGAGGGCTGGAGTTACTAAATACTTTGGCATTTTTTTCAAAGGACACTAGATGGCACAGTATTATGCAATAATAGGTTAGTGCTTTTTAAGCGTGGTTACCTATTGGCAGTAAGAAAATGCCAGACTGGGAAATTCAATTAGGTACAAGTTTGTCTCTATCACCCCCACGCATTGGTATAGGTATGTGATCAATGATCATACTTTTCAATGTTGACAATTGGTGTCCCTTTTCCAAAAAGTGATGGGCTACAGGTTTGTCACTTATACCTGATGACAAGGCTTGAGGTATAGAAGATCTATGGTTTACCATTCTGTCTTTGAACGGTCTTAACGACATCTCGATGTAATAGAGGCTACAAGGACATCTCATAAACATGAAGTGTGCAAATTTCATGAAACAAAAGACAGAAAATAAACCCAGGTGCTAATGAGGTAACTGACTCTGCTCTTGCAGCTGTGCGAGTTAGTCAGGCTCACTAAAAAGAACAAATTCACAATAGGAGCAGTGCTGGGGGCAGAGTATATAGATTAAATAAATATATATATATATATATATATATACATATACATATATATATATATATATATATATATATACAGAAGTTAAGTCGGCACTCTACAGATAAAGGGTTAATACCTGACCAGGTGCCTTCCAGAGCAATCAGTACTCCATTGTATAATGGGAAATAGGTGGCATTGTGTCAAATTTCAACGTTTCAGTCTTGCGACCGAAGAACATTGTGTGTGTATAATATATATATATATATATATATATATATATATATATATATATAGCTTGTGGTTTGGCACTAGCCAAAAATAATTTGTTGCTGGTAAATAAACATATACAGCAGGTGTTTCCTAGAACACTGAAAAGAGGGTAATTTTTTGCACACACAGTTGACGGACTGGCAGCTTATCTCCCAATGATAAACATCGGATCATAGGCACATTAGTATACAAAAATAGTTTGGATCTAAGCGCACTGTCCTCAGAGGTATAGATTAAACCTGATATTAGTCAGGGAAAATCCACCATAAATAGTACAATAAAAATAATATGTAAAGCTGTCATATAGTCACATGAATAGTCCCCTTTGTAATCCAGAAAATTTAGTCATTCAAAGGAAAATATCCAATTCTGATTCTGTCAGATCTTCAACACCATGAATTCATTAACCACGTGTATTTCCTCATGGACATATGCAAAATAGAGGAAAAAACACATATATAGTGTAAAATCCTTAAAACAATTTTATTTCAAACACACAAAATAAAATGGCTGCGTACCATAAATGTCCTTTTTCAGAAAAGGTGCAGTTTAGAACACATAGGGGTCATTTTTAGAAAAGCTCCCCCTATTGAGCTATACCTTCTTTCCTGTAGGGCAATGGTACTGCTGCATCAAAACTCCACCGACGCGTTTCAACCCTGTAGGGTCTTTATCAAGGTGTGAGTATACATGGTGTGGAATCAGATATTTATAGGGGATAATGGTTGCCTCCCACTTCCTGTATCAAGTGGGCGGACACCAACCAGCTCGCATTTGGAAACATCTTAATACAAAACATCAACCTAACTTCATTTAATTACCTCTATTGCCCCGTTTTTACAAGGAGCTATTCAAAAAAATCTTCACAATCTACCTTAAACCAATGAAGCAGCATCATGCATTTTACTCCCTGGAACGCATGACATCACTTTCGGTTTCCGCGGCGGCGAACATCCGCCACCCGCGCCATTACTCGGACGGCACCCGGAAGTATCCTACTGAGGCTGCACAACCTCCAGGATAGGTCCATACTTCAAGAGATACTGCACGTCATCGTCGATTACCGGAAATGACGCCATATCCGGATGCAGACCGCTACTCAGAGAAAATAGAGGGGAATAATCAATCGCCATTTTTGATTGGACTGGTTATAGATTATAAGAGAAACGCGAAGAAAGATGACCTTTTTCGTAGGCCCATATACCATCTAGTGTAATAATTGCATAAAAAATAAATTACATAAATAGCATAAAATATGGCATATTATAAAAAAATATAATAAAATATATATATTTTTTTTTTTATAATATGCCATATTTTATGCTATTTATGTAATTTATATTTTATGCAATTGTAAAAACAGGGCAATAGAGGTAATTAAATGAAGTTAGGTTGATGTTTTGTATTAAGATGTTTCCAAATGCGAGCTGGTTGGTGTCCGCCCACTTGATACAGGAAGTGGGAGGCAACCATTATCCCCTATAAATATCTGATTCCACACCATGTATACTCACACCTTGATAAAGACCCTACAGGGTTGAAACGCGTTGGTGGAGTTTTGATGCAGCAGTACCATTGCCCTACAGGAAAGAAGGTATAGCTCAATAGGGGGAGCTTTTCTAAAAATGACCCCTATGTGTTCTAAACTGCACCTTTTCTGAAAAAGGACATTTATGGTATGCAGCCATTTTATTTTGTGTGTTTGAAATAAAATTGTTTTAAGGATTTTACACTATGTATGTGTTTTTTCCTCTATTTTGCATATGTCCATGAGGAAATACACATGGTTAATGAATTCATGGTGTTGAAGATCTGACGGAATCAGAATTGGATATTTTCCTTTGAATGACTAAATTTTCTGGATTACAAAGGGGACTATTCATGTGACTATATGACAGCTTTACATATTATTTTTATTGTACTATTTATGGTGGATTTCCCTGACTAATATCAGGTTTAATCTATACCTCTGAGGACAGTGCGCTTAGATCCAAACTATTTTTGTATACTAAGGTGTTTCCTAGAGCAGCGTGTAAGGTCCCCTTGGGAAAGAATGAAGCGGCACTCCACTTGATGAAAAAACAGCAAAGTATATTAAGACATCACATGATACACCGTATAAGTCGACGTTTCAAGGCCTCCTCGGACCTTGTCTTCAGGACCAGTGATTACACTCTGGTACTCTCCAAAGAGTACTGACTGTTCTTTTCCATTCTTCTCCCTTTTCAGAGGTAGGGCCTTGGATACTTTACATTGGCATTGTCTCTGTGGTTCTTTTAAGAGCTCAACAAATCCTGGGAAAATGCATCCCAATATGATAGGATAGGGGAGCTTAGGACCAACCGCTGTGACCATCTCATAAGTGTGCCCCTTTATGGTGAGGCTCACTCACACTCGGGAGAAGTTATCTGTGGATCCATGAATACAGAGTACTTCAACTAACCCTGGCACTTTTTCTACTGCCCTGGGCAGGACAACCTCTGAGATCAGGGTTAGCTCACTCCCCGAGTCTATAACAGCTGAGAGTTCTCGGCCATTCAGTGATAATTTCACAGGAGTCTGGAATTCAGGGGTACCATTGTGCAAAAAACTGGGTACATAGCACCTATACTAGCAACCCCACACTCCATAGGCTCGGTTTTCCTGGGACAGTCTTGTCTTATATGACCTGGCTCTCTGCACTCATAGCAAACAACCCTGGCATCTCCAGCGGTGTTTCCTTGAGGAGGAGTGACAGTCAGGGTCAGAGGCCAATGGGGTGCCATCTTAATGGGTCACTCATTCTCTGGTTTCTTTTCTGGCATTTGTGTCACAATTCCTGTGGTCTCATATCGCTCCAACACTGTACTTAATTCCTCTAGATTTTGAGGATCAGCGTGTATGACCTAGCGCTGCATATTCCGCCCAAGGATTCTTATACACTGGTCAACAACCACTGTTTTTACAATCTGAGCAGCAGAGTGGTCTTCTGGCTGGAGCCAACTCCACCCCTGTCTGGCGAGTTCTGTAACCTGCTTCCGAATAAGAACCTCTGGTAGTAGGGCCCATTCATGGAAGCACTGCGCTTTCCCAGAAGGAGTGAGACCTGACCTGGCCAGAATAACACTTTTGACTAGGTTATATTTTTCTGCATCAGCAGAGGACAAATCAGCATAGGCTTTCTGAGTCTCACCAGTGAGATAGGGGGCAAGTCTATCAGCCCAAGTATCTTCTGGCCATTTTAAACGCTGTGCCACCTTCTCAAATATCAGCAAATACGCCTCTGGGTCAGCTGAGGCAGACATTTTCTTCAGATGCCCAGCACCTGTTATGCCCATTGACTGGGTCACTAACTGTAATTTGTTCCTCTGTCTTTTGATGAGAGGCCAACAAATTTACTATAGTGCGAAAAACTTCCTCCATTTTTATGGTGAGAGGGGTATGTACATATGTAGGTGCTTTTAGATAACAAGACAGTTTACACAAATAAATATATCTCTTTCAGCAAAGCAATTGTAATTCAAGTTTAACACAGAAAAAGAAAACACTGCTTTTATTTTCTTCCAGCAATGCAGGGGTTAAACAGAACACAGGAAAAAAAATGGCTTTTACTTTTCCAGCACTGCAGTGCTTAATTAGACTTCAACAATATGTGTGTCTTGCTCTTGCTCAGTCAACAGGTGAACTTAATTAGACAGCATACTAGCTGGTGAAGATACTAATCAGCTTTTGTTATATCTCAAGCACCTAAAGGCTCCCATACATTAGAGATGGATCGCTACGATCCTGCGATTGGATCGGATGTTCCGCGCTCCGTCACAGGTTCGGTGAAATTCTACATGTTAAATTTCACTGATCTGTCAATCACGATAATTTTTTGATCGTGATTGGCAAATCCGTGAGATCCAACATGTTGGATTTGAGCGATCCTACGATGCCGGGTTGCAACATCGCAGCAATCCATCGCTGATGTATGGGGGCCTTTAGTAAAAACAAAGCAAAGTAACTTTCTTTTCTCAGTACCTACAAACAGCTTTTGCACAATGCATAGCAAGTTACAGTGTCCTTAATATAACTGCGTTTTTCTGGTTCCCAACCATACATATACTGAACCTTCTACCTTGTCAGTTCCTCTGCCATGCTGGAAGTGGCTGGCATATGCACTGCGACAAAGCAGTGCAGAGGTCCCTGTACGGGCCATCATATGTGAAACGGGTACTTGAAATGAGAATTCCAGACAGACACGTATTTTTGGTAAAGCAGTGGCTTTTTAAGAGCAGCAATAGCAGCAAACACTGCACTTGGCATACGTGGCCTAGGCACATAACAGAAAAATAAGCAAACAACATAAACGTAAATGTCTCAGCACTGCTTGTGCTAATGTCTGTAGACCCTCCAGGTCCTGGCACCACCAGCCGCCTAGCCAGTTTTTTTCCAGCATCAGGAGCCACAAGCATCAGGTGTGTGAGCGTTTTAAATCCTTCCTGTGCTCCAGTGATTATTCCAGCTGGTTCTGCGTAAATTTGAAAACCTGGAATTCAACATCTCCACTGTTAATGCAGAATGCACAGGTTTCACTACAGCCTCCCTTGGAGGGAGCTGATTCCACCAGAATGTGGGTAATTCAGGTTAGAGACAATCCCTTTCACCACAATATATAGTAGGTATATATATATATAATTATATATATATATATATACTCACTATTAAGCTGACCTTAAATTAGTAAATAGATAAATTAAATACATAGTAATGGTCAACCTGCTATACTTATTATATGTATATAGACTATAAATACAAGAATATAAAGCAATATTCACAGATAAAAAGAACATAAGTGTCTAAGTTCTGAGCTCTGCAGTAGTGCACTCAGGGCCTGATTCAGACCCGGGCGCTAAGCTGCGAACAAACGCTATGGCAGATAATCACACGTTTGCACATGCATATGTGCATGTGTGACTCACTCACTGCACTGGGGTTTTAGGGGTGAGCATAATTAGCAAAGAAGTGTCATTGTACACATCATTTGGTTGGATTTTAGACAGCACTGATCGCAGTGCTTGCGATGGGGTAGGGGCTACCTCAAGCGCTGCGT
The DNA here is from genome assembly GCA_031769625.1 of Taudactylus pleione. Classification (NCBI taxonomy): domain Eukaryota; kingdom Metazoa; phylum Chordata; class Amphibia; order Anura; family Myobatrachidae; genus Taudactylus; species Taudactylus pleione. The sequence continues at coordinate 5,021,070 of JAUIMM010000250.1, forward strand.
GCAGCTCCGATGGCTCTCGATGTCACCGATTAATCACACACTTCCTGGTGTGCTAAGAGAGAAAGGTGGGCGTCTTTATACTGGCGTGTGTTCGCTCTACCGTCGCTCTCTAAGGCATATAAGGCGTCCTTCCACCAGATAGCGGCATTTGCATACCCGGCCCCTTTTTGCTGCGTTCATTCGCAGCTTAGAGTCCGGGTCTGAATCAGTCCCTCAGTACCTTTAGGGAATGTGTCCAATAATTCCCAATCCTGAAAAATGAGAAATCATAGGCCCATGGAAATAAGGTGATTATGTAGTAATGTGGATCAACAATCAAGGAGATTTACAGCCGGTCCAGATGTCCACAATGCTGCAGTGCAGATCCAATCCCCAGATGGCATGAAGTCTTACTATACCGCAGTGGAGAGCATAGTCAGAGTTACTGGAGTGCTGCCAGAATGACACCGTGGTGGAGCTCTGTGGGATGCTGGAATTAGTAGTCACAGCGTCCTGATGTAAACAGGCACCGCAAGCAGACCCGGAGAAAATAATGAGTGCTGCTGGTACCCGTTCCCTGGTAATGGACAGTCCTTTTATTAAACCAAAATCCCTTGGAACAATATTAGGTGCAGGAGTGATAGTGGGTTATCGCCTACATGTTTCAATGCTAACTGGCATCTTTATCAAGGTGCAATGAAGTTGATTACATTTAAATACAGTAGCTACTTCATCAAATTACAATTGAAATAACTTGTACAGTAGGCATTCTATTCAGCACATTAGTAAAACAGGGATTTAAATACCATCCATGATCCCTAGATATACATTCTAATAGAAAGTTCTGTTTAAAGAAACAGTAAAAATTAATGAGTAAAATAAAATCTGTAATTTATATATATATATAATATATATATATATATATATATATATTTTTTTTTTTAGATCGTAATAAAAACACACTTGCCATGAATACAAATTAATGCAGCTGACAGTGGGCCTGATTCAGAGCCGCTCGTAAGCGGCCGCTCGTTCGCTCCGAGCGATGTTCGCACATCTGCGCATGCGTATGGGTTGTTATGCGCATGCGCCAACCAGTCAGTGCGGTCAGAAATCGTGTGCTCACAAAATAGCGAATGCCTGCTAATTTGAGTGACAGGATGAGGCATTTGTGGGTGGTAACAGGAGAAGGTGCTTGAAAACGGGGAGTGGAGATCCGAACGCAGGCGTGCCAAACGGTCAAAACGGGCGTTTTAAGGGTGTGCATAATTAACAAAGCAGCGTCACCGACCACGTCAGTTGGTTGTCTTTTAGCCTGAACTGCTCGCATGATTGCGGTAGGAAAATGCTACCACAAGAATAGCGGGCAGTTCATACGCCTTTCGATGTACTCGATTAATATAATAAATAGCGGAGATGACGTATGATGCGAGCGGCCAGGGGGCGTCTTTACAAAATAGCGAGCTCATGTTTCGTTCGCTCGCTCAGACATAGAGGCGTCAACAGACCGCAAAGAGCGAGCACTCAATTTAAATAGCCAGCCCCTTTTTCTGAACGAGCGTCCGCAAATAGCGTCCGGCTCTGAATCAGGCCCAGTGTTCAAAATATGCTGCAACCACAAGCAACAGCAGGCACAAGCGAGGGTGGGAATGGGCTCATTGGGAGCAATATAGGTTACACCATATACATTGCTGCATACTGTTGCTAGCAATAGTATATAACAAAATCATGTTTTTTAATGCCAGTGGCTAATAAATGATAATAAATAAGACATTCAATCTTATTTTAGCAGCTCAGACTGACTTATCAATCATATAATAAGATCTCAAATTATAAAAGGTAATGATCGCCGATAAGTCACTTATTTTTCTTGAACAATAGATTACCATGAAAATGAATAACTTTATATTTTACAACAACAACAAACAGAACCTACAATCTATGAGAATGTTTAGCTAAATTAGATAATCCCTTTTATAATTATAAATATAATCGATACCTACTTCTGTGAAACCTACAGTCTAAGGGCCTTATTCAGCAGTGCACACTAGTGGTAGGGAGGGGGCGGCGACGGTTGCCAATGGGGTTGAGGGAAGAGGCCAGGATCTCCATCAGCTAACAGAGATTTCCTGGCCTCTTTTTTTGTACCTGCGGCTGCCGGCTTGCATGACCCCATGGGTCACTTAGCCGGCCGATGTTATAGCAGATTATCCGATGCTGCTCAGATAAGTAATACATGCAAGAGGCATGTCATCTCCTGCTACATTACCATAACTACAAGGACAGAATTGCAAAGCTGCATGCGAGGAGGTGTTTTGTATAAGTACATGCCAGAGCCGTAACTAGACTTTTTGGTGCCCTGTGCCAGAAAGAGCATTGGCGCCCCCTCCTCCTTATTTTTATATAGGTAGATAAGATGAGCATCGGAAAAAGGGACGTGACCTCACGGGGAAGGGGCATGACAAATCTGATTTGACCTGTACAATGAAGGAGTAACGATTCTGTTGTACTACTGTTAGCCAGGTGTCACTGCCAAATATAGTGTGAATCCAATGGCTGCAGTGATGATACACAATAATTATACAGTATAACTCCTCAGCTATAGATGTAGGAGAGCACTCGTGAAGCTGCCCATGCAGCAGGATTTGTCCAGCAGAACAGCCGTGCACAAGCCTGGGGCCGGCAGTGTAGATCACTGAATTGACAGTACCAAATACCTGTCTGACAGACCCTGTGGTGCCCTGTGCTGTGACACATGTCACACCACCCTAGTTACGGCACTACACATTCAGGCTGCACGAACCAGCCTGAGCCTATTCCCTACTTTCACTGTCACACACCTGGCAGGTTGTGATCCACTGTCCTCTGTCCAGTGTCCACACAGTTCCATGCCACTCCCTGCCTGACCCATCCAAAAGCAGCAGCTCCTCAGAGTGACTTCAAGTTCACCCAAGGAACTGTGGGAGCCTTGGGCGGGGAGACGTCATGATGTCTCTCCCATCCCAAAGATGCAGGGCTTTATGCAGGGTTGCCGGGACTCGGGAGGCAGAGACTCAGACTGAGTCACACTGTGTTTGTGTCACACGTATATATGTGAGGCTGCTGCATTTGACTCTCCTCCTGTAAACTGCTGGGCGCCGCTGCCATCCAGCACCAGCTGAGTGAGAGAATGAGGTGGATGGCCTTTGTTCCTCTCTCAGGGCTGTTGCGCTCTGTGTGTGCACCACCCTAGCAGCAGCCCTGGTAGATGCCTCCTGTCAGCTTCTGTGGTCTGCTGCGTCATCCGAAGATGCAGCATCTGATCATCTATGTGAATATCAATCATCTGAGTAGCCCTAAGGTTACTGGGGATGGCTGGAAAATTCACTCTTCCAGGGTTAGTGTAGCTGTGTTGGAAGACTCAGACACTGGCCTTGACACACCTCAAAATTGGAGGTCGGGCCGACACATCCCCATTTTCAAATCTGCTCCCCTTTGCCACCCACCCACGCCCTTAAATGGCCGCAGCATGTCAATCATATTGTGGCTTACCAAGCACAGCAACCATCATCGCATCCACTGCTGAAACTGGGTTTGCGCTGTTCAAGGAACCATTCAAGATGTACATATCTGTATTAGCATTAATGCAACATAAATAAGCTGTGATAATGATACTATTTAGATATTTGAATTAGCAAAACAATGTTCTGATAAAATAAGGTAATAACAAAAAGTAATATACTGACATTAAAGGTCCATTTGTTTTGTAGGTAATTTTAAAGGCCCTTGATCCCAGTTTTGATATTGATGATCCTTACGAGTCCTACATACAAGGTATGAAAAAATTCTTATTAATATGGTTTTTGTATGTTGTTTATAAGGCACCATGAATGGTCTGCAGCAACGTACATAGCGGTAAACAGGGTACAAACATTTACACAACATTTTAAACAATGGAACAAAAACAGGCCCAAATGTAAAAAAAAAAAAATACAGGGGGGGTCCTGCACATCTCTAATATATATATATATATATATATATATATATATATATTTTTTTTTTTATTTTTTTTTTTATATATATATACTGCATATATTTTGATTCTCCACTTATGTTTACTGCCTGGGATTGTGGAGTGTCGTATGTACACGCATTGGTGGCTTTGCTGTGATGTTGGAGCTTTGAGAAAGGTCCTTTGGGACTGAAATGTCAACAATTTATTACCTGGCTTTACCATGATGCTGAAAGATTAAATAGTCTGATACTTTAACTCTGGTGAGTGACCTCTAATTTACCCACATTTGGGAAAAACTGCCGCACATATATATATATATATATATATATATATATGCAACGGAAATAAACCGGCACTCCATGTAAAGTTGGCTATATACCTTGCCTGGGTGCCCTCCCCGGGGGATAATGTCCTCCGTAACAGATAGAAATAAACAGAAACGGTGGCACTCACAGGTCTTCCAATTCAATTAATGCACAGGACTCTCTAAGTAATTTTCCAACGTTTCAATCTCATTTATTCAAGATTTTCCTCAGGGATCAAGAATAAAGTCACAGAAAGTACATTTATATAACATAAGACAAACACTCACCCATGTGCAGCACCAACTGAAGCCGACACCGGGGGAGATGACATCATCAGACCGCGTCTCAATTATGAAACGCATGACGCTCTCACACGCCGGGCGGCGTCATGTAACCATGGTGATTATCCCATCACCAATTACACATAGTAAACAAACACAGACGAACACCGACTGATTGATAAAAACTCCTGACATAGTATGCTGGTTGTCCAGAGAATATCTCCGGCAGCCGATGCAAATAGCAATATAAATAAAGATCAGTGAATTTCATTACAAACCTATAAAGTCATAATACAGCAAAAACATAATGTCACATAGGAGACATCGTGGAATATAAGAGGTGAGAGAGACAGTAGAAAGGTAAGAACAAATTGAATGGACCGACGGCAGATGGAAATAAAAAATGTACAAAATAAAAATCGAAAATAAATAATGAAAATACATATAACTGAAAGGTGACACATGGAATGGAGAGAACAAATAACTAGAAAAAGAGATCTAGAGCATGAAGCAATAACTGTAACCTGAGCCAATCCAGCACAGGTTAAGATGGATACAAGGAAGACTGCCTTGCAAGTACCACATAAACCACACTGGAGCGTTATACTAAAAAAATAGGTCCATACACAATAAGAAGTATATAGCTTATCAGCATCCCATATGTGCATCAGAGGAAACAAGACAGATGTAAGTTCTCGTTAAGGCCAAACGGAGCTACACTATTCATGTCATGGATCCATCTGGCTTCTAGTTTTAACAGGGCTTTCTCTCTATCGCCATCTCTTGGTGATGGTGGTATGTGATCTATCACTTTATATGACAAAGTGGCCAAGGAATGTCTTAAATCTTTAAAATGACGGGCCACCGGTTGGTCAGTGTCTCTTCCATTGAGAGCCAGTCTAATGGCCGAGCGGTGCTGGGCAATTCTTTCTCGAAATTGGCATATCGTTTTGCCAATGTACACCAGACCACATTGGCATCTAATGGCATAAATCACAAAAGAGCTGGTGCACATGAGAACATGTTTAATAGGGATCTTGCGTCCTGAATAGGGGTGTAGAATATAGTTCCCAGTTTCCATATATCGGCAGGTCACACAGCCGAGGCATTTGTAACATCCCGGCTTCTTGGTAAGAAAATTTTCAGTGATAGATGTATTAAAGCCCGTGATGTCATTTTTAACCAAACGATCCTTGAGGTTTTGACCTCTCCTATAACTGTGCACAACTTTAGGCTCCCTGAGGCTTTTCAGATTGTTGTCAGACATGATGATGGGCCAGTGTTTTTTGATGGTAGACTTAATGTCATTGCTGGCAACATTAAAAGTATTGACGAAGAACAAATCATTCTGTGTATGCTTCTTGGTATCCTGTTTACGTGATCTGCAAAGACTCTCCGTTCTAGTGATACTTAAAGCTTTGTCTCTAGATTTTTTTAAATCCTTCAGTGAATACCCTCTCCGATGAAATTTGTTGAGCATCATATCCATTTGACGTTTCGCCTCATCTTCATCACTCACAATCCTTCTGATGCTCATAAATTGTGAAAAGGGGAGGCCTTTCTTAAGTGCAGTGGGATGGTGGCTTGTGGCATGCAGCAGGGTGTTTCTATCCGTAACTTTAATAAAAAGATTAGTTTCCAAATCCTTCCCGTTCCATCTAATCTCAACATCCAAGTAATTAATTATTTTCTCATTATATTCAAAGGTAAATTTAATGGTATGATGAGATGTGTTTATCTTTTCCATGCAATCCTTGAATTGCTCCGCTGTGCCAGACCATAATACAAAAATATCGTCGATATAACGAATGAATAAGAACATGTGCTTTGCAAACTGCGGATTATCGAAAAACAGTAATTTCTCAATCTTTAGCATGTAAATATTAGCTAATGATGGCGAGACATTAGAGCCCATGCTACAGCCTTGAAGTTGAAGGTAATATTTGGCATCAAAATAAAAATAGTTCCTGCTGAGAGTCAGTTCCAATAATTTAAGAAAAAAATGGTATCTCAGGACCTACATAATTCATGTTAGAAGATAAATAATCTGACATGGCTGCCAGACCTTCCTGGTGGGGAATGCTTGTGTACAAATTGCAGACATCAATAGTACACAATAATATAGAAGAAGGTAAATCCATAAGATGTTGTAAATTGTTCAAATATGAAGTTGTATCCTTTAACAGAGATGGCTCGGATTGAATGAGTGGTTGTAGATAGTGATCTAAATAGATGGAAATTGGATTATACAGTGAATTCCTGGCCGAAATAATTGGCCTTCCTGGGGGGAGGCCAAATTTTTATGGACCTTGGGCAAGGTATATAGCAAGGGGACCACTGGATGTTGTTGGATGAGAGATTTCATGATTTTTTTCAGAAATGACTTTATTGTCTACCGCATTGCACAAAATCTGATCCAATTCCACTTTATATATAGGTGTAGGATCTCCAATCAATTGTTTATATACCAAATGATCTGCCAATTGTCTATAAATTTCTTTACAGTACGCTGTAGTGTCCTGTAGAACAATAGCCCCGCCTTTATCCACGGGGCGAATGACTATTGATCTATCACCACTCAGTGATTTCAAAGCCTCCCGTTGGATATGGGGTAAATTATGTCCTTGCCATCCAGATAGACCTGCTTTCGAAGTCACTTCATGATCAACTATGCGAGAGAAGCAGCGGATTGAGGCATTTGTAGAGGTAGGATCAAATGTAGATCTACTTTTAATCGGTACAGTGGTACCTACATCAGACATGCCAGGGGAGTCAGAAAAGTATTCCTTAAGTCTCAAAGTTCTATTAAATCTCCAAAGGTCCACTTTCCAAACAAAGGTTTGGAAGTTGTTCGTAGGAACATATGATAAGCCATTGTTTAATAGATCTTTTTCAGCATTAGTAAGTTTATGTGCTGACAAATTAATCACTAAATTCTCTTTTTGTAAGGCCTTCTGCCTTTGATTCTGCCCCCCCTCCCACCGTTTCGTAAAATGTCTCTTGCGGACCCGCGAGCTGCGCGGGTGACCACTCCTAAAGGGGGTCTAGATGATGTAGAGGGCAGTGCTTCAGAATTGCCCAGCACCGCTCGGCCATTAGACTGGCTCTCAATGGAAGAGACACGGACCAACCGGTGGCCCGTCATTTTAAAGATTTAAGACATTCCTTGGCAACTTTGTCATATAAAGTGATAGATCACATACCACCATTACCAAGAGGTGGCGATAGAGAGAAAGCCCTGTTAAAACTAGAAGCCAGATGGATCCATGACATGAATAGTGTAGCTCCGTTTGGCCTTAACGAGAACTTACATCTGTCTTGTTTCCTCTGATGCACATATGGGATGCTGATAAGCTATATACTTCTTATTGTGTATGGACCTATTTTTTTAGTATAACGCTCCAGTGTGGTTTATGTGGTACTTGCAAGGCAGTCTTCCTTGTATCCATCTTAACCTGTGCTGGATTGGCTCAGGTTACAGTTATTGCTTCATGCTCTAGATCTCTTTTTCTAGTTATTTGTTCTCTCCATTCCATGTGTCACCTTTCAGTTATATGTATTTTCATTATTTATTTTCGATTTTTATTTTGTACATTTTTTATTTCCATCTGCCGTCGGTCCATTCAATTTGTTCTTACCTTTCTACTGTCTCTTTCACCTCTTATATTCCACGATGTCTCCTATGTGACATTATGTTTTTGCTGTATTATGACTTTATAGGTTTGTAATGAAATTCACTGATCTTTATTTATATTGCTATTTGCATCGGCTGCCGGAGATATTCTCTGGACAACCAGCATACTATGTCAGGAGTTTTTATCAATCAGTCGGTGTTCGTCTGTGTTTGTTTACTATGTGTAATTGGTGATGGGATAATCACCATGGTTACATGACGCCGCCCAGCGTGTGAGAGCGTCATGCGTTTCGTAATTGAGACGCGGTCTGATGACGTCATCTCCCCCGGTGTCGGCTTCAGTTGGTGCTGCACATGGGTGAGTGTTTGTCTTATGTTATATAAATGTGCTTTCTGTGACTTTATTCTTGATCCCTGAGGAATATCTCGAATAAATGAGATTGAAACGTTGAAAAATGACTTAGAGAGTCCTGTGCATTAATTGAATTGGAAGACCTGTGAGTGCCACCGTTTCTGTTTATTTCTATATATATAGATTTATATATATATATATATATATATATATATATATGCACTCTCCATGTAGAATAGCAATAGCAATTTATATATCTACCACCTAAAAAAAGCGCGTGCCTGAAGTTGACCTGTGTGAAGATTGGTTTTTCTCATTGTTAACTTTATGTGGCCATTTTGTGTGTCACGTCAAGCAGTGGAGAGAATATGGCCACAGCCTTTCCATTTTTTACCATTACAGCCTTAAGTACATTGGATCTAATTGACTAAATGGCATCAAAATGGTCATACCCAATATGAATACCCCTTAATCGCTAGTCGCTTTTAGCACTGCAAGTCGCATAAGAAATAATTGCTTTCCAGCCCAACTGTGTTTCCAAAGCACAAAAAGTTCTTATTGCAACAAAAAGTTAGTTACACGCTTTGATCTATCACAATTAGTGCAAAGATAATTAAATACAAAAGGTACAGCTTGATACATACGCATGTGCACCGGTCCCAGTATACAGTTGTCACTCCAGAAGCATGTGGTCATCCAAGAAGAATGGCTACTGACTGGGACCGGTGAGCAGGCTATATACCCTACAGATCATGATAACAACAATGTAGACAGACAAACATAATTCCATTGGTTCTTGCTCTTGGTCTTTGTAGCACGCTGTAGTTCATAGGTCAGTTCATATGTTGTCACTAGGGGTATGTCCCAATTCTCCAACAATGTCTTGAGATTACATTGTCTTTCTTTAACTGGTTTAAGACACTACATACAGAGTATACATTCTAACCAATAATTTCCTATAATCCATTACCATCGAACGCAAGTTGCAACTCCCTCACTGATAAATTCGAATATCTGGAAATAAACAGGGTGTCAGTACAGTACCAAACATGCCATGTCTACCATGTTGTATACCTTAAATATCATATCTATATGTGCTTGCATAAGTAATAGAGAGATATTTACAGGAATTCATCAGTGTGTGTTGTGCGTCTGAACGCAGCGCAAACGCTGCATTGCGTGCATGTGTTGTGTTTCATGCAAACATGTGCTGTATGTATTTTATTTGATAATGTGTTTCTGAATATGTGACATGTATTTATATATATATACATATATACAATCAGGTCCATAAATATTGGGACATTGACAGAATTTTCAGATTTTGGCCTCTATTCACCACCACAATGGTTTTGAAATGAAACAAACAAGATGTGCTTTAACTGCAGACTTTCAGATTTAATTTGAGGGTAATTACATCCAAATCGGATGAACGGTGTAGGAATTACAACAGTTTCAATATGTGCCTCCCACTTTTTAAGGGGCCAAAAGTAATGGGACTATCAACTCAAAAGCTATTTCATGGACAGGTGTGGGCTATTCCCTCGTTATTTCATTATCAATTAAGCAGGTAAAAGGTCTGGAGTTGATTCTAGGTGTGACATTTGCATTTGGAATCAGTTGATGTCAACTCTCAATATGAGATCCAAAGAGCTGTCACTATCAGTGAAGCAAGCCATCATTAGGCTGAAAAATCAAAACAAACCCATCAGACAGATAGCAAAAACATTAGGTGTGGCCAAATCAACTGCTTGGAACATTCTAAAAAAGAAAGAATGCACCGGAGAGCTCAGCAACACCAATAGACCAGGAAGACCATGGAAAACAACTGTGGTGGATGACAAAATAATTATTTCCCTGGTGAAGAAAAACCCCTTCACAACAGTTGGCCAAATCAAGAACACTCTCCAGGAGGTAGATGTATATGTGTCAAAGTCAACAATCAAGAGAAGACTTCATAAGAGTGAATCTAGAGGGTTCACCACAAGATGCAAACCATTGGTGAGCCACAAAAACAGGAAGACCAGATTAGAGTTTGCCAAACAACATCTAAAAAAGCCATTACAGTTCTGGAACAACATCCTATTGACAGATGAGACAAAGATCAACTTGTACCAGAGTGATAGGAAGAGAAGAGAAGGAAAGGAACTGCTCATGATCCAAAACATACCACCTCATCAGTGAAGCATGGTGGTGGTAGTGTCATGGTGTGGGCATGTATGGCTGCTAATGGAACTGGTTCCCTTGTATTTATTGATGATGTGACTGCTGACAAAAGCAGCAGAATGAATTCTGAAGTGTTTCGGGCAATATTATATGCTCATATTCAGTCAAATGCTTCAGAACTCATTGGACGGCGCTTCACAGTGCAGATGGACAATGACCCAAAGCATACTGCAAAAGCAACTAAAGAGTTTTTTAAGGCTAAAAAGTGGAATGTTATGCAATGGCCAAGTCAATCCCCTGACCTGAATCCGATTGAGCATGCATTTCACTTGATGAAGACAAAACTGAAGGGAAAATGCCCCAAGAACAAGCAGGAACTGAAGACATTTGCAGTAGAGGCCTGGCAGAGCATCACCAGGGATGAAACCCAGCGTCTGGTGATGTCTATGCGTTCCAGACTTCAGGCTGTAATTGCTTGCAAAGGATTTGCAACAAAGTATTCAAAAGTGAAAGTTAGATTTAGGATTGTTTAGTTTGTCCCATTACTTTTGGCCTCTTAAAAAGTGGGAGGCACATATAGAAACCGTTGTAATTCCTACACCGTTCACCTGATTTGGATGTAATTACCCTCAAATTAAATCTGAAAGTCTGCAGTTAAGTCACATCTTGTTTGTTTCATTTCAAAGCCTTTGTGGTGGTGAATAGAGGACAAAATATGAAAATTCTGTCAATTTCCCAATATTTATGGACCTGACTATATATATATATATATACATACATATATATAGCTTTATCCAGTAACTGTTTTTTTTATATTATATCCATCTGAATCTAATTACAAAAAGGTCATATAAAATGAAGTTTGCCCTGCTCGCAGGTGGAGCAAGCCTTGGCAAGAAGTTTGATAATTTTAACAAAGGCTTTCCTATGCTTTTTTAGAATACGATTGTTAGTTCTTCTTAACCACATCAGCATTGGACACAAGGCATTCAATTGCTAATGATATTCAAACTTTTGACAATTGTTTCTAACTCTATATTCAGAACACTTCAATTGTGCATATCAGTGTCTGGGTTACATTTCAATTGCCAGAGACATACTGTATCTGTAATGCAGAGCTTCTCAATTTATATGCAAACACTCACAGTATCTTTGTGTATTTTTAATTATGCTTCACAGACATACTCCTGCTTCTCACACACTTGGTTAAACCTTGAATTATATATATTGTGACACAGTTAGGTTAGAGGGTCCCTCTCCTGGGTAGAGGACTCCTTCCTTACACACACACACAGCAGCAGGGAAGCAGCACACCAGTCTGGATGCAAGTACAAGCTGGTCGGTGCCAGTCTTTATTGTAAAATGACAGAAATATAAAGAAAACATAAATGTAAATCCTAGCCCTGTCGGGGCACTAACTTCACAGGTAGTTCCCTCACTACCAGAACCTGGCAGGGCCAATGCCCTTGCCAGCAACAAAGCACAGCACAGTACTCACAAATAGGTTTTTCAAGTGTCTCTGAGCAAACTTCCTGCCTGCTCTCCCAGGTGAGACAATCAGCCCTCAACACACTAGGCTTATATTGGCCACTCTCAGGTGGGAACCCAATCAAGTCTGTTACACTGCAGACTTTCTCCTGGGGGTTTAAAACACAAAAGATAGGAATCTGGGACAAATGTACCTGCCACAGACCACTTTACCAGTGATCCTATCACATATCCCCCCCTTTGTTTCGACCTGTGGGGTGGAACAACTGAAGCCCCCAAACAATGAACGCGTGACAATGCGTCAGCATTGGCCAGCTGGCTTCCTGGCCTGTGTTGCACTGAAAATTTAAAAGTTTGTAACGCCAAGAACCATCTTGTAATTCTCGCATTACTGTCCTTATTTTCAGACATCCACTTCAGAGGGGCATGGTCAGTGATCAATTTAACTTTCTTCCGGCCAAGTAGTACCTGAGAGCCTCTAACGCCCACTTTATGGCCAACGCCTCCTTCTCCACTGTGGCATAGTTTCTCTCATGTACATTCAACTTTCTGCTAAGATAGAAAATAGGGTGTTCCTCACCCTCCTTGTTCTGGGACAGGACCGCTCCTATACCTACTTCTGATGCATCAGTTTGTACTATGAATTCCCTTTCAAAATTAGGAGTCATCAGGACTGGTTGGGAACACAATGCTACTTTCAACTCCTGAAAAGCTTTCTCTGCCTCAGGACTCCATTCTACCATGACTTTTTGTTTGCCTTTGGTCAGGTCAGTCAGTGGGACTGCCATGGTGGCAAAGTTTGGCATAAACCTCCTGTAGTACCCCGTAATTCCCAAGAAGGCTCTCACCTGCTTCTTATTCAGAGGCCGTGGCCAGTTTTGTATGGCATCAACTTTATTGAGCTGAGGCTTTATCAGGCCTCTGCCAATGGTGTATCCCAGATATTTTACTTCCTCCATGCCTAGACAACACTTTTTTGGGTTGGCTGTCAAACCTGCCTTATAGATGGAGTCCAACACTGCTTGTACCCTGGGTAAGCGAGACTGCCAGTCAGGACTATGAACGACCACGTCATCCAGATAAGCAGCCGCATACCGTCTATGGGGCCTTAGAATCCTGTCCATCATTCTTTGGAAGGTAGCAGGTGCCCCATGTAGCCCGAAGGGCAACATCTTGTACTGAAACAAGCCCACTGGTGCTGAAAAAGCTGTCTTTTGTTTGGCGCTCTCGGTTAACGGTACTTGCCAATACCCTTTGGTTAGGTCAAGAGTGGTTAAATACCTTGCCGTCCCTAGTCTCTCAATCAGTTCATCCACTCTTGGCATCGGGTAGGCATCGAATTTTGAAACACTGTTCAACTTTCGGAAGTCATTGCAGAAACGCACACTCCCGTTGGGCTTTGGAATCAACACAATGGGACTTGACCATTCACTATATGATTCTTCAATAACCCCTAACTCTAGCATATTTTTAATTTCTTTCGACACCGATTCTCTTTGTGCTTCTGGTAACCTATATGGCTTTAGATTAACTTTAACCCCTGGGTCAGTGATGATGTCATGTTTAATAACCGAGGTTTTCCCAGGTACGTCAGAGAACAGAACCCTATTTCTAATCAGAAACTCCTTGACCTCTTGTTGTTGAATTGCCGACAGGGTTTTTGCCACTCTCACTTCGGGAACTAAGGGCCCTGGACTTACTGGAGGGTCTCGGACGGCCGACAGTACCGTTCTATCTTTCTAGGGCTTTAACAGATTTATATGGTATATCTGTTCCGGCTTTCTTTTCCCCGGCTTGTAAACTTTGTAATTGACCTGCCCCACTCTTTCTAAGATTTCAAAGGGCCCTTGCCATTTAGCCAAAAGTTTATTTTCCACAGTGGGAACCAATACTAACACTCTGTCCCCAGGAGCAAAGCTGTGTAACTGAGCATTGCGGTTCTATACCCTCTGCTGTGCCTGTTGAGCCTGTTACAGGTGCTCTCTCACTATCGGCACTACCGCAGCAATTCTCTCCTGCATTTGAGAAACATACTCAATCACCATTTTGTAAGGACTAGACTGCCCCTCCCATGTCTCTTTGGCAATGTCTAGTTACCCCCTTGGGTGTCTCCCATACAACAAGTCAAAGAGTGAAAACCCGGTGGAGGACTGGGGAACTTCTCTTATGGCCAACAATAAATACGGCAATAAGTAGTCCCAATCCCTACCATCCTTGTCGACCACTTTCCTAAGCATGTGTTTTAACGTCTTGTTAAACCTCTCGACCAGCCCATCGGTTTGGGGGTGATAAACCGAAGTTCTTAACTGTTCGATTTTGAACAGGCGGCATAACTCTTTCATGACATTGGACATAAACGGTGTACCCTGGTCAGTTAGTATCTCCTTAGGTATACCCAGCCTGCTAAAGACATGAACTAGCTCTCTGGCAATGGTCTTGGGTGACGTATTGCGCAACGGGATCGCTTCCGGGTACCTGGTAGCGTAATCCATTATGACCAGAATATACTGGTGTCCCCTGGCAGACTTCATTAAGGGTCCAACCAAATCCATCGCTATTCTTTCAAACGGCACCTCTATGATAGGCAATGGAACTAGTGGACCCTTAAAATGTGGCCTGGGAGCATGATACTGACACTCAGGGCAGGATGCGCAAAAGTCAGATACCTCTTTATGAAGCCCGGGCCAGAAAAACCTCTGCATTATTCGCTCAGTGGTTTTCTCTACCTCTAGATGGCCTGCCGTTATATGACCATAGGCCAGATCCAACACTGTTCTTCTGTAGGCTTTGGGAACTATTAGTTGTTCCACAACATCTTCCCCCTTCTTAGTCACCTGATATAACTTATCCTGACACATTGCCATGTGGGGATAGGACAAAGGACTATCAGGGTCTACGGGTTTACCATCAACTACTTTTACATTTTCCCTGGCTTTAACCAAAGTAGGGTCATTCAACTGCTCCACGGCAAAGACCTCTCTTCTGACCTCTAAATCAGGCAGACGATCACCTGGCCCAACAACACTTCCCACCTCAATGGGAGGCACATCAGTTGGCGGGCCACCGTCACGTTCCGCATTCTCTAGTTCGCCAACCATAGTAGAAAAAGGGAATAACTCTGACTCAGAAGAAACTCCCTCCTCCACTACATCGACAACCTTCTCAAATGGATCGGGGTTGTTCACCTCTGGAACAAAACGGCTTTCCCACAACTTCCAGAAGTGAGCAAAGTCTCTCCCCAATATTGCATCGTACACCAGACCATGCACCAAACCCACAGAAACTATAGCAGAGCCACATGGTGTCTCGATGTTCACCTCGGCCGTAACATAATACCGAGTATCCCCATGTATGCAGGTCACACCAACAGTTTTCCCTGTATGCCTCAAGGGGTTCACCAGCTCAGCTTTTATAAGTGTCACCAAGCTACCAGAGTCTAACAGTGCCTCTACTCGGTTGCCATCTACAGTGAGTACACACATGTGCTTATCAGTCTCAGCCTGCCGGTCAGCCGTACAGGCAATCTGTGCAAAGAAAGACCCCCTGCGGTAGACATGAGCAGCATCACATTGCATAGGTTCAGTTGTAGGTGGACAATTAGCGGCAATATGGCCGAAGCCACCACATTGGAAACACTGAGTCATATTAATGTCTAGTCGTTTATGGGGCAAGAACCTTCCCGGCCTGGCAGGCCTGTCTCCAGGTTCTACACCCTCAGTCTTAGGTACATTCCACCACCCAGCACCCTTCTCCCCTGGAACAGTCTTACCAGTGTCTCTGGGAGTTCGCCAGTGCACCATCGGGGCTCGGTGGGGCATACTCATCAGCTCCTCAGCCGCCATGTACCTCTCCACCAGCTCAACCAACTGGTCCACGGACTTAGGGTCTGCATGGCTCACCCACTTGCGCAGAGTCACAGGTAATGATCGCAGGTACCGGTCCATCACGACCCTTTCCACGATCTGTGGTCCCGTCAGCGTCTCGGGCTGTAGCCATTTTGAGGACAGATGGACGAGGTCATGCATCTGTGAACGTGGAGGCTTGTCCTTATGGAACTCCCAGCGGTGGACCCGTTGGGCACGAACAAAGGTGGTGACTCCCAAGCGAATTAGGATCTCCTGTTTTAGTTTTTTATAGTCCTTGGCATCAGCCAGGCATAAGTCAAAATATGCTTTTTGTGGCTCCCCAGACAAAAATGGTGCCACCAGACTTGCCCACTGCTCCTTGGACCAACTCTCCCTCTCGGCCGTTCTTTCAAATGCGGCGAGATAGGCCTCCACATCATTGCCCAAAGTCATCTTTTGGAGGAAGTGACTGGCTCATACGGAGTGAGTGGTGGTGGGAGGACCAGTATTAAAATCTCTGGGCCGGGCGACCAGGTGCTGTACCACCTCTCTTATGGCCTTGCTGTTTTCCGCTAAGGCCTGGCGGGTTTCCTCGATGGCGACCTGTTGTTGCCTCTGGGCTGTCTCCAAGGCCAACAGTTGCACCCTGGTGGATTCCTGCTGAGCCCAGGTAGCTTCCTGCTGAAGTTTGTTTGTCTCCTGCTGAGCTGCTGTAGCTTGGAGCAAAGCTTTAATAATGTCCTCCATTTTGTCCTGGGGTGTAGGTTGGAAGCTGAACCTTGCCTCTCTGAGCATTGGCTGACGCCTCCTCTATGGGACTCCAAGGACACAGTGTTATTTCCACACTCACCAATTGGGTGTCTGTCCCTTTAATTTTTAAACAGAAAGTTTTCCTCTCGCTGCAACTTCAGTGTGTGTGGTTGCCCGCATTCTCCACCATATTGTGACACAGTTAGGTTAGGGGGTCCCTCTCCTGGGTAGAGGACTCCTTCCTTACACACACACACAGCAGCAGGGAAGCAGCACACCAGTCTGGATGCAAGTACAAGCTGGTCGGCGCCAGTCTTTATTGTAAATTGACAGAAATATAAAGAAAACATAAATATAAATCCTAGCCCTGTTGGGGCACTAACTTCACAGGTAGTTCCCTCACTACCAGAACCTGGCAGGGCCTAATGCCCTCGCCAGCAACAAAGCACAGCACAGTACTCACAAATAGGTTTTTCAAGTGTCTCTGAGCAAACTCCCTGCCTGCTCTCCCAGGTGAGACAATCAGCCCTCAACACACTAGGCTTATATTGGCCACTCTCAGGTGGGAACCCAATCAAGCCTGTTACACTGCAGACTTTCTCCTGGGGGTTTAAAACACAAAAGACAGGAATCTGGGACAAATGTACCTGCCACAGACCACTTTACCAGTGATCCTATCACAATATATATACGCATTTGTGCGCATCGGCTTTTTTCCGACACAGCGTAGTGTCCGATTTTACTCTTTATCAACCCATAAATGACTAGTTCGTCAGATAATGATTACAAATGATCATAACCAATTATTTGACTTCGACACCAACCATACTGATCACCCGATCTTGAATTCTGGTGATTGTTAAAACCAGAGTAAAATAATTCAGTACCATGGGACAGGAATCACATACTGAGCTACCACCCAATTAGTCTAGGTTCAGTAGTTCCCCAAAAAGCCCCTACACTTTTCAAATTAAAAAAAACTTTAAGTATGCTATTATTTATTTTTCTTTCATTTTATTCTGGCACCCTCTTTAAGTACATTCAGAGCATGTACATTTTCTGAAATACAGTATTGGTGAATTCCTTATATGATTTTTCTTCAGTTAAGGCCTAGAATTCCATCTCTTTGTTGACCTCATAGTTAAATTATTTTATCATTCTTTTCCTTATATATATTTTTTTCATTAAAGTACAAATGCAATAAAACACAGCTCACACTCTGTGATGCCCCCTCATGGAGCACTGGCCATTTACATGAAGGAGAACAGTCACCTGCTTCTAAATTGTGAACCTGCCAGCTATTGCTTTTAAAGGCTGGAGGTGAGATGCTTAGCTGTGTTGTCACATAAGGCCAAAACTAGGGGTGTGCGAGCTGTGCTGCCACCAAGGGTGCAAGGAAGAGGGGGCAGCACCATCACTGCCCTATTGCATCTGTATTTGGCTTGCAGGGTGCCCTGGAAAGGATTCACCTTAGAATGGATCCGGCTCTCAGTTCCTGTGCAGGGGGTGAGCCCAGTTCATGGAACAGTATGGCACTGCTACAGAGTTATGTCAGAGGAAGCCGCCCAGACATAAGAAACGTTGGGGGCTTAGACACAATGCCCAAGGAGGTATGTCATTTTCTGAGGGTGTTGCTCTATGCAAAGCAGTGTACATAGCAAGCAGTAGAATCATAGGAGAGCACATGGGTGCTACAGACGTCTAACAAATGCTGCCATACTAGAAACCTGATTATTTGTACAATTTCATTCATCAAGAACAGAAATTTTGAAAGTCCACATATTGGTAACTATTCTTCCCTCGCCTTTCTGCATTTCAGTGGAGGGAAGGAGATCTACATGGACAACATGCCTTTGTCATTGTAGATATGCTAAATCAGCTTCATTGGTAATTAATGAATAGCAAGGTCTTTTGATATTATATATACAAAATATAGCATTTTAAATATATTTTATTTGTAAGACCTTGGCTCCCTTTTTGTTTTAGTGTAATTATCATAGCGCAGGAGCAAAACTTCAATATGGTACGCTAGTCTGATTTCTCAAACAAAGAAACAAGCAATATGAAAAGCATTTGGCTCCCTTACCCCTAAATACATGTATTATGTACAATGTATTATGTGTAAATGCATTTTAAATAGGAAATTGACATTATTCTTTTTCTTATTTAGATATCATTACCATAACAAATTTAAGAATAAATTTTACAAAACTTCATACCCTTGGGGATACCTTGAGTAATGGATGGCAAAGTGTGCCCCAAGAAAAATATTACTATGCAGTTTATGAAATGATTGTAAGAGGAAACTGCTTTTGCAATGGGCATGCCAGTCAATGCATCCCTGTACAGAACACCAGAGGTGATATCTTCAATCAGCCTGGAATGGTAAGATATAAAACTTTTCCTGTAACCTAGTTTTTAGTGACTGACATATTTTGTATGTCTGGCTTGGGTTCTTGAACTGAACATCTGTTACTGTATGTCAGCAATGGAAAATGTAACATGGCAATCATTTGATATTTTTGTCGTTAAACCCTCTTAGAATGGATCTCCCTAATTACATCCCATAGTTTTCCAGTTTTCCACTTACTTCAGCCATTTGTAAACTAACAGTTCAATTCTGGAGATTCCTTTCTGCAGAAATGATTTCTGGAGATTTCATATTCATATACGAGGGCATATCATTACTGCTGGCATGCTCTGCTTGGTGTGTTAAACTTTCATATCAGCCCAAGCTTAGCCATTGCCTAGAAATTATAGAATGGGTCATTAACTTTACATGATGGAGGTAATCTGAGTTATTTTGAACTTTGAAATCACTGTTTTTCAGACTTGTGAATGTAGAGTAAAAAGAGATGTAAAGTAATTACAAACATTGAGCTATAACTCCACTTTTGTGTTTTTGAAATGTACTGTTTAACAAGATGAGTCCTCCTCCCTCATGTGCCTTTCCTTAACACACAGTATACCATTATCTCCTCCCTACTGCCAACAATGGCACCAAACTTTTGGGTTTAGCCGTCGCTGCTTATTTGGGTACTATGACTGCTGATGCAGTAATGTTTATAAACCTTGTCCATGCTCTGCAATGTTTTGTACTGTAAGTCATTTATTTTCTTGTTTTGTTCATACTGGTTCTAATTATGTACTCTGTAAGGTGCTGTGGACCCCTTGTATGCTATATAAATAAAAGATGTGTCACAGTCTGGTTATTTTGTAAATCCAGCTCAGGACCCTTAGGTCTGACCGACGTGTATAGGAAAAAAGGTGGCTTGATACAACTCTGACTCATGGGTATGAACAGGAGTTAGAAACACTAGTGCCAGTGTAGGAACCTTAGGCAGGTGACCGATACTCAGCGTAGATGGTGAATAGCTAAAACCCACAAAGTACCAACGAAGTCACAGAGGACACGAACACAGGATACAAAGTAAGCCTGGAGCCTTGAACTAACCGGGGTATGAACACATTGTTCAGGCAATGGGTTGAACAAAGGAACAGGTTTAAATAGGAGGTGGTCAGCAGCCATTGGTCTAGCCAGGGCCGGCTCTAGGGGTGTTCAACTTGAGCGGTTGAACAGGGGTGCCACCCGTGGAGAGTGCACCCTTCCCCATCATCCCGATTTCAGCGGGACAGTACATCCTGCTGTTCCACCCATGGGCCAAAGTGGCCCGCGTTTGGCCAAATCGGGGGGTTGGGGACCCCCACTGCCGCAGCTGTGCGGCGGTGCTGGGACCCCGGAGTCTGAATGGATGCTGCGCGCATGTGCGTGGCATCCATTCAGTGCCGTGAGAGGACTGGGAGAAGCCCAGTTAGTGAGGCTCCCCCCAGCCTGATGTAATTTGGAGGCATGCCATGTGGGCATGCCTCTCAGATAACATAATGTAAGGAGGCATGGCCTATGGTAATTAGGCCATACTCTCAATTTAGCGCAGAGTGCTCGGCCGGCACAGGGCACTATTAGCCCTGGAGCCATCCCTGGGTCTAGCTGACCAAAGCTGAGCGGCTCAGGTGCATCTGGTAATAGTAATGGAATGTCTTAGCATACGCCTGGAGGCAGCAATGGAGGAATGTCTGCACCTGTCAGCAATTCTAAGACCCAGATTCATGACAGGATAATAATAATAATAATAATAATAATAATAATAAATTACTGTAGAGCTCATTCTCATATGTGCACTGGGAACACACATAAAAACGAATACATGATTTTACTAATACAATGTATTGTATTTTAATGGTAGGATTCATTATTAGCTGATTTAAATTTAAATGCAGTATTAACACAATTTAAAATTATGGAAACAAGTCCATATGAAAGGTCAGGCATTTAGTTAGGGGCGTAAAGTGCAATACCAGCGGATAAGTGAGAATGAGTCCTCATCACTAAGTTTTACCTTCATGGTTCACTTAAAAAATTTAGTTTTTAGCTTCAATGTGGTTTATATTTTTGAAAATTGGGGTTCGACCAAATCACACTAATATTTATAAAATAAATACTTGAAAGAGTGTAATATGTTTTTTCAGATTTTTTTTCACTGATTTGTATTATTTTCTTTTTTAGCAATAATAAAATGTATGCTTGGTTTGGTTAAATCACTTCTCTAGGTTCATGGCAAATGTGTCTGTCAACATAACACAGATGGCCTAAACTGTGAGAAATGTAAAGAATTTTATAATGATGCTCCATGGAGTCCAGCAGTTGGTTTTGAGGACAATGCCTGCAGGAGTAAGTATTGAATAAAGCTGTATGCAAGTCTGATATTTATCAATGTTTCTTACCCCAAGCTTTGTATATTTCCCCTTTGAGGTTTATCCTGAGTGGTAAAGTTAGTGATATGTATGATGTTTTATCTAATAGTATACTAGGCCTGATTCAGAGCTGGACGCTCTGAAAGAGCACTCGCTCTGAATCAGGGCGTTTTTTGTTTTCTTTGGTGCGGCCTCCGGGCCGCTCGCACAACTGTGGGTGACCAGTCACAGCTATTGCGAGCAGCCAGGTGATGGTCGCGATGGTCTCGACCATCGCGACCATCAGGGCTTGGGATGACACCCTTGCGGTAGGGTCTCGTTCCTGCAAGCCCCAGCGAGTTTCTGGCTCTTAATAGAGCCGGAAGCTCACCACTGACATCACTCGTGATGTCAGTGGGGCCTCCCCCAAATGGCAGGCGTTCCATCGGAAACGCCTCAGTTTGGCCAGCCACCCACCTGCCCACCTCCAAAACGGTGCGAGCTGTCAATCAAAATCGGCAGCCGTCCCCTTTTGGTCGCTAGCCGGGTCTCGCACATGCGCACGTCAGAGTCGGCTCCGGCATACACATTCACAGTGGCCAAACATTGACCCGCTCGCGAGCGCATAGTGCTTGCAAGCGGGTCTGAATCAGGTCCACTGTACAGTGTTTACATTTGCCTTAACATGTTGTTCCTTTTTTTTTCTTTTTTTAACCTTTTTTCTTTTGGGTCAGCTAATATTACAATGTATGGCAAAGAGAAATTATAAAGAGACCACACTCCCCAGTTACAATATCAGAAATAGCATACTTAATATTGAATACTGAATATCAGGGCCGTAACTAGGGTGGTGCAACCTGTGCCATGGCAGGGGGCGCTGTTTAGGCCTGTCAATTTTCCTGTTTATTATCATTCTCACTTGTAACTTCCTCTTCTTTTATACCCAGCATATCCTGGCCATGCCTATCTCCTCACTGGCCCTTGCCCATGAGGCCATGGCCCTTTTGTCAGATGCTCTATCTTATGTCCCTATTTAAAAAAATGTGGGGAGGGGATGCCAATGCTCTTTCTGCTCTTTCTGGCACAGGGCACCAAAAAGTCTAGACAGCTCTGCTGAATATTATAACACAAACACATATATATATATATATATATATATATATATATGTATATATATATATATATATATATGTGTATATATATATATATATATATAATATACAGTATATATATATATATATATATATACATACATATAGAGAAAGTTGTAATACCCGGCACTCTACTCAAACTGGTATACAGGCCCTGGTGTCCATCCCCAAAAAAAGCTTAATGTATGCACCGGAGAATGGGAGGAGCTCAGAGAGACTTGAAAAATGTAATAATACGCGGCAATACTGTGCTCTCTTGTGTCAACGTTTCAGTGAAGACCACTTTTATCAAGACATGATGTCTTGATAAAAGTGGTCTTCACTGAAACGTTGACACAAGAGAGCACAGTATTGCCGCGTATTATTACATTTTTCTAATCTCTTTGAGTGCCTCCCATTCTCTGGTGCATATATATATCTATATATATATATATATATATATCCTTGTAAATGTATATTTAAAAATATGTCTTTTATAATATAAAGTGCTTAGTGACAGGCAAAAAAAGTGCTCAGTGTGTAATTATAATTTATATAGGAAAGCCTCCAAACAATTACTAATATTCACAAATTAATAGGAGTGTAATTCACAATAATATATGTGTGAACCTTAATCTAGCAAAATTTGATTAATGTGTACAACAGTGCATTATTAATCAGATTAAAATGTGCAAAAATAGTCATACAATTTGTATATAAAATATATAAAATCAATTTTTTTATTAAATACAAGAGTAATATCCTTCCACATGTAGGATAGTATACATAAAATCCACAAATAAACATACATGTATACAAAATTATATATAAAAAATTCTGTAAGAATATCAAATAAAATATGAATAAAAATTGGCTTATCTGATCAAAAAATGGTAAGATCATGAAAGGGTAGAGAATAATATATATATATACAGTCAGGTCCATAAATATTGGGACATTGACAGAATTTTCAGATTTTGGCCTCTATTCACCACCACAATGGTTTTGAAATGAAACAAACAAGATGTGCTTTAACTGCAGACTTTCAGATTTAATTTGAGGGTAAATACATCCAAATCGGGTGAACGGTGTAGGAATTACAACAGTTTCAATATGTGCCTCCCACTTTTTAAGGGGCCAAAAGTAATGGGACTATCAACTCAAAAGCTATTTCATGGACAGGTGTGGGCTATTCCCTCATTATTTCATTATCTATTAAGCAGGTAAAAGGTCTGGAGTTGATTCTAGGTGTGACATTTGCATTTGGAATCAGTTGCTGTCAACCCTCAATATGAGATCCAAAGAGCTGTCACTATCAGTGAAGCAAGCCATCATTAGGCTGAAAAATCAAAACAAACCCATCAGAGAGATACAAAAACATTAGGTGTGGCCAAATCAACTGTTTGGAACATTCTTAAAAAGAAAGAACGCACCGGAGAGCTCAGCAACACCAAAAGACCCGGAAGACCACAGAAAACAACTGTGGTGGATGACAAAAGAATTATTTCCCTGGTGAAGAAAAACCCCTTCATAACAGTTGGCCAAATCAAGGAGGTAGGTGTATATGTGTCAAAGTCAACAATCAAGAGAAGACTTCACAAGAGTGAATATAGAGGGTTCACAACAAGATGCAAACCATTGGTGAGCCACAAAAACAGGAAGACCAGTTTAGAGTTTGCCAAACAACATCTAAAAAAGCCATTACAGTTCTGGAACAACATCCTATGGACAGATGAGACAAAGATCAACTTGTACCAGAGTGATGGGAAGAGAAGAGAAGGAAAGGAACTGCTCATGATCCAAAACATACCACCTCATCAGTGAAGCATGGTGGTGGTAGTGTCATGGCGTGGGCATGTATGGCTGCCAAAGGAACTGGTTCCCTTGTATTTATTGATGATGTGACTGCTGACAAAAGCAGCAGAATTAATTCTGAAGTGTTTCGGGCAATATTATATGCTCATATTCAGCCAAATGCTTCAGAACTCATTGGACGGCGCAATACAGTGCAGATGGACAATGAACCGAAGCATACTGCAAAAGCAACCAAAGAGTTTTTTAAGGCTAAAAAGTGGAATGTTATGCAACGGCCAAGTCATTCCCCTGACCTGAATCCGATTGAGCATAAATTTCACTTGATGAAGACAAAACTAAAGGGAAAATGCCCCAAGAACAAGCAGCAACTGAAGACATTTGCAGTAGAGGCCTCGCAGAGCATCATCAGGGATGAAACCCAGCGTCTGGTGATGTCTCTGCGTTCCAGCGTTCCAGACTTCAGGCTGTAATTGCCTGCAAAGGATTTGCAACAAAGTATTAAAAAGTGAAAGTTAGATTTAGGATTGTTTAGTTTGTCCCATTACTTTTGGCCCCTTAAAAAGTGGGAGGCACATATAGAAACCGTTGTAATTCCTACACCGTTCACCTGATTTGGATGTAATTACCCTCAAATTAAATCTGAAAGTCTGCAGTTAAATCACATCTTGTTTGTTTCATTTCAAAGCCATTGTGGTGGTGAACAGAGGCCAAAATATGAAAATTCTGTCAATGTCCCAATATTTATGGACCTGACTGCATATATATATATATATATATATATATATGTATATAGTACAATGATAATAAATGGCACTCCAGGGCTTGAAAATGAATACAGGCAGACTGTGTCCACTACAAGTCAACATTTCAGAGCTCTGAGGCTCTTTTATCAAGACCATTCAACGTATGGAATCCGCAAGTCCGGCGGTTCAAATCCCGACAGCGGCTCCCCGACATGGGTGAAAATCCTGATCGTCCCCAGGTAAGTATTTACTAACCTAACCTCCCCCAACTAACCCTAACCCTGCTTAGTGGTACCTAACCCTAACCTTCCCCCCAGTGCCTAACCCTAATCCCCCTTCTAAGTGCCTAAACCTAACCCCCCCTTCCCCGCTGCCTAAACCTAAGTCCCCCGGTGGGTGCCTAACTATTGTCTCTTCCAAGTGCGGCTGAACGGAACAAACCATCTGTGCTGGGATGCCAGCACGGAAACACAGGATTTGTCTACCTTACAGGTATCGATTTAAAGAAGGGTACATTTGTTCTTGTTACATGGATTCATTAAGTGTATTTATTTGTAAGCATACTGGACATCATATACTAGGAACTAAGCATAATCAGCCATACTTATTACAAACAGCATTACCGTATCATAGATTCAAATTGATTTCTATCTAGCTGCTTTTTTCCAATTAGCAACATTGTATATTCTTATTTATGTTTTGCATGTTATTATTATGTATCCTTGTGTCTATTTACTTTGCTTGATTGTTTTATGTGATAATTATTTTGTGTCCATTTTACAAGTAAAATTATTTATAAATTGAACCAGCTGTGTATAGACACCTTTTTACATACTGACACACCGTATCACCCTGATTATAGCGCAGTGTATATTTTGTTGTTAGTTTTTTTCTTATATCAAAGTTTGCACTAAACTTCCAAACACTTGCTGCTTATTATCACAGGTGTTCCTTAATTTTAGTTTATGAGCACCAGGAGTTTGGTAGTTCGCTACCATCTGTATTGCTTATTCCTCACTAAAAAAGAATAATTATAACAATCCATATTTTTTATGAATATTTTCACGCAAATTTACTATGTTTCTCTTGCCAGAAGACAGACTCCAATAAGGGTCAGTCCTGGAAACAGTGTGGTAGGGTAACAATATCACACTGCTTC
The DNA here is from genome assembly GCA_031769625.1 of Taudactylus pleione. Classification (NCBI taxonomy): domain Eukaryota; kingdom Metazoa; phylum Chordata; class Amphibia; order Anura; family Myobatrachidae; genus Taudactylus; species Taudactylus pleione. Next base: position 5,047,442 of record JAUIMM010000250.1, read on the forward strand.
CTGGTTTGGGTACACTGCAACCAATTGGCCAACAATTTTCAAAATAGTCACCCACAGTCTTCGATAGACTAACACTGGAGGTGGTGTTATGTATTGGGGCCAAGCTCTGGAATGCTTTTCATTCCGGAGCTTGGTAAATCCGGCAGCACAGCAGCACCCATAGAAACCTACCTACCATTTGCGGTTGGAAATGGAGGGACCATAACAGATATTGTTTATATCTGCTGCAATCTCTCCTTGGTATATCTGAGGGATGCTTCATATTTTGGGTAACCACCCCCTCCCCCCCTCCACCAGCCCATGAAATGTATGTTTTTGAGAAATATCCTGCAAATATTGAATGATAAACCCCTATTTTCAATAATTTAAAGGCACTAGGGTAAAAGTCTAGTGTGCAGTAATTTTAATGCTAGCTAGTGCAACCAGATAGCACAACCAGGCAAGTAGTAAGGTCAACATAATATTTGGCTACATAGGCAGAAGTATTAGTAGGAGATGTAGATGTTAATAAATCATAGGAGATTGCACTGGTAAACAAAATATCTGGACCGCTTTAATATTGCCAAATATAAAAGTTTTTGTTCTATCATATACATATATGCATAAATCAAACAATAAAATATGACCTCACACTTGTTGCTCAGGCTGATGACATTACAAACAATCTTGGTAGTATAAATAAATTAGAAACATAACAGTAGCAACAATGTTATTACTTGAGCCACCCTCTAGTAGATCATGCATAGATAAAAAAAATTGTTCTATTTATCATAAATAATAAAATAGGCTCATAATGTTCCAATCAAAGTGCGTTTAGAACCGCGCTGGTATGATGGCAATATTCATTCCAGGCAAGCTATTAGTAGTTCGATCCAGTTTGCACAATAATTTCACAAGATATATGTTGTGAAACCTGATATTGTTGAAAACCCTGAAGTTGCAATTTAAAGAAAAAGGTCACAGTGCGTTATACCTTCGTGGTCAAAGTCCCTTTTTCCTTGCCAGTCTGGCAGCCTCTGTTCAGGGTTGAGCTTATTTCACCTTCATTGTAAGGACCTGGAAGTGACATGAGGTGAGGTGCAGAAGTGGGGTTCCCTGCCAATAAAGGCTACCAAATGAAGAAATTTGTTTGCTTGCCTCGCTTCGGGCATGGTGGCTCGCTTCGCTCACCACAGGTTTATATTCTCCCTCTATGTCCACGTGGATAGTAGGGAATGACATTGGACAGTAACTGATGACGTCAGGGTCCGCTCCGTGAAGGTCATCTAGATACTAGATACCCTCTGTTCAGCGTATTGACGCCGGCTGCTTGGTGCGTCACAATTAGGATCCGGGGTAGACAAGGATATGGGTAAATGGTTCCTAGTGCTTTGCTAGCAAAGATTCAGGCCTTCATTCGGAGGCGGCCGTGCAGATGTTTGGCCAGTGCGCATGCGCACGAGGGAGCCGGCTCCTTCATGCGCATGTGTGAGACCCGCTACGACCGACAGCACCGGTCGTAGCAGGTCTCTTTCCAAAGGGGGCGAGCTGTTGATGTTGATTGACAGCTCACCCCATTTGGAAGGCGGGCCGGGGGGGGTGGCAGCCCAAACGGAGGCGTTCCCATGGGAACGCCTACTATCTGGTGCCGGCCCCACTGACATCACTAGTGATGTCAGTGGGAGTGCTTTTGGCTCTGATAGAGCCAAAAGCACTCCAGGTCTTGCAGCAGCGAGACCCTACTGCAGGGTCTCGTCGCAAGCCCGAATGCCTACCGTTTGGGGGAGGCCCCACTGACATCACTAGTGATGTCAGTGGAGAGCTTCCGGCTCTGACAGAGCCAGAAGCTCTCCGGGGCTTACGACAGGTGAGACCCTACCCTAGGGTCTCGTCGTAAGCCCCGATGGTCGCAATGGACTCTGACCATCGCGACCATCACCGGAGCGGTCGTTAGAGCTATGGGTGTAAACCCACAACCTAACGACCGAAACAGAGGCGGACGGTCAGGATGCAAGCGGCTGCCCAGTTTCTGAGCGACCGCTTGCATCCTCCGACCGCCTCTGAATGAGGCCCTCAGTCCCGATGTAGATCTTGACTTGATCATTATTCATACTGTACTTAAATATTTACAAACCGTTAACAGTCTATTATGGAAATTGTTTTGGATTACTTTTTAACACAGTCTTGTAATAAAGGTAGAATATTATATTTTCAGGCTTGCAAAGGTTGGATAAAGATCACCTTGAAGTTGCCTTTAGTCAGGACACAATAATTAATAGCAGTCCCTTATTCATAGCTCACAATTATATCAAACTGAGTGATGTTCACTGACGGACAGGGATCAACGTTTCACAGGCATTAATGCATGGAATTAGTACTGTAGGTTTATAATAGGGGTGAGCGGGTTCGGTTTTACTCGGTTTTACTCGGTTTTTTTCGCCACTTTACCGCAACTTTGGCTCGATTTCATTCGCTATCCAAAACACATGTTCGGCGACAGCCAATAAAAAGATCCGGGTAAAACCGAGTAAAACCGAACCCGCTCACCCCTAGTTTATAAGATTTTTTTTGTTCTTGTTAATTATACAGTGCCACCACTGTAAATCATCAATGCTGCCACGTAAACCACTATGCAGTGAATAGTCACTTTAGCTAGGCAGTGAAAGAGGTAAACAAAGCTTTACTGATCACATCACTGTGCTTGCTGCTTTCCGCAGTAAATCACAATAGCTTTTAAAAGCAAGTAGGTGAAAAATACACTGTAATGTGATTGGTTGAGCTGAAACAAGTGGAATAGTGCTTTGTGCAGCAAGGTGGGTTACAGTTGTGATGCCTGTACAATTAACAACTTCAAGTACTGGTATTTTAACCACTATATTACATATTTCCGTACAAGGATTCTTGCTCTATTTTGAATGTTAATGGAGTCCTCTTCTACTTTTTCAGAATGCAATTGTAATGGACACTCTAATAAATGTCACTTTGACATGTTGGTATACCAGGCAAACAACAGCACTAGTGGTGGTGTGTGTGAGGACTGCCAGCACAATACTAAGGGAAATCAGTGTGAGCTCTGCAAGCCATACTTTTACCATGACCCTCTGAAAAGCATATCTGACCCAAACACTTGTATTGGTAAGTCGGCATGTTATATTTCCTGAGACTAATTATATATGAACGATCTATCACATTTTTAAATTATTTTACAATAAGCCACCTGTGTTTGGCCCCATATCCATAAGTTGTTGACTCTTTATGACAACATTAACATCTCTATCTGTGCATTTGATATGTAAAATCACAAATCACTAAGGGGTCTATGTACTAATAATCGCGGTACTGCTGCGATTATTATCAGTCCAACTTGCAGGGGATGTTTTCATTATTAATGAAAATATCCCAGCTATGTACAAAGGGGAACTTGCAGGGACAGCAGTTGTGGTAACCTCTGTCCCCGCGAGTTATATCCCCGGCAAATTGTGGAAGTCTTTCACAGAAGTGAAAGACTTCTCTTGGGAAGAATGACACTGCGCATGCGCACAGCGTCAGCTTCCGGGGCCGACTGGGGGCTGCAAAAGAGAGATCAAAAGATCTCTCTCCTGCAGGGCCAAACCTAGCCAATTTGGTGCCCTAGGCAAGATTTTGACTGGTTCCCCCTAAAAGATAATCCACCACCAATCTTAAAGTGGGTACATATCTGACGTATATATCTGCAGATCAACTGATGTGCAGATATATCTGCAGATTACGGTTGTTCATATACACTGAACAACCATCATCTGTGGCCCTGCTGGCTGGGCGTCACATAGCGACCCCCTCCACGCCGGCCACTGCAGCAAGTGTAAGGGGGATCGGCTGAACGCCCGTACACACAGCAACGGCTGTGCTGCACAGCTGAAGAGATATGTCTGTGAATAACATTGTTCACGGACATATTGTGTGTACGGGATATGTTTGGCATCTCAGCGCTTGAGACACCGAGACATAGATATATGCATGTATATTCATGTGTATGTATATATATATATATATATATAAACACCATGAGTCTGGCTCTCCCTGGTGTCAGAAAACTTGGCCCGGTGCCCACGAGGAAAAGGAAAATATTGGACAAGAAATCGCGGCACTCGGTACTAGAAAACAGGCAAATTTAATGCGACATCTTAAAAAACAGCAACGTTTCTGTGCCCACACACGGCACTGTCCTCAGGCTAAGGAATACTAGACAAAATCTTACCTTAAATAGCACCCGTGAGACATGCAGACGCCCTAGCCGGAAGCGGGACCATACACCCGAGCCGGCGGTGCTTGAGAGTGACGTAATCACTAACAACCTCATACACCCATCACCAAGGAAACAAAATAAAACAAAACAAAACAAAACCAGACAAAGCAGAGCGCTGCTGCACTACTATACATAATACATGAATAAAATACAATGTAAATGCAAAGATCATAACGGAATATACTGCAAAAAACAGGACAAACTACGCAAGCACTTAAGCTAAAACATCAGGGAATACAGAACTAATTAGAGGCTAAATAGTAACTAATGACTAGTAGCTAAATGGATTAGCATAACTTGAATAGAAAGCATCAATGTAACACATCTAGATACAAAAATTACATTGCATAGAGCCATTGTGCTCAATATAGGTTTCACAATCACAACCAATACTCAAATGAAGTGTTGCAAGCCAAGATACTCGTTAAGTCCCTTGGGAGCAAGAGTCCCTAACCGAAAAATCCAACGACTTTCCAATTGAAGAAGTTTCAAACCGCGATCACCGCTCCGCAATGATTGAGGGACGTGATCGATCATCCAGTAGCGCAAAGTGGAAAGTGGATGTGGAACTTGGCCAAAATGACGTGCCACCAGTTGCTCGCTGTTACCGCTCAATAGAGCTGCTCGAATGGCAGATCGATGAGCAGCCATACGCTCCTTAAAGGAGCGTTCGGTTTTACCAATATACGAGAGCCCACACGGGCAGATGATCTGATAAATAGTGAATTTAGAATTACAGGTAAGTCTAAAGTTGATGGAAAATTTTTTACCAGAATGTGGATGACTAAAAGTGTCCCCAGGAATTAGGAAACCACAAGTGGTACACGTACATTTAATACATCCTTGCTTACCAGCCAAGAAATGGCTGGGCTTTTGAGACAATGACGTATGGACATCGGGTTTAACTAGAAAATCTCTAAGATTACGCCCTCTTTTATAACTAGCCATTAATCTAGTATCTGACAACTTAAGATCTGTGTCAGATTGAACTATAGGCCATAAACTTCTAGATGTCTGATTAATGAGAGAACTAGCGCTATTATACTTAGTAACCCACGGCAAAATGTTGGTATTAGAACGTTTGTCATGTTTCTTTAGTAAATCCTCTCTATTCATACCAAGAACTTTAGTCTTGGTCTCATAGAGAAGTTTCTCATCGTATCCCCTATCCAAAAATTTTCGGATCATAGATTCCATCTGTACATCAGCAAGATTGGGATCAGAAGTAATACGTCTAATACGTAAAAGTTGAGAAAATGGTAGTCCTCTCTTGAGCGGGAAAGGATGGAAACTAGACATATGGAGCAAATTATTGCGATCAGTGGGTTTAGTATACAAAGAAGTTTTGATCTTACCCTGATCAAGAGTGATCTGTACATCAAGGAAATTAACCATCATAGCACTGATGGAATACGTAAATTTTACTGGATGATTCAAGGCATTGTGCTGATCCATAAATGATTTAAAGGCAGACTCACTGCCACGCCAAAAAATCAGCAAATCATCGATATATCGTCTATAAAAGGCAATATTATCGGAGATATTGCTATCAGCAAAAAATACTTGATTTTCAATGTCAAACATGTATGTGTTGGCGTACGATGGGGCCACACTGGACCCCATCGCACAACCAACACATTGCAAATAGAAATTACCATCGAAAATAAAAAAGTTATTATGCAAAACCAATGACAACAGATCAATAATCAAATCAATGTTAGGCCCACAATACATGGGATTATCAGTTAATAAGCGCCTCATAGCTAAAAGCCCTTGGTCATGTGGTATTACAGTATATAAACTAGTGACGTCAATACTGCAAAGTAAGATATCTTCAGTAAAAACTGGCAGTTCATTGAGAGAGTTAAGTAAAGACATCGTGTCCAGAAGGTAGTACTGGTTTTGCTGGATACAAGGTTGACATAAGGTAGCCAGCGTTTAATAGAGAGATTTGGTGGCCGCAATGATAGGACGTCCAGGCGGCTTGTCAAGAGTCTTGTGTACTTTAGGGATGATATATGGTAAGGGTGCAATGGGGTATGCAGGGATCAGCGCGGACATTAGGTCAGAGGAAATCAAACCTTCATTCAATGCCCTTTGTAACATTTCGTGCAGCTGTTTCTTAAATGCACTAGTCGGATCACCTTTTAATTGTTTATATGTCACAGTATCACTCAGCTGTCTTTGAATTTCAATAATATAGTCTGTCGTATTAAGAACGACCAGAGCGCCACCCTTATCGGCCAGTCTAAACACCAGATCAGGGTTTTTAGACAGTCTATTCAGGGCACACCATTCAATGCCAGTAAAATTGCTTCTGGAAGGTGGCTTGTCAAAACATGGTGCAGTCTGTTGATCTAACAATCGGATGAAAGTCTTGATGGTATGATTACTTGACGGAGGATCAAAGTTGGATCTGGGTTGCAGCTTCAACAAAGGGGGAGGTTTATCAGTGTTGGAATTAGCATTAGTCGCATTTTTAGAAAAAAATTCTCTAAGTTTGAGTTGCCTGTTAAGTCGAAACTTATCGATTTGCCACTCAAATTTATCGGGTTCGTTGGTAGGCACGAAAGATAGACCCTTAGAAAGTATCCAGGTTTCAACAGGCGATATTTCATAATCAGACAGATTTATGACTAAACATTCCGCCCCCGCGGAGGCCGACCGCCTTTCACTCTTCCTCTGCCTTTTCCACTGTTGCCCTCATTGCGTAAATCTGTGACACCTCCTCCTGTAATTTTTGCTCTCATCACCACACCACCTGTACCTAACAAGTTTTTTGGCTGTTGAGGGGTTTCAAGATCACTTGCTGAAGAGGAAAATTCATACGAAGACTCAGGATCTCTATCTCTTTGTAGTCTTCTGCGAAAGAATGGTTGTCTAATGTCCTGCTGGCGGGCTCTATCAGTCCATTTGTACACTCGATAATTATCATAATCTGCATCAACCTTAAAGGCAACAGTCATTGGTTTTGCATAATAACTTTTTTATTTTCGATGGTAATTTCTATTTGCAATGTGTTGGTTGTGTAATGGGGTCCAGTGTGGCCCCATCGTACGCCAACACATACATGTTTGACATTGAAAATCAAGTCTTTTTTGCTGATAGCAATATCTCCGATAATATCACCTTTTATAGACGATATATCGATGATTTGCTGATTTTTTGGCGTGGCAGTGAGTCTGCCTTTAAATCATTTATGGATCAGCACAATGCCTTGAATCATCCAGTAAAATTTACGTATTCCATCAGTGCTACGATGGTTAATTTCCTTGATGTACAGATCACTCTTGATCAGGGTAAGATCGAAACTTCTTTGTATACTAAACCCACTGATCGCAATAATTTGCTCCATATGTCTAGTTTCCATCCTTACCCGCTCAAGAGAGGACTACCATTTTCTCAACTTTTACGTAATAGACGTATTACTTCTGATCCCAATCTTGCTGATGTACAGATGGAATCTATGATCCGAAAATTTTTGGATAGGGGATACGATGAGAAACTTCTCTATGAGACCAAGACTAAAGTTCTTGGTATGAATAGAGAGGATTTACTAAATAAACATGACAAACGTTCTAATACCAACATTTTGCTGTGGGATACTAAGTATAATACCGCGAGTTCTCTCATTAATCAGACATCTAGAAGTTTATGGCCTATAGTTCAATCTGACACAGATCTTAAATTGTCAGATACTAAATTAATGGCTAGTTATAAAAGAGGGCGTAATCTTAGAGATTTTCTAGTTAAACCCGATGTCCATACGTCATTGTCTCAAAAGCCCAGCCATTTCTTGGCTGGTAAGAAAGGATGTATTAAATGTACGTGTACCACTTGTGGTTTCCTAATTCCTGGGGACACTTTTAGTCATCCACATTCTGGTAAAAAAATTTCCATCAACTTTAGACTTACCTGTAATTCTAAATTTACTATTTATCAGATCATCTGCCTGTGTGGGCTCTCGTATATTGGTAAAACCGAACGCTCCTTTAAGGAGCGTATGGCTGCTCATTGATCTGCCATTCGAGCAGCTCTATTGAGCAACCGGTGGCACGTCATTTTGGCCAAGTTCCACATCCACTTTCCACTTTGCGCTACTGGATGATCAATCACGTCCCTCAATCATTGCGGGGCGGTGATCGCAGTTTGAAACTTCTTCAATTGGAAAGTCGTTGGATTTTTTGGTTAGGGACTCTTGCTCCCAAGGGACTTAACGAGTATCTTGGCTTGGAATTGGTTGTGAATGTGACACCTATATTGAGCACAATGGCTCTATGCAATGTAATTTTTGTATCTAGATGTGTTACATTGATGCTTTCTATTCAAGTTATGCTAATCCATTTAGCTACTAGTCATTAGTTACTATTTAGCCTCTAATTAGTTCTGTATTCCCTGATGTTTTAGCTTAAGTGCTTGCGTAGTTTGTCCTGTTTTTTGCAGTATATTCCGTTATGATCTTTGCATTTACATTGTATTTTATTCATGTATTATGTATAGTAGTGCAGCAGCGCTCTGTTTTGTCTGGTTTTGTTTTGTTTTGTTTTATTTTGTTTCCTTGGTGATGGGTGTATGAGGTTGTTAGTGATTACGTCACTCTCAAGCGCCGCCGGCTCGGGTGTATGGTCCCGCTTCTGGTTAGGGCGTCTGCATGTCTCACGGGTGCTATTTAAGGTAAGATTTTGTCTAGTATTCCCTTAGCCTGAGGACAGTGCCGTGTGTGGGCACAGAAACGTTGCTGTTTTTTAAGATGTCACATTAAATTTGCCTGTTTTCAAGTACCCTGAGTGCCGCGATTTCATGTCCTATATATATATATATATATAGCAAAAACATGGATGGCGGCACTCAGCCCAATAAATACCAGTACACAGCTGGTTGAAAGACTTCAATGTTTCGAGACTTTAATGCGTCTCATCATCAGGATACAGAAAAACACATACAGGAACACTGACCTTAAATAACCACCACCAACACTGCGTGTGTCTCAATCAGCGGACGTCCAGACAGGCACTAAAAAATGACGTCATATCCGGAAGTCACGCTGTCATGGTAACAAAAAATAAACAAGAACATAAATACATACAAAATGTCCAATATGCACTAAAATCATGCGCCAACAGACAGATATCATAAAGGCAAACCGTATCATGATTAACAGTAAGAGCATCATACACAACAATGCAGTCCCAAACTTTCATTTAAACCCTGAGGGGAAAGAGTTCCCAAGCGATGGATCCATCCTGCCTCACAGCGCAACAGTTTGCCACACCTATCGCCTCTGCATATAGAGTCGGGTATATGATCTATAAGGATAAATCGTAAGGTAGAAAGCCCGTGTCCCATATTCAAAAAATGCCTGGCCACAGGCTGGTCGCTATGACCACTTTCAAGGGCAGCTTTGATGGCAGACCGATGGATAGCCATCCATTCCCTAATAGTTTGCTCGGTCTTTCCCACATAACTTAGTCCGCAAGGACAAGTTATGAGGTATATCACAAATTTCATGAGACACGTAAGTCTATATTTAATAGCCAAATGCTTGCCACTGAGAGGATGTACCTCAGCCTGTTCTTTACTGCTACAAATACGTATAGCACGAATGAACTGGGAATACGGAAGACCGTACTTACATGATTTAGGGTGGCAACTAGTGGCGTGCAACAGTGTATTACAATCTGTGGCCTTTTGGTATAACAAAGTGCCCTGTTATTCCAGGGGTCGAAACATTAGGGATATGATTATGCAAACCGATATTGCATATTGGTATTAAACAAAATATTACATCTACTTTTTTGTCCCTCAAACCAGGTTGTTTTAAGTGTCTGAACTGCCTTACGTGTCGGTATATGAATACAGGCAGTACTTTCAGACATACTCTCAGTAGCAAGCATTTGGCTATTAAATATAGACTTACGTGTCTCACGAAATTTGTGATATACCTCATAACTTTCCTTGCGCACTAAGTTATGTGGGAAAGACCGAGCGAACTATTAGGGAATGGATGGCTATCCATCGGTCTGCCATCAAAGCTGCCCTTGAAAGTGGTCGTAGCGACCAGCCTGTGGCCAGGCATTTTTTGAATATGGCACACGGGCTTTCTACCTTACGATTTATCCTTATAGATCATATACCCGACTCTATATGCAGAGGCGATAGGGGTGGCAAACTGTTGCGCTGTGAGGCAGGATGGATCCATCGCTTGGGAACTCTTTCCCCTCTGGGTTTAAATGAAAGTTTGGGACTGCATTGTTGTGTATGATGCTCTTACTGTTAATCATGACATGGTTTGCCTTTATGATATCTGTCTGTTGGCGCATGATTTTAGTGCATATTGGACATTTTGTATGTATTTATGTTCTTGTTTATTTTTTGTTACCATGACAGCGTGACTTCCGGATATGACGTAATTTTTTAGTGCCTGTCTGGATGTCCGCTGATTGAGACACACGCAGTGTTGGTGGTGGTTATTTAAGGTCAGTGTTCCTGTATGTGTTTTTCTGTATCCTGATGACGAGACGCATTAAAGTCTCGAAACGTTGAAGTCTTTCATCCAGCTGTGTACTGGTATTTATTGGGCTGAGTGCCGCCGTCCATGTTTTTGCTATGTTGAATCCTCGTTGATGGGATACCTAGGAGGGCACCGGCCATTTGTTTCATATTATTCAAGGGAGTGCTGCTCATCTATGGATTGTGTATGTATATATATATATATATATATATATACATACATATGTATATATACACATATACACATGTATACATGTATATACAGTGTGTATATATATATATATATATACCTAGATACATGTATATACATGTATGTATATATATATATATATATATATATATATAAATTAGGGATGTGCAGGCTCGGATAGGTTCAAGTTTGCACGCCGAGTTCGGATTTTTCCCTCCAAAAAAACGGAACTCAGAAAGAGGCTAAACGTCATCTTGCATGGACAAACATCATCATTCCTGGACAAAAGTCCAGGAATGATGATGTTTGTCCATGCAAGATGACGTTTAGCCTCTTTCTGAGTTCCGTTTTTTTGGAGGGAAAAATCCGAACTCGGCGTGCAAACTCGAACCTATCCGAGCCTGCACATCCCTAATATAAATACATATATATTACACATATATATATATATATATATATAGCCTGCACCCCTCTCTGCCTAGTAAGTGCATCTTAAGCTAACTTACCATGAGAAGACTGACTCTTGTTACTGTAGGTGGTCTCTAGTCAGCATGGCTGGTGTGGGAGTCGCTGGGACTATGCTGACTTTGGGGCTGTGCTGCACTGAAGTGCCCTGGTCTGATGGGTGCTTGGCGGTGGGTGGCAAATGCTGAGGCAGAGCCATAACACTCACGGCTCTACTCCACTAAGGACCACGGGAGGAGTGGACATGCGCAGTATGCCCTCCTGCAGCTGCAGCCATTTTCCTTGTCCCCTGTAGTCAGAATGAGCTTCTGTTCAGAAGCTCATTCTGTCTGACTACTGAGCTGTATCGATACTGGATTTAAACCTCTATACGATCCTGCCTATACCTTCTAAATCCTGCCTATACCTCCTAAATCCTGCCTATACCTTCTAGAATTATCGCTATTTGCGTACGCAGTCATACAGTAAATAAATGCCTTCAGACTTTGAAATGTGTTTCCAATACACAAAAGGTTATTATTCAACATAAAAACAGTAGGTTACATGCTGTGATCTAAAGACAATTTAGCTAAAATAAATCATACAGACCCAAGGTACAGTTGTTACATACGCACGTGCTCTGGGACCAGATACCGGCATCAATAAGAAACCTCCGTCAACAGTATCAGCAAGAAGACTCCCAATTGGGGTCAGAGATTGCACATTTATACTTTTACAGGGATAGGTAATACAATAGGCAAGTTTGGCATGATTCCATTGGTTCTCTGTCACGTGCTTCTGTTATAGGACATTTAACAGGTCAATTCAAATGGACACAGGTCAGCCTTCAACAGCCTTTTGTCTCATTTATCCCACTGCATGCAAATCTAAGCTGCTAATATTACATAGTACATTTTAGTGTTTTAACTCTCTACAATCCATAAATTGCGGACGCATGTTGCGATCTTCTCACCAATGGCACCGGAAAGCTGTTGAGACAGAGTAGATCAGTACAACACCAAACATGGTCCGCTTATCATGTACTAAACCTTAGATACCAAATAGTCTTTATTTCACAACATTAGTAATAAATGAATAAACCTTGAATATTACACTTTGAAGCTATGGAACCTTTTATGTAAGTGTGCAGTGTGTAAGTGTTAGGGGTTTGGAAAAGGACATTAGTTAGAATTCATCATGGTAAGTGACTATTTATGTAGTAAGGACTTTTAACCTTGGGAAGATGCGTACGCATGAAACTAATAAACAGCGTTCATACGCGGGGTATTATGCAGTCGCTAATGTTTATATGAGGTTTGATGAGATATGCGTTCGCACGATGCTAATAATAGCATCGCCGTACGTACTTAAGTGTGAGCTTAGCTAAAATGGCGCTGGGTGGCCATTCGCAAAATGGCATCGTGCAGATCTCATTTTCAAGATGGAGTCTTGTGGCCATTCGCAAGATGGCGTCGCTCCGATCTAATGTTAAACTGATCCTTGTCTCAGCCAATTATCCGGCTTCGACAGTCCACCCTTTGATAGCAACCAACATGCTATCATACACTGGTCTTAAAATTAATTTAGGCTTACTTTATGACATATAATTTTAATGTTATATTATGGGATGGCACAAGGTGGTTCTTAATCCATCAATAATGTGTCTCTAGGAGGGGACATAAAACTACCCTTATACGCACACCGCAGATCCCGGAGGATCATGGGAAAGATGTGGGGATGCACCTATCCTATAAAGGAAGTCTTGAGGGGGAGATAGGGACTTACATTATTTGGGGTGTTTTAAATTAACATTTTAATAATACATTTTATGCATGTCTAAACATAATACATTATACGATGATATTTCCTAGTTCAGGGTTGTAATGCAGTTCTACATTTACCTCAGTATTCATATTGTCACTACTGACCACCATCATAATTCCGTTCTTCCGGTTTATCTTATTTTTACATTTTCCACACTTCAACACAGTAGGAACACACTTGACACATATGCCAATTACTATGATGACAACCAGTATGAGGATCAGGAGTTTACCTATGCTTGCGATCATTTCCTGGACCCAATCTCCTAGGCCTGAGAACCATTTCACTGGGTTCAACCATGAAACCCATTCCTCTACCTTCTCCTCTACTTCAGCCACTGAAGCATTATGGTTCTTCTGAAATTCCCATTTTAGCTGCAGAATTTCATCCATCTTCTGGTTATCACCTCTTTGGGGTCGCTGGTATCATTTGTGACATAAGTGCAACACTTTACTCCAAATTGGGTGGCCAAAGTTACACAAATCCCTCCAGTGACAGCTGTTAAATAATTTAACACTAGTCTGTGTTGCACCAATTCTTTCTTGTACGCTTGCAGCTCCCTTCCTGTATACCTGAATGTATCATCATACATCTCGGTGATATTATCTATCAATTTAGCAAGATCTTGGATATATCTAAAACTTAGTGTATCCTGAGCGATCCTGGTGGGATCCAGTGCTACTAAAACTTGAATGCCAGTTGTCTCACTAATTAACTTTGTGGCTTTATGCACATCACCAGGTATCATATTTCTTTTGCCTCTGTGTTCACACTGCGTGTGAAGATATGGTGATGGTGTGTTTTTATGAATACCAAGCATTCCAACATGTGTGAGGGTCATAACCTCTGGTATTACTCTTCCCAGGTAACACAAACCCTCAGAACTCTAAGAGAGACACTTATACGCTTTCCTTCCACGTATAAAATATACATCATCAGGGAGAACATAAGGAATAGTATGCATCATTATCGTTAAACACATTTTCCTCACAAATAATCCTATCTCAGGTTCTCTCATCTGGCGAATACATGTTTCTGGTTGTATAACCTTAGCACAGTACCTTTCTGGTATTCTACCAACCATTTCTTTGGTATCACTAAGTGTATACCGATACCTACAGTGTCTCCCATTAGATCTAATTGTGCGTAACAGATCATAATTCATAGGCTCATTATCAGCTCTCAGTGAGAAGGTCATCGTCTGGTTATTCCCCGTCACTTCCCAACTCCCTGGTTTATTGGGGTTGGTTATGTTTAAACACAAAAGTGATCTATCTACTTGGAATTGGTGGAGTTTGAAATGAGGCGGTTTGGATGAGAGGAATTTTCCATCCAACATTTTCCCATTTTGCAATTCTAAAATTTCCGTAATATTCAGCAGAAATGGCACCAACCCTACATTATGCTGTCCTTGTGGCACATGTGAGCACACCCAACAATCAGTCTGATTTAAAAATTTGCCTACCATGCTATGATAATCCTGTAAAGCAGGGGTCTTCAAACTTGGCCCTCCAGCTACTGTGGAACTACACATCCCAGCATGCACTGCCACCTTTTTGATATAACAGCATGCTAAAACTATGTGCAGTGCATGCTGGGATGTGTAGTTCCACAGCATCTGGAGGGCCAAGTTTGAAGACCCCTGCTCTAAAGGATACCCACCCCAGTATGGATTATATTTAGGCTGGCACCATTGGATACATTTCTCATCAACTAGGGACCCACAAAGTTCACAAACACAGGAATCTTCAGACGATAAACCTTCACACTGTCCCCAAGTTTCATACATTACAGATCTCTTAACAATGACTTTACTAAGATTGGTCAGACACTCCCCTGATTGGCATAGTACTCCTCCTCTTGACTCCACTCCATCATCACTGCCATCAGCTCTCATCTCCTCTATCGGTCCCCCATCACAAAAACCAGATATCCCTGAACAAACCAGGATGATGGAAACTCTGGAAGAGAATATAAAAATGAACACAGAAGACCAGTCCATTGCCGCAGCAAGGACCTGCAAATTTCTTTAGCTCAGGTATCTCACTACAACCTTTTAATCCCCCCGAAACAAGCTCACGATCGACAGGTCCATGTTATCGGCCTTGTCTCCGCCTTGTTTCTCCACCGGTTGGTTGACCTTTTTGCAGTGAGTGGAATGGACCCAGGTATCTCTCTCAGCCACCTTCAAAGATGTGGTACTCATCAGCAACACCTGATATGGACCTTCCCAACAATCAGTAGAACAACCTGAATGCAAGAAATTTTTGATCATAACATGTTCTCCAGGTTCAACATCATGACAGTTAGTTTCAGGCATATCATGTAACAACAATTTCAGTTTCTGATGTTGCTGTTTCAACTGTTTACTCATTGATATAAGATACTTTACAGTTACCTCATTGTTACCTTTTAAATCTTCCTGCGGACTTATAATTAAATGAGATTGTCTACCAAACAGAATTTCAAAGGGGGACAAGTTAAGAGGAGGTCTAGGAGTTGTCCTGATACTGTGAAGGACTTACAGTAATGCTTCTGGTTACCCCAGTCCAGTCTCTGCCATAATTTTATTACCCATCAACTTACACATGCCCTGGACAAGGGGTTACCTTTTATGATGTCCTCGTCATTTACAACTCTGTAGGTGCTAGTTTGTCTATTATAACTCCCGTCCGTGTAAAAAAAATAAATGTCAATTTCTCTAAAAGTGTGTATGTCAGGTCGTGCAGTAAGGGTCTGGTTCAGATAATCCATACAATCATGTGCATCAATATGCCCACTGAACTCACTTCCCGCCAGCCACTCATCTCCCTCCACCCTTCGTGCATCACGTTGTACATATGGTAAATAAGTTGCTGGTTTTAACATACTGCATTGTTCAACAGTGATGTTTGCAGATGCTGTTAGAGCTAGTTCCTACTTAGTGGACCTAGCTGAAGAGACGTGTCTGGTTTGGGCAGAGTTCAGCAGGGCAGATACAGCATGGGGAGTATAGATAATCATATCATGGCCCAATACCACATCCCCACTTTTACTCACCAATAGAGCAGTTACTGCTACACTTGTTAAACATGTTGGGAGTGATCTTGCCACAGTGTCCAATTGTGCACTGTGGTATGCTACTGGCCTACTGGCATCACCATGTGTTTTTTTTGTGTGTTAGGACACCTGTTGCGTGCCCATCAGCTTCTGTACAATACAAAAAGGTACAGATTTGGTGCTGGTTGCGTGGCAGTGTCATGTTTTGTATGGCTTGGGTTTGATCAATAGTCAGATGTCTTAATCCATGGGTTAGGCAATGTCTCAAGTATATAACTCTGGACTGGCATGGCTGTAGTTTGTCCTTAGCAACCTTGTGTCCTGTTTGTGAGAGATGAAGCAACAAAAGTTTAGTATCATTTAAACATGACATAAACGAATCAGAACATAGCAATAAATTATCTACATATTGTATTAGAACAGATCCATTGGCAGGTTAAAAGGATTGTAAACAGTCGTGTAAGGCCTGAGAGAAGATACTGGGGCTGTCTATGTAACTCTGGGAAGAATTGCTGTTGTATGGTTGGAGCAGTAGGGAAAGATTGTGGATGAAAATAAAGATTTTGAGGGTAATATGGTGGCTGAAGATATTTTGTGGCTGTGTATGATAAGTGGGATAGGGTTGTGTTTGTGGCTGAGTGGGATTTGTGAGGGCATGATGTTACAGTCATTCCTTCTAGAGCTTTGATACTAACAGCCATTAGTTTCTCGCTCTGGGTTTCTCTCTTTTTAGAGATGTTTTTGTCATGTTCTATGGCAGATTCTATGAGGGTATCTATTGTGACTCCCCTCCAGCCAGTTGTGAGGTCTGAACCCAGGTCTTTAGGTTCTCTTTAAGACCATCCATGAATACGGTGACAATCATTCCCCTGTGGTGAGTGCTATCTTTAATATCTTCTAACCCAGTGTACTGGGTGATAGCCTTCAGAGCCCAGTTACAATACTCTTCTGCATATTCACTCTGTTTTTTTTGTTTTATGGTGAAAATTTTGCTCCAGTTAACTACTACTGGAAAATAAACACCTAATTGAGTTACAATGCGGGAAATGTTACCTTGGTTAATTTCATCTGTTACGGGAACATCTCCATCCAATACACAATCGGTGATACATTTTGTCATGT
The DNA here is from genome assembly GCA_031769625.1 of Taudactylus pleione. NCBI lineage: Eukaryota > Metazoa > Chordata > Amphibia > Anura > Myobatrachidae > Taudactylus > Taudactylus pleione. The sequence goes on from JAUIMM010000250.1 coordinate 5,064,835, forward strand.
CGGTATTGCTTGGAAGCAAAGCCCTTAACACCACTTGCCAATTTTTATTGGTTGGCTCATGAGAACTACCCAAATTTTTCAAAAATCTTTGACATTTGGCTAATTCCTTTTTGGGATTGGGGAAATCATTCATTATGGAATTTAGCTCTGCTCTTGTCCAAGGACAATGCATTGCTACTTCCCTTGTGGGCACTACACCGTTCGCATCCGCATTCTCATTCGGAACAGTTATTGTCCTTATAGGATGCAGACTGGCCGCACTGCTACTTTTGACCTTATTACCTGGCTGGGGGTTTAGTCTGTTACTGCAACATATAGGGTTAACAACTTCCTCTATGGGTGCAGTGGATGTTAACACTTCCTGTACTATCACTGATGGAGATGGCAGCACCACTTGTGATTGTCCTGGTGGAGCATCTAACATGTGTACAGCATGGGAAATGGCAGATATAACAATAGGCTCTTCATCCACATCATAAACATTTTCCTTATGGTTACTTAAGAGAAGGTACAAAATACTTGTTACATTTTTGTGGTTTTTTTTTCAACATCTGTACCTGCACCACTGTCAACATAGGGCAGCGGTGGTGCACGTGAACCATTGTCAATACATTCCATAATGCTTACTTACTGCACGTGCACGCCATTTCACGGCTCGCAAGCATTGCAATGTAGCGCTGCGGGTGTACCTTCTGGTAACGTGCTCGCGACGCTAGTTTGCATCGCTTGCACACCTTTAAGCCACACATCCCCTTCATGCTGCCATAATTTTAAACATTCGTTATATTTTACCTTTTTCACTCGAGAATGCACCAGGCTGATGTGATCTCGGACATTGTTCAATACATCCTTATCAAAGCTACCAATTCTGGGATACAGTCTAACACTCTTTATCGTCATCTTAAACCATACATCACAGTACCTAATTGAATAAACAGTGTACTTAGCATGCATAATGCGGTGTGCCGATCCAAGCGGCTTTTCCATTGGCAGCACATCATTGTCTAACATCTCTACTGCTTGCGTGGCTCCCATCCTGGGACAATCCCTACGTTTTTCAATAAAGATAAATAAATAAAGATTTAAACTGGTGAAAGACAGTCAAGATACTTTCACTTAACTGTCGACATCTTTGAAAAAGGGCGTATCCACAAACCTTATGGAAGACCTCTAGACGCCTCCACTCACCTATGGAAGAAAAGCTGCTCCCACGCAGAAATCCCTTTTTGACTACTTTCAACTGCTAGGGGGCAATAAATACCATTTGTTTTCCAGTTGATTTCATCCACCTTCTCACCAGTTCACAATCACAGTTTAGCCCAAGACTATGCGGTTCAATTACAGTGCTCAAATAAACCTAAACGATTACTGAATACTGTAATCACACTGAGAGATGAACCCTAACAAAAATAACAA